>OZ030010.1:146756184-147356184 GCA_964023405.1 Apodemus agrarius
TGTGAAGGAGAAGCAAGCATGAAATTTAAGGCTGGCCATGTGATAGCAGGTTGCCTAGCAACGCTAGCTGGGAGGCTTTCCTTCTAAAGCCTCTCAACAGAGCAGCAGAAAGACATGAAGGGGAGGAGAAAAAGGAGAAACAGAGAAAGGGAGAGAGAAAGAGTGAAATGTGGAGTCAGACAAAGACAAAAGAGGGGGTTTTATAAACAAGAAAGGAAGTAAGGGGGAATGGAAACAAATTTAGGAGAAATTGGGGAAAGATCAGAAGCTGGGCAGTGAGATGAGCTCAGTCAAACGGAAAATGAAGAGATGCAAAGTCTGAACAAAGAGCCAACCAGAGGAGGAAGATAATAGCAACAGTGACCCCTCCTCCAGGACCCCCTCAAGGATGGCTGCTTCACAAAGAAAGTCGCCTGATTTCCTTTCATAACTGTCGTTATGTCTCATAAGTCAGATCATCATTGGGAGCAGTTCCACCAGGAATTCTTTATTGAGCATTACTGAGTTCACAACACTGCCTAGCCCAGGAAAAAAATCCTCTTGTATAATAACTACAGTGATGACTCAGCCCTGGAGCGCAGCTCTTTATAGCTGACATCTCATGGGACCCTTACTGCAGCTTTGTGAGAGGTAAGCAATGCAGGAATCACCATGATTTTAATTCCACACATGCAGAAACTGAGGCTTTGAGAGCAGGAGTAAAGCTGAGCAGTAATGGAGTGCCGCATGGTGGTGGCGCACGCCTTTAATCCTAGCCCTTGGGAGGCTGAGGCAGGACGATTTCTGAATTCGAGGCCAGCCTGATCTACAGACTGAGTTTCAGGACAGCCAGGGCTACACAGAGAAACCCTGTCTCAAAAGAGAAAAAAAAAGAAAAAGAAGAGAAAAAGAAAAAGAAAAACAAAGAAAGAGCAGGAGTGGCTGCACAAGAGCCCTCATACTGAGGTGATGTCCAGGATATATACCTGGGGCTCTGGGGCATGGCACGCATGGCTGTGGCTGGGGTGCCTGGACTTGCCAGTGGCATAGGAAGTGTGGTAGACCTGCAGATAGGCAAGACACTTAATCTCAACCACCTACTGGGGTAGGAGATGAAGACCTATTACAAAGTCTCAAACCAGCAGGAGGCTTCTTTCACCTCATTCCCCACCTCATAATGTGCAAATGTGTGCATCTGCGCTTTCCACAGCAGACTTTAATTGACCTGGGCGTGCAGCTTCTAGAAATCTCATGAGATATTGCTGGCACCTATCCTAAGGAAAACCTTGCCTCTCTGACTTCAGAACAATCAGTAGTGCTTGAGAAAGAACTCTTCGACAGGATAATGTTTCTCAACTGCATGAAGGGTGAGGTGCAGCAGAAATGAGCTCAGGTCCTCTATGCAGCACCAATGTTCTCTCCTGCTAGTCTCCTTCCCCCACCACTGTTCCCCATCTGCTCCACTCTCCACTTGCTGACCAAATAAACTACAAAAATACAATTCACCTGGTCAGCAACTCTAAATGATTTCTCTGTTCATTACAAGATTACTTCTACCACTATGGCATGCAAGAGTCACCTAATGTTGCCTAAACTTCCCTTTTCAGCTTAATATTCACACATACAATAAATGAAGCCCAAGTATCCAAGAAACTGGGCTACTTGCTGACTCTCAAACATACCTCGTGCTCATTTGTGTCTTTGTTCTAGATATGCCATTTCTCACAATTTCGAATCAAAGACCCTGAGATTATGTCTGTCTCTAACATACAACATAGTAAGATGAATAATATTGTGTGGGAATCCTTAGCTCTGGGAGAGCCATGGCCTTGCTTGCACTGAAAGGAACAGATCTAGACTCTAACTGCAACTCTGTGACTGGGGAACTGGAAGAATTGGACAAAGAAGCGTCCTCTTTCTGACCCCTTAAGAAAGAAGGAAAATATTTCTAGAGAAATGGGAGACAGGGAAGAAATATATATAATGTGAAGCAGAATAGGGAATATACATATGGAGATGGGGAGTCCGGGAAAATGGATGAAGTAAAACAGCGTCCCCTTCTGTTTTTGGTTGGTTTAATTTGTTTGGTTTTTTAATTTACTATATAAATGAATGGGTTTCCAGACACACTGAAACTATTAGAAAAGAAACTTGGGAAGACCCTGGAGGACTTGGGCACAGGGGAAAAGTTCCTGAACAGAACACCAATAGCTTATGCTCTAAGATCAAGAATCGACAAATGGGACCTCATAAAATTACAAAGTTTCTACAAAGCAAAGGACACTGTCAGAAGGACAAAACGGCAACCAACAAAGTGGGAAAAGATCTTCACCAACTCCACATCCGACAGAGGGCTAATATCCAATATATACAAAGAACTCAAGAAGTTAGACCGCAAAGAAACAAATAACCCTATCAAAAAATGGAGCACAGAGCTAAACAAAGAATTTTCACCAGAAGAAATTCGGATGGCCGAGAAACACCTTAAAAGATGTTCAACATCATTAGTCATCAGGGAAATGCAAATCAAAACAACCCTGAGATTCCACCTCACACCAGTCAGAATGGATAAGATTAAAAACTCAAGAGACAACAAGTGCTGGCGAGGATGTGGAGAAAGAGGAACACTCCTCCACTCTTGGTGGGATTGCAAAATGGTAAAACCACTCTGGAAATCAGTTTGGCGGTTCCTCAGAAAATTGGGCATATTACTTCCAGAGGACCCTGGCATACCACTCCTGGGCATATACCCAGAGGATTCCCCTGCATGCAATAAGGACACATGCTCCACTATGTTTATAGCAGCCTTGTTTATAATAGCCAGAAATTGGAAGCAGCCCAAATATCCCTCAAAGGAGGAATGGATACAGAAAATGTGGTATATTTATACAATGGAATACTACTCAGCAATTAAAAATAATGAATTCATGCAATTTGTAGGTAAATGGTTAGACCTGGAAAATATCATCCTGAGTGAATTAACCCAATCACAAAAGAATGCACATGAAATGCAATCACTGATAAGTGGATATTAATGAGCCCAGAAGCCCTAAATACTTGAGACACAAATAGCAAGTCAAATGATTCCCAAGAAGAAGAAAGGAGAGGACCCTGGGCCTGTAAAGATTGCATCCAGTTTAGTAAAGAAACCGAGGGGGGAGGGGGAATTATTGGGGAACAGATGGGGGGAGAGGAACTATGGGAACTATGGTGGGTGGGAACTGGGAAAGGGGAAAGCCTTTGGAATGTAAACACAGAATATAGAAAATAAAATTAAAAAAAAAAGAAAAAAAAATTAGCCCAGAAGCTCTGAATACTCAAAAAAAAAAAAAAATGAATGGGTTTCATTAGGGAACTGAACTCCATTTTATTTTGTTTTTCTTCATGTCTCTTCCCTAACTACTCTTTTCTATCTTCACACTTAGAAGTCATGTTCTGAGAATTTCAACACTTCCTCATGCATCTTCTAGGGAAATGTTGGTTTCCCTACACAGTTAGGAATGTTTAAAATTCTCTGATGTTCTCTAGGATCATGACTCAATCTTTTGAAGGTACTTGACTGAAAATCTGTTTTTCTTCCCTCTGCCCTTAGAGTAAGCACTAGAACAGAAGGAAACAAGGTAATGTCATAGTCAAAAGCAGCTTTCCATAGGCGTCAATACTAAAGTTAGACCTGAAAAATCACTTTTATTCTAAACTACCTATTTTCAGATGTTTACAACTTCAAAGAATAAAAATAAACACATCTTTTAGAAATCTAAGAGGTCAGAATTCTCAGACAATGGAGTAGTGTTATGCATGCGTACAATTCTTGCACAGAATATGTAGTCAAATACTATGTTTCACACATCTTCTGGTGACTTTGATTTTTGAAGTGTGAACTTAACTTTTTTAATCTAAGAAACAGATCATGTTCATTTATTTGACAATATGGATACACTGAAGTCATTTCCAAAGTTATTATTTTAAACTGAACTTTCCTGCTGAAGGTTCATATGCTAGAAGTTTGATAGCCAGCTGAGCTACCTTTTAGAAAGAGATTGAGTCATGAGTCCTCTGACTTCATCAATGAATTCACTGACTGATGGATTCATAATATGATTGTATTATGATGTGATACAAATGTTAGACAGTAGAGACTCGTTTTGATAAGTCACTGGAGGTATGCCTTCAAAGGGTTTACCCTGTTCTTGGACCTTTCCAGCCTTATCTCTGCTTCCTGTGCAGGAAGAGGTGAGTAACCTCCTCATATACAAGCTCCTACCACACTATTTATTGTCCTCACTCTTAATCAAAGCAATAGAGTCAATCAACCAGGTACTGGACCAAAGTAAATCCTCCTTCCCTTCATATTCTTTCTTTGATAATACACCACAGCAACTGAATGCTAATGAACACATGAATCTATGTATAAAGCAAGATTCAAACCATTATCTCATTCACTCAAGAGGCACCTAAAAATTGGTTCTTCTCATGTCCCTACCCAACATCCTTAATTTATTGATTTCGGTACTTATCGGTCCCATGACCTAATCTTAGATGCCATCCTTGTCTTACAAATTGTAAAATAAAAAGAAAGCTTGTAGAGGATTAGAGACACAGGAACATTCCTCAGTCTTCCTGAATCTTCTTGAATCTGATACATGACTACAGAGAAAGGGAGATAGCAAGAAAGTCACAGGTACATGGCAGCTAAACGTAAAACAGTGAACAGGTGAAATGCATAGTTCTTGAAGTTTAAATTTCTAAAAGAAATAAATGAGCCTAACATTTGAGTACTATTCAATACACTGGAGAAAGGGGGAAATTCCCCTCAGTGGAACTGAAAGTAAAGGTAGAAAGGAACTTATGTGAACTTCAGGGATAGAGATCCAGTTTAAGATGAGAAATGTACTGCCAGAACTTCCAAGAAAACTGTAAAATGAGATGACTGAGGAAAGGTGAAATATTTCATCCTCCATTGCCTCAACAAGGACAAAATATTGACTGGTCTTCTTTGTACTATATTGTTCTTTTAAATTACTATACCATTGACCTTCATGACTTCATCTTATATCCTTTTCTTCTCATATTGTCAAAGAGATACCTATTCCAACAGATGTACAAATAAGAGTGGAGAAACACAACAACATGACAAATTAAGGCAATATGATTTCTCAAAAACTGTTTAACACTTCAATAGCAAAACTAAATAAAATCTGAGCATGGTAGTGGGTGTTTGTGACTCCAGCACAAGGAGGCAGAGATAAAAGGATCCTGGAGACTTGAAAGCAACCAAATCTAAACTAACAAGAACTTAAGTTTACTGACAGACTCTAAACAGATAAGATAGAGAGGTGATGGAAGAAAGACATAATTAACATCATCTTCTGGTCTCCATACACACTCATACAGGCAAGTATACCTGTACACACATGTGCACTGTGTGCACACACATGCATACAATACACATAGAATTTTTAAAGATTAAAATTGAAATGTCATACAAAAAAATCAAAAGCCAAAATTTTAAAAACTCATAGTAAAGTAGCTAAACAGATGAATAAGTTGAAGTCAAAATAAGACTTCAATAAAAAATTTATCAACAAGCCAGAAATTCTGAAAATTTAAAATCTTGGAATTAAATACTCAATAAATCAAATTTAAAACTCTAGTGATAATCACCAGCAAAATAACTGAAGCAGAAGAAATGATATTGATTTAGGCCAAAGTTGACAGACTGCTACATTCAGATAAAAACAAACAAAAATAGGCACTTATGTCTAACAGCAAATGGACCTACTTACAGAATATTTCACTCAAACACAAAAAGAATATTCTGTACCTCATAGATCTTTTCCCAAAATTGACTATATACTCAGACAATAAGCAAGTCTCAACAGATACAAGAAGATTGAAATCATTCCTTGCATCTTATCAGACAACCATGAACTAAAGCTAGATTTCAACAACAGAAACAACAAAGCCTACAAATTCATAGAAACGTAACAACTCTATACTCAATGTACAGTGGGTCAAAGAAAGAAATCAAAGAATTTCTAGAATTCAATTAAAATGAATGCACAACATACATAAACTTATGAGGCACAACAAAAGCAGTGCTGAGGAAAGTTCAAAATACTAAGTGACTACATAAAAAAGTGGAGGAGAAATCTCATACTAGCAACTTAACAGAATACCTGAAATCTCTATATCAAAAGAAATCACACCCAAAAGGAGTTGATGGCAAGAAATAATCAAACTTGAGGCTGAAATCAATAAATTAGAAATAAAAAAACAACAACAATACAAATAATTAATGAAACAGTTTGTTCAATAAGAAAATCAATAAGATTGGCAAATCCTTATCCAAATTAATTGAAGACACAGAGAGAATATCCAAATTAACAAAATCAGAAATGAAGAGGGGAATATAACAACAGATACAGAGGAAATCCAATTTTCCACCAAAATCTAAATCTAAAAGAAATGAGTGATTTTCTCAATAAGTAGCACTTTAAATTAAGATCATATAAACAATTTAAAATGTACCTGTAAACCCTAATGAAATAGAAGCAGTCATTAAAAGTCTCCTAACAAAAATGGACACAGGGACAGATTGTTTTAGTGCAGAATTCTACTAGACATTCAAAGAAGAGTTAACACCAGTACTCCTCAATCTATTCCACAAAATAGAAATAGAAGAAACAAACTCATTCTATGAAGCCACAGTCACCCTTATAACTAAACCACACTAAGACTCAACAAAGAGAATTTATGAACATTAATGCAAAAATAGTCAATAAAATTCTTGCAAACTGAATCCAAGAACACATCAAAAGCATCACCCACCATGATCAAGTAGGCTTCATCCTAAAGATTCAGGGATGGTCCAACATATGAAAATCTATCAGAATATTCCACCTTATAAATAAACTGGAAGGAAAAAAACACATGATCGTTTTGTGAGATGCAGAAAAAGTCTGACAAAATCCAACACACATCCATGATAAAAGTCTTGGAGAAATTAGGGATACAAGGGGCATTCCTAAACACAATAAAGGCAATTTACAGACTGGAGAGATGGCTCAGCAGTTAAGAGCACTGACTGCTCTTCCAGAGGTCCTGAGTTCAATTCCTAGCAACCACATGGTGGCACACAACCATCTGTAATGGAATCTGCTGCCCTCTCTTCTGGTCTATCTGAAGATAGCTACAGTGTACTCATATATATAAAATAAATAATAAATCTTTTTAAAAGGCAATTTACAGCAAACTATAGCCAACATTAAATTAAATGGAGAGAAACTGAGAGCAATTCCACTAAAATTAGGGACAAGATAAGGCTGTCCATTTTCTCCCTATCTATTCAATATAGTATGTGAATTTCTAGCTAGAGCAATAGGACAACAAAAAGAGATCAAGAGGATATAGACTGGAAAGGAAGAAGCCAAGGTATAACTATTTGCAAATGATATGATAATACACATAAGTGACCCAAAAAAATTCTACCAGAGAATTCCTACTGCTGATAAACACCTTCAGTAATGTGGGTGGATACAAAATCAACTCAAAGAAAAATCAGTAGCCCTACTATACACAAATGATAGATAAGCTAAGAAAGAAATTTATCGAAATAATGACCTTCACAATAGCCACAAATAATATAAAATACCTTGTGGTAACTCTAACAAAGCAAGTGAAAGATCTATATGACTATAACTTCAAGTCTCTTAAAGAAATTGAAGAAGATATCAGAAGATGGAAACACACACATATACATACATACACACATACATACGTAACATACACATAAATACATATAAAATATCTATATTACAAAATCAATTTATGGATTTAATGCTTTTGCATAACAAGATTTTTCCTAGGGAAATGCAACACACACATCTACTCATTCCAATTTGAGATTCTACAACAAACCAAAGTACAGATATCACCAAATTCCAACTTGATGAACCAATAAATTTTATTGGGGTTGCTTATAGAAAAAAAATCAAGACAACCAAGACAACTGGTAGCTTGAGAAGGATACGGTGTGAAAACAGACCAGAAAAGGTATACTCCACAGCATTACAGCTTTAGCTTTCCAGCAAGCCTCAGGATGCCAAACAAAAACCGTTCTTCCTGGAACAAGTCCATAGAGAGCAGATCTCAGAGCACTTGCTATCAGACAATAGGAAGAGTAGTCCATTCCTGAGGCAATAGGGAGTTCCCTGTCTTCAGTTGGAGCCCGGAGTTTTAGAGGCCAAGATAGGAAGAAGTACCCATGCCAGCACAGCCAGAGTATATATGGTCAGGTGTCAAAACAGGAGCAATCATCCTCCTCCTTCCTTCTCCTAAGAATGGACTGACAGTGTGACAATTGACTGTCCATGCAATGAGTTACATAGACCCATGTAGGCTGGGTATTTGTATGTAAGTGGATATAGAATGAGAACCAAACAGGAAAGATCTATGAAATCTGGAGAAAAGGGGAAGAGCTAAACCTACCAAAGAGTTCTCAATCAAGACAGAGGTTCTGTTTCCCCTCATGTCACAGTGGTTGTAGGGAAGAGAATACTGTCATAAAAGGGCAGCAGGCCAGCTTGAGCCAGGGAATTTGAGTCTGGTTGTAGCTGCCAGCAGTCTTCTGTCTACTCATAGTTGCCATTATCTTCACATGGGACCATGAGATCATAAACTAACTGTTCCTGCTTCAGGTCATCTCAAACATAGCTCATTGTTTGATCTGTTTGAACCTGGGAGACTTTTGTGGAGGTTCCACTCAACTGTGGGGATTGTGCTTCAGTCTTGTCTCCTTGTCACCCTAGGCTTGAGCTCCCAGATGCAACCAAGAGCCTGCAAGTATCACTAGGCCTGAAGTACTCCTACCCCATCAGATGCACTGGAGCAATACCTACTAGAGGCTGCACTTCTAAACTCTGCCCTCCCTACTTAGTCGTAGAGACTGTCTTACAAGCTTCCCCACTGCTGCAGTGCATATAACTATCTTTTAATGAGGCTAGGCTTTAGAGCCCAGTGTGTAACTGAGTAAAGTAAATGACATTGATGTTACTATAACTATGCATTATTTATTGGACCTTAAATCATGGGAGAGTTTGCTTGCTTATTTCATAACCTGGAAAGGTTTCCTTGAATTCAGTCCTCTTCCTGCATTCTAATTACTCAGACTTCCAAGAGCTATCTGCATATTAAGTTTAGATCACTTTCTTGTTCTCTTAAGATTCATTGATAAACTCAAGAATTCCTTTAGGGGATATTGCCTACCAAGCAATATATACACATAGGGTCTCTGGATAGCCTTTAAAGCAATTTAGTTGGATTACAGCTAATTAGAGAAACAAAATAAGAGGTTTCATTCCTATGAGCTTTCAATTTAGCTCTACCTGGTTCTGAAAAAAACAAAGCCTTAAATCCTGAGGAGTTGTTTTATTACTTATAATGGCCATTATGAGGACCATACTGAAGTCCAAAAAAGAAAGTCATACTCATTCACCCAATCAATAAATTACTTATTTAAAAAAAAAAGGAGCACCTTTCATGTAACTTACCTAGAGGTTCCAAAACCAAGGCATGGTCCCTAACCTAAAAGTCACTCAAGTATCCCACAAAGAGTCTAGTGTCTCAAATCTCTGAGCAAGTAGAGGAATGAACATAGTTCATTTGGACTGGTGCAACACTGTGCAGAGCAAACACACACTACTGTCCAGTAAGCAACCTTTGCTCAGATGAAAAGTTACCGACAGAGAAACTTATCCTCTATCAGAGAAGAAAGGCCCTCCAAGCAGGGAAAAATCCTGGTCAAAGGAGGCTATCAAGGACTGAAGTAGTTTGGAGTTATCCTTAAGATAAAAAGAAGTCATCAAAGGTCTTTAGTAGAGAAAAGAAATGATTTTTCTTTAAAACTTCACTGGAATCAGTGTAGAGTAGAAAATAAAGAGGGGCCCTGTAGTGCAAATAATTGCATTGAATTATATGATGATGAGCTACTAAGAGCTGACCTAAAGTCACAGGAGAAAGTATGTTGCAAAGTTTATAGAATTGAGAATCAACAGTTAATTGGATGTGGGCCATAACCAGTGTAAAAATACAGGAGATGCTGAAAGTAAAAGAGAATACTGGTTTTGAATGTACTGACAATTTATTAAATCTGCATGGAAACAGAAAAAAAAAGAATTTTACTAGCTCAGCTGAATGATAGATAACAAAGGAGGGGTGCAGAGAGAGGAAGAATCAGGAGAATGAGAGATGGCTAAGAGGTTAAGTTTCATTGACAGCCAGAGGTAGAGTAGATTTCAAATCTTTAAAGTGTCTCTGGGAGAGCATGGTTTATATAGGATAAAGAAGTTCACTAGAAATAGGAACAAATTTCAGAATGGCTAATGTACTTGCTGATGGTAGGATACAATAGAAAGGAAGATCAGGAACTAGATAATAGGAAACTAAATCATTATTTTAATTGTACTCCATAAATTTTGCTACTTGATGTTCTAAGTTTTCTAATTATCTTTAATCTTTTTTTTTTTACTGTCCAGTTGTTATTCCCCTCCCAGTCTGCCCTCTGACAGTTCCTCATCTCATTCCTGGACATCTCATTCCTCCTCCTTCTCCAAGAGAATGTCCTCACCCCACCTCTACCCCACCAGACCTCCCACTCCCTGGGGCCTTCAGTCTCTTGAGTTAGGTGTATCTTCTCTGACTGAATCCAGACCCGGAAGTCCTGTGCTGTATATGTGTCAGGGGCCTCATATCAGCTGGTGTGTGCTACCTGGTTGGTGGCTCAGTGTCTGAGAGATCTCAGGGGTCCAGGTTAGTTGAGACTGCTGTTTTCTTATAGGATCACCCTCCTCCTCAGCTTCTTCCAGCTTTTCCCTAATTCAACCCCAGGGATCCAATGGTTGCTATAAGTATCTGCATCTGACTCTTTCAGCTGCTTGTTGGGCTTCTCAGAGGGCAACCACGTTAGCTTCCTGTCTGTAAACACACCATTATTATGGATAGCCCTGGGCTTGTAATTTGATGCTAATTCCACTCCTGGGAGGAGCTGCAGATGAGGAGTTAATCCTGTGTACAAGTGCCTTGTGAACCTTCTCCCCCACCTTAACCTTTTAAATAAAGACTAGAGCCAAAGATTGGGCAGGAGGAAGAAAGAGGAGCTGAGAATTTGGGGGAGGAGAAAACAATGGGGGGTGGGGCTACAGAGGATCTTTGGCGAGAAGCTCATAGCCTGGAGAAACTGCAAGTTATAAGGGATAACATAGATGAGAATAGAGTAGTGTACTGGGAGATCTGCCCAATCTAGTCAGCTTGTATTGTTATTGAGTTGAGATTTCTTTTACCAGGTAGTTGGGTTGAAAAAATCCCACAACACACCATAGCCTCAGTAATAGTGTCAGGTCTTGGAGCCTCCCCTTGAGATGGATCCCAAGTTGGGCCAGTCACTGGACCTCTTTTTTCTCAGGCTCTTCTCCTTTTTTTGTCCCTGCAGTTCCTTCTGACAGGAACAATTCTGGGCCAGAGTTTTTGACTGTGGGATAGCAACCCCGTCCCTCCACTTGGTGCCCTGTCTTTCTATTGGAAGAAGACTCTAAAAGTTCTGTAGTTTAAATATTTTAAAATCTTTTAACTGTGTGGGCTTAAAAAGAAACACAGTGTTCTCTATGTATTCAACTACTCACAATTTGTTGAGAATTGCTTTCTAGACCTGCATGTCAATTTTGTGGTAAATACTGTTTATACTTTAAGGTATATCCACATTATCTATAAATGACAAATAGATAGATAGATAGATAGATAGATGGATGTGTAGATAATGTCAACTGACACAAGCTAGAGTCACTGGAAAGGCAGAAACATCAATTGAGAAAATGCCTCCATAAGATCAGGCTGTATGTAGGCCTGTAAAGCATTTACTTAATTAGTAATTGATGGTGAAGTCCATTATGGGTGGTGCCACCCCTGGGCTGGTGTTGCTGGGTTCTATAAGAAAGCAGGCTGACAAACCCTTTGCTCTACAATGGTGTCTCACCTACAAGATATGCTGATTCAATGGTGGTACAAAGCTTGCACGAGTAACCAATATCTGAATTGACTTAAAGCATGCTCCATGAGATGGAACCCATACCTAACACTGCTTGGGTGACCAAGAACATAAGACTAGACACTTCAGGATAAAACAAATACTAATGTTCTAAAAAAATAAAATAAAAAAGCAATAAAATGACTCCTAATAAGTGCCTTGCTCAGCCATCATCAGAGACGCCTCTGTCTGCAGTAGATGAGAACAGATACAGACTCAAGTCAGATATTATCCAGAGAGTAAGAGCTGCCCTAAAAGGGATGTCTCCAGCAAATCACTCCCCTTGGGGCTCAGGGAACCTTGAAAAGTGCAGACAGAAAGAGTGTAGGAGCCAGAGTGAATGGAGAACACACAAAAAAAAGGCCCTCTAACTATAGCAGGACCAATACATACATGGAGTCAGAGACTGAGCCTGCAGAGGTCTGTAGCAGATTAGGCCCTAAGACTGAAAGAACTGGACACACACCTCCATCCATAACTCAGAAACTATCTCCAACTGTTAATCATTTGCAAATGAAAATTTATTTTCCTCCAAGGGAGTCTCACTGAGAAAACTACTCTCAAGAGTAGACCCCATGTAGATGGCCAACAGAAAACTAACTCAAAGCCATCTTTGCAGATTCCTTGTCTCAAAATGTCATGTTAAAAAGGCTTTCCCTGCCGGGCGGTGGTGGCGCACGCCTTTAATCCCAGCACTTGGGAGGCGGAGGCAGGCGGATTTCTGAGTTCGAGGCCAGCCTGGTCTACCAAGTGAGTTCCAGGACAGCCGGAGCACACAGAGAAACCCTGTCTCGAAAAACCAAAAAAAAAAAAAAAAAGGCTTTCCCTTATTTTTAATTATATCTTATTTTATTTTATTTATGTATTTTTCTTCTTATCTTACAGGTACTTTGTATATATAGTGTGGCTTCCAGCTTAGTATTTTTATGAGATTCCTGAGTGTGTGCACAAGAAGGTCTCTGTTTCTTGTGTCATCTCTTGAGCTCTTTTCTTTCTGTTTGTTTTTGTGTTTGTTTTATCTTTATTATACTATCATCCCTTAGAAGCCTGTTTGTTTTCTCCATCGGCTTCAGTCTCCAGGTTCCTGCCCAGTCTGAGTTCCTAAGTTAACCTAAATTGATATCTAGATATGTACACCAAATAAAACTTTTGCTTCCTAAATTGCTTTTGGTCATAGTGTTTTATCACAGCAAATTATCCCTAACTAGGACAGATCAATTGATGGATGGATGGATGGATGGATGGATGGATGGATGGATACACAGATACAATCTAACTGATGAAAAGTAGTTTGTTTGTTTTTTTTGTTTGTTTGTTTGTTTTTTTGTTTTTTGGTTTTTTGGTTTTTTGAGACAGGGTTTCTCTGTATAGTCCTGGCTGTCCTGGAACTCACTCTGTAGACCAGGTTGGCCTCGAACTCAGAAATCCACCTGCCTCTGCCTCCCAGAGTGCTGGGATTACAGGCGTGCACCACCATGCCGGGCTTGAAAAGTAGATTTTTTTCCACTTCATTCCAGTAGGAAACCAATTGATAATCACACACACAAAAAAGGTCCTCTAACTATAGCAGGGCCTCTAACTATAACATAGCCCTCTACTATGTATCTCCACATCAAATTTGGTAATCATTTTAATAGTTTCTGAATACTTAATTGATCATTGTTTTTGCTCATTAGTTACTAAGAAAGGTGTGTTTAAAATATCTATTTGGGCTATTATGACTTATTTTTCCTTATAATTATGACAATTTTTCTCTTCTTTCAGACTCATTAGATAGGAAATTTGAAGACTGTCAGAAGAAATTAATCAGAGCTAGGAATTTTAACCTACCACTCTTGGAAACTGAAAATTCAAACAAACAAAAATTTCCAGTTGTGTCAAAGACAATAATAAATTTGAGCTATTAGATAATATGAGAGTATATATTCAACAAAAACAAAATACAGAATCTTTAGGAATATTCATACTGCCCATTTAAACTCCCAAGAATGAATATCATTAAATCTAGGTTACCTGACCATAATGCTTGTACAGAATTTAAAGACAGCACTAGAAAACCAAATTATCCAGAAACAAATTATTATATATATGGAGAATATTACTATTTCTCCATTAGATTGAAGGAAATAAATAATGTTTTAAAATGCATTCTTAGTTCAGATGTCTATTCCTGAGATAAAGCATTGTAGCACAAAACAACTTGGGAAGGAAAGAGTTTATTTCTTCTTATAGTTTATAGTCCATCATCCAGAGAGGTCAGGCAGGAACTCAAGGTAAGAACCTGGAGGCAGGAGCTAGTGGAGAGAGTGTAGAGGAGTCCTGCTTATTGGCTTTCTCCCCATGGCTTGCTCAGCCTGCTTTCTTATAGCACCCAGGACCACCTGCTCAAGAGTGTCATTGGCCACAGTGTGCTAGACTTTCTCAAATTATTAAACAAGAAAATATCCCCCACAGACTTACTCTGGGCCAATCTTATGGAGGCTTTTATTTATTCTTCTCTCATATATTACATCCAGACTGTAATATCTCCTCCCCCTACCTCCCCTCTCTTCCAAATCCACTTCTCCAATGTTTTCCTTCATAAAAAAGCAGGCAATTCCCTCTCTTCCAACATGTTTCAAGTTGACAAAAAGACACAAAAATAATATGTTATTAATCCATAACATTTAAAATTGTTTACTCTGAGCAGTAATAACACAGCTAAGTACTTAGTTTAGAGAAGCTCATTTATAAAAAATGTTGTAATAGATACATTTAAAAAAAGTTAAAATTGCACTGCTTGTAAGAGTTCCAAATTTAACATTAGTTAGATGTGTATGATAGATAGATAGATAGATAGATAGATAGATAGATAGATAGACAGATAGATGTTACAACATAATATTGAATTGATAATTCAGACACGGTCATATACACTGAATGAGGCCACAACATGCACTCAAAAGCAATACACAAAGCAATAGGGATGTAGCACAGTGGTCTAGTTGCTAGTTTAACATGCTCAAAGCTCCTGGCTCCATCTTCAGAGCCAAAACCCAAAAATACCCATATAGAGAGCTAGACATAATAGTGAATGCCTGAGTTTGAGAGACCAGTCTAAATTCCATAGTGAGGGCTGGAGAGATGGCTCAGTGGTTAAGAGCACTGACTGCTCTTCCAGAGGTCCTGAGTTCAATTCCCAGCACCTGCATAGTGGCTCACAACCATCTGTAAAGGGATCTGATGCCCTCTTCTGGTGTGTCTGGAAAAGCTAGTGTGCTCATATGAAAAAATCTTTAGAAATAAATAAATTCCATAATGAGATTCTGTCTCAAAAATATATACAAAGTAATCAAAGGAGCTAGTATTATGAAAAAAGTAAAAAGGAAGAGGGGGGACTTTCTGGGATACTGATCATATTTTTTTCACTTGAAAAGTGATTACATAAATGTTCACCTTAGTTATAGTTATGTACTTTTATATATGTGTTGTATTACACAAGAGTGGCTCAAGTAATATGTGATACTATGATATACTCACAGTTGAAACCCTTTATAGTGTTAGAGTTGGAGATTTATCTGTCCCTCCATCAGAACAGAGTATTCGAGCAGACTCTGGATATGTATGTTTGTTTTGGTGATGAACAGAGTCTTTACATTTTTGATGAAAAGTTGATCTAAGAGGATTCTCTTGGTTTGCCTTTTGCTGTAATTTAAAAAAAAAACTTAGCCCACAGTTATAATGTGACCAATACAACAACTCATCTTTATTTATGATAAAACATACATCCCAGCATTTTTTTTAGTTGAAGAAACTTATTGTCAAAGTTGGTGCCTATCCTCAGATGGGACATCACAATCATATTCCTTTCACTCAAGTCTCAGGGACTATCATAGAAGAGGGGATGGAAGGATAGTTATAGTCAGAAGTTGAGGAAGACTTTAGAAAACTGTCCTCTGGATATGACAGGAGGGTGGTGGTAGTGGTGGTTGTGGTGGTGGTATTGGTGGTGGTTGTTTTAACAGCAAGGCTTCTGATAGGTCAGCCACACCCTAATGGATGGCTCATACTCTGGAGTATATACAGTTGTTGGGGGTTGGTCTGGTGCTGCTATGAAATTCAGATGCTAAATACTGATCACCAAGATCTGGTTGCTCCCAACGAGCAGATCCTCATGTTCATCCAGTGATACTCCCTAGTTTAAAGCTATTGATTAAATAAAATTGCTACATCCAATTATTGGGGAGAATAGATGTAGGAAGGGCTTCAGTTACCAGGCTGTGGATCTCAGGTAGGAACCAGAAGGAGAAAGAGGAGGAAAAAGAAGGAGAAAGGTTTAAGAACAAGAAAGGAGATGGAGAGAACAAGGGTTCTCCATTACACATGATGGACCAGGAGCATGTGGCTGAGTGAAAGACCGATGGAGCAGAAATAACCCAGGTAAGACTCAAACAGCAAGTACTTGAGGAGCACAGCTAGGGAATTAACAGCTTAGCACATAAAAAAATAGATTAGGAGTAATTTGCCCAGTAATTTTTTATAGCTGATTTAAAAAAATTCATAACACTTTGCCTCAATTATTAGAAGACTGGCTTGGTCATATTGATAATTAATAAAGAATTATTAAATAACATTTAAAATACCATTTACAAGTACTAACTTGAATAGTGTGCTATTTTTTTAAAGAGGACAAGAAGTAGAGACTAGGTAGAGGTTGTAGCTGACTCTGCAAGGAGTTTGTGGGAGGAATCTGGGGTAAATATGCATATACAAAATTATCAAAGAATTAATTAAAATATGTGTTTTCAAAATTCTAATAATTCGCCGGGCGGTGGTGGTGCACGCCTTTAAACCCAGCACTTGGGAGACAGAGGCAGGCAGATTTCTGAGTTCGAGGCCAGCCTGGTCTACAGAGTGAGTTCCAGGACAGCCAGGGCTACAGAGAGAAACCCTGTCTCAAAAGACCAAAAAAAAAAAAATTCTAATAATTCAATTATCACTTCTTTAAATGAGCATAAAGATGTATGCTGGGAAGCATTTAAGCAGCAATTGATATATGGAGAAAAGGAAGTAACTGTTATAATAAAAATGTAACAGAATGTTTAAAAAAAATGTTCTCAAAACAGTATAAAAAGGGCCTGGAGAGATGGCTCAGCAGTTAGAACACTGGCTGCTCTTCCAGAAGATAAAAATTTAATCCCCATCACCCATAAAGTGGCTAACAATAGCTTGTAACACCAGTCCCTGGGGAACCAATGCCTTCTTCCCGGGCATTGCCTCCGCATTGTGCACAAACATATACACAAGCTAAATGCCCACGTACATAAAATAAAAATAAATATTTAAAAATAGAATTATACATTTAAAATGTAGTATAGGAGAGACAGCTGAGGAAACCTTTTTGAATAAATTTACCTGGAGCTATTAATGGAGAAATGTTGGGAAATAAAACTGTAGCAGCTGTCATTTCATTCATTTCTGGCTGCATGGATAGAATAGTCTGAGCAACTAAGCCGGACTAGTTCTGATTATGTGTGTAAAAGTACCAAGGCAATAGGTTTATTACATAGTTAAAAGACTGAGCCACAGACAATCAGTGGCACTGATCCCCAACCCCAGCAGTGCATTCCCTGTGTAAATTATTCCTGAAGGACAAGCAGTTGAAGTTTGGTGATGGGGACAAGATTGAGTGCATTTCCAGTTGGAGGTTGGAGGCCTTTGTTTTCTTTTTGAAGTATAGTAAGGTAATATGTTGTTGAGAGATGCTTAAAATAAGAAAACATGGAGTTGGAGAGAGAGCTCAGTAGCTAAGAGTAGTGCTCTTGCAGAGGACACAAATTCAGTTTCCAGCACCTATGTCATGTCTCTCACAATTGCCTGTACCTCCAGCTGCAGGGGATTCAAAGCCCTTGTCTGGCATCCACAGGTACTACATCCACACACACACCCCACACACATGCCTATATACACATTAAAAGTCCCCTATTTCCCTAGCACCTTGATTTCTGACCCTCTCTCCCTCTGCTTCATTAACTGTGCAGAGCTCTCATATGGTTGCTATAGGCCTATGACCAGTCATCCCTCTGATTCTTATTGAATAGCGTCTTATCTACTGTCCAGGTAGGGGTTGTCTTTTCCCTTTTTATTTCTACTGCAGAATTTCTGGTGGTGGACTGAATATGTATCAGGACCCTCCACAGTGATTATTTGCAGTTATATGAACCCCAGCACACTATTTTACTACCCTCTAAATGAATAGACTGAAGTAGCACTGGCCTTATAAGCAAAAATCCCAACTGAGCTGCACAACAGGTCATTAATGAGCCTTCTAATTGGATAATGATGATGTAATGGTGCTCCTAAGCAAACACAAGTCTGGCTGGTTTTCACACTGCTTGCATATGTAATTTCTATTCACAATTGCAAGAATATTCTTCAGAAATGGCACCTTCCTCAGGTGATTTGAGTTTTCAGTCTTTGGCTTTTTGCCGCCTAACACTTCCTAAATGTTCCAGCATTGCTCAAAAAATACCTAGTCTTCCCTATTTCTTATTTATTTTTAATTTCTGTCTAATTTCTCTATGTGTGTGGATCACATCTTTTCCTAGAATCCACTGAAAAGGTCACACAAGGTGTCTATCCTCCTGGAACTTATTTCACAGTGAGAGAAACATATCTAGAATTCTACCAGATGTAAGATTAAAGAACAAAATCTATGCTTAAATTTATTGAATCAGAACAGACTCTAGGTTAAATTTCCAAAGCTGTTTCTCAAAATAACATTACATTATTGGCACTGTAGGTATATCCAGGAAGGCAAGGCTTCAACATCTGCTAAGATTATCTGAAATACTGTCCCTAAAATAATCTACACTATCTCTTTCCATCTACATAAAAAAGTAGACATGTCATGACTTATCTTTTAATGTCCATTAAACTAGGGACTTCAGGTTAGGACTTCTGTTATTGCCAATTCAAAAGAACAAAAGTTTTGAGTACCATGCTCAATAACCCTCAATAACCCTACACACACCCACACACACACACACACACACACACAGAGAGAGAGAGAGAGAGAGAGAGAGAGAGAGAGAGAGAGAGAGAGAGAGAGGAATAAGAGAAGCAGCAGAAGTGGCCACCACCTGGCACCAATTCATTTCCCTTCCAAACTACATTCAGGTTTGTCTGCTTGGCAGGGGCTGACACATGAAATCCAGAATGTGAGAGTTTGGAAAATGTAGTTTTTACATTCCTAACTTTTATTATTTAGTAAGACATATAATATTGAAGTTGAAATGGATTCAAAGAAGCTAATCTGTGATATTTGCACAGAAGACAAGACAAGAAAGAGGAAAGACAACTAGAGACTATTATAAATGGTCCAGTCACCTTAGGTAATTATGACTGAAACAAAATGAAAAAGGCTGAAAGTAGTAGGATTTAAGATAGTATTTATTTACAGATTGGGGCAAGATTTGTTGATAAAAGATAGTAAAATATGAAAACTAAAACTAACTCCCATCCCTTCCAAATCTCTCAAATTTCTTCCTGAATGCTCACACCTGGTTTAGGATTCCCCACTTTCATAATACCATCATTCTCAATTTTAGGAAAATCTTTGTCTTCTATATCTCTATTAGACTTTCATTTCTTTAAAAGTAGGATAAGTGATTAGCTGTGTACTCCATAGTTCAATTCGCTTCTAAGTATTTTATTCTTTTGTTGTTGCTGTAAATTTTTTTCTTTTGTATAACTTGGGTATAAGGTTTGTTATGTTAAATGAATGAGTTATAGAGCTCTGCATTGATTGTGCTGATGGCTTATGTTTATGTTGAAATCGTCAACTAATGCATTAAATATGAGTGGTGCTACATATTAATTCTCAGTGAAGCTGACAAATATCTGAAAGACAAGCTTAAAAGAGAAAATACTTATTTTGGCTCACAGTTCAGATTGTTTGGCTCATGACTATCTTCATTGCTTCCAGGACTGTGTTAAAGCAAAAACATAATGGTAGGAAGACATAATGGAAGAAATTGAGTCACCTCATAGCAGTTACCAAGCAGAGAAAATGGATGCCTGAAATAGCTGATGATTGTTTTTCTCTCCTTTTATTCTACCTAGGTTCCCATCCTATCAAATATGCACATCCAGGTTGAGCCTTCCCTCCTTTGCTAATCCTTTCTGAAAATGCCCTCAGACTCCCAGTCAGAAGCACAGGTTTATAATCTCCTTTGTTACTCCAACAACAGACAAACTGACAATCCAGATTATCCAACCCAATAGCTATAATTCTTAAAATTTGAAAGGACAAGCATTGATTAAGCTGTAGAAAAGTTGACCTTAAAATATATACATATATGTGTATTGTATATTTATTACTTGTATAAATTTAAAATGATTCATTCTCTATGAAAAGTAGTTTGGTGCTTCTTAAGTCAGTTGAATGTGAAAGTCCTATATAACCGAGAAATATGCAGGCAGAGAAATAATAGATGTTTCATGTGTATACAAAATAAGGAATACTATATTATTGTTTGTATATGTGGCATCTTATTTGTCCATTCATCATTTGAGCACTTGGGTACTTTGCTACCTGTGATTTGTTGTAAAAAATGAATCCATGGAAATCCATGGAATTCATGGAAGAATGGTTGTTTAATGTATACGTGTTCTCATGTAATGAAAATGGTTTTGAACCTAGGTAGAGGTGGTGGTTATATAACTCCACATATACTAACTCCACGTAGACATTAACTTATACACTTAAATAGTAATTTGTGTGGCAAACAAATTATATGTTAATTTAGCTGTTTTGCTTAACTTTAATTATTTATATGTATAAAATAAGTGTGAGGGAGAGAGAGATAGTAGTGTATGCACCCATACATAAAAAGGGGAACAGAAATAACATAACAACAGCTCAAAACTAGTTTAAGTACTAAAAATAAGTGTGTTATCATATAGAGTTCAACAGAAAGAGGGTTCTTGCAAGAAAACACTATCCCAGAAGCCACCCACACCTTGTTCTTCCCATGCTCCTTCCTGGCCACAGGTGTACATAGGGTACATGTCACAGAGTGGTTGTACATATGATTCTCCTAAGGAGCAAGGGTTCTAGACATGCTCTCATCAGTGAGTTGTGGGTGCCTAGCACCATCCAGCATGCTACCCTACTTAGGTCTCATTGGAGAAATGAATTCACAGTATTTGTGGTATTGAGTTGGGCTGGATTGCTTACAGCCTGGTAAAGTCAGTGATGTGTAGAGTGACTGCACTGAAAACTGAGACAGGTTTTGTTCCTAAAGTGCTGAATTTGATTCCAGCCACATCTTGTTAGTACATGTGGATTTACACATTTTCTTGAGACAGTTCTTTCATTGAACCTGGAGCTAGGTTGACAGCCATCAAGTATCAAGTACTTGTCCATCTTCAGCCCACACAGTAACAGAATTAGAGAGAATTCACCATGCCTAGCTTTGCTTTGTGTGGATATTATAGATGTGAATCCATAGTCTCATGCTTATACAACAAGCAATCTCACTCACAGAGCTACCTCTCTTAAGCTACCATTCTCAAAGAAGAAAGAAAAAGAATGGTAGAAGTAATGCTGTATCGTGTTGACTCTATTTGGTGACCTCATTCCTTTCTATGCACTTGTGACTTCTTATTCACGCCAGATGCATCTTTCAAAAAGTATTGTGAACCTCCTCAGATAATCACAATCTGTAATGCAACACCAAGTAGTGGGTGTGTCTTAACCTTACTTAAGCCAAGAAACACTATATTGAACTGAATTTCTCCTTTGTACTCAGGAGGGAGTGGTCTTCAAAAAACATTTTATCTCATTATACCAAGCCAGAAATGTTGTTTTAATCCTTTATTTTTCCCTGTGCTCCCTGTGGGAATCAGCATCACGTCTACATCAACATCTGAAACAGCTACAGCAGCAGGGTAGAAAGCCGCTGCTATAGAAACTGCCCTGAGATTATGACTAGAAAGAAAATAGAGATTCAATTAATTTAACATGGATTGGGAGCTCTGAACACGATTCTGAAGCATTTATAATGTTCAGTGATAAAGAAAAAGAAACCAAACAAGTACCTTGGCTGCAAAACACAGAGACATCAAACTGGAGCTGGGCTAGATGCCCTCTCCCTGCTGGTCAGCCCTAATAGTGCCAGAAGGTGCTCTGCAGGCTGTTGAGAGAGAACTGTCAACAGCAGTCTTATTTAGTTGTGGACTCTGTATGCAACAAATGGTCTGACAAGATGAACCTAGTGATATAAAAGTGGCAAGTCCATTGTAGGGGTAACCAACCACTTTCTGGTTAAATCTTATGCCTGCTTCACAGGAGTAAATTTAGGTCTGATATTGTTAAACTTCACCAAAAGCTTGTGGATAGAATAATGAGGCCCTGGTGAAAAGGTTGCTGCTGTTATTTTGCTAAATAGGTATGATGTGCCCGTCCAAGCACCTTCTAAATAATTGTGCTTGTGCCCATAGATTAATGCTGCTGTCAGCTTTGGTCAAAAAAGCTCCTTTGTTCAGAGGTCAACGCTAACAGCAGCAGCTCAAAACTGGTAAAAGTACTAAGAATAAATGACTATTGGATGGCTAGCCAGAAATGATATATCTGTACAACTCGTCTAAGGCTCAAGGAGCATAGTGGAAAGGGAGACAGAGAGAATATAAGAACCAAAGGGAGGGGTGAAAAACACAAAAAGCTGACTTCTGAACTCTGACTAATACATGTGGCTAGTATATTCTTGAACTCATAGCAGCTCTAATTATGTGCAGAAGATGATCACAAGATTGAGCTTGTCAGCACACTGTCCTGAAAAGAGAATGGGCTCATAGGTCCCTGACTCAGGATTTATACCCAGTTAATGGTTGGTTGGGGAGGAAGACACATTTTCATCAATCATGTAGCCACTAGTACCCATTCTCCTGTAAACAAATCCTCATTCATACAAATAACCAAAATGAAACTCATTAGATCACAAAACAGTAAAACGCAAAAATGGAATCAGGGTTCTCTGGGAAGATATTAATGGGAGTGGAAGGGGGACAAAAGAGGGTAATGGATGAGGACTATGTTCAAAATACATTATACACATACATAAAATAGCTTCAGATATCAATGGAAACCTATAAGGAGTGCTCAACTGTTTTCTAAATTGCCATAACTAAATTAAGAAGTTAGTAGTTGAAAAATAAAGTACAATTACTTGGGCTTTTGTTTTGTGTGACAGGAGATTATCAATTCTTCCTGGGCTCTAGCCTGTCTAGGTTTGGAGCTTTGGTTTTGTCCTTGTTTGTTTGCTTGCTTGCTTGTTTGTTTTTAAGATCCTTTCACATATACCAGGTTTTAAGAGATTGTGGCTGGGGTTGACACAATTAGGGCACATGTCAGGCAATAGCCCCCCAGGCCCGCGTTCTGTATTTTTTATTTTTAATTCTTCTTCCATATATTACATCCTAACTGCAGTTTCCCCTCCTCCATTCCTCAGTCCATCCCTCTACTTCCCATCTCCCTGAGATCCACTCATCCTCTATGTCCACTCGGAAAAGAGCAGCCCTCCCAGAGATAACAACTGAACAGAGCAAAACAATATGCTATGAGACTAGGCACGAGCTGTCATAGCAAGGCTGAGCTAAGCAACCCAGTAGGAGGCAAACAGTCTCAGGAACAGACAAAAGAGTCAGAGACACCCCACAGACAACCATAACATATATGCAGAGGGCCTAGGTCACTGATTGTCACTTCAGTCTCTGAGAGCGTCTATGAGTCCTGCTTAGCAGATTCTGCAGGTCATGTTCTCCTGGTGTCCTAGACCTCTCTGGTTCCTACAATCCTTCTTCCATATCTTTTGCATAGTTCCCCAAGTTCTGCTTGATTGCTCACCTGTGGATCTCTGCATCTTCTGCAGTCTTCTCATATGTCTATTCCTATCACCAAATAGAAAATAAATCATCCTGGGACTATAGATGAGACTGGTCTATTCCAGTAGCCCATATTTTCCTTCCTTTCATTCTCACAGGAAATTGACTACTTAACTCCATTAGAAATTAAAAAATAATTATTTTTCACCATTTGAACACTGGCTATGTATTCATAAATTACTTAAAACTATATGTACACACACACACACACACACACACACACACACATATATATATATGTATATATATATTCACTTTATGATGAAAGTCTACTGTTCTATCATTTTAGAGATAAGGCCAATATCACTGTATTGAGCAATTTCCCTAAAAACAACCTCATGGAGATGGAAACTCTCAGAAGAAATGAGATGGGCTCCTGTTATTTCATTTTCTGGAACTTTAAAGTGTAAATGTCTTGTTCACCTTTGGCTTCCATCCTAGACCACTCTGTAAATTAAAGGGATTAAATGTATGCAACATGCCCACATTCTAAGGAATAAACTAGAGAATGGCTCAATTCTTCAAAATCCCATAATCCTCAAGAACAAACCAAAGGCTTAAACTAGTCAAACTCAGAAGCTAAGAAATAATTGAATAAATACTTTAAGTAACCTTTCCCTCGGGCTTGGTATTTCTAAAGAACAAAAGGGGGAAGCTTGGGGAGCAAATGCGGTTCGTCATTGATTAATAAAGAACACTGGGGCAGTGTTCAAAGGAATCAATCATTTGTAACCTGATTTTTCCCTCAGATTTCTACATTGTCAATTAGTGCCTGAAATGACTTAGCTAATTCGCATTTTAGGATGTCAGGTGTTAAAATTATTTTTCATTACAACCTACACAAGCCCTAATAGGGTTTAATTGTTTATTTAATAAATGAAGTAAGGATTCTGAAAAAAATTATGGTGGACAAAGAGGGTTTTTTTGTATATTGAGAAGACATATGCAGGGACATGTTTAAAAATAATCATCCGATTGGATCCAGTATTGTAGACCCAGAACAGAGAAATCGTGGGGGGGGGGGGAATGATTGGGGAATAGCTGGGGGGTAGAGGAATTATGGGACATATGGTGGGGGGGAACTGGGAAAGGGGAAAGCCTTTGGAATGTAAACATAGAATATAGAAAATAAAAATTAAATAAAAAAAAGAAAAAAATAATCATCCATGGACTAACTAATCAAGTAAGCATATTCAAAAGTGTGGGTCTCACTCCATGCCCTAATCTCCATCTCTTCACTCTTGCACTAGGTCAAGGTCTATTTCGCATATATTTGACAGGAGGAATGAGTTCTGGTCTCTATAGCACAATAACATGACTATTAACTAAGTGCATATTTAAAAGCAGCTAGAAGAGGGGATTTTAAGTATACATGACACAGGAAAAAGAGTTTGAAGTGATCAATAAATTAATTTCTCTGATTTGAGCATATAATTATTGTTTTTCACTTAAAATACATTCACAGGGACAGTGGCCGCATGCAAAGGGACTTCACAAGTCTATGCCAGATGAGGTCCCAGTGCTGAGAGTGGAGATGGACACATTCCCCATCCCTAACCCAGAAGCTATCTCCAGTTGATAACAGCTCAAAAAGGGAAAAATTTTTTTCACCAACAGAGAGAGTCTCACTGGATATACAAACCACACTTAAGAGCAGGCCTTATGCCCAGCAATATGAAATTAACTCAGTGGTCGTTTAGAGATTGTTGTTGTTGTTGTTGTTTCATAATGCTTTGTTTGGAGAGTTTTTTGTCACTGTTTTTTTTGGGGGGGGTTAAATCTACAGGTATTTTGCTTATATATTATAGTTTTCTGTTTTGTATTTTTATGAGATTTCTATATGCAAGTATATGTGTCTGCATCTATATGTGCCTGTTATGATTTTTCTTTGGCCCCCCTTTTTTTCTATTGTTTGTTTTGTCCTATGCTGGTTTGGTTGCCTCTTTGTTTTCTAATGAAAAAAGGGGGTATGGATTTGTGTGGGTGAGAGGTGAGGAAGATCTGGGTGGAGTTAAGGGACGGAAAACCATGATCCGGATATAGTGTAGGAGGAAGAAAACTAATTTCAATAAAAACAAAATTGAAAATAAAACAGACCCAACCTTAACAGTACACAAACACAAAAGAAAGAAATAGAAGCCTGTCCATGTGCTGGATACCATTCACTCCCTAAAACGGATATTTATCTCCATCTGTTTCACTGAGCTTTTGAGGGTTTTCTTTTCCTAAATATCAGTCTGGCTTTGGATTCACAAAACAATTAGAAAGGCTCATTCTGCCACCAGACCAAGAGCATTGATGCCCCCTCGTGGCTAGATGTGGTACTAGCTGTAGCCCTTTCAGATGAAAGCATAAAGAGAGATGGCGCTCCAGAGCTAGAATTTGGACAAGGCTTCCTTCTGTCTGTGTTATAACAGGCACTGATGAGCAGGTATGGTTACCATCCTCATATTTCAGATGAAAAGCTAAGACACACTTTTTTGAACTAGCTCTGGAACTAATCTATACCTTCAGGTTTTTGGTCAAATGCACTTTTAGTGCATATATATACATATATGCACTACATATTGTATATATGCACTTTTAGTGCAATATCCCTTAATGCAGTAGTTCTACTCCATCCTAATGCTGCAACCCTTTAATACAGTTCCTCATGTAATGGGCTGTAAAATTATTCCATTGCTAATTTATAACTAATTTTGCTACTGTTAAAAATTGTAATGTAAATATCTGATATGTGACCCTGGAGGGGAAGGGGGTGTTCACAGCCCATACTCAGAGCATCCTCTATACTCCTGCACTTCACTATAAGAAAAGGAGATACTGTTACAACATGCTAAAGAAGGACATAAACAATCAAGGCCGAGCAAAATGAAGAGAAAATACGGACACTCGAAATCAGAAATTCAGAACATTCTTCCTCTGTTACACTTGGTGAAATTGTTGACTACTTACCACTTGCTACAATGAAGGCTAGTTTAGATTTGCAGACAGCATTCTGATCACCTACTGTTCCATTATCCACTCTTGTAGAAAGGGTTTTCTGTGGAGGCATATGAGAGCATTGCTCAAATCAAAGCAATACATGAAGTATTTTGAGCTAAACAAAGAAATTCAAAGTGACTTCCCATAAGGAAATAATTTTGCCTTCTATCTGTTGCTGATTGGAGGGCATTTTTTTCAGTCAGGCTCTAGTAATGAGAAGCAGGCTCACTCTCCCCAAGCCTGTTTAGCTGAATGTGTGTGCAGGAACTTCATGCCAGCACAGCAAAGTTAGTATTATTTTTTCTGCAAAGATCTAAAGGTAACCAAAGGGCAGCACTTGGTCAAAGCACATTATATACTTGTACTCATCCTTTCGCTTAAATGAAATACTTTTTCCAGCCTTAGAGCTGAACTACAAGTAATATTTCACACCAACAGTTAACAGTCTCCTCTTTTGTGGCCAATGGAAAGAGAAGCGCACATTTATAAGACAATAGCCTTCTATTTCTCAGTAGACCTCTAAATGGATTTCCTTGCCTCTGGTTTTTAGCATTTATACTATAATGTGTAAAAATTTTTGGCTACTTTAATTGGTACTACCCTTTTCCACCCCAATTTCTTCCATAATCCCGCCTCAACACTAGGTAGGAAAGAGAGATGGTTAGAGGGGAAAGGAGATGCAGACTTCTTTAGACTACTTCCTGCTGATTATGGGCATTGAGATCCTTGTGGGCAAGTCCCATCTTTGTCATTAGAATATCTCCAACCAGAAACCCAGCAAACAGCAAAGAGTAGCCAGCAAACAGCAAAAGCAGCAACAGGGACCACCAACAGCAGCAGAGGTGACAGCAGCAGCAGGGGCAACAGCAGCAGAGGTGACAGCAGCAGCAGGGGCAACAGCAGCCACTGCAGCTTCTCTGCACTCTGGCATTTTTATACCCTCTCAAGAGTCCCCAGAATGTCAAACATAAGCTATATTCAGCTGGCAGAATCACCGCCCTGCCAGAACACAACACAAATTGTAGTTAGTAGCTGTGGACAATCTTAAGCAGCCCCATATCCCACACCTGGAATTAAAACAAAAACATATTCTCATAACTGGGTTTGTTAAGAAACCAAAATTCTCACTACAGTGTATCTATAAGTAGATTTAATTTCATCTGTCCCTCCTGTCTGGAATTACTTGAGCTGTTTGAAGCTGTGAGTTTGGATCTTCTGTGTTTCTCTCTCATATATATGTATGTATATATATATGTGTGTGTGTGTGTGTGTGTGTATACATATATGTACATATATGAGAAAAATATATATGAGAATATATATGTATACATATATATATATATATACAGATTTTATATATATATATATTTTTTTTTCCAGGGATCAAATATATATTATGGTGACTCTTCTCCACTGGGTCTCATACTCATTTTTAAAGTTTGCATATAATTTGTTTCTCCAGGCTGAACTTTGTATTATTACTTGTAACATATTTTCCAATTTATTTTTTTCAGTTGTGTTTGGCATTCCGTTTAGTCCAGCCATTCAGTTATCAAGTTTCATTGTTAGTGGTTTGAGTTATAAGCCTTCTCTTCAATTCTTTTTTTTCAATATTTCTGTAACACTTTTGGTGATTGCATGTTCTCTACAGATATTCTCAAGCTTCTTTTAGAATATAGTAAACCTTCATAGCAGCCTTATATATAATATCCAGAAGCTGGGAAGAACCCAGATGTCCCTCAATGGATGAATGGATACAGAAAATGTGGTATATTTACACAATGGAGTACTATTCAGCCATTAGAAACAATGAATTCATGAAATTCTTAGAGAAATGGATGGAGCTGGAGAACATCATACTAAGTGAGGTGACCCAGTCTCAAAAGAATACCCATGGTATGCAGTCACTGATAAGTGGATATTAGCCTAGAATCTTGGGACACCAAAGACATAAATCACATACCAAGTGATGTCTGACAAGAAGAAAGGAGTGGACACTGGTGCTAGAATGGACCAAAGCATCATTGTGGAGGAGTACAAGAACAGGGAGGTAGGGAGGTGGGAAGGGGGTGGATGAGGGAGCAGGGAGAGGGAAAAGGGCATGTGGGACCTTTGGGGGTGGGGAACCAGAAAAAGGGAAATGAATTGTAAATATAGAATATATCCAAGAAAAAAAAGAATATAGTAAACCACAGTTATTTCACTCTATAGATGTGGAGTTACAGACTGTTATAAGCCTCCTGACATGGGTACTAGGAACTAAACTCGAGTCCTCTGCGAGAACAGTAAGTGCTCTAACCACTGATCATCTCTCCAGCCCTACGTCATCATTTCTTGTCTTATTAAAAAAAACTATATCCTTCATTGTGTTGTGGAAGTACAGGATGAGAATGCATCTAGGGGAACTTTCCAGGGCTTCATTGGCCTCCGTGGGCCATAATCCCTCATCTAGCCAGGATTTTTAAACACTATTTTATTCATTAACTTTATTTTAACATATGTGTGTGATGGAGACATGCTATGTTTATCTATGAAGGCCAGAAGACAGTTTGTCATAGTCAGTTCTTTTATTCTGCCATGTGAATTCCAGGGATCAAATTTAGGTCATCAAGTTTGAAGTCAAGTCCCCTAACCAACTGTGCTGTCTCATCAGGCTCAGCCTAAAAGTTTGTGGGTACACAAATACATGAGATAAAAGCTTATTCAGTACACACTGCAGCAATATGTGTATAAATCTAACTACATTTGAGGCATTATTTGGTCTTATGACTCAGAAATTTCAAAGCATTACCTCCAAGGAATCCAGAAACAGGTCCTTTGTGATTTAAGGCTCAGAAATAATTAACATCAACTTTTTTGAAATACTCAAAGTCACAGAGATACCTAAGAACAGAATTTCAATTCTAAAACCCTTACTTACAAATAACAGGCTCCACCAGTTAATTGGCTGCAGCAATTGACTCCTCTGTGCTGGAAATAAACAAATCCACTCCCATCTGCTGGTAGTTGTCTGAATTTTCAGTCAGAGGAAACAGGCAAACCTTCCAATAGATTTTCTAGCTTAAATCTCTACTACTATGTGACATTGGATCAATTTCTCTTCTTTCTCTGAACCTCAGTTTACCCATATTACTATCCAGTTGTTTAGGCAAAAAGATACAGATTGCCTTTTGGTGAAAACCAGAATCTCTGTAAGGATGTTTGTATGATCAGGGATGACGTGACAGGACTCAGTGCAAGAGGAGACTTGTTTCTCAGTTCTTATATGTGATTAGCAATAACATGTAAATCTTATCATTCCTTCTTTCTTTCATGTCCATTTTCTGCAACAGTTGGAAAAGAAGGGAGTTTTTTTTTTGTTAAGGAAATGTAGCAGTATTCTGCACTTTAGGAGAAGTAATGAGACTATGAAACATGGAATAGTTTGTTTCTAAAGTGTATTTTCAAAAGAAGAGGAAAAAGTTAAGTTAGCAACTGTATAAGACATGGAGAAAACCAAGAGAGTGAAGGGTTTTTGTGTTCACCCAACCTAAAGTTGTGTTACCAAGTCCTTTGGGAAAGCAGAAAGGGTGTTTTCTATGTGCATGAGCCTAGTAAAGGAAGGCTGGACTTGAGATCCATTTTACTTCAGCCTTTCTCTGTGGTGTGACTTGGGAGGTGTAATGCTAGTGAACATGATTAAGCCCCTTTTCTTATTACTGGGTACATGGGCTCTTGTGATGCCTTGTTTGGCATTAAAAAAAAAAAAGCAGTTTCCAGGTAGGGGAAATAATAAAAGCCTCCTAACAAAAATCTCAAACTTTTCCATGTGATAGCATTTGAAGTCAGGTGCATCAGCATCTTCTGATGACATCTGAAGCACTGACTTTTGCCTTCTTTTCCCCTTCAGCCTGGACCCTCACTTCCACTCTGCAATCCCTGTCTACAGCAATGAATCATACCTTAGAAGACTTCAGATGGTGAATACTTTCAGCTCCTTGAATTTGTTTTTCTTGAGACCCTAAAGTTGAGGAAAAGAACACTCTGGGAAGTTTGGCTCCAAGAAGACACTTTCATCCTCTGTGGTCAAAGCCCACTCAAAGATGAAGTGCATTGGGTTAAACACGTTGAGTTACTGGAGTGTCATGGTCTGAGAACAATCTCCTGATTCGTCTAAGATGTGTAAGTGTTTCTGAGCGCACATCCAGCCATGACAGTCAAATGGTCACACTTCTTTCAAAATGCAAACTTTTGGACACAAAGTCTTCTAAAAGAAACACATCATTTTCCTTCTGCAAAGAAGAGGCCCAGAGCCAGAAGTCTCTGGCTTCCCCTGTGGTCCAGTCTCAGCAGTAAGCCTCTCCCTCTCCCATGGCTGGACCCAACCCAGGTGGCTAGTGTTGGTCAGGGTAAAGCAGCAGAGACCTGAAGGGGCGGAGCCTGACAGTGCGCAGACTGAGGGCGGAAGCTCAAGCGTGTGCCTTTTTTTTTTTTTTTTTTTTTTTTTTTTTCCTTTCCTGCTCCTGGCGCCTGAAGGATTGGCTCAGCGGATGCTGCCGTCGGAGTGGGCGGAGCCAGCCCCGCGCCCCGCCCTACTCGGCACCCAGTCTCAGCCCAGAGCGGTGCCAGACGAAGCGCACCTTGCAGTGGCACGCCCTGTGGACTACTGCGTGGAGGAGAGCTGCTGCAGAGCTGCTGTTCCTTCAGGCCCTGGGCTCCAGAGCGACCCCATAGTCCCTGCTTCCTTCAGGTCTCTCCTTAGGGCCCTGATTCTGTGAAAGGACTAGCGATCCCGCCCCTTTTGCCCGGTACTGACTCGCTCCTACCCCAACCCTGTCCCCCTTTCCAGCTGTCCACCACGGTCCCCAAGAGCACCGCAGCCATGGTCATCCGAGGCATGCTGCGAGCCGCTGCGCTCCTGCTGCTCATTAGGACTTGGCTGGCAGAGAGTAACGACCCCAGTCCCACCCCAAAATTCCACTTCGAGCTCTCCTCCAGCACGCCTGAAGTCATCCTGGAGCTTTTCAACTGGTAAGCAGCCCAGCCTAGCTGAGCATGGAAGGGACAGGGGTAAAAGATCTTGGCCTCTTGGACAGAACAGGTTGGGGACAAGGGACTCAGACCTGGGTTTGCCTAGGGGCTAAAGCATGGGGACAGCCGTGAAATGATACTCCTAGCTTCAACCCACCTGTTACTGCTGTGGCTTACTGTGCTACTGTCAGCCCAATTCTTGAGGCCAGAAGCACCCTCGCCCCAGAATCTACCTGATCATCCTCCGGACTGAGGTCCCAGGCAGCTTTTCCCAGTTGTGTTTTCTGACGCCCATGATACTTGGGGTGTCCATGGGCAATTCACAAAACAGACAGGAGAGACACCTGTTTGAGTAAAGATTTTTAGTCCATTTGCTGAAACAGTATCTCTCTGTGTCTCTGTCTCGCTCTGGGGGGAGGGAGGAGGGGCTCTTTCAAATACAGCAGATTGAAATTATTAACTGTGTAATCAGTAGCTGTAAATGGCATATAACCTTTGGCTTAAGTTGGGTAAGCTTTTGTGCTTACTCTTGTGAAAATATATGAAGATTTCAGTGTTTCTCTGTGTTTGATTTAAAGTTTCTTTAGGTTTGCAAGTATCTGAAGAGGGGATAAACCGGCATCCTTGAAATGTAGATCACACACACACACACACACACACACACACACACACAAAATGTGTATTTGCAAGTGGCCATCCATCTGAAATGCTGGCACATGGGACAGAATAGGCAGGAATGTATTTCTTTAGTTTGGGAATAATTTGTGCACACACTTTTAAATGTTACAAAATTGAATTTTATGATTGAGGGAAATGAGTAATAATTTTAAGTGGCAAACTAGAAATAAACATGTATTCAGAAAGGGGGAGGGGCTAGGCTGGGCAAGGTTCCAGCAGGCAGCCCTGCAGTGCTCTCAACCCACCATTCCAGACTGCGTCAGCGAACACACAGGGTGTAGAGGGAGTCAGGGAGAGATGGAAAGAGCAAGAAAGAGACACGCAGAGAGACGGAAATTGTAGGGGTGATGCATCAAAGATCCGAGGAGCCCCAGTAATAGTGATGCCTGGGGCCTGTCATCATTTAAAAGCCCTTTGGGGAATTAAAGTCTAGGTTAATTCAATGAGCATCATAGAGACCTCTGGCAAGGCCTACTATCTGCAGTTGAGCTGTCTTTACTTAGAGGTGTTCACCTAAGACAGCTCCAGGCTGAAAGCACATGTGTAGTGAGTAAGATGCCTATTCCCAGAATGAATCTTTTCGAAGACAGCTGTAAACCCTGGGAATCAGAAATGGTTTAGTTCAATGAGAGTCATAAATCTATGCTACATGAGCAAGACATGTTCTCCCTCCCCCACCTCTCCCTTTCTGTGTCATGTGACATATACCAACTCTCTCGTACACAGGGTTGACATAAATGTAAGGGGGGAAATGCCTGGAACAGGTAGAGGAAATGTGTCTTTGAGCTGGAAAACATGAGCTCAGCTCAGGGGCACACTAGCCAGTGGGAGCTGACCTCCAGGAGCAATGAGGTACCACTGGAAAGATTGCCAGCAATCAGCATTCAGGGGTACCTCAAGGTGCAGTGTCTCGAAAAAACTAAAACAATGCAGTTCTCTGAGGGTCTCATCTGCCCACCTTTTCTCCTCTCCTATGGCGGGCTTTCTTCCCCTGACCACTATTTCTGCCTGGTAACAGGGATCCAGTCCTTGGGCCCCACCGGCTGGATGAAAGCAGTGAAGGGGGAGGGGAAGGGGAAAAAGAGTCTGCGTCACTGCTGTGCTGGCTGACTCACTGGGCTGAGAGGGGTGGAAGGGAGGGTGAAAGCACACACATATGACTGCACATGTTTGCATGTATATAGGAGCAGTGATGGCCCTGGCAAACTAGCCACCTGGTAAGTGGGTCACTAGTCAACCAGCATTTACTCGTGGCTTCTCTGTTTCAGCAAAAATTGTGCAAATGAAGCTGTGGTTCAAAAGATTTTGGACAGGGTGCTGTCAACATATGATGTCCGGCTGAGACCAAATTTTGGAGGTGAGCCAAATCGACACACCAGAGGCTTTTGCATTAGATGGAATAGAGCCAGTACCACCCTGGAAGCTAACCAGGCTCTACATCTCTGCCCCCACCCCCAGATCCTACTTCCTTGAATCTGCCAAGCCCTGCAAGGGAGCTCCTTCAGATTTGGGCCTTCTGCTCTCTTTCATTGAATGTATCAATGTACCTGATTTTCTGTGCCAGAAATCTTTTCCTCCTTACTCCCCTCTAAAGGTGTTGCCACCCTTAAGCAATTCCAGCAATTGAGAATTGAGGCCATAGTCTTCTCTGCCTGTCACCTAACCCACCTAGGCCTGGAATGCCACTATAATGCCTCTTCCTCCAAGCTTTCAGCTCTCATCAAATTCAATCCATCTATTAGCCCTTAGTATATGTGTTCATAAAAGTCAGCCTGATGGTCCCTAACAGGACAAGGAAAGTGACAAGGATAAGAAGTGACAAAGAAACAGGACCGCTTCCTGTAGGATGGGACACAATCTACTCAGTAGTCACTGCTAATGATTCACATTTGTGCTCATCTGTAACTGTCTTCTGAAAATACTGTGCCACCTTGGAAAGCACAGAAGTTTCCCTTGGCCCTAAATTGAAGAGGTCAGACTATTAGCTGGTACTTCCCTCCCCTACATGAGGGCAGAAGGCTCAGGCCAAGGGCTCCAAGGTGAGTCTGCATGGAAAACAGGGTTGAAAAAGGCAGAAGGTGTAATGTCTTTATGCTACTGAGGCCCCAGTGGCAGCAGCTTTTCCATGTGGCATTTAGAAATTCAGGGGGTAAAGCACAGCTAATACCCCTTGCATGGTACTAGCCTCTGAATCATTGTGCCAAGCCCCAAAGGATGCCTCTTTCTCATTTTAATGTTTGTCTAAAAGGCCAAATAGTAGCCATCTCCATTCAGTGAGCTCACGTTCACCACTGTTTCAGGCTCAGGCTGCCCTCCCTTCACCATTCAAGACTAAAAGAAGGGAACAGAGACAAGAGTGCATCTCTGGATATTGTCCAGCCCTATAGGTCCACAGTAGGCCTGGAGCCTCTTGCTATCAACTTTCATGTTACAACAAGTATTATGATCATGCCAGCCTGGAGCATCTGAAAAAAATATGGGCCCCTATGATTACTTTGCCATACAGATGGGGGCAGTAGGAGGAGGGAACAAGGAGAACTTAGAACCACCTGTCATTTAGATGGAAAGGAACACAACAGGCTGTAAGGATGGGGATGTTGCATGGGAGAAATATGGTGGAAGACCCATTAATCAGAGAGCCAGGCCAGAGCACTCAGGGTTTAGGGAACCCAGGACTCTCTGTATAGCCTCCAATAAACAGAGTACCCTCTATATTTAATATGGAATACAGTTTTATGGCTTAATCTTCACACATAAGAATGTTCCTGGCTCCCTCCCTCACACACACAAGAACAGGAGACAGACACCCAACATCATAAAGGAAAAGACATGGAGAGTTTTCACCTTAGCTAGAGAAATAAGAGTAATGTCCCCTTCCCCTGGTTGTGTCTCTGTGCCAAATCATGGCTTGAGCAGGTGAATATGCTTTGCATTTTAGTGCCTATTACCTGTTCAGCTAAGAGCCTTTGGGCAGGCTTCTGCCCTGGCCCTTTTGCTCTACAACATTCCACATGAGTAAAGGCATCACTAGGATGGTCTAGAGAAGCCTGACTTTGGAGGAAGGGCTGGCAATTGGGCTTTGAAGAAATGAGCTAGCATGTAGGCCTCTCTGGGGCTTGTTGCCTAATAACACAGCTACCAACTGCTAAAAATGTAGAGAGGGAAGCCTGAAAAGCAGCAATCAAACCCAGTGTTTCTAGAAACCTCTGTCACTATATAGCATTTTTCCTGGAGCTTTTTCAAACTAGCCCTGGGTGGTGGAGTCTGGGTTACACCCTACCACAACTCCATTTGCTTCTCAGCTGCCATTCATACACTTATTCCCCAAAGCACTTTGCTCTTTAAGCCACTGGGTTTGAAATAATACATCTTCCTTTAGTTCAGTTTCTATGCAATCAGCCTGCAGTGAAACCAGCAGGTTGAATTGCAAGCATCACATGTACACATATTTCCCTAGCAGCAGTATGGTATAATATGCTTTGCTGTAAACTGGTGGGTGGATAATAAAATGGATTTCTCCATAGTATCTTACAGCTTATTATTTTCATAACAATGATCATGTTTGACTCTTGCCAATGGGCACTGCAAATATCCAGGCCAAGGGAAAAAAAAACAGGAGGTGGAACACTAACACAGAATTATACCTTCAGTCACACTTGCACATTCAACACACCATCATTATACAGTGTTAACTCACATGAGCACACTCAGGAATTCACTCACATAGACACACATAAGCATGACCATACATTCACTTACATTTGCATACTAATGCACACAAACATGACCCACACTCATACATTAACACTCACACAAAATGGCCAAATACATATACATATATACGAGGAAAATACTTGCTCATGCACAAACATACAGAAATAAATCACAAAATTCATTTACACATATAAATACCCATTTCGCTCACACAGTCAGACATTTACATGAACACACTCATACTTATGAACATACTCACATATTCATTGCCATGAAAACACATTCACACATGCAGACAGGTGGATTCATGCACACAGACAAGCTTACAAACACACCTAAATATGAACACACTTGGTCATACATTCACTAAACACAAATATGCTTACATAGACTCATTTATACTCAGGTACAATCACACAAATCTATTCCTATATAAGAGCAAATATATCAACATACTCATACATATACACATAAATTTCTGACACATTGACAAACCATCAGTACTCACATGTGTTCATGACTGTTCACATGAATTTTCACATATGTATACTTAAAAATCCACCCACACTATAATATACAGTAACACATTAACACACAAACATACTCATATATTCAAATATACCTATAAATTCTGTCATGTTATACATTATCAAACTCATACATCCACATACATTCACTCACAGTTATGTTTGCTTACACAAACACACTGATTCACTCACACATAAGGACAAACAGTGACACATTCATACACAGATGAACATTGTACCTATTGGTGCACTCAAATATGCCTGCAGACACAAACCCACTAGCAAATTTACTTTACACATTAACATCCTTATGAACATATGCTTACAGTACCACATATGACCAAGGTCACACAAAACTCATATTCACTCACACAAATATGCTCACATACATTCACTGCCATATAAAAATATTCCAGATGCATACAAACTTCATTCATATACATAGGCAAGCTCACAGACACCCATATATGAGCATGCAGGATCACACTTTCATTTATATACTACTGTACTCATACCATATTACACCACATTTACATGCCTGTGTATCCTAATTCCACAAAGCATAGTGAAATAAACATGTAAGTACCTTCTGTCACATAACTCCCATAGTCACACATGTGTTGACTCATGATAAATATCCTCATGTTTCATTTGAACTCTCTCATATGTTGTCTCCCATACAACTCACTGGATCACACAAACATGTCCATACAACATACTAGATTACATACATAATGCTCATATGACACACTGGATCATGAAAACATGCATGTACACTGACTCATGCACAGACATGATCATATACATATTCAGATGAATATATCCACACATATATGGATACACTCATCCCCAAACTCACAGCAAACATGGACATGCTCACATTCACTCACACAGAACCATGAATCTTGGCTCTTTTTCATGGGCTTGTTGAGTTTCGTTTCTTTTTTTTATCAGAAAACATTTATCACAGAGTGCTTCATTTCATATTTCCCTTTTGTATTGCCCTTATACCTTCCTTTCAGCACAGCATAAGCAAAACCTTGCTCTAAGCACTTGACCTTCATTTAACTGTGATACCATTATCCCCAGTTAGCCCACGAGGAAGGTCAGTCACAGAGAGGCTAGGTGATTTAAGATCATATAGCCAGCAAACCTCCAAACTAGTTGTAGCCTAGACAACTGAGTCTTGAGTACATATTCTTAACCTTTATCCAAATGTTCATGTGATTGTATCTTCCTGTATTATAGGAGCTCCTGTACCTGTGTCAGTATCTATCTATGTGTCCAGTATTGAACAGATCTCAGAAATAAATATGGTAAGTCTATATGGTTTAGTCATGGTGCTGTAGATAAGGGACAAGAAGCATAGTCATAAACCAACTCTTATTGTTCTGACCTGTGACAGAACTCACGTGAAAAGGAGTAAGGGTAGGTTTAAAAGTGGCAGCCCTCTGGAATAGCAAAAAAGTCAATTGAAAGCTCACATCATAGTATAACCAAAAATTAAGTTATATGTAGATTATCAAGAAAATCTATGAAGCCTTAAAAAGATTTAATAGCACACTGTGTACTACAGGGAAGTTAAGATTTATTTTATAAGATACATGTTGCCTAAAACAGAAGTCAGATGCTGCTGAGGTTGATGAGGTGCAAACACTGCTGTCACTGTTCTCTGCTTTTTCAGGGATGCAAATGGCCACTTTCACTTTACCATTGTAATTTCTTCCTGTTAGGAGCATGTATGATACTTTTTTAACATAGTTATATACATTATATGCTCATACATGGAGAAATATTCTCCAGTAATACCAGAGAACAAATTATAGTTATACACAGCAACTTTGAATGGACCTCACAAATACAGTACTATGCAGGGAAAGGGAGTTACAGATATATAGTTTGGTTCTAATTAGACAACATTCCAAAAAGAAGTCCAACTAAGCATTATGTTTTCTAAAAATACACTTGGAAACAGTGAAACTCTACCCTGAAGCATGGGAAATAGTACCATAAAAGCTTGTTTCCTCCTGGTTGTGGAAAATGTGCTCTGAAAATCACACATTGGAACTTTCTTAACCTGGATATTAATTATAGAAGCTTACTTTTTTGCTGTTCCTTCTTAAGTGTATTTATGTAGTCATCTGCATGATATGCTTCATATAGTAGCATATATGTATATGTGCACATATAATATATGTATATAGAAGACAGCTGGACAATCTAACAATTGTCATATACCTGTTTCCCCCAAGGACTATACAATCACAATGTTTTTGCATCAGACCTGGAAGGACACACGCTTAGCTTACTATGAAACCAACCTGAACCTGACTCTGGATTATCGGATGCATGAGAAGCTCTGGGTTCCTGATTGCTACTTTGTGAATAGCAAAGATGCCTTTGTGCATGATGTAACTGTGGAGAACCGTGTATTTCAACTTCACCCAGATGGAACAGTGCGATACGGTATCCGGTGAGTCCCCACAAGAGTCTTGGGCTGTTCTGGCAAGCTTCATTCTTCCTACTGTGTATCCCACACACTTTCACATACTTTCCAATGCCTTGTGCAAATGTTCCCCTCTTCAGGAAATCCTCAAAATTCCCATGGCTGAATACTCAATTTTAAAAAAGACCTTTTCCTCTGGCTTCCCGCTCGCTTCTGTCTTGCCCTCTTGGGCTCTTCCCTTCCCCTCTCTCCATGTGCTCATGGCTGTGGCTGGCCTCTACTTCTCTACTCCCTCTCTCTGCTTTTCTCTGCCTCTGCTACTCTCTTAATTCCCCTCCCCATGCCCTGAATAAACTCTATTCTATACTATAAATAAATAATAATAATAATAATAATAATAAATAAATAAATAAATAAGAGGTCCCAGTTTAGATACTATAGCCAACTTCTACCCTTTCAAATGAGTCCTATGGTGGGAGGATGTATTAGGGAATCTGAGTTCACTGGGAACAGTGTTACTTTATTTTGTGGACAATGAAGAAAGAAATTGACAATGTTGCCTACCATTTGTGAGAGGAAATACTATTTTCATTAAATTTTTATGTAATTATATTGTTTTTTCTTAAAAAAAAACTTGATTCTCTGGATCAAAAGATCTCTTCCTCCATTTCACGATGTGTGTTGAATTCTTTATCTCCATGCAGCAATGGAGGGAGGCTGAGGAATGCTGAACCTGGGCTCCACCTCTCTCCTTCCTTATATTCATACCATGCAGGGTTCAGGAGAAGAGGGAGCTAGTTCTGTAAGAGATTCTGTAGTTGTGTAGTTCTGTAGTTGTGGTAGTGCTTTTCATCTCCTGCTCTCTTTATTCAGAGAACACTGGTAGTCTTCGACTGATCCATTTGCAATAAAACTGCCACCAAAGCTGCCTTCACAGTTTCAGCTCAGATTGTCAGTAATGCAAGCTAATAGGCCATGTTAGCACAGAAAATGTTTCCTATCATGGTTTGTTTGACAGGTCTAATCATTGGGTTTCTCTTACTCTGGGGTATTCTCTCTGCATTTCTTCCTTTCTTCTTCCTCCATCCACATGGAATCATGGAATATCAATGCTTACATGAAATTGATCAATAATCACTCTTGTCTAAAGTAAAGGAGGCATTGGCTAATGAATAATACTTAGGAAATTCATTTTTAAGGAGGGAAGTACACACTACCCAGTCCCCAAAATGAAATTCCTCCAAGGATTGACAGTGCTGTGGCTAGCTTAGCAGATGGGAAGGAAAGAAAATGATATAGGGCAGAAATGAGGCAGTAGAGAGATTTTTTTCATTATGTTGTTTTCAAGCACAAGTCACCTCCCTACCCCTCCAAAGCCATTTGGGTGCACAGCATAGCAATTAATGCTTCTTCTAGCTGTATCTACTGTCAGCACTGTCTGGATCATCCATGAATAAGCATTTTGTGCCCACTGATGTCTTTGTAACTCTCAGTACCATATAGGCCCTCACTACTGATATGGTCTAAGGCTGCCCTGGGTCACTGTCCACATTTATACTTACACACTACATGCCTGCTTTCCCCAATGGTTATGTAGCCTTAGCACATTACACATAGCACACAGTGTTCTCTCAACAGCTTTGTTGATACTTTAACAAGCACAGGTGTTACTGTCTCTGTATTGTTTCCTCAAGGGCCCTTCCCTTTGTGATGTTCTGTGGTTTTTCTGGCATGACATATATCTGCTCTTTGTTTCAACAATGCCCAAACTTCTGGATTCTATATCAAATTCCAATTTTTCTCTTTCTCTGCCTCCCCCCAGTTCCACACATATGTGTTAACCCTCCACCTAACCCTTGCCTCCCCACCCTGCAGAATCCTTAGGGATAAGCTTGAATTATTTTCCTTCCTTTTCTGTTTTCCTTGGCAGACTTACCACAACAGCAGCCTGTTCCCTGGATCTGCAAAAATTTCCTATGGACAAACAATCCTGCAAGCTCGAGGTGGAGAGCTGTGCGTATTTCTCCTTCATCCCTGAATTGGGCTGCAGCAGTCAGGAAAGAAGTAGAGTTGACACAAAGAACAGCAGAGCTCACTTGCTATGCATTTCTCTCTTTCTCCCCAAATATGTTCACAAGCAGTATATAAATGATAGACAGATGGTGGCTGCATAATAAGCTGACAGATAGCTGTATATGCCTGGCATCTGGGAGGAGGTGGCCTTTATTGTGTAGGTAATTCAACCAAGAAACTATACATAGTCATGGGTAAAAGTTCAAGCATCTTTCGGCTACACATTCTTTCCTGCCTAAAAACTCCAAAGTGGAAGTACTCTTTCTTTGCAAGTGTTTAGACTACCCCAGACTCATACTCAGAAAGCCGCAAAGTAGCCCCCAAACTGCAAGTGCCAACCATGCTTTGGTTTTCACAGACTTCTGTGGAGTGAAATCTGCCTAGATTAACTCTTTATTTCACCTCCCAGATGGCTACACTGTCGAAGACATTGTGTTATCCTGGGAAGATGATAATGCCATCCACATTACTGATGAGCTGCATATTCCTCAGTACACCTACCTGGGGAGGACAATTACTAGCAAGGAGGTGTACTTCTACACAGGTGGGCCAGACAGCCTCTTTCTTTCCTGTTTCTTGTCCCCTTTGCACTAGTACAAACTCTTGGGGGCATCTGCCTTTGACCCTTAGAGTTGTCTCCATCCTTTCCCATTTATTTGGTTCTGAACGCATCTCTTCTTCCCTTCCCCCTTGATAAATCCCTAGTGATGAAGAATCTCCCCTACAGATGGAGAATAAGTATGGAAGGCTTGGGCAGACTGACAATACTCTACAGCTGGAAATGATTCCTATTCCTCACAGGGCTGGCCTCTCACCCTCCATCCACCTTCAGCCTGAAAGTATCTTGTGTGGAAATGAGTGAGGCAGGAGGCAAGTTAGATGTGTATTCTTACAGGCTCCTACATGCGCCTGATAGTGAAGTTCCAGGTCCAGAGGGAAGCCCGCAGTTACCTTGTGCAAGTCTATTGGCCCGCAGTCCTCACCACCATTCTCTCTTGGATATCATTTTGGATGAACTATGATTCCTCTGCAGCCAGGGTAACTATTGGTGAGTTCTCTTTATCTCCATCTCAGGAAGAAACTTGGATCATTTTACTTAGAAAACAAGTAAAGACAGAACAGAGAAGACCTTGAACTTCAGGTCTAGGTTTGGAGGAGGCATCAAATGTTTTGAGCAAGGAACAGCCTAGAATATTGAGCTACTTGGCCTGTTTTTACCTTCTGTGGAGCAGGGTGGTATATCTTTTTCCTTTACAGACACAACTGTCTCTCTCTCTCTCTCTCTCTCTCTCTCTCTCTCTCTCTCTCTCTCTCTCTCTCTCTCTCTCTCTCTAGAAGACTTTATGGAACTGGAGATGTTAATTACTTAAACCACAGCTAGAAATTTGAACTTGATCCAGAGCAGTCAACTTGATAAAACATAGGAAGTGGGGGCAAGGAGAGGACATGGGCAAACCTTCACCCCAGAGGTGGCCTCTGCTCACATCCTTAGAGGTTTAAACCCAAAGGTTTGCTGAAATTGAAGCTATTAAAGGAGACTAAACCTGTACTGTGTTGTTCATAGGACTAACTTCGATCCTTGTCCTGACTACTATCGACTCACATATGCGGGATAAACTCCCCTATATTTCCTGTATCAAAGCTATTGACATCTACATCCTTGTGTGCCTGTTCTTCGTTTTCCTGTCCCTGCTGGAGTATGTCTACATCAACTACCTTTTCTTCAGCCAAGTACCTCGACGTAATCACAAGAGATGCAGGAAACCCAGAAGAGTTGTTGCCCGATACCGCTACCAAGAAGTGGTGGTAGCAAATGTGCAGGTTTGACACTTTGACGGGCAGCCAGCTTTTCTCGGCACCTTCTCAGCCTATGCTTAGCACTTGACCCTTTCACATTTAATTGTTGCTTTTATCCTCATACTTTACTTGTATATGACAGGCATACCCACACTTATCTATAGATAATAATTATTTGATATCATGAAGCAAGAAGTCAGAACTTGATTTCTCTAGATCTTCAATCCAAGTTTGCTCCATTTTATGGGCTTCCAGAGTAAGTGATGAAACTAGAAGGGAAGGAGAGGAGAGACTAGCCTTCATACTTTTCCTTCCCTGGCACTTCAGACACCTGAGAACATACTGAGCCCTTTGTTTTGGAGTATATATAAATGCCCCAAAACAACACCTCTTTGCCAAAAGCTCAACCTCATGCTACCTGGGAAGCCTACATATAGCACCCAGTATTCCTGAGGTCACTACTGCTCCATGGGGAGACAGTTAATTGGCTGCAGCTATGATATTCTCTGCATGCTACCTCCTGGTTCAGTTTCTCAACCCCTCTAAGCACCTCAGAGAGCCCAACACGCTCTGTCCATCAAAGGTATCAACCTAGCTTTGCAAGCACTAATCAGGAAAGTGCTGATTCCTTCATTTTTTTCCCTATGTATGCCTACTAGGTGATATGCAACTAATCAGCTTGTTCATTATCTCCTTCAAGGATGGCCTGATTAATGTGGAAGACAGAGTAGAAGATAGAGCTGATCCCCTTCCTGACAGCCCCTTGCAGGCTCATCTGGCAAGCCAGGAAAGTCTAGGATCCTTGGTGTTCACGTCAGAGCAGGCCCAGCTGGCTACCTCGGAAAGCCTCAGCCCACTCTCTTCTGCCTCAAGCGAGGCCCAATTGGCCACTGGAGAAAGCCTGAGTGATCTGCCCTCCACTTCTGAGCAAATACTGCCTGATTGTACCATTCACTTCCATGGCTTTCTTACTAATGACAGTATTATCCCCATCAAAATCCACAGCCATTCTGATGCCCTTGATGATGAAGACTTCGAAGAAAGCCTAAGCTTTGAGCAGAGCAATGGCCATGGAAGCAGCCACACTGGAAGGCTCAAGCTGCAGATTAGCCAGAGGTGTGTGCAAGAAGCAAGTTGGGACCTTGATAAAATTGAGAGCTCACAGGATGACATCAGTATTACGAGCAGCTGGCTTGGCCTTGATGAACAATGCAAGGGGGATGCTGACAGTATCTGGAGCCTTGCTGATGAGGAGCTCATGGCCTGTGACCAGGAGGACAGTAGCTCAGAGTCTGAGGAGAATTGCTCCCCAAGCCCTCTGTGCTCCTTCAATGAAGGGTTCTCTTTTCAGCTCTTTAAGCCTAACCGGGTCCCTAAGGTTGATAGATGGTCCCGTTTCTTCTTCCCTCTTTCCTTTGGGCTATTCAATGTGGTTTACTGGTTATACCACATCTATTAGTTTCTCATAAACCACAGCAGCAGAGATACTATGATGTTTTTCCTTCATAGTTTCTTCAGTTCTATCTTTCCCTCTTCCCCTTTTCCATTTTATTTGGCAGGGGTTTTTTGGGAGGGCTGTTTTGTTTTGTTTGGAAGGGGCAATCAAATTCATTGGGTAAATCTCTTTATTATAAGGTGGGGAGGAGATGGAGAAACCATGTAGCCAGAGGAGAAAGATTGAGGAGGACTTGGAGATAAATTGCACATTGGTTTCCTCCTGCTAGAAAATTCTCACCTTTCACTTTAAACAGTCCAACAGCCTAGAAATACCCTTGGGAATATTTAGCAGACAGAGAAGAGCCACACTGAGGAATGGGGATAATCTGGTTCACAAACATTCCTGGGATCTTTAGGTTTAGCCCCCTCAAAGTGCTGAAATTTCTCTTGCATTACTTTTTTCCTTCCTCCTGTGTGCCATGCACCTTGTCTGCCTGCTAAAAATTACTTTGGGAGAAGTCAAACCAAGTTGACTTGGGGTATGCAGAGGAGAGGCTAGGCATGACTTGGATATTCCGACAAAGGAAAGTTGGGAATCATTTGTAAGTGCCTTGTACTTTGAGTGTAGAGTTGTGTTACAGCAGTGGGAGGGCAGGTGGGTAGGAGGGACTGCCAAAGACACATTAGCAGAATAAGTGAGAAAGCATGCTTCCAGCAGGGATATGGCAGACAGGGCAGTGATGGCAGATTGAAGTTTGTGCATGGTCAGCTACTCCCTTTTAAGTTATTAAACCTTCTTTTTCCCGTATTTCCCCTTCACATTGCCTGACAGTAGGGACTCAGTAATTCTGCTCAGTTATGAGTTAGGTTTCTATCAATTGCTGGATTGATTACTAGTTACAGTAGACACACTTGGTGAGTAAGCACTAGTTGAGAAAGTTCAGATTTGCTATTTCATCATGGGCCTAGAATAGCATATGAACAACTACTATGAATCTATATACTAATCCTTTCTATTTGTCTAGTGCATAGTAAGTGTCAACGAGCTCCCTGACCCATCACATCGTTGGATCCTCACAGGAGCCCTGTGAGCCAGGGAAGACAAAGCGCCTTGTCCCCAGAGTTCCAAGGAAAATGTGGAGCTTGTGTGCCATGCTTAAAGCTGCTTGTTCTTTCTCCTTATCTGCCTCTCAACTAACTGCCCCTCCCCTGTGCTCAAGCTGCCAAGCTCACTGGACAACACCTGGAGCATCTCTATATGAAGAGGCTACTGACCAGCCTCTGAACATGGAGCCTACTCAGCAGGGCTCCTGAGTAGGATGAGCCCACACACCAACTTTCCAAGAAGCACCAGCTCATTGATGGAGGTCATTTTCCAAGTATTCAACCTATATCCCCCCTTGCTCTATAGGCAGCCTCTCCTTCAGTCCTATACTCCTCTGCCCACCACCTCCCTAACTGTACTTCTATGTTTATATATTTCTGTGTATCTCTGAGGATGAGTGTGTATGTATCCAGGTAGGTCTATGTGCTATTTGTACAACCATTTGAGAAACTCTACTAGTGTCAATCTATATTAGTATATATGAATGCACATCTGCACTGTGTGGATGAATAGTATGTATGCATCTCTATGAGAATGACTCTTGTGTACTTATATTAACTATATTAACTAGAATATATTCTGCATATATTCATAGAATGTGCATGTCTATATACCTGTGTTTGTCAAACTTAGTTGGTGTAAAAGGATATACATCAAAAACCACAAGTATTCCCTTTAGGAGGTTCTTGTAGAAACAGCATGACTCTAGTGACCTGTTTTGACACAGTGGGGACTTATTAGCTGGACTGATTAACTGTTTTTTTTTTTTCAGTTCTTGAGAGCCAGGCGGACCTATTGGGGAAGTAAATTTGTAGCTAATCCTGGGACAGACTTGGCTGCTTGAATAGGCCCCCAAATCTACCTTTTATTCAGAGTTTGAACATTTCTTACTTTAATTCAATTCCGGGAAAGAGTCAGAGAAGTAAAAATGGGAAGGAGCTCCAGATACTGAATAGATGGTCTCAGTATTGTCTCTTCTCTATGCATAGGCACAATTCTAGCCTTTTATGCATACACACCCAGACACACACATACCCCCATTCCATCACACATTCTTACATACATTTCATGAGCACCCATGTTCCAAGTTATATTTACAGGCATGTCCAGACATATATACACACACAAACATGCGTGCGCGCACACGTGCACACACACACACACACACACACACACACGCACACACTTTTAAAACAACTCAAAACAAGGAAGTTCTACCAAAATATCTAAGATTGTCTATTTTGTTTTGGGAACCCAGCACAAAGAGGTCCAGATTAAAGGGAGAGCAGAGAGTTCTCATCTGGAATCTGAGCATTCATTGGATATGTACTTGGTTTGGAGACTTATAATCTTGTAGTGTTTAACACATCACTGGAGTAAAGTTACAAAGAGGGATTAGAGTAGGTGGAACAACGATACAGCAGAGAAGAGGAAGAGAGGCCAGTTGTAAATATCCACATAGCTAGATATAGCATACCCTAAAAAGACTATTTTGCCCTAATGTGCTGCAATGAGAGCAGTTAAACTTTGCTGCAATTCTTTCTATGTGAAGTTACATGTCACAATACTATGGAGATCTGGCAATGACAGCTTTTCAGGAACCTGAATCTTCAGGATTTTTCATGGCTATGGTCTTGCTTACTTGAAAGTTGCCAGATCTCCTCTTGTATTCTTGTGTGTGGTCTGTTGTTCATGTTCATCAAGCCCTGTCTCCTGCTGCCCCCAGCCCCTATACAGCCATACAGGCACACCCTCTCTATCTGGCTGCCTATGTCTCCTCCCAAACTTCCTCCAACACCAAGTAGTTGTGGAAGTGCAGAGCATCTGAACAGTGCTCCTGGACTTCAGCCAGTCCAACCGTTTGGAAAGAAGGAAGAGCCTTACTAAGTCTGGGATGGAGCAACCCCACTTTACTACTCTATTCTGCCTTGCCTTACCTTCTCCTCTCCCCCTACAATTCCTGTTTGAGAAAGACGCTAGCTTTCTTTCTTTCCAATGCAACATTTTATTGTAGAAATCTGTGATATATTTCCTACCCAGTTTGATTTGCACTGTGGGGTCTCTCTGCAGAGAAAACAATCTATTTGGTCTCAGTGGAGTTTGTCCAATGTATTCTTACAATTTGTATCATCTTCATTCATAGCAAGGCTGCAAACTCTTCACAGACTTAGAACCAAGTTTTGCTGAGATTGTGACCATTTCTAATGAGAGTTCCTTACTCTGTATATACAGCAGCAATGCTTTCAAGCTATTAACTACTGAAGCCACTCACTAAGCACTCTATCAGCATGATACCCTATGGTAGTAAGCAGGAACTTTCTAGCTATTCCACAAGCCAGCAACCAAAGTAATTGTAATTTGTCCTACTGAAAGTGCAGTGTGCTTGTGATTGTTGTATGGAGTCCTAAGATTAATATAAGTCTACATTATCAGCGTTGTGTTTTCAGAAGAGGGATAGAATAATGTTAAAATATCTCTCTGATGTTCTTCAATAATGAAATAGGCCAGCTGGTCAGGGTCATCTCTATGGAACTCTGTCAGAATTTTCACTCACTATCATGCAAGACTATAACTCTGGGATCAGTATCCATTAGCAAAGGTAAAGGTACCAGAATTTTGCACAGTAATAGAAGATAACTCAGATAATACCAGAGGAGTCTTTCTATGGCAATTAATCAGTAACATTCTAGAAGCATATGAACTATGGTAAAGTCACATACATATAGATCTTCAGTAGCGGTGTTGGGCCAAGACCATAAAAAGTAAGAAAAGAGACTGGCCAACAGGTCAGGTGACCTAGGTGACCTGATATGCAAGGACCACAGTAATAGAGCCTTACTAGATAAGTGGATGCCCATGTTGAGCTCATTAATTGACATTTTTGTGAGAAAGAGACCTTGACCAGTCCGAATTTTAAGAAAGTGGAACGTGAAAGAACATAAAATTGTGCTTCGAAAGAATATACTTTAAAAACATGTAAATAGCAAAAGGCAAAATAAAGGTCTATAATAGCAAATACTCAGGTGGGTCTGTGTTTCCTCTATTATATTGGTAGATACTACATGTGACACTCATCTGGGTCTGAAAGCCTTAAGCTTCCATTATTCATGGTTTTAAGAAGGGGGAGCTAGCAACACAGTAATTGAATAATTCACAGTTTTGCAAAAAGTCATTTAGGGTCATTGAAAACAAAAGTTTTAAGACAGAGCAAGTCAAATATGAGGTGGACATTTAGTTCACTTTGTGAAGCAGAGAAAGCAAGAGAAATGTTTATAAAATACAAAATAGTTTTGTTTTTCTCTGCCAAATTGCATGTACAGAGTGGGAGCAAGAAAGTTAAAGGGCCAATGGTTTAGGGTTAATCCAGATCAAAAACATTGCAAAGTTGCACTGAACTATCCTAGTGACAGAGAAAATCATTTTTAGAACCCACCCTCTTCAGAACATCTACAAGCACTTTGTGATAAAAATGTGAGACCTTGAAACATGAACCCTAAGCCAGCGGGCCTTCTTCCATCAATCTTTTTGAGGCCTAATCAGATTAAAAGGGCTGTTCGCTGGGATTGCTATGCTGCTCTGCCCACAGCCATGAGGTGGTACTAGCTGGATGTAAAAGCTTTCTCTTCAATAATCCTTGTTTTTGGTTGTGTGTGTGTGCACACATGCACAAGTGCATAGAGGCCAGAGGTTGACATTTGGTGTCTTCCTCAATTGTTCCTACATCATATTTTTTGAGGCAAGTTTTCTCATGATAGAGCTCACTCATTCAGCAAGTCTGGCTGTCCAATGGGCTCCAGTGACCCACCTCTTTTTGCTTGCCCAATATGTGGATGTCTTATTTGGTGTTCTATTGCTGTTAAGAGATTTTTTGTAAGTATTGTATACTTACAAAAAGAAAGCATTTAATTGGAGCTTGCTTACAGTTTCAGAGATTTAGTCCATTATAACCATGATGAAGAGCATGGTGTTACACAAAAACATGGTGCTGGAATGGGAACTGAGAATTCTACATCAGAATCTCCAGGCAGCAGGAAGAGAGTGAGCCACTGAGCCTGGCTTGAGCTTTTGAAACCTCAAAGCCATCCCCTCCAAGTGACATACTTCCTCCAACAAGGCCACACCTCTTAATCCCACCCAAATAGTGCCAATCCCTAATCAATAAGCATTAAAATATGTGAGTTTATGGGGGCCATTGTTAATGAAACCACCACATTGGATTACAGGCATGTGTTTTTCTGTGGATCCAAACTCAGATCCTCAAGTTTGCCCAGCAAGCACACTACTGGTTGAACCATTTCCTCAGTTCCAAGGTTCTTCAGTTTCTGAATGTGGCCTTGAACAACAGGTGGAGTTTACAGTCCCATGATAGGCCTAACATGACTATTATGTGTGATATGCTTAATTATACAAGTACCTTAAGGGATGGGTGAGGAAAGAAGTGTGATAGCATTCCCTTTTCACCTACATTAGTATACCTCACATCCTCTCTCACCTTTGAAATTCTAGTTAGGAGAGAGCTTGGAGACTGAAACTGGATAAACATTACCATTGAAGCATTACGGGTCTCTGGGAGATCCTGCCAGGGCTTGGAAAAAGCTGAACCAAGACAAGAGGCTTTCAAGAGAAGCTTTTTGAAAACTGGGAAAGCAAATAATAATTTTGTGTACATGTCTCTATGCTGTGTGTCTGGTATACATACATGTGTATGCATAGGTATGTGTGGAGGCTAAAGAAGGTCCAGTCAGACTGCCCTACTGAACCTGGAGCTCACTGTTGGCTACAGTAGCTGGCCAGGAACCTTCTGGGATCTACCTGTCTCCATCAGTCAACACTAGGATTACAGGAGCTTGTAGCCATACCTGGCTTTTACATGGGTACTGGAGATTTGAATTCAAATCTGTTTTGTGACCCTATTCTTGTCAGACATGTACAACCATCACTTTACTCATTCCAAATAGGAAAATGAGAACAGAACAAAGAAAGAATACATGAGTACTGTATTTACATAATTTCTACCACCCCAAAATCTAAATGGATTTGATGAGTTTTAACAGTGTTACTAATGGAAATATGGGTGAGGGTTTATTTACAGAAGCACAGACAACTTTAAAACAGCTGCAACACAAAAAGCCTACCCTAGCATGGATGGCAACTCAAAAAACTGTAAAACCTAGAGCTCACACTATGCCCTTCAACAGGTTGAAGAGTTTCTCTTCCAGGCAACTTCCTTGGTCTTGAGCCTTTTCCAAGTAGCTAAGCTTGTCTCTCCCTCTTCAGCAATCCTTAATACTTGCATAACCTTAGGAAAGGAGTGTCTTAGTGCATCTGGTCAGTTTTGGGTACTTTCTGGGGCTTTCTGAGTCTTAATAGCCTCTCAGAATTTCCTGAATCTTTATAAGCTTAAGAAGAAACTTATACAAAACATGGTCCTGTTGCTCTCACATCAAGTGTTCTTACCCACTGAGACACCACTCTATCCCTTGGTTTACCTATTTCTTAGTAACTGAGTGTATTTTATATCAATATATTTAAAAAATAATAGAAAATATGAGGTCTCTGTGCCATGAGACTCAAACATTCTATCTTAGAGTCTCAATGTAGCCTAGCAACTGTATAGGGAGTCAGTGTTCAAATATGAACGTGAACTCTTGTGATGAGTTAATATTTGCTCCAACAGAATCAAGTTTGATATTCTTGATTTCAATTACTTTTTCTGTTTACTTTCATGTCCTTTGTCCTTCCTTTTCATCTGGATCCAACCAACTGTATATACTAAACTCTAGCTGGAAAAACAATCAAAAGGCCTTGAAACAGTTGGAGAGTCTCTTTTTCTGGCTCCTCATCAGCTAGGAACCCCATGCTGCCTATCAATCACAGAGTCATATTCAAATTTGAACACAGACTGCCTGTACAGCTGCCAAGCTACTATGAGGCCATAAGGACAAGCCAGCATACTACTGAAGACTCACAAGGGAAGACTTTCCCTTTGCTACTCTCTTTCAAGATTACCCCAAGTATGTCTGAGATGCAATGCTATGCATTCTAAGTTTGTAACTATAGATTAAAGAGGGCCAGATGTTTTTCTCATTTAGGTGTTTATAAAAGACCCCTTCCATATGGCATGGGTGCTAGGTAGGAAAGAGATGTTACTACAAATATGGTGTGTTGTGCGAAGGATAGAAAACAAAGTTCTGATATTTTGGGGCAGGTAAAGGATACCCTCTCTCCAGCAAAGGTAAAAAGTTCAAATTCCCATTCCCTCTGCTTTTTTATTCCATCTGGATTTCAACTACTTGGGTGATGCTGACTCACACTGGATAAGGGGGTGAGACCTTCTTTATTTAGTCCACTGATTTTAATAAGAGCTTTTTTGGAGAGCACTATCACAAACACACCTAAAAATTATGCTTTACTGGTCAACTTTCCAACAAACAATGCTTGTTACAGACTACATTATACAATTCTGACTAAAAAAGAACGGAGGGTGAATACTATACCTAAGACAAAAACTGAAGGAAAAACTTCACAAGAGCTGAGTTAGTCCTGGAAGACTGAATCAAAACCTTCTGTGATATTTCTGATAAAATCACCAATAAACATATTTTGGAGTTTTGAAGTTACTATTAAAAGCCTTCCTAATGCTGTAATAAATTATGTACAAAAGCATCTTAATGGATAAAGAGTTTGTTTTGGCTCATGGTAGAAAATTCACAGAAGGAACTTGAAGAGACAGCTGGTTATATTGTATCTGCAGTTAAGAGTCAGGGAGCAATGAATACCCATGCTCAGCTCACATTCGCAATTTTATGCACATGCAGACACATATAGAAAAAGAAGAATATAGCCAATTTGTAAAAGTGAAAGATTCAAGCCATGCATACAAAACTATATAATAGTAACAGGTTCAGTGATTTTTAGATACGAATGACAAACCTTACATACATAGAATATTAAAATATATTTAAACCAGGCAATGGTGGTACATACCTTTAAACCTAGCACTCAGGAAGCAGAGGCAGGCAGATCTCTGAGTGTGAAGCCAGCCTGGTGTACAGAGTGAGTTCCAGTTCAGTCCAGGCCCTGCACAGAGAAACCCTGTCTTACAAAACCAATAGGATAAAAGCAAGAAGAAAAGAAAATATTTTTAAGAGCCTGGAGAGGTGGCTCAGCAGTTAAGAGCAGTGGCTGCTCTTCCAAAGGACCCAAGTTAACATCATGCTCAAGGGATTCAATTACTTTTTCCATCTTCCATGGACACCAGGCATCACAAGGCATGCACATGGTGCACAGACATACAAGCAAGCAAAACACCTACACAAATAACAATAATCATTAATTCTTATCACATTTATGACACCCAGTCAGTTCAAGAAACTCAGAATGAATATTATAAACCTAAGTTAATATAAATTATGAAACAAGATGAGGAAATAGCAAAACAGGTAACACCAGCAAGAAGTAACAAAATCAGGGCTAGAGAGATGGTTAACTTGCCAATCCGCCCAAGTCTGTGGAAGTGGCAAGAAGGCACCAGAACACTGCCAGCAGTTTTTTGGTGTGTTTCTCTCTATGGAATCACAACAAATGATGACCAATAGACAATAGTAAGGCATCATCCACTGTCTGTTGGATTATATTTATATTCATTCTAAACATCACACATCCTTTCACCTGTTTCAATGAAACATGCCTTCATGTGTCTGCTTTAGCAAAACATCCTCTCACATGTCTCTGCTTCAGGAAAATACTCCATTATGTGTTTGTCCCAGCAAAACACCATCTTACACAACTGAATTTACAAAGAAACCATAAGTTTCCACTTCAGAAAGTAGTCTAAATGAAAATGTCAAATGAGGGAGATAAAGCCCCAACTGGTCATCTCTTGTCAAAGAAATTAAGCTTCTAGCACTATGACTGGGTGACATGTAATTGAGTTATTGGTCAAAATGTCCCATAGGAACCCCCCAAATAACCCAAACTATTTTAGCTTCTCTCCACAACTGACAGCAAGGCCCCAAGGCTAAAGACAACATCTACATGGGTCATTAAACGTGGAGAAGTCTATAGAGCCTTCACACCTATGGACTAGCCTCCTTTGTAAAAAAAAAAAAAAAAAAAAAAAAAAAAGAAAGAAAGAAAGAAAAGAAAAGAAAAGAAAAAAACTAAAAGTATAAACACAAATCTGTTGTAGAATTGATTTACTGTTTGTATTATGTTAACTGGGTTCCCAAAATTGCACCAGAATCCCACATGTAAGATACTGAGGGTTCCTACCCCCAGTTTGTTCTAATTGGTATGTAAAGTTGACTGAGGCCAGCCGGGCGTGGCGGCGCACACTTGTAATCCCAGCACTTGGGAGGCAGAGGCAGGCGGATTTCTGAGTTCGAGGCCAGCCTGGTCTACAGAGTGAGTTCCAGGACAGCCAGGGCCACACAGAGAAACCCTGTCTCGAAAAACAAAAATAAAGTTGACTGTAGCCAATGTCTAGGCAGGGAGACAGAGGTGGGACTTTAGGATTCGCAGGCAAGGGGACAAAGAAGGAGAGTCATTATGCCAGGAAAGGAATAAGATCCAGGCTTGAGAGCTGCAGAAGAGAGATATCAATCATGTAAGAGCAGGGGAAGAGTGGACCCAGCACACCCCTCCAATTGGGTCTAGGGTAGCAAAGATAGAATACAGATTATAGTAAGTAATAACTCAGGAGTATTGAAGGGGAAGCATTAGCAACATGAATTGAATTGTTTAAGGCATATTTAAATATAAGGATATGCATGCATGCGCACACATGCAAATGTGTGTGTGTGTGTGTGTGTGTGTGTGTGTGTGTGTGTATGTGTGTCTGTGTGTTTCATTGGGAATCTCGAACATTGGGGTGGGTAGATTAGAGCATATTAATCAATTACTGCAATACCAACCCAGCCACAATATCTTTGATCTACAGTGGTTCCCTGCCTGCAAGACATGCTAGGGCAATGGCAGTACAATGTCTGTGGGAGTAAGCAACCAATATATGATTTGACTTAAGGCTCAGTCCATGAGATGGAATCCATTCCTGACGCTGCTTGGGTGGCCAAGACCCTGAGACTAAATAGTCCAGAGACCTAGGGTGAAACCAAATACTAATGTTCTACTGAAATGATATAGCAATAAAATGACTTCTGATGACATTTTTCTATATCAGAATAGTGCCTTGCTCAGAGCATCATCAGAGAAGCTTCCTCCTGCAGCAGATAAACACAAAGAGCCTGAGACAGCTTTTCTTTTTTTAATTCTATCTTGTTTTTATTTTTATATACATTTTTAGTTTTTCTTCTTCCCTTTTATCCTACAGGTACTTTGTGTACATATTATGGCTTCCAGTTTAGTATTTGGAGGGTGGAGATTCCTGAGCATGCAAACAAGTGGGTTTCTGTTCTTGCACTATTCTGTTTATTTGTTGTGCCCTGTTCTGTGCTTATTTTTCTTTTGTCTTATTATATCTTGCTTTGTTTTATTTCATTATTATCCCTTGGAAGTTTGTTTGTTTTCTAAAGAGACATAAAGGGGGCAGATAAGAATAGGAATGGAGATGGGGAGGAACTGGGAGGAGTAGAGGGAATGGAAACCATAACCAGGATACATATATGTGTGTGTGTGTGTGTGTGTGTGTGTGTGTGACAAAAAAACTCTATTTTCAATAAAATGAAAAGTAAAGAAAAGCAAAAGAGACAGGCCTTGGCTAAGAGTCAAGTCACATGAGTAAGAGAGGCTGGAGAGATGGTTCAGCAGGTAAGGCTCTCTCCAGCACCCTTGGGGAAGCTCACAACTGTAACTCCAGTCCCAGGGATTTAGTGTAGGCATCCTTTTTTGGGCTAACGTTTTGGATTCTTATATCAACCACCCTTCCAACCCTTATTCCACCCTAATCCCTTCCAACCCCCTCATATAAGGTCAGAGAAATCACAGGCAAATGGATGGAACTATAAAATATCATCCTGAGTGAGGTAACCTAGACACAAAAAAACACACAGGGTATGTACTTACTGCTAAGTGGATATTAGCCCAGAAGCTCAGAATGCATATGATAACACCTACAGTGTAGAAGGAAGGAAGATCAGGGGGTGGATGCTTCAGTCCTGCATTGAGGGGGAACAGGATGATTGTGGAAGATGGAAGGAGACAGGGACAAGGGACAGAGAAAAGAGGAGGAAAGAAATAAGGGTGGCAGTATCAGAATCTTGAGGAGATGTGAGAAAGGTACAGAGGGTCAGGAAATAGAATAAAAATAGGTAGAAGGGGATGAGGAACTGGGGATAGCCACTGCAGGGTCCCAGACACCAGAGAAATGTGAGGATCCCAGGACTCAATGGGGTTGAGTTTAGCTAATGTGTAGAGAAGGGGGAGATAGAACCTGTGGAGACCACCTCCATTAGATAGACACAGCCCCTCATCGAGGGATGGAGCCACCCACCCATCTCAAAGTTTTTTTTTTAATCCAGAATTATTCCTATTCAAAGGAAGAACAGGGACAAAAAATGGAACAGATACTGAAGGAATGGCCAACCGGGAAATGGCCTCTCCTGGGGAATGCATCCTGTCTGCAGACACCAAACCCAACACTGTTGCCATGGTCAAGAGGGGCTTGCGGACAGGAACCTGGTGTGGTGGTTCCTTGGGAGTTCTGGCCAGCAACTGACTAATGCAGATGCGGATGCTTGCAGCCAACCATCAGACTGAACTCAGGGAACCTGGTGGGGAGCTGGCAGAAGGACTGGAGGAGCAGAGGGGGACTGCAACCCCATTGGAAGAACAGCATAGGCTGGCCTGACCACCCAGTTCTCCCAGAGACTAGACCACCAACCAAGGAGTGCACGTGGAGGGACTCATGGCTCCAGATACATATGTAGCAGAGGATGGCCATGTCTGACAGCAACAGGAGGGGAGGCCCTTGGTCCTGAGGAGGTTTGATGCCTCAGAGTAGGGGGATGCTGGAGCAGTGGGGCAGGAGAATGTGGGTGGGTGGCAGAGCACCCCCATGAATGGAATGATTAATAATAGTAATGAAAAAAAGGTTAGAGGAAAACAGGGCCTTAGACATCTTTAGGCTAGTTCCTGCTGGTTAGGTGTGTCAGATTCCAAGGGGAAAGTTCCAACTTCATTGTCAGAATATCCAGCAATAACAAACAAGCCACCCAGCAAAGTTGAGAGCAGGAACCAGCAGTAGTCACCTCCTCAGAGTGTACATTATCAGAGTATGCCCTCTGGGCCTCTCTCAGGGCTCTCAAATTTATACCCTCTCAAGAGTTCCCAGAATTCTAAACATAACTATCTGCAGCTGGGAAAAAAACACTCTCCTGCTAGAGCATGAGGAAAATCATAATCACCTGTTGTGAAGCAGCCCCCTTATCCCACACCTGAGATTAAAACAAAAATATATTCATGTAGCATAATTGGAAAAACAAAGTTCTCACTACAGATCAGTACCCTCTTTTCATCCCTGAGGACATCACATACATGTAGTGCACAGACAAATATGCATGCTACTCATGCATAGAAAATGATAAAATAATATTTTTCATAATAATTTTATTAATTATTTGGAAATTACACATCATGAACCCTGATAACACTCACTTCCCAGTCCTCCCAGTTCTGTCCCCTGCCACCCTTGTGATTTCCTCTACCAAAAAAGAAGAAAAACAAAAAAGTCCAATTTGTGTTGTCCATATACTCACTAGAACATGGTCAAATTCCCTTTAAAAAACTGAGTCCTTTCCCACCCACATTCCCTCTGAGAGTTTCACTTCAGCATCCTTATCACAATTTTTAAGAGTTTCTCTCAATAGCTTTCCATCTAAGCTGTTACTTCTTTTGGGGTGAAGATGTAGAATTTGTCATAAATGCCTATGTCCCTCTTTCTCAACTGTGAGTCTGCAGTCATCAGTACCATAGCAAAAGCAGCTTTCTCGCCCTTTACAGTCAACAGGAGCATGGATTATGGACTTAAACAAGGTCTCCTGCATCAGCACATGCCACAGACCTCAGCACGAAATTTAAATGAGTCAGCACACAACATAGATCCACTGCTGCTGCTGCTGCTGCTGCTGCTGCTGCTGCTGCTGCTGCTGCTCCTTGTGCTGTTCACCCTGCTGAGAGTGAAGAGAGCATGGGGCCCTGTTACCACTGTCTGCTGGCTGCAAAATTGATGGGCATGTCTAGGGTGCCAGCAGGGTAGCCAGCATTGAGGGCAGTGTGAAGAACAGTAGCCTGGATGGAGCTCAGGCAGGTTCTGCCCCTCAACCACATCATCACCCTGAAGCAAGATATTCAAGATGAATATATGGTTCATTTTCTGGATTAAGTTTCTTTGAAAGACTTCCATAGTCTGTGTTGTTTCTGGAGGTCATGTTGGTGTTTATGGTCTATGTTACTACAGGAGACCATGTCAATGTCCTTGATCTGTGCTGCTACCAGAGACCATATTGATGTCCATGATCCATGCTGCCACTGGAAACTGTGTGGAATTCCATAATCCATGCTGCTGCCAACAATTATGGGCAAGATCACTGCTTTGGCAATAGTATCAATGACTGCAGTCTCATAACTGAGAATGAGAGACATTAAAGGCTTCAAGCTCCCCAGCCCCTTCCAAAAAAGACAAGAAGCTATTGAAGAGTGTCCTTAAAACGTATAAAGTTGCTGAAATATAATTCTTCATAGCTGATAGCTTCTGGCTGGGGAAGGTGTCATGGAATAGAACAGGGACACTCAATTTTCCAGTTTTCTTTAAGGGACTGGCTACTGGAAGTTTAACCATCCTCCAATGAATATTTGGGTAACACAAATTGTGTTTGGTGGATTGGGGTTTCGTTTGTTTGGAGAGGAAGGGCAAGGGCAAGCCTGGGAGGAACAGAAAGCAAGTATGATCTGGGTACACTGCATGAAATTCCCAAATAATTAATAAAAATATCATGTTAGGGAAAAATTAAATCACAAATGACATGTGCAAAAAAATAACAAGACTAAATAGGGCATGGATTAAGGAGAAAGCCAAATACTATTGTTTTCCTAAAGGAACACAGTAATAAAATCGACTATTAATAACATTTTTCTATACCCATACATTACTCAATCATCATAAGAAAAGCTTCCTCCTGCAGTAGTTGGGAACAAATACAGAGACCCACAACTGGACAAGGTTCAGAGAGTGAGAGACCTTGAAGCACTCAATCTAAATAGAATGTCTCCATAGAAACACTCCCAACAGGGCTCAGGAAACTATACAGAAGATTAAACAGAACAATTTTAAGAGTCAGATGGGATGGATGATCCCAAGGAGTGTCTTTCAGGTATAAGACTGATGCACATACAAACTCACAGAGACTACAACAGCATGCACAGGGTCTACACAAGCCTAAGCAAAATGGGGTCCCAGTGCTGAGAGAGAGAATAGACACAAATTCCCATCCCTAACCCAGAAGCTATCTGCAACTGATTATCACTTGCAAAGGAAAAATAGTTTCTGTAAGGGAGTCTCACTGGGAATACAAACCACACTTGTTTTTAGGGCTTTCTTTCTTTTTTTATTTTATTCGATATATTCTTAATTTACATTTCATATGATTTCTGCCTTTCCAGGCTCCCCCCCTCCCGAAAGTCCCATAAGCCCTCTTCCCTCCCCCTGTTACCCCATCCACCCCTTCCCTCTTCCCTGTTCTGGTATTTCCCTACACTGCTGCATTAAGCCTTTCCAGAATCAGGGGCCACTCCTTCCTTCTTCTTGGACATCATTTGATATGTGTATTGTGTCTTGGGTATTCCAGTCTTCTAGGCTAATATCCACTTACCAATGAGTACATACCATGAGTGTTCTTTTGAGATTGGGTTACCTCACTTAGGATGATGTTCTCCAGCTCCATCCATTTCTCTAAGAATTTCATGAATTCATTGTTTCTAATGGCTGAATAGTTCTCCATTGTGTGTGTGTGTGTGTGTGTGTGTGTGTGTGTGTGTTGTGTGTATATATATAAATATAACACATTTTTGTATCCATTCCTCCGTTGAGGGACATCTGGGTTCTTTCCAACTTCTGGCTATTATAAAAAGGGCTGCTATGAATAAAAACCACACTTAAGGGCAGGCCTCATGCCCAGCAGTAGATAGCCAGCACAAAATGAACTCAATAGCAATTTTGGAGGGGCTTGGTCTCGTAATGTTTTGTTTGGGCTTTTTTCCTTATTATTTCTTTTCTCGTATATTATGTTTTCTTGTATTTTATGTTTTTATTGTTTGTGTGTGTATGCACATGGACTCACACACACACACAACTTTTAAATTTTATTTTCCTGTTTGTTTTCTTAAAAAAGAAAGGCACTGAATTAGAAGGGAGGAAAAGTGTGGAAGATCTGGGAAGACTTGAGAGAGGGGAAACTGTAAGCAGAATATATAAAGATTTATTTTCTTTTTTAATTGTATACACATTGTATTTATTTTTACTTTGTAGCAGTGTTTAGAAATAGCAACTGGAAGTCATATTTCTCATATTTTAAAAAAATGATGATTCTCAGATCCCTTTTAATCTTTTTTCCTTTTTAAAAAATGGCTATTTTATTTATTTACATTTCAAATATTATCCCACTTCCAAGTTTCCCCTCCACAAACCCCCATCCATTTCCCCTCCCCCTGCTTCTATGAGCGTGTTACCCACCCACCCCCCACTCCTGCCTCACCGCCCTAGCATCCCCCTACGCTGGGGCATCAAGCATTCACTGGACCAAGAGCCTCCCCTCCCATTGATGCCAGATGAGGCAAAAATTTATTTTCAGTAAAATAAAAAAATTTTTTTTGGTTTTTGGTTTTTCAAGACAGGGTTTCTCTGTATAGTTCCGGCTGTCCTGGAACTCACTCTGTAGACCAGGCTGGCCTCGAACTCAGAAATCCACCTGCCTCTGCCTCCCAAGTGCTGGAATTAAAGGCGTGCGCCACCACGCCCAGCAAAATAAAATATTTTAAAAACTAAATAAAGCAGAATGGTTTGCTATGTGCAGTGCTGATGTGTGTGTGTGTGTGTGTGTGTGTGTGTGTGTGTGTGTGTAATAACAATTAAAGAAAAAGAAGCCATGAATTCCATGAGTAGCAATGAAGGATACATAACAGAGATTTGAAGGGAGGAGAAGAATGGGGACATTTCTATGAGTATAGATACTATCAGGATTGAAGGAAAAGATTGAAAGAACCCCAAAACCCTGTTGTGACCCCTGACGCAGGGTTACCCAAACAGGTATTTGCTGATGTCTTCAAAAACCTCTGAGTGCAGTTACAGACAAGGATAGGGCTCAGGCATTGTTTAACATCTTAATAAGGACTATGGTCCTCTACAGAGTCTTGTTCTGCCCTTAATGTGAGTTATGGAAAGTAACATCCATGAAATTTCATCTGGGAAAGTTAGTGGGTGAAGGGAGTGGGAATCTTGTTCTGGGGCCCTCATTTCAGACCTGCAGAGCACAGAGAACCTGAACTGCAGGAGTCTGGATGATAACTTAAGGTACAGTACAAAACCCTCACCCTGGGAAGCTCACTTTTCTGAAGAGAAAGGGAAGAGGAGTGAATCTGGGGAAGAGGAAAGGTGGGGAAAACTCGGAGAGAATGGAAGGGGAAACTGCCATCAATGTGTATTGCATTAGAGAAGAATTTTTTTAAAGACTCTGGCTAGAGGAGTCCCAAATAATATACATGCTATTCTGTGATTAGTCTGTAATCAAAGTAGAACTACTTGTAAATAATAATAATAACAATAACAATAACAATAACAACAACAATAATAATAATAATAATAATAATAATACTTCTGCTTCCACAACATGACTCGAGGGTGGTCTCCAAATAACCCATCTGCTCTCTTATCTGCTCTCTTATCGTCTGTGTCATACACAAATCCGACCACTGTCGGAGGGTGGCGCTCTTTTCGCGCCTTCTGGGTGGCGTTCTGGGTGTTTGAGCCCAGTTCCAAGGTTGCCGGAAGCCAGAGAAAGTGGAGGAGCTGTGAGGTGAGTGGTTAAGACTGTGAGCATAGAGTGCCGGAAACTCAGCTTCAAAAATTGGACCCCCAAATACTCTGCTGGCATTGTTGTCACGTTCACTACAGTGTGTGTGTGGGGGGGGGGTCCCCACAACTGACCATGGAGTGAAGAATATGAATTCTACCGCCTTCCATAGCGAAGCAGTCAAGGTGAGAGCCTATAGCTGTTTCACTGGTTGCTTTCATTGTTTGAGACAGGCTCTTACTGTGCAGCCCACGCTGGACTCAAACTTGGTGCCAGGGCAGCAAGCATAAATATGATGGAGGACGCCCAGCTTGGGTGCCATTTTGAATGGAGAAAGTTCCAGTTCTGTGAGGGGTTGACACCCTGAGGGTGGACTGTGGAAGCACTACCCAAGAGAGAGAGCATATAATACGACTTGACTCCTGCGTTTAGTCTGGCTCCTTAGGAAGTTTACCTCAGTGGAGTGTGGAATTCAGAACCGTGAGGTGGAACAAGTGGAAAGCACCTAAACTCCATGAGGAAACAAGTTGAGACTCCAAGGCAGGATGCAGCAGCCCTGAGGGAGAGCCTTCCGTATTATAAGGCAGATAGACACTGCTCCTGTCCTTCCTCCTCAGAAGACTCCCAGACTCCCAGAGCCTTGATCATTGTTCTTTTGGTTTTTCATTTTTGGGAGTTTGTTTTTTAGTTCGGGTGTGTGTGTGTGTGTGTGTGTGTGTGTGTGTGTGTGTGTGTGTGTTAGGTTTATTTTACTTTGATATATGCATCTGTGTTTGTTTACAGTGAATTCCAGGGGCCCAAATTGTGGGGCAAGTGAATTCAAGGCCAGAATAGGGTGGTGGATCCTCCAGAGCTTGACTTGTGAGCCACCCAAAGTGCTGAAAACCAAACTCCAGTACTCCACAAGACCAATAACAGCCCCAGTGACCCACCTTTTCAGTGGCTGACTTTATTTATTTATTTTTTTGGGGGGGTCAGGATCACCTCTACATAGCCTAGACTGTCCTGAAACTTATATAAACCAGATCGCCTTTGAAGTGCCGTCTGCCTCAGCTTCCTTAATGTTGATATTACAGGCATGTGCCCTCACCCTATTGAAGAAACATTTTCTGAGTACTGAGCACATGGTTACCTCCACACTCTGGTCAGCTCTGGTAGTCTCTAGGAAGAGTGACCAGTTGCAGTGTACCTTTACTATAACCTGTGAGGAATTAGGGGAAAGTGAGGTCTGTTCTGCAGAATCACTAGGGGATGGCCTGCTATAAAGCAGAAATGTCAGGAAGGAAACATCAAATGAATAAACTTCAAGTAAACTTAGGGAACCCCATATATGCAAGACGAGTCCAGGTCATGTAGATAACCCTGAAAGTCTTTTGCAAGGCATCTGTTCATTACTCCTGAGTGCTTTTAGGATTTGGGGATCCTGGGGAGGAATTTAACCTCCGTGAGTAATTTCAGCTAGACACGGGTGTTAAAGGATCTGGCAAGAGTCAAGATAAGGACACCAAGAGCTGACTGAAAGTAACTCCAATCCAGAGCACAATACGGGTCCCACAGAAGTCCACACTGCAACTTGTCACCCCCCACAGTCCTGGACAGGGCCACCAGTCTAAGCCCTTTATCTGCTTCTAGGCTATTCATCTCAGAGGCCATTCATCTTATCAAGAAGATCTTGACTCAGGTCATCAGAGAAAAAAATTCCAGTTGTGTCAGGACAAAGTGAGAACTGAAAAAGTCCCATCACCCAACCACAGAGGAGCCAGCCCTTCTATTGGCTGTGGGAAAACCTAGGGACTGTAGGTGGATTCCTTCCCTTCAATTGCCTTTTCTTCTTTCTCACAGAAATAAGCCTCTACATTAAGGAAGGTGGGTTCAGCTCATCAGGGGAAGCAGCTCAGCCCTTGCAGTTTATCAAGGTAAGTATGAGACAAGCTCTACCTCCCAAAATATATGGACTTTAGTGAAATGTGTTACCTCTTCCCATTACCCCAGGCAAGTTTAACCAGATATAAGGCCCCTTCATTACTTTGTTCCATCTCAGAGCTGTGGAATTTTCATTGCAAGAAGTGTGCCCTCAGGGCAGCAAAGAAGTGGGGTTCAGATACTCACAGTGCAAAGTTGAGAGCCTAGAATGACCACAGAGACAGCAGAGGTGCTCCCCAGAGTTCAGCTCTCCTCTCCTATCAGGGCCAGCCACCCAGAGTTCTTAGAGTCTGCAGTTCTGGGATGCCTCAACATCTCTTACAGGAGCTCCAGGGGCCAGAAGTAAAGGGCTTGGTCTAGGGCAGGATCCTCGGGTCAGACATAGGGGAAGCCCAAGCAGAGTCAGGACTGAAAGTGAGGTACTAAGGGCCCCATCCAACCCAGAACACAGGGACTCCACATTTCCCACTGGAGTGTCAAGTTTAAACTCGGTAACATGGCTGTGCTTTGAAGACTCACTCCTTCCCTCAGTCTCATATGTAATAGGACTGACAGGAAGACAGGTTCCTCTGTGGCCGTGCTACCCAAGAGAAAAAACTGTAAAGGGCCATTTTGAGAGCTTTCAGGATATAACTGTCAGCAAAGTATTCTCACACAGCCCTCTTCTTGCCCCAGGTCTGCCTATGTATTACTGTGATCGTCTCATCCTCAGAAGAGGCAGTGCTGCACATTTCGGGGAGAATCTCAGGCCCAAAGAGAACAGGGTCTGATGGCTGAGGGGGAAAAGTCCTTTGACAACAATGCCTCCTCCACTAGATCAATCCTCCCCAGGAAGATGCCTGCTGGTGGAATACCGAACTATCACCAGAGTCCTCAGAGAGCCGAATCTCCTCCCATTGTTATAGCCAGCATTCCAATATCCCCAACTGATGAGGCCTCTGGCAACCCAATGGAGCTAGAAGAGTCCATGGTATTGCAGTGTGCACTAAGTTCAAAGGCAACTGATTTAGTGCAGTTTCTGCTCCTCAAGTATAAAATGAAGGAGCTGACCAACAAGGCAGAGATTGTAGAAAAGGTTATCAAATACGATGAGCAGTATTACACTAGAATCTTTAATGAAGCCTCTGAGAGTTTGAAGCTTGTCTTTGGCATTGATGTGCTAGAAGTGGACCCTGTTGTTCACAACTATGCCATTGTCACTGCCCTGGGGAATCACCTATGATGGAATGCTGACTGATGTCCAGGACATGCCCAAGACAGGCCTCCTAATAATTGCCCTAGGTGTCATCTGTATGCATGATCACCGTGTCCATGAGGATGTGATCTGGCGAGCAGTAAATACGATGGGAGTAATTTCCATGGAAAATCACTATGTAGCCGGGAATGACAAGAAGCTCTTCACTGAAACTTTTATACAGGAAGGGTATCTGATATACAATCTGGTACCTGACAGTGATCCCCCTCACTATGAGTTACTATGGGGTCTAAGGGCCCATGCTGAAACCAAAAGTGTAGACGTCATAGAGTTTTTGGCTCAGATCAGCAGGATTAACTGATTCCAGATTCTTCCCATCCCTGTATTTAGAGACTTTGAGAGAACATGGGATTTTGTTTAGAATCGCTACCACAAATGGCATATTGCCATGGCAAATACAAGTTCTAGTGCCACCATATTTAAAAGCTTCCTGAATAAAGTCTCCTATTTTTCACTGCATTTGAAAGTGGCAGTTTGTGTTTTAAGTAGCAAAGAGGTGGTGTGGGGGCTAGGGGATGTAAGCAAATAACATCTTTTCCCCTCTGTTTTATAACAGTAACTTGGAACTTTTTTAGTATTTTTCCAATTTTGTTATTTCATGTAACAAAATCTCCCATCCTATATTATGGTCTGTAATAAGGTAACATTTGAATATGAATTTAATCTGAATGGTGAAAGACCTTAGTAATATATCCAATGTCAAGAAATAAAGAAAAATGAAAGAAAAAGTTAATTCTTATTTTCCCCTTCAACAAGATATGTTCTTCTGTAATAGTAAGTTACATGTGTAGACCTAAATGTGCTTGACTTTTTGAAAATGTATGAAGAATTACATCCTAATAAATTACCCAATGTGAGGCTCCAAAACTTCCAAATTGTAGAAAAGCACACTGAAATGTATAGAGTTTGGATCTGGTTAATATCAGTGTGTGATGGTTTTGCTTTGCAAGTTCTTTTAATAAAATTGCAGTACAAATAAGTCATACTACTTACTGGCTGATTCATTGAAAACCATTTCTTTGCATGGACCTATGTTCACAGGGGAATACTAGGAAAAGTTAGAGCTGCTCTTACCTATATATGGTAAAGTCTATCAGCAGCAGCCACATAAAGAAGAAATGAGGTGTCCTCTTAGACCAAAGGAATGATTTCATGCTGTGTCTTAGGTCCAAGAAGTGAATATTTTAATTCTAAGCAGTTCCTTTTCCATTTTCAGAACAGTTTCTTCTGGGGTTGTTTCAGTTTTTAATTTTTATCTTATTAGTAGTAATTATGTGTAGGTCTGCACATGTCAGTGCCAGTGCATTAGGAGGCCCAAGATGTCAGTGATCCTGGAGCTGAAGTTACAGGCAGTTGAAATACACCTGCTGTGGGGGCTAAGAATTGAACCTAGCTCCTCTGGAAAAAAATATGTTCTCATCACCATTGAGTTATCTCTCCAGTCTCATAGTGCCAGCTGCTATGAGACCTTGGATATCAAATGGAAATGACAGACAGGAATCCTCATCTAGATCTTGTGCAGGAAGTGTGGTCCTCAGTGTGATGTACAGGTTGAGTAAAATGGGAATTCTTTGGGATCATTGTCCTCTTAGGAATGATTGATATAATTACCATGGGACTCTAGGTATTTCTTGCAAGAGGTTGATATTAAAAGAGTTAGCCTTTGGATTGGAGACATAGCTCAGTTGCTCTTGCAGATGACCCAGATTTGCTTCCTTGGACCCACATAGCAGCTATCTGTAACTCCCACAATTGTCTGTAACTACAGTTCCAGGGAAACTGATGCCCTCTTCTAGCCTTCTCAGGTACCAAGCATGAATGTTGTGCATGGTACATGCACATGTACCATGTGCATGATATATACATGTGGGCATACACTCATAATCATTTTTAAAATAAAATAGTTTTTAAAAGAGCCTGACCCCCAAATCACTGACTGGATTCCTAATCTGTCCATCTTGCATACACTCCTGTAGTGTCGGCTGCTACAAGACCTTTATCAGAGCTGAGTTTGGTTTCTTGGAATTTTAGCCTCTAAAACGAAAATAAATTTCCAAATAAATTTCTCTTTATAATTTACCCAGTAATCTAAATGGAAGAGCATTCACAAAGTGACAAAAATAACTTGAGAAAGGAATTATTTTGGTTCACAACTTTTGGATAAAGCTCATCACTATAGGTAAATCCTAGAAGCAGGAATTTGAGGCCACTGTTCAAGTTGCATCCACAGCCACAAAGAAAAGAATGAGAACACTTGCTAGGAAATGGTGCTTCCCATATTTACATTATGTCTTCTCACATCAATTAACTTAATCAAGATAACCAGTCACAGGCACAGTCAGAGACTAACCTAACCTATATAAACCCCTACAGGTATACCTGGAGGCTTGTGTCCTAGGTGATGCTGGCATCTTGAAAAGCAATATTAAAATCACTGAGCCAGATGAGGTCCAGCACTTTGAGAGGGAAGTGGACACAGAATCCAACACCTAATCAAGAAGCTATTTGGAATTGATACTTGCTGGCAAAGGGGAAATCTTTTTCTTCAAATAAGGGTCACTGGGTATATCAGCCACACTCCAAGGAAAGCCCCATGCCCAGATATAACTGGGAAACACAAAACAAATGCTCTGTTTTTGTTGTTGCTTGTTGTTGGTTTGGTTTGGTTTGGTTTGGTTTTAGTTATTATGGTTTTGGGGTTTGGATTTTTTTCTGTTTTACTTTTTTTTTCCTCTCTCTGTCTTATTGGTCTTTTGCTTATTTGCTTTGATTTTTGTTTTTGTATTTTGTTTTTTTGTGTGTGCATTTGTGGAGCAAAAGAAATAAAACAAAGTTGGGAAGTGGGTGGGTCTAGGACAAGTCGGAAAAGGGAAAGAGGGAAAGGAAAATTATCAAAATATACTGTATGGAAAAAATTAATTGAAATAATAATAGATATATAGATAGATATAGATATGGATATAGATAGATATATACACATCATGCTATGTGCTAGACAGTTTTATGTCTGCTTGACACAAGCTAAATTCATCTAAGAGGAGGGAACTTCAATTAAGAAAATGCTTCTATAAGATCTGGTTCTAACAGGCCTGTAACGCACTTTCTTAATTAGTGATTGATGAGGGAGGGCACAGTCCATAGTGGGTGGTGCCATCCCTGAGCTGGTTCTATAAGAAAGCAAGCTGAGTAACCCATAGGGAGCAAGCCAGTAAAGCACTCCTCCATGGCCTTTAAATCAGCTCCTGCCTTCAAGTTTCTACCATGTTCGAATCCCTGTCCTGACTTCCTTCAACAATGAACAGTGATATGGAAATATAAGCCAAATAAACCCTTTCCTCTTCAACTTGCATTTGGCTATGACATTTCATAGCAACAATAGAAACCATAACTAGGATACAGTACTTAAATTCTACAAGTTTCCAGTTAGGAAAGGCTCTAGAAAAATTAGATAGTAGATCATCTAGTGGGAAAATAGTGGTAGCAGTAACATCTATCACATATTAATATTCTAATACATGGCATGCTTTGGATACACTTTGCATGCACCATGAACATCCCAACAAACCTACTTCACAGTTGAAAATCCTGAAGTTCTTTAAAACTTTTTCACAACTGTATGGCTTATGAGTGACATGGTTGGAATGAAATCACTGTTATTGTAGGTAGAATTGTGCAGGTTATAAAATTCCTATGTAAAAATCTGTACCTCCAACACTTGAGACTGTACCTATATATGAATAGTGAATCTGTAATGATAAGTGAAAAATGAATAATAAAGTCATGAATGTTGGCCTTAATCCAATATGCCTTAGTTCCTTTTAACAGAGACCACACACATACACACACACACACACACACACACACACACACTCACACTCACATGTAGTGGGAATTTTGAAGGTTTTGTTTCTTTAAAAACCCACAGAAATATTATGTTTTTGTTTTAATCTCAGGTGTGGGGTATGGGGCTGCTTCAGACTGTCCACAGCAGCTGAAGATGATTTGTCTCCTGCCCTATCAGAGATGTGGTTTTGCAAGCTGTAGATAGTTTCTGAAATTGTGTGACATTTGGAATTCATGGAACTTTTCAGAGAATATATAAATGCTAGGGTCCTGATAGGTGGTTTTTTGGTCAGTTGTTGTTTATTGTGGTTTGTTAGTCATACACGAAGAAGAAACAAGAAGAAGAAATTAAATATCCTGACAGCAAAGATCAAACTTATCCCAAGGAATGCCCATAATCAGCAGGAAGTAGTCTAATGATAACATCTTCCCCTTTCTGACTTCTGACTTTATTCAGGGATCCCTTTTTTCCTCTCTGTCCTTTTTTCTTTCTTATCTATTGTTAATGGGGTTAAAATGGTGGGGGGAAAGGAGGTGGAGAAGGGTGAAAGAAGGAAGAACCCACAAAGAGGTAAAGACCAGCCACAAATGGGACCCAGACCGAGGGTTAGGCAGAATGGAAAATTTGATTTCAAATGCTGTGAAGAAAATGGAAGGGAATGAGGGGGTGGATTTTTTAAGACACCAGCAAAATATTACTGTAGCTTTTATCACTTGGATATCTCTCACTCTGCTCCCAGAGGTGATTTTCTGTTTTCTCTTTTCCTCATCCTATATTCTGTTTCAAAGAAAAGGTTGCAGTTGACTGTGCAACTGGAAAAATTGCAGGTGAAAGTAGAAGTACTCAGGAGGCAAGGAGCACTGGAAAGAGGAAAACGAAAAGGTTTAGTCATGGTGACTGAGCAAGAGATCAGGAATTTCCTGAAGGAGGAAAGAGGGAATGAAACTGCTTAAGGGCACTCAGGATAGAGAAAAGCTAAAAAGGCAGGAGGACAGGCTGATGAAAAAGCCTGTTTCAAAAGAAAGGATTAATCTTGAACCAACTACACTGCCAGAGTAAGAGGAATGGTGGTCCAGAGTTACGAGATCATCCTCAGCTTTCCCAGTAGTCACAGCGTATGCTTCCTAATGGTGTGGAACAAGGTTATGACAAGATAAGATGCAATGGTTGACATGGTGGAGGGAAGAACCTGAGAATATTGAAAAGTCAAATAGAACAGGGTCTTTATGTACACACACCCACACACAGATAAACACATGATTTTAAAAGTAAATTAAAAATAATTTCTCTTTAAATTTCTTATGTTCATGTTAAAATATGTCTTGGTGTGGTTTTTTTTATTTGATCTTAGTAGAGCTTCATCAGTTTCTGGAATGAGCTTGCTATAGGTTTGCTAAAATGTCAGTGTTGTGTAGCAATTTTCTCTGAGATAAAATTTTACATCTGTATTTTGGTTGGGATTTTCTGAAAACTTTCAGTGAATTTGAAAAAATGTTATCTCAATATCTTTTAGTTCTTCAACAAGTTATATTTTCTATATATTTAGGTCTTTATTATTTTATTCTGTAGATTTCAGTGCACAATTTTTTCATATCTGTGCTAGATTCATTCATAAGTATTTTATTTTTGCTAAAGCTGTTTTAAATTCACCATAAATTTGGGCCAGAAGGATGGCTCAGTGAGTAAAGACACTTGCTGCCAAGCCTAATGAGCTGAATCAACCCCTGGCACTCACGAAGCAGAAAAGAGCTGAATCCTACAATCTTTCCTCTGACCTACACATGCACACTGAGGTGCATGTACACACACACACACACACTAAGTAGATGTAATTTTTAAATTCACCATAAATTTCCAAATGTTCATTATAAAATATAATTGATGATCTTATGTAACCTTGCTAAACGCTGCTATTAGTTCTAAAATAATTTCTTCAGGTTAAACGAATTTTCTGGATATACTATGATCTGTGTGTAAAGATAGTTTACTTTCCCCTTTTAATCATCTGGGGGTCTATGATGTTTAGTACTAATTGTTAACTTGGCACAATCTAGGAGCACTTGTGAAGGAGAGTCTCAATGAGGAATTTTGTAGATTAGATTGGCCTGTGGGTATGTCTATGGATAATTGTCTTGATACATTAATTAAAGTGGGAAGACTCACCCACTGTGGGTGACACCTTTCCCCAGACAGGGGATTCTGAACTATATAAGAGTAACAAAAGCTAATTGCGCATGACTATACTTGCATGCCTGATTATAGATATAATGTTATCAGCTTTCTCAAATTACATACTGTGTCCCCATGATAATGGACTTTGACATGAAACGCCAATCTAAAACAAACAAACAAACAAACAAACAAAAACCCTTTCTCCCATAAGTTCATTTTGTCTGTATATTTTTATCATGGCATCAGAAAAAAAATTTAAGGCACCTTCCAAGAGACATTATGTGTTCAGTTTCCTGCAGCATGACTTCTAGCAGAGGAGTATCTTTCTCAACTCCCCCCCCCACACACACACACATTGTCAAAATACTAACCTCCATATTTCACCTGAGACCAACATGATCCATGTATCTAAAAGAAAATATGGACGCTTAGAGGAAGAAGATTATTTACTGACACCTACATGACAGTGACTTCTGATTGAACAACAAAAAACTAAAGTGAGTTATAATGGCAAAAGAAAAGAAAATGGATAGAAAACTTCTCTGGTGGTAGCCATACATGGATGCACAAAACATTTGTAGGCTGGAAGTAAGATGAGTCAGGCTGGGGAGATATCTGGGTGAGTAAAGGTGCTTGCCATCAAGTTTGAGGACCAGAGTACAATCTCCTAATCTACACACACACACACACACACACACACACACACACACACACACAATTTAATTGAAATATAATTTTGAAAGGAAGTAGGATCATACATAAAGTTTCATGAAAGGAAGTAGGATCACAGAAGCTTAATATAGCCATATTAGTCTTGGAAGCATTTTAAGTAAGACATATCAGCACTAGGTAATTATGTATGATGGGAAAGACTAGCATGAGCTGAGCTGAATAGGATGCCTAAAGGAAACAATTGTATGAGACATTTTCTCAATCCCATCTAATTTACTGAAATTTAACATAAATATGAAAAATAAAAAGCGAGTGGAAAGGCCAAGAGGTACTAAGGAAATAACCCCCTCACTCCAACCAGAGTGAACTGGAGCCTGCAGTACCCTCCACCTCAGAGAGGTGGTTAAATAATGTGCTATGAATATTGCCCTCCCTCTTCCCCAGACTCAGATTCAGTGATATCTAAGTACCTCCTATCCTTGTGGCTAGGTGAATGGCTGCTGATCAAGCAAAGCCTAAGAGAGTGGCCTCCCCTACCGTGTGTGTGTGTGTGTGTGTGTGTGTGTGTGTGTGTGTGTATGTATGTATGTTTGTAGAGAGAGAGAGAAAGGCAGGAGACACGGAACAGAGTCCTAAGCAGTGTAGATGGAGAATATGAGCAAAAATCCAACACATATTACTGAAATTCAACAAGCGACCTCAAACATCAAAAGATGGAAGAAAATGAAAGTTCCTCCTCCCAACATAGTTTCAGGGACAATATCAAGGAGAGCCAATCCATCTAAAGCCTTCCTCTTATTCTCCTGATTCCTTGGCCTGATACTCCTATCCTGTCCTCTCCTGGAATACACACCTCAGGGCATATACCTTTCTATAAATCTCCAGGTTTTTTTAATCCTTCCTCCACCCTTTTTCTGCAAACTAAACAGAATTCTCCCTGTTATCTGTCCAGACACTCATAACACCAAAGACAACAGAAACCATCAGAGGAGTTTGAAGGGGAAAGCCTTAGAACTCAGAAACCCCTCCTCTTAATCTTAAGAAAGAGAGGAGGACCAGTACCATCTGCCCACAATCAGCAGCTGAAAAACAGAATGAATATAAGCCGCAGCTGATCAAAGTAGAGCTCCATTGTCTGGAGGATGACCTGGATAACAAGTAAGATAAGAGCAAGGTAGGAGACCTCAGAACCATCTAACAAATGTCCAGAGCCCAGAGTGCTGTACAGGGACCAACCACAAAGAAATTATTTTTATAGCAAGTGGTCAGTGATAATGAAAATAAAAACCAAGCTCTTATGGCAAGGAGTTGCGGGGTGGGGTGAGTGTATAGTAAAGTTAAGAAGTGGGTTCTATGGGATTGGGGCTCTGAATGTTAGGTCCACAATGAAGCAGGTATGGGACAGAATGACCCGGTCAGAACATGTTGCAGGAAATATTAAAAATGAACCCCCCAACTCTCCTCACTCCTGCTTCTTTCAACCTGCCAACTCACTGGCCCCACCTGGGCCACAGGGCTCCCACTGGGTGAACTCAACTTGGCCATCTCTCTGCCTACCAACTCTCTGGCAGGCGCCCCCGAGTTCCCCTCGCTACCAGGCAATGCACCACACACCCCACAGTCAGCCATCTTAACACCCAATTACCTGGTAGAATTAAAACTCTTAAAGCTTACAGAAAACCAATCAGATTTATGTATCAATAAAATCACAATTTACAAGATGCCAATACAATAATTTCTGAGCCATTTGATAATGAAAAAAGCCTTATCCCAATTGTTATTTTTTATTTTTTGTAATTAATTATTTATTATTTCAACACAATATATATTTTATACCAATCATAAAAATGATGGACATGTTATTAAATTAACATAAAAAGATAAAGTCTTTTGTTGGTTTGTTCATTTCTTTTTAGTAGAGGTTAAAATCATGGATCTTACTGTGGTACAAACCCAAAATAAGAACAATTTTTAGACATTGGAGTTCATTATAATAAGGCTGTACTTCAATGTCCCTTACATCACCAAAGGATTTTACCTCTGTAGTAGGTAAGCTAAGAGTTGACAGTTCTGATGCACCAAGGAATGAATTGTAGGCATAATTATTTGGACACAGATTTCCTGCTGTGGTCAAAGCTATTTGACTTGAGTGATTGTCATCATTCTCAGCCCACAGGGAACAGGTTACATTCACTTAAGAAATAGTGTGTGTATTAAGATGGTCTATTCATGAAGTCATTCATCAACTGTTTCAATGAACAATGGTTCTGCTTGGAGGGTGGCACAGACATTAGGTGAGGAGAAGATTTTGGTTCATTGGCTGTGGTGATTTGAAAAGCATTCATCTCAGAAAAAGTGTAACTTATAAGTTCATCTTCTTCAAAATTGATACAATAATTATAAATATCAAGCAAAACATTCAGTCTCACTCTTTGTTATTCCCTTATAAGCCACCCCCCAAATAAATTGTCTACGTTTCTTTTGGCTGTACAAATAATTTTGAAATATGTAAAATGTTCTGAAAACCATAGTATAGTGTAAAACACCAAATAAACAATCCTACTAACACAGAGGCTGAGATAGGAGAAGCATGATTCCAAGACCATTATGTGGTGCACAGCAAGACTCTGTCACGTACAAGCAAGCAGAACGTGTATATGGATTGTACAGTATTGGACATATTTCTCCAATTACCAAATTAAAGAGACCACTGGGTGACAGCCAACAAATTTCTAAATCCTCACATTTTAAATTTCAATTGATTAGGATATGTTGGTAACATTAATTTTCATATTAAGAGATATTAAGGAAAAGTAATTGTTACTTCCTGTTATTTTTTGTTAGAAGTGGAATTACACTTCTGTGGGTTTGTTGAAAGATTACTTTCTTGCTTTTTCTAGGGTGTACATTCCCTCCTTGTGTTGGTGTTTTCCATCTACTATCCTTTGTAGGCCTGGATTTGTGGACAGATATTGTGTAAATTTGCTTTTGTCATGGACTATCTTGGATGCACAGTCTGTCTGGGCCGGGGCCAGAGAAGACCTTGGGCACAAACTGTGCAGGCAGTCCCACAACAGCCAGAGCAAGTTCCACTCTCAGGCACTGTGACAGGCCCAGACAGACTGTAAGGAACCTGTGCCACTGGTCTGGTGGAGTTCTTCCTTGCCTGGGTCCCATCCCAATTATTCAAACCTTATGATATTATAAATGTGGCTGATTTAAGCCACACTGATTCACATCTGCCTCTATTTTACCTTCATTCCCTTCTCCCCCAGACCTCTCTATCTATGCAGCTCCTAGCTGTGCCTCCCTTCTCCCTGTCCAATCATGGCCCTCCTCTGCACTAATTGGACAGGGAAAATCCTGCGACAAGAACATGCTACTGAGAACCAACTTTGCCTTAAAATCTTGAACCATAGAAGAGTAAACAACTTGGAATTTCTACTTCTATGTGTATGTAAATGGTAAAGTGGTAGGTGTGAACCTGCAAATGTGAATGTATTTTGTAGCTATGATTAATGTTTAAACCAGGTGAAGTGGATTACCCATAACTGGGTCACTCTCGTGCAGCCAATTGAAAGCTTTAAGAGAGGAAATACAAAGCCTCTTAAGGTTTTGTTTGTCTGAGATAAATAACCACCAGCTCAATTTCAGAGTTATATGCTAATGCATATATAGTGTTAATAGGAAGTACCATGTTCTTCAGAGTGTCTGGTGGTGGTTTGAATAAGAATGGCCCCCATAGAAGAAAATAACCATGGGAGGCAGAGGGAGGAAGGGATCTGAGTGGGAGAGGGGAGGGGGAAGGGAAAGGGAGAACAGAATCAAGCATGGAGGGGGGGAATGACAGGAGAGAAGCACAGAGGGCCAGGAGAATGAATATGCAGCCTTATGGAGGTAGGAGGTTGGGGGACCCTCCAGAATGTACCAAAGACCTGGGAGGTGAGAGACTATCAGGACTTACGGGGTGACCTTAGCCAAAATGCCCAACAGTGGGGAGGGGGAACTTGTAGAGTGCACCTTCAGTAGATAGAAGAAGAGTGGGGTTGCCAACCCACAGTCAAAAATTCTGACCCAGAAATATTCCTGTCCAAAAGAACTGCAGGGACAGAAATGCAGAAGAGACTAAAGACAGGAGCCTAGCCTGGCTGTCCTCTGAGAGGCCCTATCAGCAGCTGACTGAGACAGACACAGATACTTACTCCGAACCATTAGACTGAGGTCAGGGACTCCTGTGGTTGAATTAGGGGAAGGATTGAAGGAGCTTAAGGGGATGGCAATCCCATAAGAAGACCAACAGTCTCAACTAACCCAGACCCCTGGGAGCGCCCAGAGACTGGACCACCAACCAGGCAGCATACATGGACCGGACTGGTCTGAGGCCCTCAGCAATATACAGCAGAGGACTGACAGGTCTGGTCTCAGTGGGAGAAGATGTGCTTAATCCTTGAGAGACTTGAGGCCTCAGAGAAGTGGGAGTCTGGGAGTGATACCCTCTCGGAGGTCAGAGCGGGTACCAGCAGGAGGGGAACAATGGCTGGAATGTAAATAAAATAATTTTTTTAAATGGCCCCCATAGGTTTATATATTTGAATGCTTATGGAATGGAATTATTTGAAAGGGTTCAGAAGTGTGGTGGGCTTATTAAAGGAAGTGTGTCACTGGAGGTAAGCTTTGGGATTTCAAAAGTCCAAGCCAGTCTCAGTTTCTTACACTTCCTGTCTGTGGATTCAGATGTAGAACTCTCAGCTACCTCTCCAGCACCACACCTGCCTGCTGTCATGCTCCATTCAATGATGATAATGGACTGAACCTCTAAACCTGTAAACCAACCCCAATTAAATGTTGTCCTTATAAGAGTTGCCTTGGTCATGGTGTCTCTTCACATCAACAGATTATTAACTAAGACAGTGACCATCTTATTTATAGTCTTGCCAGCAAAACACAAGCATTTATTTTCTCCACATCCTGGCCAGCATTTGTGTCACTAATTTTTATTGTCACTGTTATGATAGGCAAATAGAAACATCTTATTGCACCTTTAACTTGCATTCCATGATGGCTGGTGGTATGGAATGTCTTTTCATACACTTATTTGCCATCTATGAATTCTTTGTCTTTTTGCTGTGGCTAGAACTTCCAGTGCTGTGCAGCAGGAGACTGGAAAAGCTGAGAGCAGGCATCTTTTGCTTGTTAATCTGAAAAGACAAAACTGTCTTTCATCTTCAAGTATGATGTAATGTGAAGTTGTAATAATGCCTTCTATTACCAATTGGGGAAAGTTGTTTTATTTTTTTTTATCATAAACAGCTGTTAATTTTTTTCAGATGCTTTTTTTTTGCCTCAAATTAATGTGATCATATGATTTTTTTCTTCTGTCTGTTAACTTAAGGGATTGCAGTGGTTTTTCAAATATAGAACAAATTTACATACCTAGATAAAGCCTACTTAGTCATGAAGAATAACTATTTTTATACATTTTGGAGTTCCATTTAACAATATTTTCTTGGTAGGGTTTGTGTCTAAGTTCATGAGAGATACTGGTCTCACATGTTTTGTTTTTATATTTGTGTCATCTTTATTTGCCTCTCAGATCAGAGTAATAAGGGTCCTATGAAATGAGTTGAAAAGTATTCAGTCCTCTTCAGTTTTCTGGGAAATTATGTATAGAGTTGCATTATTTTTTCCTTTAATACTTCATTGAAGTTGTGTGTTACTGGAAGTTTATTGGTGAAGAGATATTTGATGTCTAATTCAATTGTCTTAATTTAGTGTTTTCTACCTGTATTATAGCATGCTGGAAGATAATGCTGTTTTTCAAGTCTTCATATCTTTATTGATATTTGTACACTACTTCTAATGATTATTGAAACGGAGGTACAAAGAGTCCAAATACAATGTTAGATTTTTCTACTTCTCCCAGGACACTTTGCCTCACTTATTTTGAAAAGTTATTATTAAGGATTAGAACACCTTCTAAGAAGACTGACTTCTTATCATGAACTATATTTAATCATATGTAATGCTTATCCAAAATTTACTGCATCTAATTATGATATAGTCCCTGATGCATCAGTTATTTCTTTTCACTGTTATTTTATGCATATGAGTGTTTGCCTTCATGTATGTATGTACACCATATGCATGCCTGGTGCTCAGAGAGGTCAGAAGAGAGTAACAGATGCTGTAGAACTAGAGTTATATGTGGGTTCTGGGAACCAAACCTGGGGCCTCTCCAAGAGCATCAAGTGCTCCTAATCATTGAGCTATTTCTCTAGCCATGTAGCCTTATATTTGTAATATAGTCATTTCTTCTTAAAATTATGTTTTATGGGAAATGTTAAGTAGAGCACTCTTTTTTCAAATACGACTAACTTTACATTTCATTTTGGCAGTACTTAAAATTGAATGCCATGCCTCATGCATGCTAAGCAAATTATCACTGAGCCATGGATACAGCCTCAAATTTTGCCTTTTTAATTGGAGAATTTAAATTAACCCAAAGTTGTTTGCTAAGACATGGTTTTATTGCTGGGAAGAGACACCATGACCATGACAACTCTTATAAAGAAAAACATTTAATTGGGGCTTGCTTACAGTTCAGAGTTTTAGTCCATTATTGTCATGATGGGAAGCATGGCACAATGTAGGCAGACATGGTGCTGAAGAGTTCTATATCTGGATCCAAATGCAGCAGGAAAAGACAGCGAGCCATTAAGCCTGGCTTGAGCTTCTGAAACCTCAAAGCTCACCCCTGGTGAGTTACTTCCTCCAACAAGGCCACACCCACTCCAAAAAGTTCACCCTCCAATAATGCCTCTCTCTCTTCTCTTCTCTCTCTCTCTCTCTCTCTCTCTCTCTCTCTCTCTCTCTCTCTTTCTCTCTCTCTCTCTCTCTCTCTCTCTCTCTCTGATGTTTCATTCAAAACACCACAGTTGTATATTCTCTTTAGGAGAGAAACCTATTATTTGATGGTGAGTTATAGGGGCATGTAGACTAACACTTTGCCTCAGTTAAAAACAATACTGAAGGGTCATGCCAGCTCCAAAACTCTGCACATGGCTGCAAAACTGTTTCACTATGGTGACTGAGTCATAGTTCAGCTCTCCTACTAACTGCACTCCCTTATGCACAGTGTTCCCAAAATGCTTCCAATAATCTTCCTGCAAACAAGTCTCTTGTGAATCTAACTAAAGACAGATACCTTTTAAATGGAGATGATAAATAAGCATAATCATACATCCCAGAAAGTCTGCTTCTAGTTATGTTCTCCAAAATAAAAGACATAACCTTCAGAAATATTTGCACAACATGCTTTATAAGATGTTTATAGCAGGATTGTCTTAGCAACTCTTATATTGCTGTGTGGAGACATGATGACCAAGGCAACTCTTATTTTTTAAAAAAGCATTTAATTGGGAGCTTGCTTGCAGTTTCCAGAGTTTAGTTCATTCTCATCATGGTGGGGAACATGGCAGCACACAGGTAGACATGGTCTACTTCTCAGCTGGAGAAGTAGCTGAGAGTTCTACATCTGGATCCACAGACAGCAGGAAGAAAGAGATGCTGGGAGTGGCCTGGGCATTTGAAACCTCAAAGCCCCCCCCCATTGACATACTTCCTCCAACAAGGCCACACCTCCTAATCTTTTTAATTCTTTGAAATAGTTCCATTCCTTGGTGACTAAGCATTCAAATATATGACCATCTAGGGCCAGTATTATTCAAAACACCACATTCTACTCCCTATTCCTCATAGGCTTATAGCCAATTCACAATGCAAAACGCATTCACTTTGACTTCAAAAGTTCCCATAATCTATAACAATCTCAACACTGGTTAAAAGTGCAATGTTCAAAGTTTCTTCTGAGATTCATGGCATTCTCTTAACTGTAATTCCATGTAAAATCAAAGTCAAAAAGCAGATCACATACTTCCAATATACAATGGCACAGGATATGTATTACCATTCCAAAAGACTAGAAAGGGAGCACAATGAGGACCAAGTCAAGACTGAAATCTAGCTGGGAAAACTCCAAACTCTGCATCTCCATGTCAATGTAGTCTTCAAATCCCCAACTCTTTACAGTTTTGTTAACTGCAACAGACTTCTCTCACTTAGCCTGGTTTCACACACAGCCTGCAGCTCTTGGCAGGTATCTGGCATCTCCAGCATCTTGAAGTCTTCAATGAAATCCAGGCTTTATCTTCACAGCTTAATTAAGTGGCCCCTCTATGCCTTCACACAGAGACACCCCTGACACACTCCTGGCCTCAGCAGCTTTCCTTAGCTATAAAGGAAAAACCCATATCCCATTTCTTCTATCTTTGACTCTAAAGCTAGAACTACTTGGCCAAACCTGCCAAATTCTTCTGCTTGCTGGGCCTGGAACTTGGTCCCCTTGTTCAACCACATTGGCATCAGCTGTTCGTTGTTGATGGTTTCCGTCACTTCTTAAGTTCTAATTCCTTTTCACAAGTTGGAAACTTAGCTGGGTAGGGACTCTCCCTGAGATCACCACTCCCTTTATCCCATATAATATCAGGCTTTCCTTTATTCTGTTTATCTCCTTGAACACAGAACTTCACACCATTACTCTTTCTGATGCTCCTTTTCTCCTCAAACTGTACATTTTGTATTTTGTCTTGCTCAGCCTACTCCTTTTTATTCTATAATTAAATGCATAAGGCTCCCACTAATAACCACACAACATGGTCAATACTAGGCTATATTGAAATCTTCTCTGTCAACACCATTAATCCAAAACTCTTTAATTGCTTCAGGCAGATTTTTTTGGATAAGAGCAGAACAAAGCCACATTCCTCACCAAAATATCATTAGAAAGATCTCTAGGCTACCTAATATTATATTTCTCCTCTGAAAACTCTTGAACCTGGTCATCATAATCTGCATTGCTCTCAGCAACACTGTCCACATTCTTAGTAGTATGGCCCATTAAGCCCCACTAAAAGCGTTCAGCTGCTTTCACAATTGGAAATTCCAAAATCTACATTCTACCAAGCAGTATGGCCAGGCTAGTTCCAGTACCAACTTCTGTCTTAGTCACTGTACCACTTCTGTCTTAGTCACTGTTCTGTTGCTATGAAGAGACACTATGACTAAGGCAACTCTTTTGAAGGAAAGCATTATCATCATGGCAGAGAGACAGAGAGATAGAGACTCAGGGCCTGGCAGGGGGTTTTGAAATCTCAAAGCATAACCCTAGTGGCATACTTCCTCCAACAAGGTCACACCTCCTCATCTTTCTAATTCTTTCAAACAGTTCCACTCCTTAGGGACTAAGCATTCAAATATGTGAGCATCTGGGGACCACCACCACAAGATCATAACATTCCAAATGGAAACAAATAAATCCAATATCTTCTTACATGTAAATGTTTAAATAAATTGTGATCTATCCAATAAAATGTAATTCAATAATAAAAATAAAACAGTGAAACATTAAACACAATGATTGAATTAAAACAATATTGAAAAATGTTTTTAATTATAGAACATTCTAGAAATTGCAGAACAAATGTATGAAACCAGAAAAATGGCTACCTAGGATGAGAAAAATACTAAATAGGAAATGGAATAAGAAGCTTTCTGAGAGCAGAGAAAAGCTTGACACCATAATTGTATTAGTAGACACACAGCTTAGACATTTGTCAAAGCTCAATACAGTTTAGTTTTAACCACCCCAGCATTTGGGGGTGGTAGCAAGAGGATTTGGAGTTCAAAAGCCAGCCTTGGTTACACAGTAAGTTTAAGGCCAAACTGAGCTACATAAAATTGTGTCACAAAAACAACAATAAATATAACTTCAAGAAAACATGCAGACAAATTTTCTTTGAAAATTAAAACTGGATAAAAGTTTTCAACTCAGGCTGGTGGAGAGCTGACCAGAGCTAGAGTATATCTCTAGCACATGCAAGCCCTGGGTAAAAGCCTCAGCACTAAAAGGGTAAATGATTAATTAATGTCACATGGAATAAAAATATTATTAAATGTTTTAAAGAGTAGGAAAACAAAGAAAAATAATTATCACACATCTTCCTTTATCATAGAAGTTGAATATACTTCATATAGGAGGCTCTGTACTGATAATAATTCTCTATGTAGACTTGTGTGGTGTATATCGGTATGTTAGCTTCATAGCCACTGCTAAATTATGCTTTTGAAGTTTTTGTTAAGGTGTCACACTTCACACATGAAATTTTTGAATAAATAAATATATTAGGATGGCTCACTGGCAAGACTTTTGTAACTTGTTAGATTCCCAGAAGTCACATAAAGGTGGGAGGAGAGAACTGAGTCCACAAAGTGGTTATGTAACTCATTATAATTAGTCAACAACAAACCAAAGTACACCAAGCTTCACCGTGTAATTACTTATAGGAGCATGGATATGTCAGAAGCTAATATACTAGAGAATTTTGCCCAGAATGAATGATGGATTTCCCCCTAGTCACACAGTATCTCATCAGTTAACCTTTCCTATCCTATAGCATCTCCAAAGACTCCAAGACCATGTTCAATTAGAGCAGAATTGTGTACACATGGCTGGAAAACATGGCTAATCTTCCAGTGAGGATCCAATGGCTCTCCCTATAGCCTCCCGCTGTTAGGGAACATCAATGGTCAACAGGCTTGATGACAATAATCTCTTGCAGGTAGGCACAGCTGAGCTGGTGAAGGTGGCAGCTGTTTGCCTCAAAGAATGGTACTCTATCAGAGAAACCATTGTTTAGTGGATGTCTAAAATTGTGTGATGGTAAAGTTATTCTTGGGAATACTAAAATGCAAGAAGATGGCAAAATGAAGTTGAATCATCTTAGATAAGCAGTGACTATAGAGCATGAGTAATAATGAAGAAATTCTTAATTCATGGAGAAATGAAATACAATAACTGTAAAACAATGGCAAATTTTTCTAAGATGCTTGTGTAGTTTAAGAGGAGAATTGAGAGAGACAGTCATTATAGCTTTGAGGAGCCAACTTTGAATGCTGAATATTTAAAGAGCAAACTTGAGCCCAGGGAACTAGAAAATATGAAAATCTGTTTTAAATGCACTGGATATTCAATACAATACTTGAATGAACAACTAAGTGAGCAAAATAATCAACGTGGCTTCTTTCTATGTGTTGCCAAACACAGACTTATTTTTATTCCTATTCTCTAGCTCACCTGGACATGGGTTTCCATCTTTGTTGGACTAACAGTAAAGATAGTTGCAAGTGGGGCTCCTAGCAAAGGAGCCTGGGAAAATGCATTGCCTTTCTGGTGTTGAGGCTCTGTGATCTGTGAAGATTGCACAGCCAGAGGCTCAGGGTTTAGTGTCCCATCTCCAGATATTGTCTTGTAGATTGTGGCATATAGGCTCCTCTGGCTGTGCTCTCCTTGGTTCTCGATATACCTAGTGACACTGCATTGAGAAAAACAGATTTTTCCTTTCCTAGCAGGTATCAGTTCCAAATAGTTTCTTCCATAGCTGTGAGACCTTGTATCTACTATGACCCTTCCCCATCCCAATGCTGGGACCCTCTCCCAGAGCTGGATGATGTCTGGATTGAACCTGTGCAGGGATTTTGTGTGTTTCCAAAATATCTGAACCTTCATATGTGTTTCAGTCCTGTTGTGCATGGAAGATATGAGGTTTATTTGGAGTCATCCATTACCTCTGATTCTTACAATATTTCTACCTCCTCTTCCACATAGATCCTTGAGACTTGAGAAGTGGGTTTTGTTGAAGACATCCCATTTAGAACTGAGTGATCCAAAGCCTCTCACTCTGCATGTTGTCCAAGTGTGAGTCTCTGTTAATTCCCATCTACTGCAAGGAGAAGCTTCTCTGATGAGGGTTGAGTGATGCAATGATCTGTAGGTATAGCAGTGTGTCATTTGGAGTCATTTTATTGCTATGTTCCTTTAGTAAAATAATAGTATTGGTTTTCCCTAAGCCTGTCACCTAGTCTCAGATTCTTAGTCATTTAGCAGTATCAGGTGTAAGTTAACATCTCATGGAGTAGACCTTAAATCTAAAAGTGTCTGGCTATTCCCATCTCCCATAACAAGGCATTTTCAAGCCAAAAAGATTGCCTGCTTCTTTGCCTCATGTATGCCTCTTCATCTTTAATTAATATAAAATACATATAACTTGAAATTTATCATTTGAATTACTCTTTAGTAGTAGTTTGATTATTTCACTTAGGGAAATAGCTTCATCAATGTTGTAATATTTTCAAATAATATATTTTTATAGTCACTTTTTTATAGTCAAATAATATATTTTCATGTATATACATCATATTTTGTTCAGATATTTATCTACTGAGGAACATTTGGCTCATTATTTCCACCTCCTGTGAATAATGAAGAAAAATAAGGATATAAAATGGAGTGGAAATTTCTGGTTGTGTTGTTTTACTGAAACAAGACCCTTGAGAGGATATGTGATGTTTGGAGAGATTGTAAGTAGGATTCAGTGACAGTGCTCTTGGATAGCTAGCCTTGTAATGAATGCTTTATTGGTCTTGAGTATTAGCTTTCTTGAGAGAGGCATAGCAGAGAACTTTTTTGTGACCCAGCTGGTCCTGGTTGCTCCCACTGACCTGTACCAACTTGGTGGAGGACTGGCGGTTTCCCCTGGATCAAGCCACCACCAAAGATCCGTGTTTGGTATCCTCACACTACCGAACTGGAAGGCTCATATCCTGACAACAGAGATTGCAATCGACCCAAAGAACTACTTGTGAACAGGTCCTCATTTCTTTGTCCTACTTACCATCTTTTCCCCCTACCTTTGGACAGTGGGCTAGAAGGGAGGTCAAAGCATTTGAGAGCCCTTAGTAAAGTAGTTTTTGAAAAATCTAAGCCTACAGTAAAAAGTGTCATTATGATCTGAATTCAAATCTTTTGAATAAGTATACATAAGTAGGATTGATGAATCTTATAATTGTACTTTTAATTTTTTGAGGAATCCCCATACTGTCTTCCATGAAGATTGCACCTTTTCAGAACCCCAGAAGCAGAATACAAAGGTCCCAGCTTTTCCAGATTCTTTAGCAACACTTGATATTTTCTATTTTTTAATGGTACTATTCTGATGGATATAAAGTGGAATCTCATAGTGATTTTGATTGGCTGATGGTGTTGAACATCTTAATAGCCATTGTGTGTGTCACTTGTTATACATTTAAACTTTTTATGCTATTTATGCATGGGTAGGGGAAATACTAGAGTCTATTCTCTCCTTCTATCATGTGGGTCCCAGGAATCTAACTTTGTCTGGTTGTTATATTTGGAGACAAGTGTTTTTACTCAATGTTCCATCTTGTCAGCCCCATATATACTTTATTGGCATAAACGTATACACAATGCTGAGTTTCATAAAGACAATCTCAAGTATATTTAACTTTGTCCATATTCATTCCCCATCTTTCCCATCCCACTAGTCTCTTTCTTATGTAAATGAGAAAAGGCAAGCAATGTGTGCTTTTCTGAGTTTGGCTTATTTCACTCAATACGATTATCTCCACTCACATCAGTTTTCCAGCAAATAATATAATTCCATTCTTCTTTGTGGCAGAATAAAACTTTGTGTTATATATTCTTTGGAGAAATAGCTAATTAAATCATCTATCGATTTTAATTTATTTTTAATTTATGTGTATTAATGTTTTGCCTCTACATAAGTACACGAGTGCAGGGCCAGAAGAGGGGATTGGATGTCCTGGGACTGGTGTTAATAGATGGTTTTAAGCTGCCATATGGATATTGGGAAACAAACTCAGGTCTCCTAAAAGAGCAATGTGTCCTTTTAACCATATCTCTTTAGTACCTTATCAGTCTATTTTTTAACATAAAACATGATTTTTGTCCAGTTGTAAAAGTTATTTGTGTGTAGCTGATAAGATATATTATCAGATATATTGACAACAAATACTTTCTGTCATTTCATTGATTGCCATTTTACTCTAATGATTTTTTCCTTTAATATGTAGGTATGTTTTACTTTTGAAGTAGCCTTATTTATCTAATTGTTCTTTGGCCATGTGTATGTTTTGATGCTGTATTTTAAAAAAGCTATCATAGCCGGGCGGTGGTGGCGGCGCACGCCTTTAATCCCAGCACTTGGGAGGCAGAGGCAGGCGGATTTCTGAGTTCGAGGCCAGCCTGGTCTACAGAGTGAGTTCCAGGACAGCCAGGGCTACACAGAGAAACCCTGTCTCGAAAAACCAAAAAAAAAAAAAAAAAAAAAAAAAAAAAGCTATCATATCTAATACCATGAAGCTATTTTCTCCCATTTTCTCTATATGCTTTATAGTTCTGTCCCATAATTTAAGTCTTTGATTCATTTAAGTTAACCGATATACATGGTATATAGTAAGACTCCAGCATGGTTCTTTGACTTATGTATATTAAGCTGTTCCCAGCATTATTTGTTTAAATAGCCCAGCTCTTGAAAGATGTCACAGCTATACATGACTCTGTCTTTGTGTAAGCCCAGAGTCTACAACATCCATAAAGTTTAGAGGGTCTGTGGAATTAAATTTGGGAGAGTATTTTTTTTTCTTTTAACGACCTCTAACTGAAATTTAGCTTTGCCAATAAAGGGTGCAAACAGTAAGTTACAAGATAATAATAATCAGAACTTTGTCATCAAGAGAAATATTTAGTATCCTCAAATAACAGTAGTCATGGCAGTAAATCTTTCCAAATATCCTTTACACTTGTCAGTACTTTGAAATTACATAAATTAGACCTGACACTCCATTTTATTATTTGATGCATTAATGAAGAGGCATATAAGTTTTATGACAAAATCATGCTGTAAGAAAAATATTTTAGTAGTTGTATTCCAATTAAAATTTTTTCCTTTCAAAATGTACCTATTTTATTTCATGTATTCAGAAATATTGTTCCTCTTTCCCCAGACAACCAAAGAGAAGATCTGGTGCCTGCTCAGAGTGGGAGGAAACATAAATAAGTAGATAGAATGCATTCAGTGATTTCTGTGCTGTGTACACTCGGGACCATGGAAACCCAGGAGACCACATCATTCATTGTTTAGAGTTTTCTATGTGGTGAGGGTAGCACTATTGATTTATAATTATTTCAGGCAGGCTCTGGCCCTGCTCAATTGTTTGCCCCTCTGTGCAGAATCATAAGATACAGTGAAAGCAGCCCTGCCCCCTTTGGTAGTAGCGGATCAGCTCCCTTCCCCCTCTTCTGCTGATACCAGATATGTTCAGCTATAGAAGAGATGCTGCATGAGCTCTCAGTAACTATGGAAATCCCAGGGTTTCCCTAGCAACAGCTCCAAATGGGTCTTGTTGCTAGGGAACACAGGGATTTCCCAGGCTACCAAAGAACAAAAGTGTTGTAGCTCTAGTGCATAAAAGTGAGCTCAACTATGAGTCTGAGCCCCCTGGGGACTGATGTTTACCCTTGACTCTGACACTGTCAGAGTAACCAAGGCCAAGTGAAGTGAAAAGGGAAGGTGGTACACAGTGGGCAAGGGAATCCTGAGTAGGTGCTGAGGAGTGCTATTGGTATGCAAACTATCAGAGAAGTATAAATGTGCCCAACAGATGCCTAGAAATGGAAGACATTATTTTGGAAATTAACTCACTTTCATAGCACAGCTTTTGACTGTTCATCAAGTACATTCTCTGGGATAATCACACAGTGCACACCTGTCCAATTTCAAGAGAAAAGAGATGGCTGGAATCTAGGCTGGTTTCATGATTGTGTAGTCTAGGTAGTCACATATGGACTCTACACACTTAGTTTTAAGACTCAGCTGTTACTGACTTAAAGGACTTAATAACTTTAGTTGTTTGTGTGTGTGACAAACATACAAATTCATGTGTTTATCTCTGTGTTCAGAGGCCAGAGATCACCAGCAAGTATCTTTATCACTTTTGAGCCAAGATCTCTTATTGAACTGAGAGCTCACTAATTAGCTAGGTTAACTGCCCATTGAGCTCTCAGGGTCCATATCTGTCTCTACTTCCCCCATCCAGTGCTGGAGTTGTAGGTACATACTGCCATAGCCTGATTTTACATGAGTTCTGAGGATCTAAACTCAGAAACTCAGAAACTCGTGCTTGTGCAGCAAGCACTTTACCCACTGAACCACTTCCCCAACACCTTAACATTTTTCAAGAAAAAAAAAAAGAGGGAAAGGTAAATACTATCACATTTTTAAAGCCATATGGAAACCCACTGCAGTAGGGGCTTTCTAAAAATGGAAACATGAATGTTTTACAGTAAGTCCCACAAATTATATATAACTCCTAGAACTGCCATTTTACAAAGGAGAAAACTAAACTATAGGGGAACAGGTTTGATAAGCTAAAATTCACATGTCAGTTCCCTTTCAGGGCCAGTAGATTGTCCTTAACTATCTTTGGGTATCAGTAGCCAAAGAGTTTGATCCAAAGAGGCATAAGTGTGAGGAGACCCTCTTGGGATGCCCACAGCAGAAAATTAGGGGTTGTAGAAATCATGGTCCTCTCGCCTGTTCTGGGGATTCAACTCAGAAGAAGAAACAAGATTTTGGAGAGCTTCCCATCTCAATTAAAAAAATGCCTACTCTGTCTGTATCTTGATCCCCTTGGCTCCTCCCACACACATCTCAGAAACTATTTGTTTCCTCTTGCCTTAGATTCTGTCTGAAGTGGCTAGTTTCCATCTCTGTTCCTTAGTCACTAATTTTAGGGCTAAAGTTTTAGTGTTAGAAAGCCTCATCTAACACTACTCATTCAGTGAGGTTGTGTCAAACCCTAAGGTGATACTTATAAGGACTGAATTTTTCTCTCTCCTTAATCCACATCCTAAAGTCCTAATGCCCAGTATTACAGAATATAATTGTTTTAAGTGAAAGACCTTCTAATGAAGCAACCAAAGTAGGGTTTGTATGGTAGACCCTAATGCATTATGACTTGTTTCCTTAGGAGATAGAAATACAGATGATATAGATACAGATATACAGATACACAGATACAGATAAGATGAATTAAGCTAAGTGCATGCTAAAGAGAAAGGGTTCAGGAAAAAGCAACTCTGTACACACTTTGATTTTGGACTTCTGGCCTCTAAAACTGTACCTCAATACATATCTGTGCCTTGAACCACAGCTGTTTAAATGGCCCAGTCTCCACTGACTTATTTTGGAAGACCCAGGTAGATATAATTTTTAAAAAAGGAAATAGCAGGAAAAATATAAAGGAGCAAATGTTCTCAAAAGGAAGTGTGAAATCCAGCACATATACAATAAATATATGTCAATAAAATTACTTTTAAAATATTATTTTTGTCCCATTTATGGATGAACAATACTCCATTGTATGGATAAATAAATTACATGTCATTCATTCATCTATCAACAAATGCTTGAATTGCTTGAAGTTTAGTGTGAGTAATATGCCAGGAATATATATGTACAACTCTCTTTGAAACCTTGCTTTTGATTATTTTGGTTATATACTTTGAAGTGTACCTGTCAGAAGCAACAGCATGCCATTTTATATTCCCACATGTAGTTTTGATTATTCTACATTAATTATTTCCTTTTTTAAAAGTTATATCCGTCTGGGACTGGAGAGAGAATGGCTCAGTGTTTTTAAACACTTGCTGTTCTTGTAAAGGATCTGAGTTTGGTTCCTAGCATGTCTAGTGCTTCACATCTAGTGGTTCAAAACTACCTATAACTCCAGCTCCAGGGGATCTGACCTACCTTCCTAGCCTCTGTGGCCACTCACATGCATATAAGCACATATATGTAGTCTTTTTTAAAATTGCACCTATCCTAGAACATGTAAAGCGGTACCTAACATCATTCTAAAGACATGAAAATCATACATGGACATATTCTTGTTACAAAAAAATTAACCTCACAATGGTATTAGGCAGCTAAGGTTTATAGACACTCATGTCTTAGGTATGATTAGCTAAGTGCTTGCTGAGTTACAGTCTTTGATGAAAAGAACTTATATATATCTGCTCTTTTCACTATCCTCACAATTATAGGAAATAGATTTTTGTTGATGCTCTAAGAATGAAAAGTGTGAGACACATAAATTACTCTCAAAAATGGAGGAAAAAAATAATGCCAGAACAGAATAAAAGGAGAAAGTCAACTGTCAACTCTGGCTATTCCTAAACTACTTCCTTGTGTAAAGAAAATCCATGATTCAAAGCATGGCATGAGTCCTTCAGACCTTGGTCTATGTATAAAAGTACAAGATTATGCACAATACATTTGTTTATTGTCAATCAAGTTGGTTTCCCTCTGTATTTCACCTTTTTCATTGGCCCTTCTGTTAAAGACATTGAACTTTTGAAGTTTTGACCTAAAACTTATCCCACTTATCAGTGGATTGTATAATGCCCTTTGTGACTCAGGAAGAGAACCTGTGTTGGGGAGTGTTGATTTTAGCAGCTGAAATTGCTATGTATCAGTCAGCACACAATTCTCAGTCACTGCAGGCCTGTTCTAGACTAACCTCATGTCACATATGCCTGTTACCCTCTTTCTCTGGTGTTGCAATTATCATCAAAAAAAGAAGAAAGAAGAAAGGAGAAAGAAGAAAGAAGAAGGAGAAGGAGAAGGAGAAGGAGAAGGAGAAGGAGAAGGAGAAGAAGAATTTAAAAAAAAAAAGATTGTTCTCCTGAGACCAGATAAGTCATGGGGCTAGGGGAAAACTTAATATTATATTGTGCTAAAGCTACATAGCAATAAAATAATTGATAATGACATATCACTATACCAAAAGATAAGTTCATTGCCCAACTCTCATCTAAAAAATATCATCTTTCAGTAAATGCCATTTAACATGGAGATCTACACCAGGAGAATGTGCAGAGTAGGAAATTTTGGATTACTCAACCCTAAATGGGATGCCCATATCAAATTCCTCACATCAAGGCTCAGAGATCTATGTGCAAGAGGAGGCAGAAAGAGTGTAAGAGCCTCAGGTGGTGGACCACACTGGTTACTATGAAGAAACAGCAACATCCAGACACAATGAGACTAATATAGTATGAACTCACAGAGACTATGATAGCATGCATAAGATTCAAGCTAAACAAAATCCCAACATGGGAAAGAGGAAGGAGAAACAAAGTCCCACCCCTAACCAAGCATCTATTTGTAACTGATAGCTGCTGGGAGAAGAAAAACCAGTTCAATGAAGAAAAGGATTGTTCTCCCTTTTGAAGAAGACTCCAACCATATGAACATGGGAAACTAGTGTAGCTTGATAAAAGATTGACCTCCGCTGGCTGTGTTAGCCAAGGTTCTTCAGAAATAGCATCTCAGGATAAACAGGAATAATCTATAAATATGAAATGAATGAAGTCCTGGGGCCTTGTGTGACTTGCTCCAGGTTAAAGAGGTGGAACTAGACACAAAAGTTCAACATTTCACTGTCATCACTAACAATGCCTCTCAGGAGAGTATCTGCTTTGACAAATATCTACATTCTTTCTTGTAGGAGGATTGTTTCGGATGGTTTTGTTTAATAAGAGGATTTCATGTAGCTCAGGCTGGCCTCAAAGTGCTCTGCAGCCAAAGCTTACCTTAGACTCCTGATCCTCCTGCTCCTGCCTCTCTAGGGCTACCCTTCCAGAATCACCACAGTCAAGCCAGGCGTGGTGGCACATGCCTGTAATCCCAGCACTTGGGAGGCAGAGGCAGGCGGATTTCTGAGTTCAAGGACAGCCTGGTCTACAGAGTGAGTTCCAGGACAGCCAGGACTACACAGAGAAACCCTGTCTCGAAAAAACAACAACAAAAACAAAAAACAAACAACAGAATCACCACAGTCAGCTTAGCTAGGTTCCTTAAGAAAGCAAGTCTCTTAAACTGTACATTGTAAGTTCAAAACAGCAACCATGATGCTGAAGCCACCCTGCCTTGGTTTTCATCTTTCCCAGGCGTTTGTGAGGGATCTCTCCAGAAGAGAAGTATATATGTGTTTTGCTAGAAGTCTGGTAGCAAAATACTAGCAATTCAGAGGCTTCAGCAAGAGAAATGTTTATTTGTTTGCTTGTTTGTTTTTATAGAAACCCAATATTTGAGTGTTAGACTCAACCGGATGGCTGGTTCCTTCTAAGGTTATGAAGGAAGGAAAGGCTCTAGCATCTCTCCACAGCTTGTGGGCATTCCAACCATCATTCTCTCTGTATCTCTTATGTTATAAAAAGTCTTCCCCTAGGGAAGCAAAATCAATGTCTACTCCTTCTTATGAGGTCACAAAGACATCATAAAATATGATTCCACCAACGTTCAATGTGGAGAACTAGTGAATTTATTATGATTACTCATAGAGCACTGAGTAAAACCAGATGGTGGTGGCACATGCCTTTAATCCCAGCACTTGGGAGGCAGAGGCAGGCAGATTTCTGAGTTCGAGGCCAGCCTGGTCTACAGAGTGAGTTCCAGGACAGCCAGGACTACAGAGAGAAACCCTGTCTCGAAAAAACAAAAAAAAAGGGGGGGGACTGAATAAAGGGTTACTGGAAGAACCAATGAGTGGGTGACACAATGCAGAGGCAAAGTCTTCAGCCAGCATGGATGAAGGATTCTTCATAGCTGTATGGAAGAGCCTCTTGTACTTAATCTTACATAACCTATTATACTTTAGTCCCTCCCCCAGTACCAACACTGCATGGAATTAGGGCAGAATTACACACACACAGGGCTAAGGGGAGCTGCTCAAACGTCCCCACCAATTATATGAAGCCTGCTCTTGATGGGCACTTACAAGTAGGCACAGGTGATCAGAGAACCTGATTGTACAATGTCATTTCCTTCTGTGTCCCAATGTCCCCTTTCTGTAAGTGAATCAATAACAACAGATATGGGCCCATCCTTATGAACTCATCTTATCTTGAACACAACCATAGAAACCTTAGTCACAATAAATGAAGTTACACTCTGCAGTACCAGGAGTTATAACACCAGCACTGAAGGAAGCACAATTTAACCTGTAATAAAGGATAATTGTCAGAAAAACAGTCATGGACAGCTAGAAAATTTTAATGTATTAGTAAGCTCTTGTTTTATGACCTACAAACAGTTAATGAGTAAGTGTGACTATAGCCAGAACATTGCACCAGGTACAGAGCATGGCTGTGAAGAACTCAAAGGCATAACCATGTCCTCCCTGGAGGGGTTCAGTGTAGTTGGGGAATCTTAGTGATCCATGCAGCAGGTAAACAATTTTGATTGCAAAACTGTTATTGTATCCTTTTAATTAGACTCAGTGGGGCACCCATCCAAACGAGCTATCCTTTCATGAGAACCCATGCCTGCTAGTTTTTTTTTTTTTGGTGGGGTTCTCCAGCCCCAGCAGGATCCCCCCTCCCCTGTCTCCCAGCAACCTATCAATCATGTGCCAAGGATGTTTGAGCAGCAAGGAGCTACTTAAGTAGCCATTGCCTCCAGGCCTCTGTCCTGGCACTCCATCTAGTGGCAAGAATGTTTTTTGCAAGACAGCTGTCTTGCATTAATTCTAGCTGGGAACTCTCCACCCACCCACCTCCTCCCACCCTCCTCAAAAAAAAAAAAAAAAAAACAGTTTTCCAGGAGAGAGAGATGGAAAAATGAAAAATGTAGGTTTGGGACAAAGATAAGGGTATTTCAATTGGGGAGATGGCAAAAACATTATGTCTATAGAAACAAGCCCACATAGGTTCTTACAAAGGACAGAGAATCTGAATTCAGGAAACTGGAAAACTGGCAATGGAGAGAAATGACTGTACTGACCTGCTGAAGGCTGTAGGTAGGTAAGACCTACACCCAATGTGCCACCGGCTTTTTGATCATATGCTATGTGGGAGTTCCCTTTGTTCTCATGGTACACTGATTTTCTACATGTGCACAGCAAGGTTAAAGAATGTCAAGTGCTAGGCCTCCAAGGCCATAGCTGCTGAGTAGAAAAGCTGCAATTTGAAGCAGGCGGGACCAAAACTAAAGGTCACACTCCTTCACAGAGCAACATGAGAACAAGGTCTCATTTGGGGAAAGACAAAATAGAGACCAAGTGGGGAACAGTATGACAATCTATATTTGGATTGACAGGTGGCTTCAGAAATTAAAATGAGAGGGAGGTTGATTAGGTGGCTCTGTGGTATAGATGCTTGCCACCAAGTCTGATGAGCTGAATTCAATGCCTGGGATCCACATGGTATAAGGAGATAACCCACTCAATGGCTCAACTCACATGTGCTCTGGCACAAACAACCACATAATAAATGTAATTTTATATTTTTTTTAAAAAAGTTAAAAGATGGAGGCTGGATAGATGGTTCAGCAGATATGGTTTTGCAGAGGATGTAGGTTTGGATCCCAGCTACCACATGGTGGCTCACAACTCTCCTTTACTCCAGTTACAGGAGCTCTCACACCTTCTGAGGGTGCGAAACATACATATAACGTGCATGCGTACATGGTGGCAAAACATATACACAAAATAAAAATAAATATTTGTTAAGAAAATAAACTAATAGGAAGGGGTAGATCTTGGTGGCAGCTGAGATGTCAGAGCAAAGAATAGAAATGACATACAAAAAGTTCAGAGGAGACAAAAAGAGGCTCCCTTCCATATAACTCAAAGGCTGACTATGATATTCTTAGCCATAAGACTAGAGCTCTCCTAAGAAACAGTTCAGTGGTAAACAGCATTTGCTGCTCTTGAGGAGGAACCTGAGTACTAATCCTTGTAGAGGACCCAAGTCCAAACCCCTGCACCCATGCTGGGTGCTGTACAATGGCTTTATAACTTCAGCTCCAGGAGATCTTCGCTTCTGCAGACACAGACACATGCATATATGTGTGTGTATGTGTGTGTGTGTGTGTGTGTGTGTGTGTGTGTGTGTGTTGCAGAATGGTGCAGTACATTGGTACCATGGCTGCATGACTACAGCCTGTGCAGATTCATTACTTCAACTCCAATGGAAAGCACAGGGTACTCTAGCAAATTTCAGCATATGGAACAGTGAACAAAACAAGTCATGAAACTCATTGTATGTATATATGTTCGCATGTATGTATTCAATCATCGTTCATTTTCCATTTCCCTTCTGCTCTTCTTGTTCCCACCCTCACCCTAGATTAGATTTTAATGCCACATACTTGGGCTTCTCTCATAGGCAATTTTGTGCAGGCCCAGGGGGCACTTATACAATGAGATACTATAAACAAATAATCTCACAAGATTGCCTGAATATTACCTACTGCCCATACCTCTGCATTTTGTCCAAGCAGAAATTACATATAAGACTCTATAGGCTTAGAGCATAAGGAAATTCTACTAGCTGTAAAAATCCACAAGTTCTGAAAGCAAAAAAAAAAAAATTTATGGCAGAAAAGTTACAAAGAATTATCACCTTTTTTACCCATAGGCCAATGACAAATTTTATATAAGTACCAGATTGCCCTCAACACGGTTGCTTACAAGGTGAACCTATAGTTAAAGCTAAAAATATTCATCCTTTGAAGAAGAACTTAAATTAAGAAAGGTTTTATTGTTTTAAAAGCAAAACAAATGCACTAACACACACACATCCAAATGCCACCGCGAGCACTCAGTGGGTTTATAAAAGAGAAAACTGTACTATGGTGTCAAATGAAAACCAAAACCATTTTAAGAACAACCACTGCTTATGGTGACATGAATACATGGCCAACTAAGAAGCCACTGCATGTTTTCAGCTGTGGATATGCATGAGCCAGGTGAAGTCATGGAAGGTGGCGTGGCTACGTCACACTTTCAGACCCTTTTGTGCACTCTACGTGTTCCTGTTCTGTCCTGTTGACTTAGTCAGCAGGTAAAGGTATAAAGAACTTAATATCAAAGAACACTTCCAAAAGTTAAAAATAGAGTCAAGGTCATGGCTAAAGTTACCCCAGAGGTTGGGGGAGGGGCTCTGAAAAGCCATATTTCACAAAATGCCAGGCACTAAATCTAGTCACATGTGCTTGCAGTAGAAAAGGAAACACTGATCTTAATAGAGGCTGGTCTTCTTCATGATGCGCAGGAACTCTTGCTCATTGACCTCACCATCTCCATCTCGATCAGCTTCATCAATCATTTCCTGCAGAGAGTTAGAGTTCATCTTAGATTAAGTCATAAACTAAACTAAAAAGGGATTAGATAAGAAACTTCAAATAATGCTATGAGAAAAGATGACTATGGTCTATGCACTGTGAGTATGCCCCTTTCTGTGATAGTTACTTGAAAATCAAATCCCAATTACTGTCATATGCATCCATTGAAAAGCTGGAAAGTCACCCTGACCTGAAACCCAATAGAAAAAACTTCAGTTGTACAAGTGTATTCTAGAAACAGGGTCCAAGGGTATGAAATTATCACCACAGGTATGAGGGATACTAGCTTTCCTTCAAAGAAGGAAAATGGAGAAAATAGAACCCAGGAAAGCCATAGAGCCCTCTTCTCACCTGCAGCTCCTCATCTGTCAGGTTCTCACCCAGCTCCTTGGCCACGCGCTTAAGATTCTTGAACGATATTTTCCCAGTCTCATCATCATCGAACAACTTAAAAGCTTTCAGGATTTCTTCTTTGGTGTCTTTCTCAGACTGAAGTAGGGCACAAAACTGATAGTTACTCATATCTAGCCACGCTGCTACTCCCTGGTCATTCTTTCATCTCCAAAAACCTGACTTGAGCAATGTTAGGAAGCCAGGTCCTTTGATTCATGGTGGCATGTATCCCCTTTCTACTTCCTATCCCATCATCTATTTCATAATCAAATCTGAACTTAGTAGTAAAAGATGCCTGCTTTTGGAAAAGCCAAGAAGTCCTAAAAATTACACATGAGGACTTGTTTTGGGGGACGGGGCAAAGTATCATGTGGCAAGGACAGGTTTCTGTTGTAGCAGAACAGTCATATACTGTTTTCACAGGTAAAAGACAAGCGCCTCTGGAGTAAGTGGGGCACATCTTTCTAACATCCAACACTGGATCTTGCCAGATATCTACACTGTCCCTCCTATGCTTTGTCTTGTAACTCTGCCCAGTTCTAATCCCAAGAAGGGAGTTGAAGGAAAACTATCTTCTTAGATTAATTCCCTGGCCCTGTTCCACATCATCATATGGCCCTGGTGATAGCTGCCATGATGTATATCCTTGGTCACAGTCAAACAAGTATGGCCCATTGTAAAAAAGAAAACAAACAGTATAGTTAACATAAATTCAGGGGTTCCATAGGAAATATAATTGTTTGTAAAATACTGTACAAAACAAGTGGACACTAGATTCATTTTTAAAATATAGAAGCAATGAGTAGGGTTGTAGTCAGGGAAAATACATTGCCTATGGTAATAGAAGACATATATACTGATAAAAGCAGAGGAAGAGAGAAGTATTTTTCACAATGGCCTTTAAAGAATTACTGGGGCCTTGAGTATTACAACAGAAGAGTAAAATTTCTGAAAGCATTCAAATCTCAAATATTTCAGGAAGGTTCTTGCCAGTAGGTACAACTGATGCAAGCCCCTAGGAAGAACAATCTAGGAACAAATCCTGAGTGTGAACCATTTGTCTGAAAATGTCAGATATATACCTGATTTATTTGTATGCTAATTTAATTTTTAATATTAATAATAAATTAAAAAACAAAAAATGACTAGCATTTGAAAAATCTCTGTGTTAAAAGATATTACCGCTTATGATTATTATGTGGCCACCTGAAACAAGGTAGTGCTATTACCTTAAAGAAAGCTACATGAAACTTAAGGATCAATTAAAAATACAATCCTCTCCTATGTGAATGGGATAGATTTTGTTGGGTAAAGTTCTTTTTATGCCCAAATTCTCATATTTCTACCATTATGGGTAGAAAGTATGCTAATTATTTTAGCTAACTTACCATTTTCTGAGTCATCACTGTCAAAAAGTCACTGAAATTCATTTTTCCTGTTCCTTCTTTATCAATTTCATTTATCATTTTCTTGATTTCTTCTTTCTTGGGTTCAAACCCCAGGGCTCTCATTGCCACCTACAATGAAAACAGAATCATCTAAATAGATACATGTAAATGATGTAGAAACAAAAAATGACTGTTGAGGATATTAACCTAACACCTGATAAAATGATCAAAATGATTAGGGAACAGTGTAATGCTGATTTAATTGATATTTTCAATCAACTTTATCAATTAGATCATTGTTTCAGGTAAAATATACACAGGGTATGCTTTTCTGTTACTTTTTACAGGAAGGAGAATAAAGGTAACAGGTAAAAGACAAGCAATAGAGAAACACAAGGTAAAAAAGCAAGAGTGTGTGCAGCTTGCCTTTAGTTCCTTTATGTCTATAGTTCCAGTTCCATCAGCATCAAAGAGATCAAAAGCTTCCCGGATTTCCTGTTTCTGTTCTTCAGTAAGTTCAGGCTTAGGGCTCATCCTTTTTCTCTGCACACTGGATGCCATGTTTGTCTTCTTAAAATTAGAGGCCTTCACATAGTATACAAACACAGAAGAACGGTTTTATAAGCCATAGTCCTTGTTTTATTTATGATAGCTCCAAACATACATATCTTTTTCATTTAGGTGCCAACATTTGTAATGTACATATATCATTACATAAACTTCCATGGGCCAGTGAGATATCTTGCTGCCACGCTTGACATGGAAGTTTATGTAAGTGGGAACCAGGGCCCAGGCTTCAGTTTTCATTCTCAAAAATGAAAAGGGAAATCATACCTGTTCTAATGCAACTGCTAACTCAGACAACTAGGTAATTAATGAAAAAAACAGTTTATACCAACCAATTTTAAAGATCTGCCGAATAAATTGATAGATAACAAGGTTTGCTGGAAAGAACAATTAATTTTTCCATGAACATCTGCCTCTTCTTTTTTTTTTTTTTAACTATTGATTTTAGAAGCCAGGAAATCTCTCATTCTTCATTCTGAAAGAGAGCTAGCTCTTTTACCAATTACAGATATGGATGATCAATTGTACATGATTCCAGGAATCACAGTTCTAGAAATGTATTTAAAACATCTACTTGTGGTGCTGGTTCCCATGAAATCTGCTCCTCCAATAAATTATGCCTAAATTTCGCTAAATGTAAACTTACTAAGATAAATATTGTGCAAGTACGAAATGATAAAAATCAATCCATTTGGCACCTGCGTTTGCGACCAACAGAACAGAACAGAACAGAACAGAAGAGAACAGAACAGAACAGAAGCCTCTTTAGCACCATGCATAAACTTTAACTGGTTGGCAGCGGCCAGGAGGCCTGAGTTTGACCGAGGGGAAGTCTAATGGAAGCAACAGAATGGTAATCCTGCTGTTCCCTGAAAGTCAGCGGAGGTCCAGAGACGTTTATTTTGTTTTTTTTGTTTGTTTGTTTTGTTATTGTTGTTGTTGGTTTTTTTTGGGGGGGGAGGGGGTAACTGAAGGTGACTGGGGCGGGGAGGGGGTAGTGGGTAAGCGCAGGCAAGGCAAGCCGCCGGCGGCTGTACTTTCTCTTCTACCCTTCCGGCACACAGCTCCAAGGAAGAACTAGTGCGCCAACAGCATGAACGGTGCAAGAAATGTTACAAGGGTGCACCGAGGCCTAGGAAAGGACCGGGGACGCCGCGTGGGGTCCACCGAATCCCCAGCACTTACCATCACCGAACGGACTCTGCCAGCGGTTGTTAAGGCAACGGCGTACTAGAGGCCTCAGCGGCGTTCCCACCGCTCCGCGCGCGGGCAGCCCGCTTCCCATTGGTTTGGGAACGAAGAGGTGGGGCTACCCTGGCAAAGCTCGCCCAAGGGCGAAAGGGCGGTACGTCGGCAGCCAAAGACTGGCCTCATTGGGTAAAATCGTGCTGTGAGTGTCAATTGGCTGTTCCAGAGCCGAGCTAGACCAATCAACATTATGAAGGAAGCTCTGCTGATCGTGGGCTCATATCTCTCATCATTAGAAAAGGGTGGCCGGTGTTCAGCTGGAGTTCGCTGGTTCCTGGTTGCTTGCAGGCTGAGGTCCATCGTTTGAGTGTCTAAACCGGGTAAGCGTTATAGACTTGCCCTTGGAGGCTGCTGCGTGTGGGTGACTGAGCCGGGAGGAAGTGCGAGTTGGGGACACAGCACATCTGAGGGGCCAGCAAAGTTATGACCTAACGGTTTGGAGGGGTGACTGTGCCTGGAGAAGCTGAGACCTCTAAAGTGGAGTAGGCATGCCGAGTATTGTGGCAGTGGTTCACAGGGCTGAGGCTTAGAAACCCACTCCACGTGAGGCTTTATCTTTGACTAAAGTGACAAAGAGCCACTTTAGCTCTCAGGGGGATGAGCTGAGGACTTTTGGATCTTGAAAACTCATCAAAATGTGTCCTGTTAGACGTGCAGACACTCAAGTCACATGGGAAGGAGAATTCCTGAATGAGACTCCCTTAAAAGCAAAGCCGCAGGAGTTTTGGAAATAAGGAGTGTAAAGAGAATTAAAGGGCAAAGTGTACTAGAGGGCTGGGTTACCTGGAGCTGTGCCAGGAGTAATGAAGGTCCAGGTCGAACAGATGTTATGTACTATGCCTCTCAAAGCATTGAAAATTGTTTAGGGACATTAAGGGCACAGCATCAGTCTCTCAAACTGAGAAAGGCCTGAGACTTAACAGCTCCCCATAAATGTAATATAGGCCTTTTGCCCTCTTTCCTTTAAGCCATGAACCAAACTTGTGTCCTATTTGACTCCTTTGTTCCCTGCAGCAACAATTCCCCCATATCCAGTCTCTTGAGTTCTCACAGTTCTGTCCTTGAAGTGTGTTGTGATCTACCTCTTCCTCCCCAGCCCTTCCTCAGTGGTATGAGCTGGAATTCTCACCATAGTCTGCAAAGCCTGCCATGAAACTCCTCCTCCTCCCATCATACCCACACCGTTCTCCCCTCTGGCTGACTCCCACCCAGGACACTATTTTTGTGGCTGATACGCTCCTGTGTTGACCTTTCCCAGCCCCATGAACTTTTTAAAATTTTGTAATATTTTCATTAATTCTTTGAGAAAATTTCCCAGATATAATTTTTTGGGCCATCCCTGTTTTGAGATAGAGTCTCACTATGTAATTCTGGCTGACCTGCCCCTCGCTATGTAAACCAGGATGCCCTCAGACTTCCATCTGCAGCCGCCTCCTGAGTGCTTAGATTAAAGGTGTGCACCAGCAGGCCTAGTACTGCTCCTCAGCCTTTGTCACCTTCTCTGTGAGGTTACTGTAATCACTCTTTACTCCGCACCAGGCCCCTCATATTGCTCCATATTTGTATAGTAGTACTTGTCGCCTCCTAAGCCACTGTAAAGTTAATCTGTTTTCTTCTTTGTTGTCTCCCCTAGAAGGTAGGCACAAGAGGACAGAAATCTTACCTGGAAAAGGAAAGACTACATGTTAGGTGTTCAGTGAACCTTACTCTATCAGGTAGTCCGTAAGTATCCCCATAATTCACCCCTCTGCCAACACATGCTTATGCTCCACCAGATTAATCTTACAAGGAACATCTCTGGTTACGTCAGTCCCTTTGGTTTAGAAAGTAAAGTCCACTGAGGCCTGCTGCCCACTTTCATCCCCCACAAACCTTGACTTCATGTCCCTCCATAGTATTTGCTAAAGTGACTCAAAAGTCTCTGTCTTGAAGGCTTAGTCCCCACCCATGATGTTATTAGATGGTAGTGGAACTTGTACAGAATGGGATATTCTAGGAGGCTGCTAGGTCACCAGGGCCATGCCTTTGAAAGTGGATTGTAGGGTTCTTATTTTTCTATTTTGCTCCCTTGCTACTGAAAGGTGACCAGTCTCCAACATCCTCTACCACAGACTCTATGTTATACTACCACAGGCCCACAGCAATGTAGACTAAACTTCCAAAACCATAAGCTGACATAAACCTTGCATCTTTTAACATGATTGAATAGATGTTTTATTCTGGTAATGAGAAAACTGACTGACTACTCTGCTTCCCAGTCAGTCTTTGGGGTGGCAGCCCAGCAGGCTAGAAAGGACAAATTTCTTCCTTGGTTATGTGTGAATTCTGTGACCTTAGCCAAGTTCTTTGACCTGTCTGAGCATAATTTTGCTTTGTTCTTGTGTAGATGCAGCTTCTCACAGTTACTAGGACATGTTCTTCCCACCTGTAGATGTGATCTGTCTTTTAAGACTCTCACATTCTCTCTTTAACTCACTTCTCCTAGAGCATTAGAACTCAAGTTTTCAGATAATTTCGTGTGACTAAGCCTCCTACATTAGTCCCCCATGGGCTTGGCCTCCTTAGGATCCAAACACAGCTCTATCATTCTTTGAAACTTTTTGTTTTCCACACAAGCTGATGGTTGCTTTGAAGATCTGAGCTGTGTTTTAGTTGGCTTCTGCCCGACAGTGGCTGCTCTTTGGCAACTTGTGACTATGGAAATAAGTGCGTGAGTGAGGTGAGACCCAGAGGTTGTTTTATCCCCTTTTCAGTCCCTCTTTGAGCCCCCATAGCAACTCTGAGATAGGCAGAAAATGTGAGTGTTTTTCAGATCCAGCTTCTAAAACAACAGGGTAATTCAGTAGAAGTCACTTGAACTCAGGTGCTGAGGAATTAGAAGGATAAAGAGGGAATTTACCTTAAATATGAAAGAAACAATAGAAGCTAGGCTCGGCTCGGGCTTGGTAAGGGACTCCTGAGTGGCCCACAGCAAATTCAAAAGTAAGTAAATATGAAAAAGTGAAAGAGGTGTGGCATCTCAGGTCTGTGAAAAGACAGAGTCCAGTTAGATGGCCCCAGGGAAATAATGGCTCACCTGCAGCCACAGAAAACAAATGCTAAAATCCTAAACACTTTCACCCTGTGCCGTGTCTTTGAATTCTGCAGGGAGAGGTCTTACTTTGTTTTTTTACAGGACCCCTGCTTCGCAGTATTTATTCAAGGTAATGTATTCAGTGGGTAAGTAGGTGCCAGCTTCATGGAAGTCGTTCTCTTTCCAATAATCAGGCAGGTCTTATACAGGATGCTAAGCCTGGGGTGAGTGGTGATGATACAAAACTCAGGGGCCCGTATCAGGATTCCTAACTCCACTGATTAACTTGTCTGGGAAGTGTATTTTGTCCTTGGAGTCTATTTCTTACACTGATCAGCACTATGTACCCTCAGATAAGGAACTCAATCTAACTTCACACTCCGTTCCTTTACAGAGTGTGTTCATTTACTTCTACTCAGAAAATGAGGGGGCACGTTCATCTTTGTGGGGTTTGGAACACACTATCCTTTCCTTTTGTCTTCAGCAATCAATGGTCACAAACAGTCCCTACCTTCTTGTATTTTTCACAGCGTTTGCTATAGCAGTACATCTTGGCTTTTTTTATGGAATCAAAGTGCCACCATTCTAAATGAAACAGACGTCAGGCTTCTGGCATGGCAGTCATCACAGCCCACTACTCCCTAGGATGTTGCTCTTTGAGGTCCACTTTTCAGTAGTTCAGAGCAATTCTGTTTTTCTCTGTAAGTGTGTGATCAAATATATGTATCCAAAAATGCAACATTTTGACCATTTTTGCACTCTCTTCCTACTGTAGGGCAACTGACGCCAACTCTGCTTGATATTTTCATTCTGCAAAATCTGAAACTCTTCATTAGTCCTTCCTCATCCACCACTGACAACTACTACCAGAAACCATCTACTCTCAGTTTCTGTGAGTTTAAGTACCTTGTGGTAATGCAATCAGATAGTGCTTATTCTTTTGTGCCTGGCTCATTTCACTTAGCAAAATGTCCTCAGAGTATATTCAGTTGGTTACATGATCAGAATTTCGTTCCTCTTTATGCATGCATAATATCCTGCAGTATAATTTAAATGGACCACATTTTGTCAGATCATGTATCAGTGGAAATTTAGGGTGCTTTTACCTTCTGCCTACAGTGAACAATGCTTCTGTGAATACAGATGTAGGAAAGTCAACTCCAGGTCCTTGCATACAATTTAGGAAATTTATACTCTCAAATGAAACTGCTGGATCACATGGTAATTCTGTTTAATTCTGCAAGGGACTGCCAAATTTCCACAGTGAATAAACCCTTTTCTATGACGATTAGCCTCACATAAGTATTCCAGTTTTCTCTCTGACCTTACTAACACTTATTTTCTGATTTCTGACTTCTGATAGTAGCCCTCCTAATGGGTGTGAGATGCTCAACAATGGGAACAGGAGCTGTCTCTGACTCTGTTGCCTGTCTCTGGGATCCTTTCCCCTAACTGAGCTACCTTGTCCACCCTCAATAGGAGAAGATGTGCCTATTTGTACTGCAACTTTCTTATATTTTATTTAAAAAATAAGATTTCTAAGTTTCATTTTGTGTTTTGCCTATACTGTATATATGTATACCGTGTATGTACAGCATGCCTATTGTTCACGGAGATAAGAAGAGGGGGTCAGATCCCCAGGCACTGAAGTTAAGGACAGTTGTAAGCCACCATGGGGGTGCTGGGAACCAAACACAGTTCCTCTGCAAAAGCAGCAACTGCCCTTAACCACTGAGCCACCTCTCCATTGCTTTCTTATTTTGTATTGAGTCCAGGTTCGCAGCCCATGGAATATAGCCACCCATGTCCAGTTTTTGTCTTTGCATCTCAGTTAAAGTTCTCTAGAAATGCTCTCATAGACATGTCTCGAAGTCTCCTAGACATCCTGTCAGTTTAACAATATGAATAATTATAAATGATAATTTCCATTATGAATTCAGAAAATCTCCCTATAGGAGATCCATCAAACATTGAGGGTTTTCATATCTGTGTCAAGGACATTTGGACCATTGATATAACCACAAAAATCAATGAACTCATCAAATCAAGTCCCATAGAGACATAATGATGGCACCCATTGTTTGAAAGTTTCGGGCTGTGGAAACTGGATTGAAGCCGTTATAAGACCCAGTCAGTACTGAGTTCCTGGCACTTCTTTCCCCAGTGATGTTCTTTGTATCTTCTTTCATGGGTAGGCTCTTTTATTTTTGGTACAGTTTTCCATTTACAAATACTACATCAGAAACTTCTATACATACAAAATAATATCATATTTTTTTTAATTTGTGTTTGCAACTTTGTATTGTGGGTAAAGGAAAGGGGGAATACATGATGAGGCCTTCACCAGGACTGCTTTTTTCTGTTTAAAAGCATCATTGCACTTGATTACTCTGTCTCCCACTGTAAAGTTCTTGGTCCCCATCATTTTCCAACCACTACCCAAAGGCTTTTGATATGACTGGTAAAGGAGGTCATTTGCCTTGCTTCCTGTCCTGACTCTAATCCAAATGCTCTGTAAGTTAAAGATTTGTCATACACTCTCTAGCATGGGGCAGTTTGGCTGGTAATGTAGAATAGCTGTGGCTTAGCTATTTATGAATACTCACCCACAGTGGCTAAAGGTGCTTTGCTTCACATACTATTAATGTCTTTCTCTAATTATGCCTTTAGGAAGAAGAGTGGGCTACAAACGAAACCATACATTGAGCCATAATGGAACAAGCTGTTCGTGATGAATCAAAGAGGGGCCAGGTCATGGGGACACATTTGACAAATGACATTTCCAAAGTAGGTACTAACATTAAAAAAGTAGGGGAAAGTCAAGCTATTGATATTTACCTCTGCATTTTTAAATTTCTTTATTCTACTCTCATACATTACTTCTTAACTACAGTTTCCCTTCCATCCTCTCCTCAGAATCCTTCCCCCCTACTCCTATCTCCCCAGATCCACTGCTCCTCTGTTTCGCTTCAGAAAAGAGCAGCCCTCCCAGGAATATCAACCGAACAGGGTGGCCTAATAAGCTGCAGTAAGAGTGAGCACAAACCCTCATATCAGGCTTTATCTGTACATTTTCAAGTGTACTTAAACCATTTGTTCAGTCAGTGCTGGTTGGTTATGTTTTTCTGTATGTATACCTTGATTTAAGATATGCCAGTTAAGCCGGGTGTGGTGGCGCACACCTGTAATCCCAGCACTCGGGAGGCAGAGGCAGGCGGATTTCTGAGTTCGAGGCCAGCCTGGTCTACAGAGTGAGTTCCAGGACAGCCAGGGCTATACAGAGAAACCCTGTCTCAAAAAAAAAAAAAACCAAAAAAAAAAAAAAAGATATGCCAGTTACTCGTTGCTTTGTACCCAAAATAAACTTAAATTAAAAAGCAAGAGTTTTAAAAAGCAATAATCAGAGCAGAAGCATGACTCAGTGGTTAACAGCACCAGCTGCTCTTCAGAGAACCTGCGTGCAATCCCCACATGGCGATTTACAACTATCTATAACTCCAGTCCTAAGGGATCCCCCTCTCCTACCTTCTGGGGATACTGACTGTGGTTGGGAGATTTTACACCAGTCTTCCCTGGGCTTGTTCATGTAGCCGCAACCATGCAGGCACCTCTGGCATGCATGCTTACTGGTGGACATTGATGGTAATGAATGTTGGCTGTCAGCTAGACACATTGGCTTGTCTTCATATGGCCTCCAGTATGTTAGCTTAGACTTCTTAGTGGAATGGTAGAAGCCTTCCCAGATGGTGGCAGTAGCCCCTAAGATAGTATCATGAGTCTCAGATGATACTTGAAGGAATTGTTGCCCATTATTGTCAAGCATTCTGAAGGTTCTTCACCATGGATCTTCAAGTTTATTGTCATGTAGTTCACTCTTGATAAACATCACATTTCCAAGATGTGTCTATCAAACCAAATTAGATATTCTCCAAGATAATCCCAGGCCTCCAAATCTAGTTTTTGTGTAGAGTTCAAATAAGTTTTCATTTGGGCACCTTTGATTGAAGTACTATACTACCTCTCCTTTTTGTGTAAACCAAGATTTTATTGTTAACAGCAACCTTAAAAAAACATAACAAACTGCAAGTATAATCAGGTTTGAACCTTCTTTAAATGCTTTAGAATATACTCTGTTTTCCAGTGGGTGACTTTCTAAGAAACAAATGCCTAAATTTAAGCTACTAAGAAAGAATATATTTTATCTTATATGCATAGTCTACATAGGACTGCTCTAAAAAGAAAATCATCCTGCTGAAGAAAAAGTAAAACTAGAAAGAAAAGAAAATCCAGAAACCCCAGTAATTATATTACAATTGAATTTAATTCTTTTGTAGTCATTGGAATCAAACATATAGCTTAATAGATGTGCTCTATCACTGAGCTATACACCCCATTCCAAGCTCATTCCTCTTCTTTTCTTAGCACTATCATCTCTAAGGTGTTCATTTTATCCATTTGATACAACCTGGAGTCTCACTACCTGAAATTTTGTTTTTATCAGTACTTACTATACTATGTTTTTGTCTGATATGGCCACCAAAAGTTAGTGATTGTTTCACCTGGTCTCTCCTAGTCACTTAATCTTAGATATATGATTAAAGACATTCATAAGCCTTTACATGTTCCACAACTCTGAGCAGAGTCTAGTTTGATTCCCACCACTACAAAACTCTACTGATCAGCCATGGTCTCGGTTGTCCCAAGCAGTATCAATACAATATGTCTCTAGGTTCAAGGCCAGCCAGGGATATAGAGAGACACTGATTTCACACATGTATGCATGCATATAATATATATACATATACATATACATATATATATATATATAATAAAATCAGGAAATGAAATTTCACTGGAGGACACAATAGCAAAATTATGAGGTTATTTATTTGATTGATTGTTTTGGTGTGTGGGGGGAGCATGTCTGTATTTGTGTGGTTCATGCAAGTGATTGTACAGGTGTGCACACCCATATGTTTACACAAAGAGGCTAAAGGAAGACATTGGGAGTCATTGTTGCACTCCAGTTTATTTAAGACAGAGTCTCTCACCTTATTATTTTTCCATTGATGTGATATAATACCATGATATAGGCACCGCTTAGAGAAAAGGGTTTATTTGGGCTTATGATTCCAAAGGGATAAGGTTCCATCATCATCACTGTGTAGATGCTTGGCAGTAGGCAAGCTTAGTGACTAGAGCAACAAGCTGAGAGCTCACATCTTGAACCATAAACATGAAGCCGAGAGAGAGAGAGAGAGAGAGAGAGAGAGAGAGAGAGAGAGAGAGAGAGAGAAAGGAACAACAGAGTTTGAAACTTCAAAGCCCCCAGTGACAAGACTATAGCTCCTATAAACTCCTATAAACCTATCTAAACAGCATCACCAACTGAGACCAAAGTATTCAAGATGACAGGGACATTCTTATTTAAGCCTCTACTATATTCTATAAACTAGAGATTGCTGTTTTGCCTAATATGGTGGGTCAGCAAGCTCTTAGGATTACCTATCTCTGCTCCTTAAATCTGGGTTATAAGCATGTGCGGCCATGCCTGGCTTTTCACATTGACTTAAGGGATTTGGACTCATGTCGTACGTTTTCACAGCAAGCACTCTTAACCACTAGGTCATTTCACCAGCCCCTAAGTTGTTTTATTTAAAAATAATTATTAGACTATGAGCCATATAGAATCCCTGAAGTTATAAGCACTAGAGAACATCAGCCATCAGTGGGAACTCTGAGGACTGGCCAGACTTCTAATAAACCAAGAAAAACCAGTGTGGCTCTAAGTGAATACAGTGTAACTGAGGTAGAAACTGATGGAAGGAAGACGGGCAGTGATGAGGCTGATCATGTCTACAGATTATGTAGAGCCATTTCAGGATGAACACCCAGATTAAGACAGAGGTAAAGCTGCCGAAGGTACCTGGCTTTGACAAGCCCTGAATATGCCACGTAACTTAATTATGTCAGTGCATGTTTCTGTCAGTGCAATGGCTTATGACAGGTAAGCCTGACCTCTTGTCCTCACACCTTTTGTCCTCTTGCCATTCTTGTTCTTCAGGCTAAGAAGTGCACAGTGATTGGAGGCTCTGGGTTCCTGGGGCAGCACATGGTGGAGCAGTTGCTGGCGCGAGGCTATGCTGTCAATGTATTTGATATCCACCAAGGCTTTGACAACCCCCAGGTGCAGTTCTTTATAGGTGACCTGTGCAATCAACAGGTAAGGGACCCACTCAGCCTCACTGGTCTCTCATAGGACCCCAAAGGGAAATCAAGTGTTCAGAGGCCAGGATAACTATAGCTTGAACTATCCTATTTTGAAAAATGTAAAAGTTATAGGAAATAATCTCATATACCATGTTGTCATTAATCAGAATGAACAACAGTTGTCTGTGTCACAGGGATTTTGTGGTGTCATAGGAACATGGGGGCAGCCATGGGTCATAGACCAGGGAACAGACAAAGCTTTGTGCCAAGCAAACTTTACCAAAACATTTCATCAAACATATTATAGGTTGCAACATGCCACCTGCTGCCCTAGAGTGTGCAGATGGTAGGCCATATGGTATTTATTCCTTTTAATTGAGATACAGTTCATATGCCATAACATTCATATTTAAAGTATATTTTACTGTTTCAGTTATGTATATGTTGATATGTGATATGAGTACAGGTGTCTGCAGAAGCCAGAGATGTTAGATGCCACCAGCCTCCCCAGTCAGAGCCGTCTGATATGGGTACTGGGACTTAACTCAGATCCTCTGGAAGAGCAGTGCATGTTCATAACTGCTGAGCTACCTCTCCAGCCCTGAACTTCACATTTTTGAAATGTACCGTGAAATAATTTTCAACAGCTCTTTAAAACTGTGCAGTCATTCCCTGCTATCTACTTCCAGAATATCTTCACTTCCAAAGGAGATCCGGTACCTGTTGAGTTCCCACTCTCCCCACAGGCCTTAGCACCACTCTTCCACTTTCCTTTAACACAATGCTTTCAAGTTCCATCTGTGTTGTATGGAGTGTTGATATTTGGAATCATTGTCAAGTCGCTCAGCAAAGGTCTTAGGTGTGTTTATGGTGAACATCCACACCTACCCCTTTCCTTTCGCAAGTGACTTGCTTCATTCCACAATGGTTTTAGCTCATTACTGAAGGTGGCCCTATCAGCATTTCTGGTAAAATTGTACTACAGTGGGACCAACTCTGGGCATTTTACTGTTACTCTCTGTACTGTATCCTCATCAGCTTTGGCTCCATAGCCCCTTTGTTTTCCTGTATAAATTTCATCCTTCTAACCCAGTCTCTTCTTGTCGCTTGTCAGCTAGGATTCTCCAGAAAAACAATCCATAGTGGGAAAGAGAGAGGCGGTGCACAGGCTAGGAAGGAGAGAAAAACCAAGATCAAATTCAGTTCATGAGTTTACGTGATTGTGGAGCAGGGAAGCATGAAGTTGGCAGGACAGACAGGACTGACAGGGGGCCCTGATTAGGACCCCTGACTCTTATAGAAACCCGGTTTGTTCTTAAGGTCTTCTTCACCAAGAGTTCCAAGGACAGTATTTTGTCTGAACCAGCTTATTATTAATATCCCCCCCCAGCCAGTTCTGGATGCAGTCACTGGGGAATAGATATGATATGGACCAGGTGATTCACCAAAATCTCCGTTGGCTTATAGCCCCAGCGCCAGTAAAACCATGTCTTTTCCTTCAGTGTGATGAGTAAATTCTGACTGTTCCTTGCTTTTATCACGACCATAGCCCTCACCTTCCCCTGGTGCCATCCAGCCTCACAGTCACAAGCCCACACATGCTTTTTGTGTGGATTCCTTTTTGGAATCCATCTGATTCCAAAGGAAGACTTTCCCAAGACAGCATATTCTCAAGACACAATCAGCCTCTCAGGTACAAGTAATGAGCATTAGCCAGGGCAGGAGTTTGCCAGACAAATGTGATAAAAGGTCAGAGGACTAAATTCTAAGCTAAGCAAAGAAAGGAGGATTGATAGAGTTAAAGACCAAGGCAGGGGAAACTTCCTTTTGCCTCGCAGTGCCGGAACTACAGGCACCTACTTAAGTCAGCTGAAGGACCCCCTCATTCATTGCACTCTCTTTTAGCTCCTGGTTCTACTTTCCAAACAGCCAGATGGAAAAAGATACTTACCAACTAAAAAAAGGTAGAGGGAACAAAGTAATTCCAGTAATTCTATGGTGTTTTTTAAGATTTTATTTTTTTTTATGTGTATGGGTGTTTTGCCTGCATATGTGCCTCTGTGACACATATATACTGGCCTTTTTCCCTTACTGCTTTTAATATTCTTTCTTTGTTTAGTGCATTTGGTGTTTTGATTATTATGTGCCAGGAGGACTTTCTGTTCTGCTCCAGTCTGGAGTTCTGAAGGCATCTTGTATGTTCATGGGCATCTCTTTCTCTAGGTTAGGGAAGTTTTGTTCTATAATTTTGTTGAAGATATTTACTGGCCCTTTAAGCTGGAAATCTTCACTCTCTTCTATACCTATAATCCTTAGGTTTGGTCTTTTCATTGTGTCCTGGAGTTCCTGGATGTTTTGGGTTACAAGGTTTTTGCATTTTGCATTTTCTTTGACTGTTGAGTCAATGTTTTCTATGGTATCTTGAGCACCTGAGGTTCTTTCTTCTATCTCTTGTATTCTGTTGTTGATGCTTGCATCTATGACTCCTGGTCTCTTTCCAAGGTTTTCTATCTCCAGAGATGTCTTACTTTGTGATTTCTTCATTGTTTCTACTTCCATTTTTAGATCATGGATGGTTTTCTTCAGTTCCTTCACTTGTTTGTTTGTGTTTTCCTGTAGTTCTTTAAGGGATTTTTGTGTTTTCTCTTAAAGGGTTTTACCTGTTGAGCCATGTTCTCCTGTATTTCTTTAAGGGATTTTTGTGTTTCCTCTTTAAGGGCTTTTTACCTGTTGACCGATGTTCTCCTGTATTTCTTTAAGGGAATTATTTAAGTCCTCCTTGAAGCCTTTTAGCAGCATCATGAGATGTGATTTTAAATCCAACTCTTGCATTTCCGGTGTGTTGGTGTATCCGGGATTTGCTGTGGTGGGAGAACTAAGTTCTGATGTTGCTATGTGACCTTGGTTTCTCTTGGTAGGGTTCTTGTGCTAGCCTTTCGCCATCTGGTTATCTCTGGTGCTAGTTGGTCTTGCTGTCTCTGACTAGAGCTTGTCCCTCCTGTGGGCCTGTAAGCCTGTGTCTATACTCCCGGGAGACCAGCTCTCTTCTGTCAGGGTCTGTGCACAGAAGGCTGTGGAGCTGCCTGGCTCCTTAGTGAAAATGGCAACCAGAAGGCTCCTGTCCCAGCTGCTCCACTGATCGCATGTCCTGTGCACGCCTAACTGTTCCCCTCCAGAGAGGAGGTGGTGATCTCACCTCCATGCTCAGAAGTGGAGGCACTGCTGGGAGATCACTCTCTCCTGGTTGGCTGTGCACAGAAGGCTGTGGAGTTGCCTGGCTCCCTGAAGCAAATTGCCTGGTTTTGTTTTTGACATGAGTCCTAGGGTCTCCCAACTAGCCACCTTTTCAGCATGTCTGTTTCCTGTACCCCCCCCCCCAATTACTTTCAAGCCAATCATCAACATATCAGTCTATCTATAAACATTTCAGGGTTTGTCACTAAAACATAAAAATCATTTTTAATTAAAAATATTACACAATATTATCTAGAAGCACCATAAATACTTCCTTAATGCATAATTGCTTTCCCAAATAAAGAGTTAAACAGTCAAGATTTCACTGTGTGATAAATTTGTCAATCTCTTATTTCCTAAGATGCATTAGTAAGTATGTTGACTTAGTAGTGTTTAGCTTGTTCATTATCAGGTAGCATATCTCAGGGTCTGGAATTTACTAATTGCATCTCCAGGTAATCAGAATGTCCCTGTGCCATCTGCTGTTTTCTGTAAATTACTAGATACATTGTCAGTAAGGCGCCCATCAAGCACTTCAGTTAAGATAAGTCAGCAGTGAGAGGCACTTTCAAATACATATTGAAACTCAGAGACTAAGTACAAAATCATTAAGTAGCTCAATAATTTCATATTAGTTATGTCCAGGTACTACAAAATCTAGACTTTGATAGGTTCACACACACACACTTTTTTTTGAGACAGGGTTTTGCTTTTTAGTGTAGACTAGGTTGGAACTCACTATGTCAAGGTTACTAGCCCCGAACTCACAGTAATCCTTTGGCTTCCAACTCCCAAATAAGTATGAAGCAAAAACTTGATGTGGTTCTGGTCCCCGCAACTACAAACCCCTATGTGTATATGTGTGTGTACACGCATGTGCACACGTACACACACACACCACACTAGAAAGAGATTTTAGAGATATTTAATTCATTAGAGAGGAGAGTATTTGTCTTCATCTACATTTCCTAGATTACTGCTGCTTCTTGAGGGCAGATTAAAGAAACTACTACTTATCTTTCGAAAGATGAGTCATATATGTTTCTCCCCACCCAGTGTCAGAGGGATCCATCCCCATACCCAGGAGGAAGGAATGCTACACAGAGCAGTCAAAAAGAATCTGGCCAGACAGGCCTTGCTGGGTTTTCTTATTAACTGTGCTTCTGCTTCTGCTTCAGCCGTGCTTGTGTCATGAGACTGGAAGCTTGTGCACCCAGGGTGGGCAAGGAAGCTCCACAACACTTCCTCAATACCTTACCCTGTGCATCTCTTTACTGTGCCCTTTGTAATTCCTTTATAGTGAGTCAGTAAATGTGTTTACCTGAATTCTGTTAGCCTCTTGTACAAGTTAAACAAAGCCATGAAGGGAAGCTGGGAGTGTAGTAACTATGGATGCATAGATTCTTTTTTATCTAACACATTAATAAAGGAATCTGTACATCCATAGTTCCTAAAAAGGAAATTCAGGTGGATAGAGGCCTGCTTGGCAGAGGAATGTCAGTTCAATAAATGTTTAGTGTGCAGTCAAATGAGAATGTCACCATTTGCTGAGAAATGCTCCAGGACAGAAACGTCAGTGGGTGTTGTAAGTATCACCCCCACAGATTTGGTAAGAATCTGGCAGGCAGCTATCACCTTCATTGAATGATTCAACTTGGCATTACCAGCAGTGTCCTGATAAGGATCCACCAGCACTGATGTGGAACGATAGCCAAAACCATTAAGCCTGAATACAATCATGAATGAACAGACAAGCACAAATTGAGTAGCCTATAAAACAACCTCTCTGATCCTATGAAATATTAGTGTTGCAGAAGGCAGAAAGCAAAATTCAGGGAACTGCTCCACATTGAAGTAAATGGGAAGAACAGAAGAATCACATATGTATGTTCCATGTTTGGATCCTAAACCCCCAAATATTGTCAGAATGATTAGGGAAGTTTAAAGATGGAGTAACTGGCCGGGCGTGGTGACGCACGCCTGTAATCCCAGCACTTGGGAGGCAGAGACAGGTGGATTTCTGAGTTCGAGGCCAGCCTGGTCTACAGAGTGAGTTCCAGGACAGCCAGGGCTACACAGAGAAACCCTGTCTTGAAAAACAAAAAGGTTGGAGTAACTGTGTAACTGTTACTTAAGAGTTCCTAAGGACGGAGGAAATAGCTCAGTGAGTTCATGCATGATTATACGTAACTTTTTATTATTTGTGGGTTATTCCTCTCTATTTTCTATTTTCACTAATAACTCTTATTCTTACTGATGACCAAACTGCCTCTTCTTTGGCTAGTAGGAGTCTCTGTGTGTTGGTTCTTGAGTCTTTTTAGTTTCTAGTAGGCTTAGAGAGCCTTCCTGATTCCTGGTTCATATAGTATGTTTACTGCCCCAGATCTGCTGCCACCTGTTTGTCTTAGGCAGTTCCTTCTAGAAGTAAGTGAAACCTGCTCACTTTATAAATCTCCTTCCTGTCGCGGTATTGTCTGGCTTCTAGTACTCCCATTTTATCAGGATAAGGTAATAAGAAGGGAACAATTAAAAGAAAACTTGTTTTTATCCAACATGCCTTTGTGTAGTTTGAGTCTTTTACAAGGAGTATGTTTTTGTGTCACTTATATAATGATAAAAAGCCAAAAGACCTACAAGCCACAGATGATAGAATGTGAGAAGGCTGTTGACCTGCCCTAAACTGGAATGATTCTTTTGTCTTTGTGTGCTTTTCTAGGACCTGTACCCAGCTCTCAAAGGTGTAAGCACAGTTTTCCACTGTGCGTCACCCCCACCATACAGTAACAACAAGGAGCTCTTTTATAGAGTGAATTTCATTGGCACCAAGACTGTCATTGAAACCTGCAAAGAGGCTGGAGTTCAGGTAAGGGGAATGCTGCAGTGGCGGGTATCAGGAGCATGTGAGGGAGGTTACTATCTTCATGGGCCTCTCCAGGGTTGCCTTCTACATGTTGAGAAGATACTAAAAATTAAGCCTTGGGCACCAGATGTCACAGAGAACCAGTTGGAGTTATACTCTTCTAATACAGATAGGCCATCTGAATGCTCAAGCAGACTAAGGCCTATTTGTCATTGCTTAACAAACTATGAAATTTAAACATTGCTTATTTTCTCTGTTGAAACAGCGTGTACTTAATGTTTTCAATGTTTTACCCTGTAACCCTTTCATATATGCGTTCAGTGATACTAACTATATTTACTTCATTGTCCATCCATTACCACTGTCCATCCCTAGTCATGTAGGAAGCAGCAGGGCTCCATTCTTCTGCCCCTCCCTAGCTCGGGGCAGCCACTATTCTCTGTCCATCTCACTGGTTAGTTTAGGGAGCTCATATGAGCCATTCAAACCATGTTTTTATCCTTTTACTTGTCATAATATAGTATAGTCTGTCCACACTGGAGCATGTCAATTTCCTTTTCCTTTTTCATTTTTCAAGGCTAACACTCCCCTTAGGCTTGGACCACTGATCCATCAATAGATATTTGTGGTGCTTTCACCTTTGAGCTGCCATAAATGGGAGCTACAAGAGCCTTAGTCCTTGCTTTTGACTCTTTTGGGTCAGTACTCAGAGGTGGGATTCCTGAACTATAAGATAATTTTGTGCAGAACTTTTTTAAAAGAATCATCACATTGCTTAACAACCTTTAAAAAAAAAAAAGGAAAGCACTGTTTATATCTGATAGAAACCTATCACAACTTAGGCCAGAGGACATACATATTTTGGTCTTGTATCAGCTTACAACACTGTTAGAAATCTGCTTCCTAGAATGACCCTAATGGAACCCCAGCCTCTAGGTCCAGCATCTCACTGCCTTACAGTAAGTGCTCCATGCCACAGATAAGCTGAACCGAGACAAAGGGTACTCCTAAGAATTTCCTGGGTACTTTTGGCCAGTTCCCAGTAACCAGCAGACCCAGCAGGAATAGGTGACGGGAGCTCCTCTGGATTCCCATTGGTTAGAATTCCTATCTGCTAATTATATTAATACATAAGCAGGAAGTAGAGAGAGATGGACGCCATTATTCAGTTAGCTTCATCCTTTCTTCCTGTTCAGGACCCCAGCCCATGATACCCTGCATAGAAGCTTTTCCTCCATAATTAAAACCTCTGTGGAAGTGCTACACAGACACACCCAGAGATATACCAACTGTCATATTCAGCTGTGCTTTCCCCTTGACAAGACAGGCCACCCTGCTGCAGTTGTCACCTTCTTTCTCTCTTCTTAGGTAGCTACTCATTCCATGTGCCTCTGGTATAAGGTATTGGCTTGCGTGTCAGTGAACTTTATAACAATGGTGTCACGCTGAACATGTCTTTCTGAAACTTTTTCCACCAAAACTTTTGAGCTTCATACATCTTGATATATGTAGCTCTTGTTCATCTTCTGAGGGGGTAGATAGCTTGGTATATAGAAGCAAAGAAATTAATATAAGGATATAATGCATTTTATCTCAAAGTTTTAAAATGTTACTTCCCATACTTAAGGCTAATTAACCAGGAATCTATGATTATATGCAACAGGGTCAAGATTGATTTTTTCTTCAAACAGTTAACTAGTTAACCATGCTGCTGGTTTAATCCAACATTTGACATTTGTACAAACATGTGCCTCCTGCACCATACTTTGGGCATCTTGTCCTGCCAGAGTCTGTTTCTAGGTTTCTGTTTATTGTACTGACCTCTGTTCTCATGGCTGTAGCATACATATCAGCATTTGGTAGGGCACACTCCTCGACCAACTTCTTCAAAGATCCCTTAGCTACTCTGAGACTTTTGTTCAAATTTTCCCATCTACTATATAATCAGCTTGTTAACTTCCTGAGCTGCTGAGATTGTTACTGCAATTTCATTTATGTTCTGGAAAAGTTTTAGCCGGGCGGTGGTGACGCATGCCTTTAATCCCAGCACTTGGGAGGCACAGGCAGGTGGATTTCTGAGTTTTGTTTTTTGGAACAGGGTTTCTCTGTATAGTCATGGCTGTCCTAGAATTCACTATGTAGACCAAGATGGCCTCAGATTCAGAGATCTGCCTGCCTCTGCCTCCCAAGTGCTGGAATTAAAGGCGTGCGCCACCACCACCTGGTAAGTCTTCTTTTCTATAAATTTAAAATATCTACCAGTCTGTAATGCCACTCAGAGATATTGTACTATACTTCACAAAGGTTTTATACATCGTTTGTTGAATTTATTCATCTGTACCCCATCATGTGTTAATTACCAACATATACTATATTTTCAATTTCTACTGATGTTTAGGAATGTGGCTAATTTTCATAATATACATATACATATATATGGTAGTTTGGGGGTTTTTATTTGGGGTATGTGTGTGTGTGTATGTACACATGCACATGCATACACACTCACATGCAGGAGCTTTCAAAGGCATCAAATCCTATTGGAACTGGAGTTACATGAGGTTGTGAGCCATACAACATGGGTGTGGGGAAGCCAACTCACTCTGTCTTCAAGAGCACTGAGCACTCTTACCCACTGGAGAGCCATCTCTCCAGCTCCTAATTTTCCTATATTTATTGTGAATTTAGCTAGTTTGCTAAACTTAATATTTTCTATAGGCTTGCCAATGTTTTCTGTATAAGCATTTTATTTTCATTTCCATCATCTACTAATGCAACCATTCTCAACCTCTGGGTCATGACCCCTTTAAGGTCATATATCAGATATCCTACATGTCAGATATTTATATTACAATTTATAACAGTAGCAGAATTGCAGTTATGAGGTAGCAATGAAATAATCTTATGATTGGGGATCACCACAACATGAGGAACTGTATTAAAAGGTCACAACATTAGGAAGGTTGAGAACCAGTGCACTGATGAGATTAGCTTGGTTTCTTGGTTTTTAAACATTATAAATTAGTTTTTGTCTTCTCCTACCACTATGGTTAGGACTTGTAGAATGATTTATAATAAAAAGCAAGCAAATAATATATATAGCTAGCTGCTTTTCTTTCTTCCTTCCATCTTTTCTTTCACAGTGCTGCTGTGGACTGAACCTAGGGCCTTACACATGCTAGATCCTTGGCTCTACTAGCAAAGCATGTAAAACATGACTAAAGTTATGTGTGTATGCACATGTATGTGTTTACATGGCAAGATTGGTTGGTAGCAGAGCATCCAGTAGAATTTTGCAAGCAGAAATTTCCCTACAGGTAGGTGGTCCATCTTTCCCTCCATGGAGATGCTCTCCTATAGTGATCTACAATGACTAGTGTTAGTTTTGACGTCTCCTCAGATGTGATAGGATGGGAAAAAATAAGACCTACTCTTATAGATTGGAATACCACAATGTGTCTAGATTTCCTATGACTTCAAAGGTAGTGATCTTAGAAGACATAAAAATAAAAGATACTCCAGCAAGTAACTTGGAAATACCTTACATAGGACTTGCTCATGCACTTTGAGTACGATTTAATTCCTGACTTGTTTCCTTTGATTGATTTTTTTCTTCCAGAAACTCATTTTAACCAGCAGTGCCAGTGTTGTCTTTGAGGGTGTTGACATAAAAAATGGAACTGAAGACCTCCCTTATGCCATGAAGCCCATTGACTACTACACAGAAACCAAGATCTTGCAGGAGAGAGTATGTACTTTAAAGCCAGTTAAATGAACAGATACCTCAAGTGTCTCTATTCATAAGAAAAAATATCCATGAACGTTGGAATGTTAGTATTTTGAGGCCCAAGTACCCAACATGAGATGTAAATCCATGTGTAAAGTTAAATTTCAAGAGGACAAAATACCTTAATGTGGCCAGATACTGTTCTCAGTATTTTCTGGGAACTACTTCTTTATACTCCAAAATGATCTCACATGGTAGGTACTCTTTCTTATTTCCAAATTACAGGAAAATAACCTGATTCGCAGAGTGATCCAGAGTCTTCATCAGGAATCCCATGTGATTGGGTTGAGCACTGAGGTTGCAAGGACACTGGGGATCCCAGACTGTAAAGTGGACAGCTGTGAACTTCCATCTCTTAGGCCTTGCAGCACACCACACACTGTAATTCACTCTCCAAGCTGGTACTCATAGACTGAAGCTCTACATTGAACTGGCATGGGTCTTACTGTTCTGCCTGTCCTCACATTCAGCTCAGTACAGGATATAGTCACTGGAGAGTTGTCTGCCTTGGGACAGCATACTCTATCCCATCTGTTCATGAAAAACCAACAAGGCAGGAGAAAACTGGCTAACACCTGCTAGGATGAAATCAGAAAGCTCAGGTTGGGTGTAATGGTTATTTACATGTGAAGCCAGAAGGTGTATCCTGGCTTCTTCAGTTGCTGGAAATGGTCTGAGAGTTCTAGTTAGTGAGGTAGTCTTGAGCCTCCAGCAAGGCTGCTACCACCAAAAGAGCTCCTGAATACAGTGGCATGTGCAAAGCGTCAAGCCTACTCACATACAGTGTAACAAACAGTTTCGTCAACAGCAGACACAGAGTTGGGAAGCTGGCTCAGTCAGCAAAGCTTTTACTTTGCAAGCACAAGGATATGAGTTTGATTCCCCAGAACCCATGTCAAAATGTGTGGAGGTGCATGCTTATAATCCTAATGGGAAGTACTCCACTCATAGTAAGGTACTATCTTAGCTCAGAAAAAGTCTTACAGTGGCTCCCTTCCCTCCTGCTCTCTTTCAGGCAGTGCTGGACGCCAACGACCCTAAGAAGAATTTTTTAACCACAGCCATTCGTCCTCATGGCATTTTCGGCCCAAGGGACCCCCAGTTGGTCCCAATCCTGATTGATGCAGCTAGAAAGGGCAAAATGAAGTTCATGATTGGGTAAGGCAGCTCCCATTGCTCTCTGGCCCCTTCTGACCGTCAGACATGCAGAAAAGAATTTGCGAGTACGGAAAAAGGATTGTATAACTGTCTGACTCTAGTCGGGCTTCTTTAACAAAATATTATAGTCTGGGTAACATCACAAACAGGAGTAACTCAGCTCATAGTTCTGGAGACTGAGAAATTGGTGTCTGCTAAGAGGTCTTAGCAGTGTCTGTTAAGGACTATCTAGAACTCCTCTTACCTGCTGTATATCTTTATGTGGCTCCTATTCCTGAGGACAGCACTCTCATGTTGTAATTACCCTGAAAAGTTTCCACTTCAGAACACCAGTACGTTGAGGATTAGATTCTAACATGAATATCAAGGGAATACAAACATTTAGACCATACATGTGAGCTTCTCTGTTGTCCTCCATGTTGATTTCCTGAAAGTACTATACCAAATTCCCAGTTCTTAAAACAACAAAAATTGATTCTCAGTTATGGAAACCAGAAGTCTAAAATGCATCTGTTGGCAGGACTAGCTCCTGGCTGCTGTGAGGAGCGCATAGGCCACTCAGCTTGTCTTTGCTGCTCCTTATGTACCACTGTATCACTCCTAGCTCATACCTCTGATAAAGACTTCAGCACTGAGCTAAGACTTCTGCTCTATGTTACCATAACTGATTTCATCTGCAAAGACCCCATTTCAATATGCAGTTACTCCATAATTTCCAGAGTGGTGTAAGCTTTGAAAGGATACCATTTAGCATTGTATACTCCTGCAGGTAGACTGGGAAAAGATGTTGATGCTGGTAAGAAATTAAAGAAGCTAAAGCTCTGGAGGGAGGCAGTGACCCTTGACTCTTTGCATATAGAAGGCAGTTCTTCTGTTTAAAAAGTTAAAGGGTGACAGTGGCTGTGGTTGACTGCTAAACATCCTTGACTTTTATGTTTGGTTTGGTTTGGTTTGGTTTGGTTTGGTTCTCTATGTGGCCCTGGATGTCCTGGAGCTTGTTCTGTACACCAGGCTGGCCACAAACTTAGAGATTCTCCTGCTTCTGCCTCCTGAGTGCTGGGATTAAAGGCATACACCACTGTGCCCAGTACCTCTTCTTTTACATTTCTTTTTTCCTCTTTATCCCTGTGTCTTGTCTTCCTGTACTTACTAACTCTTACTGATCCTCTAACTTAAAACTTTGAGGGATTACAGAAGCTGTGCTAGAAAACTGGAAGTCCATCAACGGGGTATATCCTGGGCAAGTGATCAAGATACATGTCCCAAATATGAGTCTAAGAAGACACATTGGTGCTGGTCCTAATGGGACATGCAGGACACCATGCTCTCATAGTCAATAGTTCACTGCTCCCAAGGGCCCCAGTACTACATGGCCATGTTTCCTTACCTGCTACAATCACTTAGCTATACCAGAGGCAGGCACTGTTGAGGTAGAAATGGGTTGTTTTATTGAATGTCTCAGTGCTGGGACTTTGTAGAGCCAGAATCTAGACACTCAGCACAACTTAAGTACTTCCTGTGTCCCCACAGAAATGGGAAGAACCTGGTGGACTTCACCTTCGTGGAGAATGTGGTTCATGGACACATCTTAGCCGCTGAGCACCTCTCCCGAGATGCAGCTCTGGGTGGGAAGGTAAGATACTTGCTTCTCTCAGTACTTTAGGATCCACTAGGAAGTTCTGTACCATAGCAGCATCACATTACTTTGGAGCTGACAGCCAGGACGGACCCAAGCCTCAAGGCTTTTTTTCTCTAGAGCTCCCATGGTCACTCCAGGCCTGGCCACATGCACATTGGGCAGATGCCTGCTCCTCGTTTTTCTCCTCCTTACAGTCCAGATCCTCATCCTTCCTCCCCACCCACACATGGCTCATATTGCTCAGGCTGATACTCCTCTAGCAAGTGATGCATATGAACTTTGCCATTTGGTATCCAGAAGTCAGCAGAATTGAGAGAATCTATTTAGTTCCTCTCACCTTGCCTCCTAGTCTCGATACTAGGTCTGTAATCCCTTCTGAGTACTCAGTACTCTTTTCTCCCCTTGAACATTTTCCATTTTCCCACTTTGGGGGTGGTTGGAAATGGGGTGCTTATTGCTTTTGGTTTAAAAGATCTAATATAGATCTTACATGTAAAGATAAAACCAAATTTAACTTTCTAAGCACAAGCTAATCTTCACTTAAAGTCCTGGTCTTTTTGTAGAATTTGTATCACCTCCCCTCTTTGCCCTTAAACATTGCCTATTCTGAGAGTCTAAGACAGACACACTGCCGCACCTAGGCATGTGATGCCTGATAACACAACCTCACCATTTAGTGCCCCTGCAAAAGAAATGGGGCAGGTAGGACAGTGTGCCTTTGCTTTCCCACAAAAAGAGTTGGAAGTGGAGCCAGCAAGTTGAGCTTGGGGACCCACGTGTGGCCCATTCACTGGAGCAGCTGTGCAGAACTCTCTAACTTCATGTTCTTTTACCAGGCATTTCACATCACCAACGATGAACCAATCCCTTTCTGGACGTTCCTGTCCCGCATTCTGGTAGGCCTTAATTATGAGGCCCCCAAGTACCACATCCCCTACTGGGTGGCCTACTACCTTGCTTTCCTGCTATCTCTACTGGTGATGGTGGTCAGCCCTCTCATCCAAATCCAACCAACTTTTACACCAATTCGGGTGGCATTGGCTGGAACATTCCACTATTATAGTTGTGAGAAAGCCAAAAAGCTCATTGGGTACCGACCACTGGTCACCATGGATGACGCCGTGGAAAGGACTGTGCAGAGTTTCCACCACCTGCGGAAGGACAAGTGAAGCTCCCCAGTGCCCTCACCAGTAACTTTTTCCTCTCTGTTTTGAAGAACAAATATCCTTAAGTGAGTTTCTTCTGAGCTATGTGCCCCTTGCTGGTTAAATGATAGCATACCTGACTCCCTCCATGACATTGGAGGTGACAACAAAAGACATTTCTCCCAGGATAACATTGGACTTCTCAGGTAGACTCATAGTCTACCTCTTTGATCTTTCTCTCTCCCCACCCCCAATTCTGACTCCTGGGTTCATTATCAGAAAGACAACACTAAAGTGAAGACTTTGTTCAAGATCATAAAAATTAAAGCAAAACCAGAAATTGCAAACACAGTAAGACTTCGGACATACATTTTATATGATCACAGTACAATAGTTCAAAGTATTGATGCTTCTAACTTTCTTGATCTCCCATTTCCATTGAGAAAATCTTTAATCCCCAATCCCCAATCCCTAAGGATAAATCCACTGCTGGTTCCTTGCTCCCTCACATACTGTCAATTTGTTTTTCCATAAAACATTTCCATTTATTCACAGAATCTGGTGTGGTCTTTTTTGCTCATTGGTGATATAATGCAATGGTACAGTGTGTGCTGTGTTAGTTGGTCAGCTGCTAATAAATAGGAGATTTTGAGCTGCTTGGTAATAAGCCAAAAAGAATGGCCTCCTTCATCGCTGTGATGTCTGAGTAGAAACTCCTCCATGAGATGGTCAGACATCTTTACAGCTCACGTCATAGAAAATTATCAGTCCACCTTCCAAAGAGTACAGGCTACTAACATTCAAGCCATTTCTGTTCTCTGAACTCACTGAAATATATTCCTGAAAATTTCTAAGTTCTTCTTCATCACTGTTCAAGAGTAAAAAAGATGATTGGAGGAAAATACAATAAAGAAATAAAAGCCATACAGTTTGTGTTGTTGGCTTATTAGCTCTGCCTGGGGAGAGGCCATGATAAGCTGCCAAGTCATTCTGATATAAATGTAATTAAGATGCCATGTTTGCTTGCAGTAATGGAGTTATAATCAGAAACCCCTGAAGTATGATTAAAAAAAAACAGTGATTGTTTATGCACTTATGTAAGACAAATTGAAGTGACATAGTTTCTTCAGAACAGGTGATACACCGAGGTTGGACCTTGAAGAATGGTGAGATGGTCACTGAGTGCATTTCTGACTAAAGACATCAGTCTAATAGTCAGCAACATGTGCTTCTTGGATATATACAACTTGACTTCAGTAGAGGACACAAGTGGGCATTGGTCAGGCTAAAGAGGGAGGCAGGGAATGACCTTTAGTCTAGGTATAGACAACCTGTGATGGTTCATACAATTAAAGATTTTCTCAAGGGAAATGAGAGATCAAGAAAATCTTCCTGACTACTCTACATGGGAAACCAGAGAGTAATTAACAGCACTTGGACCAAAAATGACCCTTGTCAAGCTCAGCTGTCCCTTCCTTCTTTGTAAGCCTTCTGTCACTATAACAAAATACCTGACATAAACAACTTGAGAAAAGGAAGTGTTCTTTAAAGAACTTGACTGCGGTTGGTTGTCTCTTGGAACTGTGGTATAACCTCAAAGAACTAACTTCCTCCCACTAGGCCACACCTGTTAAAGGATCTACCGCTTCCATGGGATAGAGTCCAAACCTTTGACATTTAGGCCTGAAGGGAATATCCAAGGCTCAAGCTATGGCTTCTCTGAGCTTCTGCAATGAGTACAACATGGACCCTGCCTGTTTGGCATGGACATTGTCGTAGAGCCACACAACTAATATATAACTGAAAACTATTCAAAAATGGAAAAATTGGAGCTAAAAATATGGCCCAGTGGTAAAGACCCAGCATCCATAGGGTGGCTTAGCTATGTGTAACTCTAATTCCTGGGGGTTCAGTGCCCTTTGGCTTCCATGGGTACCCAAGCATGCTTGTGATACTCATACATACATGCAGGCAGGCAGGCAAAACATGCATAAAAGTAAAATCATTTTTAAGGGAAAAGTAGGAGCTGGAAAGACAGCAGTTAAAAGCATTGACTGTTCTTTCAGAGGCCCCAGGTTCAGTTCCCAGTACCCACATGGTAAGACTGTGACCTAATAAAAATGGGAAGCTAGAGAATTGGGGTTCAGCAGCTGTAGGGAAACCTGCTTTGGAGAGAAATACAAAAGAGATCAAAGGGCAGTGGGCATCTCTGTCTGCAAGTCTCTGAACTAGCTGTTCCACTGTGGAGTCCATGACTTCAAAATGAAAGCCATGGAACCCATGCAAAGTGCAGAGATGGCCTCTTGCCCTTCAAAGGTTCCAGGTTTGTTGTGAAGCAGCACATGCTGGTCCCCCTTTCACACTGTCTCCCTCCCACCTCTACTCTTATATCCCAAGAGTGCAGCTTGTGCCATTCCTCCACCCACTTCCTCAGCAGCAGCATCCTATACCCAACCTCCAGCTCACTGTGGGGGAGGCAGCACCTGAGTCTTTCTTTTTTACTTATTTTTTAAAAAGATTTATTTATTTTATGTATGTGAGTACACTGTAGCTGTCTTCAGACACACCAGAAGAGGGCATCAGATCTCATTACAGATGGTTGTGAGCCACCATGTGGTTGCTGGGATTTGAACTCAGGACCTTTGGAAGAGCAGTCAGTGCTCTTAACCACTGAGCCATCTCTCCAGCCTTTCAAAGTCTCTCTCCAGCATAATTACTTCCTTACACTTCCCCTCGCTTTTTCCATCTAATTATGTTCTCAATCATATATTAGCCATTGGCACAACTGCCCACTCTCCCTTATAGACTGATTTCCTAGCTCCTTAGAGGTCAAGGACTTTCTAATCCTTACCTATTCCAGGGAAGGTACCCACTAAGTATGCCGAGACTTAAGGACTTATGAAAAAGAAAGCCAACAATTCCCACATTAGCCACCTGAGGGAGCCCTAAAGATCTTTTCAGAACCAGAATGGGGACCACTTGTTTTGGCCAGTAAGCACCACCTTTCACATTCATATTCAGCCAGCCTAATCTAGCTAAGAGTTCCTAAACCTACAGAATAGCAGGCTTCAATCTGATATGTTTGTAACCTGAAGGTTTCAAAAAGCACAAATAGGGCCTAGGGAGATGGCTCAATGAATAAGAACAATTGTTGTACAAGCATCAGGACCTGAGTTCAAATCCCCAGCACCCACATAAAAAACTGAGCATGGGTATATGTGCCTGTAATCCTAGCACTTGGAGTAGGGAATGGAGACAGGAGGATTGCTGGGACTTGCTAGCTGCCAGCCTAGCCAAAAACAATGAATTTTAGGTTCACTGGGAAACCTTGTGTCAATAAAATAAAGCAGAAATCTATTGAGGCAGATACACAAGAGAGGAAGATGCCTGATGTCCTTTTGTGGCCTCCACACATACACTCACAGTGAACAGTATATACCTGAACATGTGTGTATACACACACACACACACACACACACACACACACACACACACGCACAGATAGCAACTGTGAAAAGGAATTAGGAAACACACAAGTCACCAGCTTTATTCTTCGTAGGAAGAGAGGAAACTGGGAGTAGTAATACAGCCCTTGCCCTCAAGGAATCCACAGTCCCACCAAAGAAATGAAATGCCAAAGTTAGCCCAAGTAGTCTTCCTCTTAAAGTCAAGGATGGGCTAACTATGAACCTGGGCTCAGTTATTGCTTGAGGCCTGCCTTTATAGCATTTTATTAGTACAAAACTGCAATTATTCACTTACATAGCATATAGTCACCTTTTGCTACAATGGTAGAATTGAGTTTGGCCCACGAAAACCTAAGATATTTTTGGTCTCCCTTTCACAGTAAAGATTCATAAACTGCTGCTTAATTAAGCCTGACAGGATAGAAGACAATTGAAAACTCAATGAGAGGCAGGGTTGGAAGGATCTGGAGAAGTTAGGAGAGGGAAAAACAATCAAAATATATGAAAAAATTGTAGCTAAAAAATAAAAACAGACATTCAACTCCATTGTTTAAATCAACATCAGCTCACATGGATAAGGGCCGATTGTATTTTTTTTTAAAGTGGACAAGAGTGATATAGTTCAGTATTTGTGTTTCAGGTATTAAGATGTGAGTTCAAGTTTAAGAATACACACCTTAAAAAAACTAGCCAAGTATGCTGACATACTGTTACCCTAGATCTGATGAGTTAGAGACAGGTGGATTCCTGGGAGTCAAGCCTGATTGGTGAGCTGCAAGCCAATGAGAGACCCCTTCTGGAAAAAAAAAAAAAAAGGTGGACAGGAATAGAATTATCATACTATATATGTACATTTTTATGCAAGCCAGAGGATATTACATGAATACACCCCACATACATGTGTACCTACACACAGAGAGACATGTACATATGCAGAAATATAGGATGTTTATGAGCTTGTGGAATCTTTATACACTGCTGAGTTATAATATAATCCAACAATACCACCTCTAGATATATACCCAAGAAAATTGAAAGCAAAATCTTAAAGAGACATTTGTAGACCCAGGTTCATAGCAACATTAATTAAAATAGCCCTGAAGTGGAAATAGTCCAAGTGTCCATCAATAGAAGAATGAATAAACAAAATATTATATATATGCAATACAATGATGGGCAGCCTTTAAAAGAAGAGAATTGAGACATGTTATGATACAGACAAACTGTGGGACACTTTGTTGAGTGAACTAGATAGTCATGAAAGGACAAGTCCCCTATGGTTCTACTTATATATAGAACAGCAGTGATACTGAGTGGAATGTCGCCCCCAATGTGCTGGTGAAGGAGATTTGGGCAGTGGCAAGGAAGAGATCAAATTCAAAAGTTTGCTGAACCTCAGAGTTTCTAGATGTAGCAGTCTAAAAGACAAGAGACATCGCTTCAGCACCTTAGCTTGTTATTGCTACTTGAAGCTGTAGGAGCTAAGAGGATGGTGGACCTTGAAAATGAAGAGATGAACCAAAGCCAAAGGAACCTAGGGAGAAGAAGGTGGTCAAGGATATGAGGGTGTGAATAAGAAGTTGGGGCTATAGACAACAGGTCCATCCACTCCCAAATATTCAGAAGGACAAATGGCCATGCACTCTGTCCTCTGATTTTCCCAACAAGGTCTATTATTATCCCCACTTTGTTCAAGGAATCTTGAAGCCTCAGAGAGGAAAAGCAGACTTTCTTATAAGTACAACTTGTTAGGGTACAGCTGAACCTTGACCCAAGGCTGGCAGCCCCCAACTCAGCCTTTTCCTAATAACAGAGAGAGAGAGAGAGAGAGAGAGAGAGTGAGAGAGAGAATATATATAAATAATATATAATATATAATATTATATAATATATTTTATATATATATATATATATATATATATATATATATTCTTGTATTTCTGAGGACAAAAGCTGTGGCCATTTTAAAATTCATACTGCACTGGCTGCTCCATGCTGGAGCAGAAGCAAGGAGGAGTGGACACAGGTTGCCATGGCAATCCCATCATTGACAGTCACTCCCGCCTCCTCCCCCCTCCCCTGCTCGCCTACACATTCCCTTACCTGGAGTGCGAGGTCCTCCAGCTGCCTGCAGCTGTGAAGTGCTGCAAGCCTGCTTGGCTGTCAAACACAGGAAAAAAAAAACCTGCTTCCATTTAAAAGCCAGGCTGCCCGGGCTAATCTGTGATTGACAGGCTGCCTGGCTGTTCCTTGATTGACAGGCCAGACCGGACATTATAATGGCAGAGGGGAAGGGGTGGTAGGAGCAGATACAAGTTGAGTTGCCATTTTGCCTTTTGGTTTTCAGCATCTAGTGATCATCTGTTCTTGTTGCTTGTGGCCCCTTGTTTTCAAAGCATATTACTTCAGTATCTGTTTATACTATCTTATTCCTCACTTACTCTTATGAAAACAGGGAAGATCATCCTTATGACCACTGTTATAATCCAGGGTTATTGTCTCTTCATTTTAAGGCCCTTGATCACCTCTGGCTGGTGGGGTTGCAGGGCAGAAGTGTCCTGATCCTCTAATTTTCGCATACCACAACCAATCCAGCAAAACTCTACAAAGGTAGAGACAGAAATAACTCAAGTGAGAGGGACCAGGTAGCCTTGAGTCTAAAGCCCTGAAACCTTGGAGAAGCACAGAGAGAAGATACCAATCCACCTGCTGAGGCATGAAACATGCTAGAGCTCAGTTTGGAAGCTAAGTTCCACCTGGAAGAGAGGTCAAAGGACGGGCAAGTCCTAACAGGTTCAGTTGCCACAAATCTGGGGTAGGACAGCCAGGCAAGTTGGCTCAGAGAAGAAACTGCTTAATTCTCCTTCTTGCCCCACAAAGGTGCCTGCTAGGCTTCCACTGGGCCGAAGACCTTAAAAAAAACTTAGATACCTTCGGCCCTGAACCAGAACCATTCATAGCATTCCCTGGACTGGTTTGTCACTAATGAGTAAAAAACCTACATAGAGTCACCAAGAGGGAGGTGCTGAGAAAGAGGTAGGTGGATTCTCCTGAGAATCCAGGGGTCCAGGGTGAGCAAGTACTTGTTCCACACTGCTCCAAGCTCTAGACTGGAACATCTGCTAATTGGTCTGGGTCTCTGGCTCCAGCAAGTATGGGACTCAGAGACTTGGGCATACCACTTTGTACTTTCTATAGTGCTGTGATTAGCATGTCTGAAAAGGAAGGTGACAGGCTGAGCTAAAGGCTTTTAGCCAGGAGCCAGCTACTCATATACCAATGAAGGGGTTTCCAGGATGGGACTATGTAACTCTTTGAAGAAGACTGCAAAAGCTGGACCCTGCACCAATGACAGCAAGCAGTAAGACCCGAGGTGCCAAAAATCACTGTAGGCTGTTCAAATGAAGAAGGGGCAGCAAGGCAGGAAAATACAGTCAGACGCTGTAAAGCCTGAGTCCATGGCAAGTCCTCATGCCTGTGAGGTGACCTTTTTAGTAAATAGTCTGTGTACATAAAATCAAGTTAAGATTCCAGGACCTGAATTCAAATATGATGGTGTTCTCAGAGAAGAGAGTCACATACTATGACTGGAGAAAGAAACAGATGGGAGCCATGTGGTCACACCCCGAGGAACACCTGGGACTACCAAGGCTGGAGGACACAAGAAGGACCATCCTTAGAAGCTCACTGCCAACATTTCGACTTTAGACTTTTGACTTTCAGAACTGAGAGAAGCCACTCCATCACTTTAAGCACCCTCGTTTATGGTTCTTTGTCCCAGCAGCCCTGGCACGCTTAGTGATCCTCTCGCTGCCACCCCAACAGTGAATAAACAGCTCTCCTCCCCTTCAAAGCACCTTGGGAATACTAATTAACTCTCACTTAATTAGGTGAAATAATGTGAAGCTCTAGTGACATCATCTCCATCCTGTGCCCAGATCTACTCACAAGCACATTCTGGTGACTGTTGGGCTCTGAGTCTTGTCTTGTGGTAACATGTTGAGCCTTTCCCAGCTGTCCCACAGAACATGGCTGGGGAGGGCCCTCTACTCATCTCAGTTCCACAGACTTAAAGATGGCCAGCTATGTGCATACTTAGTCAGCATAGGCACACAAATGGTTCCTGTGAGTGGGGATGACGGGGACTACACTTGCCACACATCATCTGCACTTGGCCACATATCATCAAGATATTGCTAGTGCATCATCCACAAACATATATATCCTTTCATTTATTCTACACTGTGAGCCCAAGCCCTGTGGCCCTGTGGTCCTATGGCCCTGTGGTCCTGTGGCCCTGAGGACCTGCATGCCTCTTGCCTAATAGAAACAAAAGGAGAAGAATCCCTCTGATATTTGTGTTCAGAATCCCAGCAAGTGAGAATTACTTGAAGTGGGTAAGTAGCTGCTTACAAGGCCTGGAGGCAAAAGTCTGCTGGAAGCCAGAGGTATTCTGGGCCAAAATTAGTTAAAGAAGACTTAGGTAGAGAAGACTCAGATCAAAGCCCATGGGCCCTGATGAGGAGTGGGGGCTGTCCCCACCATGTCAGAATCATTGGTGGTCAGGAAACTGAGGTCAGAGTACTGCCTTTAACTATGCCACTAGTTAACCTCATGACAGCAGCCACCCAGCCCTAGGCTGCTCAGACTTGAAGCCATAACCCCTTTATCCAACATGCATCAGCCTGGATCACTTTGTACCAGGCAGATCCTCTCTTGGCCCCATCTACTGAAAACTTCACTTGTGTGTCCCAACAGATCAACCTGAACATCATTAGTGATACAAAGACTGTCTTTGTTCACAAAGAAATGAAAGCCATCCTTGCTGAATTCTCTTCCAATCCTTAATATTACAAAAGGAAAGAAAACCTTTAACAACGCAAACTTCAAAACCATATTTTCTTGTTTTTACTCTGTATTAAAGTATATATTTAATTTAGAACTCAGAGGAGTCAGCAGGCAACTACCTCAATCAGATTCTTGCCTTCTTGGTGACTGCTCACAAGCAAGGCATGTAAAAGCACACAGACATGGAAATGCTTTACTTTTTTATTGTACTTTTAGGGATTTCTGACCATGAGTGTTTAGCTCCATTAGGCTGTGCCTATGGTGAAGCAGCCATCATGATAGGAGTTTGTGACAACACAAAACCATTCACCTTGTCACTAGAATACAAAAGAAAAGGCAAGAGGCTGGTAGAGCCCATAGTCCTTTTCCTAAGCCCTCCCCACAATAACAAAGACCTCTCATGAAAACACATCTTCTAAAAACTCTTATCACCTCCTGGCAGTACCACCCCAGGGAGGAAGCCTTTAACACATGGTCCTTTAAGGAACACTCAACATCAAAACCAACCATAGTCTGCCCAAGAGGACATAAAATCCCATCAACATTTTCTCCATACTCCATCCTGTGTAGCTTTTTCTTTGAGTGGTTCCCGAGTTATATTTTTATTAATAAACAATAATAGCAGGTAAAGTGATTTCCAGAGTTCTGTAAGCCATTCAAGTAAACTATTGAACTTGAGGAAGGGCTGATAAAAACCCTGAATTTATAGCCAGCCATCTGGAAGGGCAGATGGCAACGTAGGACTCGAACTGGCATTTGAAGTGGAGGAAAGCCTGTGGGAAGTGGGCTAACTCTAGGTAGTTTTGTATCGAAAGTGGATCTCATTGCAGAACATGCAGTTAGTATCTGGAGATTTAGAGAATAAATTGTTGGCCAGAAGCAAACACCTACACTTTTGGACTGGGTGGGTCAGTATGAATCAAAATGGCTGAGACTCTAGTTACTCAGTAAAGCATTAATCTGGGTGTAAAATACTGTAAAATACTCTACAGCAGTGAGCCAAGTCCATCATGAATTAACTCTTAAAGTAGGGAGCTGATCCTAGACCCTCAGCCTCAGCCAATCAGCTTGGTTGTGGTGGTTTGAAGCATTGGTCCATATCTAAAAGGCCTAGCTCGCTATTCTTTATGGTTGTGCTCTGAAATATAGACCTCCCCAGGCAGTCCCATGAGTCACTTCCTTTCAATGGATTATTAAGATGGATATGATGCTGATTTTTTTCTGTTGGGATAGATAGCTAATTCATTCTCTCAACAAAATCTTCACATTTAGGGGATGGGTAGTGAATTCTCTCAATCATTTGTCAAAATCTAGAAAAGAAGGAACATTCCCTAAAGGGAACAGAAAATAAGAAAATAACAATCTAAACATTAACAGAAATGCCAAAAATAAAACTTCACCACCTCAACAGTCATAGGTAATGAAGGTATATGGAACATAGTCTTGTATCAAAAGCAAGTTGGTGTAGATGCAGGGGTACAATTGCTTAGGTAGCTCTCATTAATATATAGCAGGACAGAATTCAGTTCAAAAACTGGCAAGTCAACTATCAAAGTTTTAGAAGCACACTTGACAACAATGGCCATGTGCTTTGATTATGCCATAGTCTTATTTTACCTCTTAGCATCTTTCATGCCTCAGGACCCAAAGATCAGACACCAGGTTGAAGAGGATCCCTGGTTCAACTGAAGTCCTGCATCACTTTCCTCTGCTGCCCAAATCTATAGAGAAGCCTGATTTGCTGCAATGGTTGCTACAAAAGTGAATTGTATCCTTAGAGCAAGTTATTTAATCCAGTACAATTGCTTTTCTAAAGGCTTCAGGAGCTTTGGATTGCTATCTGGGCTCAGCTACTTTGAAGCTATGTGGTTATATGCCCTCACTACTCTAAGCTTCAGTATCCTCCTGTGGACCATACCCCAATGACAGCAGCTAGTAGGGAGCACAGGAATATATTCTGGATCAGATCTGTCTGCTTAGACTCTCAGTAAGGGCCACAGCAACAGGCAACTAAGGTCAGAGCCCCCTGAAAGAAAACCAGCTGGTCATGGACTAGTCCCTGCTGGGGACTGGTGTAACCTTCACTCCCACTACAAGCAGAACATTTGCATTAAAGTTTCCAAGTACAAGCTACCTCTTGATCTTTCTAGAAATACCCAACTAAAAAGGCAATCATGTGACTTCTGTCATGTGTAGCATTTTACATACATTTTTGCTTAAACACAAACTCCTTCTTGAGTTCATTTTTGAGACAGGCTCTTGGCGCATAGCTCTGGGTGGCTCAAACTCAGAATGTACCCCAGGGTGGTCTCAGACTCAAAGCAATCTTGCGTCAGATGCCCGCATGCTAGGACTACAGATAAAAAGCCACCATTCCCAGTCAATAATTTAATTTTCACCAAAGGGAAAAAGCCTTTTTATGGAGGTAGCAGAAAGAAGGGATCCAAAGTATCAAGGATGGATTTCTCAGGACACCTAGCAGAGGCATTTGGCACCATTCTTAAAGATTAGCTTTACTGTTGAGATCAGGAGTACCACTGCTGGCCAATGTATTCCCATGCTCCCTACTAACTGTTGTCATTGGGGCAGGAGCACCATGAACAGCTAGAAAAGGGTCATACCTTCCCTTTGGGATATGGTCCACAGGAAGATACTGAGGATTAGATTAGTGAGGGCATATAGCCATATAGCTTTGAAGTGCTTCACCAATTTTGGCACCCTATGTAAAATGTAAATAATTACCAGAACATCACAAAGTGGTATGAGGCTGGAATAAAGTGATTTCTGACATAAAAGTATTAAATAAACATCAACTGACTATGCACAAGACTATCACTTGCCTTGATCCAGCTTCATCATGGTGGCCTTGTCTCTCTAGTAATGTCATGTCAGACAGGGATCAGAAGTCTCTGGTCTCTTGTGTAGTTACAGAAATTTGGATAAGATTGATCAGTTGTCAATTGCAGGCTTATAGTCACTGTTCCCCCAGGCAGGGCAGCCTCCTGGAAGAGGAGGTCTACCCTTGCCATGCAGGTAAATCTCAACCAAGGCAACTTCTGAGGCCTTTTTTATCAAACTTCGTCCTTATGGAAATCCTCTCATGAAACTGTGGTTCCTTTCTGGTCTTCTCTGGTCATCTTGAGATATTCACTCTTTCTTATGCTCTGTCCACCAGGAGCTTCAAGGGGCCAAGGCAAGCTGTCTTCATCCCTACATAATTAGGTCTCTCTGGTTGACATATCACTGCATGTCAACTTCATCTTCTCTAGGTTGTCACATAAGCCCCTCAACCCTACTATGAATACTCACCCTCTTGGACATTTAGTCCTGAAGACCAGACAGTTTCCCTAAATTGTCTCACATGCATTTCTGATTTCTAAGTAGAAGATGATTGGTGGAAGTAGACAATGCAAACAGGCTCTGAACCGCAAGCCTCCCTGGTCCAAGCTGGGAAGTAGAGTTGGGAACAACGACATGAAAATGTGTTCCAGCCACACAGGAACATTCTGTTGCTCCAAGAAACCTACATCAAAGTGGCCACAGGGTGAGCTAATAGAGGATGGACAAATGTGACTCCACATTTATTGCCCTTCACATAGAATCCAGACTTTACAGGGAGGGAAGGGTTGGGATTATAGGTTTGCACTACTATTTCTAGTAGATGTGGTGCTGAGTCTCTGGGGGATGACTTCTCCTTCCAGCAGTGACAGTATAGTTTCTGGCTTAAGGCACTACTCAGAAGCAAAAACTGCCATTGGATCTAGGTCTCACATGCTCCCTGGAAAGAGTGCTTTGGCACAGCTTGAGTTGGCTCCTTGTAAAGTACTTGGAGGCATCAGAGTCATTGTTCAAGCTGGATCTGAAGGTTCTGAGACTGGTAAAGCTAGCCTGGATGCTAAGAACAGCTTTCTTTTTTGTTTTTATTAGTTGATTTTATTATGAAAGTAGTGTACTGTCATAAAAAATCAAAGAACACAAAAGGGAATAAAGAAATTTAAATGTCCTCTTATTCTGCCCACACAAACCCACTTCCAGAGGCAGCCACTATAATCATTTTTTGTGTGAAAACTTCTAGATACTTTGTATGTGGAAATATGAGATAAATGGATTTTTGGAAATTGCTTTTTTTAAAACGTCTCTTGGCATCATTTTTAGCAACTGTGTGTATGTGTGCACGCAAAATCACACACATGCACAGGATGTACTGGGCTCATCCTCATCCCATCTCCTACTCCCCCACTCCTGCTGATCCCCTCTTCCCAGCTTGTCCCTCTTACCTTTATATTTTTTAAAATCACTAGGTTTAATAGGATCACTTGTATGAGCATTGCTAAGAGGGTTTTTTTAAACTAGAAAATGGGCAACTTACCAGTGGGTAGACCACAAATGAAAGTGACACACCTCCCCTAGAACCATTAACTGCAACAGTTCCTCAGGGAGGGGTAGGGCCTCCCTGATCCATGTTGGAATATCAAAGGGCTTAATTTTGTATACATCTTGAACAGGCAGGGATAAGTGTTGTGTCCTCTTCCTCCTCTTCTTCCTCCTCCTTTCCTCCTCTGCCTCTTGTTCTTCCTTTTCCTGTGTATGTATGTGCTATGTGTGTGGAGGGTATGTATGTGGGGTGTGTATGTGGTATTCATATGGGGTATGAAGGGCCATAGAAAAAGGGGTAGAAAGAATATAAGGACCTGAAAATGAAGAAGAGAGCTGTGAAGTACTGCCTTCTGACTATGACATGGCCATTGTGGTCATGAACACAGAGCAGCTTGGGAGAATATATTGAAGATGACTGAATGGTTGTGGGATATATAGAAATAATATTCTAACTGATCCTTGCTGGGAACTAGCTTTCTGCCAGAAGGTTCTATGCAGGCTGGTGAGGAAGAAAGTTCATCAATGTTCTTACCCAGCTTAACATTTATTCATCAGTACATTCTACATACACATGAGTGTTCAGGTTCATGTATGTATGTGGAGGCCAGAGAAGCACCTAGGGTATCTTCTATTGCTCTCTCTGTCTTTCCCCTTTTAATGGAGTCTCTCACTGAATCAGAAGTTCACTGCTTCACCTAGGCTAGCTGCAAGTAGGCTTCCTGAATATGCCTTTCTGTATTCCACAATACTGAGGTTACAGGCACATCCAGACCCTGATTTTTGCAAGGGTTCTAAGGATTCAAGCCTTGTTTCTCCTATTTGTACAAGAAGAGAACATTGCATATCACTCCTCTCCATTTGGAGGCTTTTATATTCTCCCTGCTCTCTCTTCCACAGTGTTACCTGGGCCACGGAAAGGGCAATATGGGTGTCATGTTAAGGGCTGAGAACTCAACTGTCACTTATTCTCAGCACTTAACCAGTCATGAGTCTCTGCACTAACCACCACCCATTAGAAAAAGATACTTCTCTGCCCACAGTAGAGAGTAATATTAGTTTGTGAGTATAATCATGAATACTTAGAATGCTATTTGGCTACATGTCCAATTAACAAAGCATCAATAGTATGTTGTCCCCTAAGACATTCGATTCCCCCTTTGATTAGTTTAACATATATTGCCTACTTTAGACCAGGCCTCAAATCTAATCAGAAAGAGATTACCCTCCAAACAGTCATATGATAATTGCACCAGTGGTCATACATTGCCTGGCAGGTCAGCATACAGGACCCACAACTGGGTAAGACCACTAATGAGTAGTCTTCCATAGCAGCCTGCACATAACATCCTGGCACTATGAAATCAAGCCAGGAAAGAAGCTTCCAAATCTGTTTCATCTTGAAAATGGGTGGTTTCTCAACCAATAGGTTCTTACTCTCTAGTCCTAATGGGCAACCAAGAGCAATTGCTATATCCTGTAGGATTTGGGGAGCTAGTGGGACTTCTTTGGCTAATAACTCATAGAGAGGTGTTCTTTTTTGTTGTTTTGTTTTGTTTTGTTTTTGAAACAAGGTTTCATGGATACCAGGCCAGCTGGATGTTGAACTCTATAGGTAGCTGAGGATGCCCTTGAGTTCCAAATCTTTCTGCCTCTACTTATGAAGTACTGGAATTACAGGAATGAATTTTTTTAATGGAAGGGGTAGAGAAATGGCTCAGTAGTTAAGAGTAGTGGTTGTTCTTCCAGAGGACCCAGGTTTGATTCCTCAGCATCCACATGATAACCCACATAACCCCAGTTCTAGGAGATCTGATGCCCTCTTCTGGACTCCATGGGCACTTCACACATGTGGTACACACACACACACACACACACACACACACACACACATCTATATCTAGATCTAGATCTATATCTAGATCTATATCCATATATATATATACATATATACATATATGTATATATATATATATATATATATATATATATATATATATATGAGAGGGGGGCAAAAATCCCACATATATAAAATAAAAATAAGTAAATCTTTTAAAAAGTGGACCATTATGGGAAATACAAAATAGAACATGAGAATACAAAAATAACAACAACAATACCCAAATCCTGCCAGTCTCCCATAAGCACTCTCAATCCTAAGCCCACAGGTGAGACCACCACTTTAGCTCCAATAACTGTCCAAAGAGAGACCTGCCAGGAGCACACAGGGCACAGGAACCACAGAGCAGATGGGGACAGGATCCTTCTGGTCTCCATCTGCACCCTGTAGCTAAGGCTGTCCCACAGCCCTCTGTACCCAAATCCTACCCAGGAGAGAACTTGTCTCCCCAGGAGTGCTGACACACCTAAGATCACAGCTCACAAGCCCACAGGAGGGACAAGCTCCAGCCAGAGATAGTGAGACCAACTAACACCAGAAGTAACCAGATGGTGAGAAGCAAGCACAAGAACCCTACCAACAGAAACCAAGACTACTTAGCAACATCAGAACCCAGTTCCCCCACCATAGCAAGTCCCAGATACCCCATCACACCGGAAAAGCAAAAGTTGGATTTAAAATTGTATCTCATGATGCTGATAGAGGGCTTCAAGAAAGACTTAAATAATTCCCGTAAAGAAATACAACAGGAGAACACAGGTAAACAAATAGAATTGCTAAAAGAGGAAACACAAAAATCCTTTAAAGAATTACAGGAAAATACAACCAAACAGCTGAAGGTATTGAACAAAACTATCCAGAATCTAAAAATGGAAATATAAACAATAAAGAAATCACAAAGGGAAACAACACTGAAGACAGAAAACCTTGGAAAGAATTCGGGAGTCATAGATGCAAGCATCACCAACAGAATACAAGAGATAGAAGAGAGAATCTCAGGTGCAGAGGATACCATAGAAAATACTGACACAACAGTCAGAGAAAATGCAAAACGCTCCTGACCCAAAACATCCAGGAAATCCAAGACACAATGAGAAGACCAAATTTAAGGATTACAGGTATAGAAGAGAGCAGACTCCCAACTTAAAGTGCCAGTAAATACCTTCAACAAAGTTATAGAAGAAAACTTCTTTAACCTAAAGAAAGAGATGCCCATGAACATACAAGAAGCCTTCAGAACTCCAAATAGACTGGACCAGAACAGAAAGTCCTCCCGCCACATAACAATCAAAACACCAAATGCACAAAACAAAGAAAGAATATTAAAAGCAGTAAGGGGGAAAGGGCAAGTAACATATAAAGGCAGACCTATCAGAATTACACCAGATTTCTCACCAGAGACTATGAAAGCTAGAAAATCCTGGACAGATATCATACAGACCCTAAGAGAACACAAATGCCAGCCAAAACTACTATACCCAGCAAAACTCTCAATCATCATAGGTGGAGAAAATAAGAAAAAAAGAAGCAGGAAATGTAGATGGTTGTCTGAAGGGAAAATGGGGATAAGAGAAAACTGGCTTCCTGTGTGAGAATTTCAGAACACTCTCAGAATGGCCTGGTTAAGAGGGGCTAGTTGCTAACCCAAGAGGAAGGAAGATGTGTATTATGTGGCAGGACATGGGATGTACAGCTAATAAAGTGACCTTTCATCTGAGTCAGAACAGGTCATGCCCAAGCTCCAGAACAGAGGCTGAAGTCCCTAGTTAATGCTACTGGCATGAATTGATATTTATACACATCATGTTTTATATAATATATAAATGTGTATATATTATGTCACATACTAAAAGGAATATGTGCATGTTAGTTCTCCTGGGTATTTTACATTATGTGTTAATTGGCAATTGATGACTTCTCTTTTTCCTATCATCTGTCTCATTCTTTCCTGGCCTATTTTCCTGCTGGGTTAATTTTAAGAAGATGGGAGCTTGTGCTCTCATATAGAGCAAACAAATCTTGCTTATCTGTCATTTCTGTAATGACAGTTATGGTGGGTTTCACTGTACAGAAGTTTTTAATTTCTCCATCATTTCATTTCATTTCTCTTATGGTTTCTGGTTTTCATGACATACTTAGAAAGACTGTCTCCACCCCAAGATTCCTTCTAGTGCTTTTATGGTTTCATTTTTGCATTAAACCTCTGAGACATCTGGAGTTTATTTTCATATGTAAAATGAGGTGGGAAACCCAGCTTGCTGTTCCAACAAGATTTCTTGGATGATAATACTTTTAATATACTGATTTTAAGTGCTATCTTGGTCATACCCTGCATTTGAAATGAACCTTTCCTTCCTTCCTTCCTTCCTTCCTTCCTTCCTTCCTTCCTTCCTTCCTTCCTTTCTTCCTTCCTATTTGCTGGATGTCCCTGTGTGCTCACTCAGGTATGGTATAGCAAGGGCTCACTATAAAAGGGCAGGTGTGAAGGGAAAACAGAGGAGAGAGACAGTGACCATGCCAAGTAGTAAGTACTATGACAAAGCAGAAGAGACCTTTCCCTGGATCTTAGTAATTAAGAACAACTTCCTGTGGTGGGAGGTAGAGGGTGGAGAGGGTGGGAGGGACTTGGGAGGAAGAGAGGAGGGGGAGAGGAAAGGGGGCAGGATCAGGTGTGGGAAGAGACAGGGAGATGTACAGTGTCAGGAAATTGAACAGAGGTATGTAGCAATGGGGGATGGGGAACTGGGGGTAGCAACCAGAAAGTCCCAGATGCCAGGAAAGCAGGAACCTCCCAGGACCCCACAGGGTGGCATTAGCTGAAAGACCCCACAAAGGGGAAGAGAGAACCTGTAGAGACCACATCCAGAGGTTAGGCACGCCCCCGGTTGAGGGATGGGGCTGCCCACCCATCTCAAAATATTTTAACCCAGAATTGCTCCTGTCTAAAGGAAATACAGGGACAAAGAGTGAAGCAGAGACTGAAGGAAAGGCCATCCAGAGACTGCCCTACCTTGGGATCCATCCCATATACAGAGTCACCAAACCCAGACACTATTGCTGATGCCAAGAAGTGCTTGCTGACAGGAGCCTGATACACTTGTCTCCTGAGAGGCGCTGCCAGAGCATGACAAATACAGAGGGGGATGTGCTCAGCCAATCAATGGACTGAGTGCGGGGACCCCAATGGAGGAGCTAGGGCAAGGACTATAGCAGATGAAGGGGTTTGCAGCCTCATAGGAAGAACAACAATATCAACCAACCAGTACCCCCAGAGCTCCCAGGGACTAAACCATCAACCAAAGAGTACACATGGAGGGACCCATGGTTCCAGCTGCCTATGTAGCAGAGGATGGACTTGTCGGGCATTAAAGGGAGGAGAGGCCCTTTGTCCTATGAAGGCTTGATATCCCAGTGTAGAGGAATGCCAGGACAGGGAAGCAGGAGTGAGTGGGTGGGAGAGCACCCTCATAGAAGTAGGGAGAGGGGAGAGGGGGTTTTTGGAGGGGAAATGTGGAAAGGGGATAACATTTGAAATGCAAATAAAACAATCAATACAAAAATAAAAATAAAAAAGAACAACTTCCTGCTAGAATCAATGAATTTGCCTTGAAACCTGACAGTGGTAGTAAGGCAAGTGAGGGAGACCTCAGAGAGCACGAAAGCTTGGAGAGAGGAGAAGTCTTGGATGTGAACAAGCAGAACTCCAGTAGGAGCCCAGTGAGAGACTGGGGCTGTAGCTTGTACCAGTTCTGAATGAGAAGCCCGGGAAGGTAGAGCTGCAGCAGGACTTGCTGACTGTCTGAATGTAGAGGAGCCATTCTGATAATGAAGTGAGGGAGAAAAGATTGCTTTGGAGGGTAACAGAGCAGTATCTGAGAAGCTTAATCTCAGACTGAAGCATTCCATCTCCTTAAAACAGAAAGCAAACAACTGAAAACAGCTTCAGGAAGTTCCGAAAACTGACTAGATTCACTGGGCCCCTCCCTCCCAAGACTAAACAATAAAGACTGCTGAGACTGTGTCTCAGCCAAATGACTAATTTGCATACCCAGAGTTTCTACTCCAATCATCTGGTTCCAGAGAAAGTGAATGTAACTTTCATATCTCCTGAAAAGTGTATTGTCAGAGAAGCCACACAAAACAAGTCTTTTTAGAAGGAAGGAACAGTCAGTTGTACCTATGAAGTAAGGGCAGGGGTGTGAATGGTGAGTTTGGCAATATGAATTGCTGACAAGAATGATTTTAAGCAAGTGGTAGGGTTGAAATCCTCATGGGAATGAGATTGTGAAAGCATGGGAGAAGTAGAGGCAATCAGTCCAGAAAAGGAAGTAGAGGTAGCAGTGGGGTTTACTGATTGATGATGATGATGATGATAATGGTGATGGGAAATACTCCAGATAAAATGGGTAATACTTTTTAAGTGCTAGAGATGGAGCTCATGGCCTTGCATATGTTAAGTGGGCATTCTACCACTGAACTGCATTCCCAGTGAAACAGACCTTGTTATAGTACAAAAGAAAAGAAGATGGTTGCGGGGGGGGTAAGGAGGTAGTTCTGTCAGTATGCTGTTTGCCATATTAGCATGAGTACTCTATCCCTATAACCTGGGTTTTTTTTTTAAAGCAGGTGCTTCTATCTATACCTGTAATCTCAGCACTGGGGTTGTGGGGACAGGAGGGGAGAGTCCTGGCACTCATTGGCCTGCTAGTCTAGCTGAACCAGCACGCTTCAGGGTCAGTTATTAGTCTTATTTCAAAAAATAAAATGGCCAAGTATAGTGATATCTTTAATTCTAGCACTCTGGAGCAGAGGCAGGAATATCACTGTGAGCCCAAGGCCAGCCTGGTCTATATAGCAAGTTCCAGGCCAGCCACAGCTACATAGTGAGACCCAGTCTTAATAAATAAATAAATAAATAAATAATAAACAAACAAACAGAGAGCCTGTAAAAGTCTTTGAAAAGGCACTGTTCCACACAGTTGTATGACCTTTGCCAGCCCTGTTCATTGACTTGGAATAAGTATTTTAAAGATGCAGGTGTTTTACTTTGTACATATTTGATGCTGATACAGGGGTAGTGGAGGCGACAGAGAAGCATTAGGATGTTGTAAGACACTGTGGCTGAAAGGGTGGACTATGGACTTCATTAGATTGGGAGACAAAGAAAGGCAAGGCTAATGAATGAAAAACAAAGAAAGAAATCAAGTTTGGAGTTCTGCAAAGCTTCATGAATATTTGTCCTGAACCAACTGAACAAACCCTTAGGAAGAGAGGAAGTTGTAAAAATAGAGGCCTGTATTAGAGATTCTAGCAGTTGGACACCCATGCCAGGTGTTTGAAGTGAATTTGACAGAGCCTTTGGAGACATAGAGGTAGGGAAAATTGGGAACTTGCGGGTTGGGGACAGCCACTCCCAGGATATGAGTGACGAGTGTCACATATTTATTAGCCTACTGTTGCTCTCTAGTTATTTTCCCCACTTTGTACAAAGCGAAGCAGACTTAAGTTTTCATTCCAGAACAGACTGTTCATCTCAAGAAAGATGAGTGTGGGGAGCTTCTCCTGGAAAGGGCTTCAGCTAAGAAGGACGTAGAGAGATCCTTCCAAGGAGAGGAGGGCAGGCAGAGCAGCATCATTAATGATGGCCGTGGCTTCTGTCTGTGCTTTCTAACACAGCAGCCACCAATCCCATTTGAAATGTGGCCAGATGACAGAAGAACAGGATTCCCAAGAGTATTTCACTGTGACTCATTTCAATTTTCATAGCAGGGCCCCTGAGTCCAAGCTGCTGTCCCTTAAAAGACAGATACAGCCACTTCGAAATGAGCACTTGTGTGCACTCTGTAGCTCTGTGCTGGGTCTCCCAACCCAGGACTTCTGTCTGGTCAGGGATCACATGGACACCCATGCCACCAATGGCCACTAATGCCTATCTTAGTCACTACAGCTCTACAGATATGTAGTTGTTTCAAGTTCCATCATCACAGAACCTGTAGGCCTAGAATGGGACAAGAGGAAGAATGAAAGGTACAATACCAACCTAGAACCGTATGGTCAGTTCATGATCCACAGATACTGGTTACTAAACTATCTGCCATGAACAGGAGTCAAGGGCATACCCAGCTAGATCTGTCTGATACTTTATGGTGAGAACCAGTCCTTTGCCCTGAGCCTGCTTTTCCATGTAGTGGCCAGGAATCTGGCCAGAACCAACTTGGATAAAAAGAAAAAAGATACTCATCTCAATTGAAAGATGGGGCAGGGGAGTAATGACCCTGCTCAGATGGATAAGGAGCAAAACCCTACACTTCTTCCTTCTCTTCTCCCAACTCCCTGGGAAGTCAAGGTAGCTAAGCATCCAGGGAGGTTTCTGAGAAAGATCAGAAGATCTACAGCCTATAAGCAGTAAGCCACAATCACCTGCCCCCTGCTGGGTGCAGAAGAAACACTGTGGCTTCAGGGGTGTGCTGCACTTCCCTTTCCAGGTTGTGCTCTACAAGTACAAGGAGCTGTAGATTTGCTCAACCCAATAGAGCAAATGCACAGCTCTAGTACAGGAAAGCACCTCGAGTATCTGTGGCCACGGCTCTGTCAGCCCAGAGTCTGAGGTGCTTCTTCCTGTGCTTCCTGCAAGAGATGGTGCCATTCAGAAGTTCAAGTTCAGGCTGCCAGGCCTCCTAGTGCAGGGGCCCCACAGAAGCCAGTATGGACTATGCCTTCTTCCTGTTTCTGAGCAGGTAGCCATATATTTCCTCTTCCAGGCACTGGTTCACAATATCCAATAGGCATCACTCCTATGAGAGGGTCCCAAGAGCCTGAAACACTTCTGGAGCAATAATCGGGCCTCCTGGGTGCTGGTTTGGGCTGGCCTCCAGGAAGAAGCTCACAGCTAAAGCCAGACAGCTTCTGGACTCACAAGGCGGACAAGTCCAAGCCCTCACCATGGCCCCATGCTGGACAGCAGTGGCTGAGCGAGCTCAGGAGATGAGGGGGTGCTGGGCAAGGAGCCCACTGTCTCCTCGTGACTTTCCTTCCTCCTCATCCCAGGAGCCTCCTTGCTGTCCAGCTGTACTAAAACTCCGGAAAACCATGGCGGGGAGGTTTTCCAATTAGAACATTCTTTTTCCAATCTGTGGATGATTCTTAAAGCAGCAAAAAGCTATTCTTCAGGGCATGTGGATTATCTGCCAGCAAGCCCTTGGCTCAGTTTGTGCACTCGTGCTCCGGAGGCCTGGCCTGGGGCAGCTTCAGAGCCAGAGTGAAAAGGCAGAGTCTGTTCTGGGGCATCAGGTCGTGCAGACAGAGACTGCTGGTATAAAGTGTCCTGCTTATTCAAAGCACAGCTCCAAGTGCAGGGCTGGAGGCGCTTGACATTCCAGTCCTACTACTGGAACCTAAGCTCAAAACTCCCAGCAGGGTTGCAGCCTTTGGAGCAAACAATCCCTGGGCACAGAAGCTGCTCCTCAGAAAGGGATTGTTCTGCCTCGGCCACAAGACTGGGAGCTACCTTTTCCTGGGCAGGATAGAGGTAGCAGTATAGTGGAAGCTCTTGACAAGTATGAGTGTTTGTCCACGCTGGAGAAGAGGCACAACTTCATAGTGGAGTTGTTGGGGGTGGGGGTTCACTGAAGGCAAAACTATATAGGTAAGGAACTCACTCCCAAATGCTGAGAATCTGGTCCTCCTCCTGTCAGGTGAGCTGATTACAAACACAGAAGCCTAGGACCACAAACTCAGGGCTCCATAGGTCCATTCCTGGGTGTGGCTCTGCTTAGCTTGGGGACCCCTAGCCCCAGGGGGCCCACCCTGCTGAGAGTCAGCAGTCACCCAACAAGTGTAAACTGGTTGAAGAGCTTAGCAGGATGAGGCAGCAGGGCGGAACCTGAGGAGGGAGGGGAAGCAGGGCATTAGGGTACAAGCAAGAACCTGGCACTCCCTAAACACAGAGCACCCCAGTTTCTACTAGTTGGACACAGTCTACTCAAAGCTTGTGGAGTCCTACAGCAGGCTATTTGTGGAATCTTTAGGTACAGTCCCTCTCCTTGCTTCCGTTTCTCCGTGTGTGCAGCTACAGGGTTCAGGCCATTTATCTTCAATATACTCTGGTATAGGAATCCTGCCTGCCTGCTCTGGGTCCTGTTAGCTTTCAGTGTACCTGCTGTTGTTTCTTTCCAAGCCTGGAAATTCTTCAGCTAAATAGGCCTGTCTGAGCTCTGCTTCTAGCTTCGCAGATGAGAAAGGGCTACCCTGGGGAGTCTAGTAATCCTGCTGGCCCATTCTCTCAGACAGCCTCTTGTCCTCTGGCCCATCTGTTTGCTTCAGTCTGGCCTGCCAGAGAAGCTGTTTTGGTTACCTATTCCTGACCTGTGGCCCCTCTGAACAGGAATACCACCACCTATGCCATGCCTTTCCTGGTAGTCCAGCCTGCTCCTGGAGCCGTCTACACTTAGAACCAGCTTCTGTGCTTTCAAAGCAATGCCTTGTTGGTAGCATTCCTGGGGGCTGCTGCCCCGTCCTCTTGGGCACTGCTACCTAAGCTGGAAGGATGCCAGAGCCAGAAGGAAAGGATGGAGGAAAGACTGCAACTCTTGGCTAGTCTTGAAGCTGAGTCAGGGGCTAAGGCACAATAGTGGAAAGGAGGGACAGGGACAGGGACAGACTCAGGCTAGGCACAGGTCCAGTTGAGTCTAAGAGACAGTAACCACCAAAACCTTGGGGTAGAACTTAAGGGGAATCCAAGGAACTGTTCATGGAGACAACAACTTAACAGCTGAGACTAGATACAAGAATACCAAATGTCCCTAGAGAGAGATGTCATCTCAAACAAAGGGGCTTGGTTTATCTGAATGCATAGCACTTGTACATACCTGTATCCTAGCACTTAGGGGATTGAGGCAAGAGGATTGTTGTGAATCTGAGGCCAGCATGGACTACATAGCACTTCTCTCTCCTCCCCCAAATGGTGCCTGGCTAAAGTGACTGGAGGTAGCCCTGGAAGAGGTGGGGGTGGAAAGCATCATTGGAAGATTCTGTTGTGGCAGTGAACAGGTGGGCAGGGCAGGGCACAGCACCTACCATTCGAGTCAAACCCGTTTGCAAGCAAGATCCGCTGCAGGGCCTGGCAGCCTAGCTAGTAGGGAGGAGTCCAAAGCTGGTCTCTTTGGCTAGAGCTGCCATGAGGGATCTGTCATGGGCAGATCCTGAGTCACTTTGGACAAGGAAAGAGCTTGAAGTCTGGTGTAACTCTTAATGGCCAGCTGTGTTATTGAATCCCACTCTTGCTCATGCTCGACAGCTGACCATCCTGATTCAAGGCTCTGCAGCAGAGCTTTCTGTTTTCTGGAGGGCCTTGGGAGACAACTGCTACCGCCTTATTCCCTCCCACCCATGGTGTATCACTTTGTGTTTTACAGTCTGCTTCTGAGGGGCTAGGTCCAAAAGGGTCTTGTGATCCATCCTAGGCCATACATTTAGTATGTTTGGGAGCTAGGATGCCAAGCCCAATGGAAGGCCATCAGTAGCCTTGGTGAGGGAAGGGGAGGAAGCATTATCTAATGCTGGCCACTGGCCTGGGACTAACAGAATTGGAAGGAGAAAAGCACCTGTTGGCAGGAGACAAAGATTAACCACTCCTCCAGAACATACAAGGCACTTCCTTTCTGTCTGATAAACCCACAAAGAACCCCCCTTTCAGAGTTGCAATCCCTGTTCTATCCCTTCCTTTTGCAAATGCCCCGGTTCATCTGGGTTGGTCTCTGTGATCCAGAGATAATCAGAGTAGGTGCCGACCTCCCAGAGCTCACCACTGAGAATAAAGGGTTATGCACTGTCTTCCCAGGGAATTGGGACAGTGAATGCACAGAAAGAAGTGATCAACTTGACTAGATGGCAGGCAGTAGAGGATGACATCTGAAGAATGGGTACGTTCAGTGGCAGACGGATATAGGGAGAGTACTGCATAGGCTATGAGTGTAGGAACAAAGGTCTGAGGTATGAAGGGACAGATGAACTCAGAAGACACAGGGAAGCCGGGAGACTACAGTGGAGTGCTGGGGGTACATTCAGAAATTGAACACAGTCAAACATTAGGCCTTCTAAAAGCATCTGCTTTCACCCCAAGAGCAACTAGAAGCTATAGGAAAGAGCTCTAAGCAGCTAGCATCTGGTCATATACCCAGTGAAGCTGCTTCCTGTGTAACGGCTGAGATGGGAAGGAAGATAAGTACAGGCAAGGACAGCAGGGGGGGGGATAGATTTGAGGGTGACTGCTGTAAAATCGGCAACAGGACTCCCCCTTTCTTTTCTTTTCTTTTCTTTTCTTTTCTTTTTTCTTTTCTTTTCTTTTCTCTTTTCTTCCTTCCTTTCTCTCTCTCTCTCTCTCTCTCTCTCTCTCTCTCTCTCTCTCTCTCTCTCTCTTCCTTTCTCTCGTTGTTAGCCTATCATCCTGATAGGTTTTTACTTATGCTGGCTTAACTAGGTTTTTACTTATGCTGGCTTAACTATCTTCTCTATTGGAAGGACTTCCCTGACCTCACAGTGAGGGTTAGGAGCCTTTAGTTGGATGTTCAATTCTTAAGTTCGACACCCCTACTACATCCTCACACTTAGTGCCTTGCACACATTCACATTAAATATCCAAAAATCGTAAATGAATATCATGTATCAAACTGAATGTGTGTGTCTTCCGGCCTGTCCTGAGAGGTGGTTCTATTTTGCCTCGCCGGCTCCAAGAATGACCTTCCAGGGTGCAAGTTTTCCCAAGCATCAGATAGAAGCTTCTCGCTTACTTTTTTCTCCTATGCCTGACTTCCTGCATGATCTCAGCCATCAGTCGGCACCCCCACCCCCGCCCCAGCCTGGTCTTTTCCCCGCCCCTGTCTGGGATCTCCATCTGTAAAATGGATCTAGGCACAGTAGTTCTCGACAGAACTGACCCGCTAGCATCTGCGGAAGTCGTTGGCCCAGAGCCTGTGCCAGATCTCTCCAGGCGCAGGCAGAGACGCCAATAGTCAGCGGAGGCCCTTCACTTAGTGGAGTCCTCCTGGCCCCAGGGCTGGGAGCCCAGAGGAATTAGCCTGGAAGTTCTCCATGGCGGCAAAACTTTTTGGAGCTCTCTCTGAGCCGGGTGAGGGGAGCCCAGCCTTGATTTCTCTAGCAGCTCCGTAGGGCGGAGCAGGGAAGGGGTGGGAGGACCAAGGACACTGGCGGGAGAATGTGCGGAATGTGCCAGGCGCATCTACCTACCCCAGGAGAGGGCAGACGAAGGGGGCCGGCCGAGGGGAGGGGCAAGGGGCGAGGCTCCGGGCAGCCGGAGAAAACCTGTTTGTTCTCAGGCGGGCGGAGCCCAGTCCGTGTCTCCTCTTTTCCCCCGCGCGCTTCCCGCTGCGCCCCTCTCCCCACGCCCGCTGACGCGGCCCGGCTGGGTCCAGCGCTGCCCACCCGAGGGAGCCCGCGCACCACGCTTGCCCGACCCTCTGCCCGTCACACAAGCCGGGCACCTGTACCAGGTAGGGTTGTTTAGTCGTCGCCCTAAAGAAGTGGCCGGACCATCGGGAGGCAACAAGGTGTACCCAGTTTGTGTCCTTCTGGACACAAACCAGGGCCTCAGTTTCCCTACCAATAATTCATACTCACTCCAAGCATCTCTCTTGGGGTTCCTGTCAGGGAGGTAGTACCCTCGGTTTCTGCTTTTCACCGCGAGTGAAGAAACAGGCAATGTTCCTCAGAGTGACCAACAAAAGCAGGTGGCTCTCTGGCTGGCCTAGTCCCTCTGTCCTACACATTTGCGGATGAGACCACTTGTTAGTAGACTGCTATGGGGAGGGGGGGCAGGGTGATCCTAGAGTTGGTGTGTTGCAGGCATCACAGAATCCCACATCCTTAGTAAAAATGTGCCCATTTTGTAGATGAGGAAACTGAGATATAGAGGCAAGCTTGCTCAAGAATCCCTTCACTGGCCTTAGCAGTGGGACTTGATGGTGGTTTGTGATAGACATGTATTGGGCACTGGGTGACCTCAGGGCTGGGAAGGGAGCTGCTCATACTCAGACAGAAGGCGCCGAATCAAGTGTCACTGTGGTGTTATCAGCGGAATCTGCCCTGCACAGTGTCTGTGACTGGATTGTTGTGTGGGGGCAGGGGAGAGCCAAGAGCCTCATCCTCTTTGGAAGTGCTTAGTGATGACTTGGCCTCTGAGAAAGGCTGAAAACTCCGATCCTCCTGTCTACTCTGCCGCTTCCTTCTGCACTGATGAAAAGGAGAAGCCTACCAGACCCACCTTCCCCGCCAAGACTGTGGAGTCTATAAAGTATGTTGGGAATTGTGTTCTCAACAAGCCATTTGTACTGAGTCTTGACATTAAGGCAGGTGGTGACACTGCTCTTGGTCTTGTCTTGCTTTCATGGTTCTTTGGATTTCTAGTCATGCTGCTTAGACTGGGGAAGGCTTTCCACAGGCTGATAAACCTCAATAGTGGTGAGGGGCTCTGAATCAGAGAGCTGCAGTAGGAAGCTTATGAAGCTCTTATCTTCCCATGGCCTCAACTGCCTCTTCTGCACCCACAGTGCCAGCTTGGATGCCAACAAGTCTCCAGGGCACAGGTGCACACACCAAGTACAACTTGCTGGAGGGCTTTAGAGAATGTGCTGTTCAGCGCCCTCAGCCCACTCACTACGAGACTGGAAGGAACAGGACCATCCCAACTGACCCGCTCGCATTGACTCTCAGTGCTGGCTGGGGCTCTGCACTCAGTGGAGCAGAACTGATAGCAGGTGCCCAGGTCAAGGCCAAGCGCACAGCAGATGCTCAAAATCTGTTCACGTTCCTCCTCGGGCACTCATGAGTCACTGACAAACATGGCTCATGACCACAGAGGGCGCTGAAGCTTTGAGAGCGAAAAGCCTTAGTCAACAACCTGGACCAGGGAGGCAATCCAAGCTGGAAAGACTAGGAAGGCTCCCTGGAGGAGGGAAACTTTGAAAGTTGAGCAGGTCAAGAGGGATAGGAGAAAAATCAGCCATATATTTTACCAAAAAGTTTCTAGACAGATAGGCTACTCCAGAAGGAGCTGCCATCTGGATCATAACAGGACAAACCCTCCCAACTTGAGAGTAGTGGTCCCAGGAACAACTAGAATATAGCAAAGTCCTTCCTCAAACTGCCTCAGGCCTTCTAAGACCTGATAGGGCAGGGACTCTGGTTTCCTAGCACTCGAGACCTGGCTGGGGTGGGCATTGTTACATGTTCCCTGAACTGTCTTCAGTTGTGTGCCAAGAAAACACCCCCAATTCTGGCTTTGATGTAGAATTCTGCTTGATGAAAGCCAGAAGCCTGCCTTTCTCCTTTCTCATTGAAGACTCCATATGTGACTGATCCCTTTAGTGTAGATGTTGCCTCAAGTCATAGCCTATATCATGCTGGGTCACACATAACACAAATTTTCTTTCTGCTTGCTAAATCCTGAGGCCTCCTTCATTGCCAGCCCTATGGCAATGTGACATGGAACAGGATCATTACTCGGGGTCTGGGGAGCTGCTCTTTAGGGATGTGTTGCTTGGAGAAACTTCTATTATACTACAGACTTTTGGCACCCATGGTTGGTACTGGGCCTGGGTGCAGACAACTTGTCTGGCTTCTTCCTCCCAAACTAGACCCCAGTTCACCTCTTGCTCCCATGACTGTTGAGGAAAATACCTAAGTTAAATACTCTCCTTGTATCAAGCTGCTTCAATACAAGGTGGAAAATCAAAGCCATAAGAGGTTGGGTGGTATGCTCCGGTCTGTCCAAGTAGATGGTTGCTGAGCTGGTCTCTGAACTCAGTGTGGTCTCTGGGCCTTTCTCTCACCCATGGTGCTGTAAAGACATTATCTTTAGTGACCACACACCCTGCTACAGGCAATATGTTGGCTACTTCCTCCACTTGATTTGCTGTAAGTCCCCTTAGCACACTGCCCTAGTCCTGCTATCAGCTGGTTCTCCATGATTTTTCCCAAAGAGAAACTGAGACACAGAATGGAGGCCCTTTACCTTCTCCTGAGGATCCACGTGGAAACATTTGGCAGGTCTTTCAGCTCACTGTCCCTGCTAGAATGATCAAAGTAAGAGGGTGTGGGCAGGGAAGAGGGAGGGAGTCTGGGAACTGCAAGACCTAGTGGCGCTGTGCGTGTTGTTCTCCAGGGCTGATGGGCAAACTCAAACTCAGAGGTGAGGAGGGTGGAAGAAATCTACAGCTTAAGCAGATGTTCCTGGGGAATTTATCTGCTGAAGAAACTAAAAGGCTGCTCTCAGAAACACTGTCTGGTCTTTTCCTGTGGGCAATGCTCACTTCATGTTTTGAGGGGAAGCTGAGAATTTGAATACATACAGTAGTTTTTTTACCGACTTGTTAATGCCTGCTTTATAGCCCCTCTTCTTGCACAGCTGCCCTTGAGGTTACTGCTGGTGGCCTGAGGAGGCTGTGGAGCGCTGGAGACACACCCAAGAGTCAGAGAAGCCTTGGCCCTTGGGCAAACCCAAGCTACTGGTGGTGGCTGTTGGTGGTCCCTGTCTTTAGTTCCATCTGTGGGCACACCTCAGGCATGAGGTTCAACCCCCTTGGGCTGATCCCTGTGGTGGTTGGCTCTGAATATTACTTTCTGATGACTAAGTCACTTTCCCAGAGAGCTTGATGTGGCAGAAGGTTGCTATGGAGAGAGGAGGCACCAGGATTCCAGTCCCACAAATGGGGATCCCGGTTAAAAATGCTGACATCAGGCATTGCCTGGTTTAGCCTATAAAGAGAGAGAAAATCCACAAAAGCCAAAAAGCAGACCTTGCTTCACCATTTCTAACCATGCACACACTCAGCTCCTACTCATTCTTTTACAGTTTAGGACCTGACCCAAGGGCGCCTACGTGGGAAATGCAGCACTCTGACAGAGCCCGCAGGGCCTGTCTGTCTTCCTCTGACTCTTGTCTATATCCCCAGTACCTAGCCTGATCAGTAGCTTTCTATAGGTGCTTGCTGCAGAAAGGAAAATGTGACCTTGGGCAAATGCATTCTCCTCTCCTGGCTTCCATCTTCTTATCCCCAAATGGGGCGTAGTTGTAGAAGCAGGGGTGAAGTGAAGGGGACTTGGGCTTGAGATGGACAGTAAAGTAAAAGACAGAGTATAGAGGGCTTGATGATGAGAAGAAAGATTTTGGGGTGCTAGAGGAGCTGGTGGGTAGTTCTTTTTTTCATCCTCAGTAGAGGATCACTTTCAAGATGGACAAAAGCAATTTGGCCAAAGTTAGGAGCAAGTGGGGCTGAGTTCCTTTCATCATGTGTGCTCTGGAAAAGGCTGAACAGGTGGCAGCCGTGAGGACTAGGGATATTCATGAAGGATGGAGGGATGTTGGTTCCAGGATCCCCAGCCCCTTTGACCTCATGACATGCCCATGTGCAGATGGAGATAGCATCTCTGAGAGAGTAGGTAGGGCTGGCTTGAGACCTTGGATTTCAGGTTGCAGAAATAACTATTGTGATGTAAAGATATGAGAGAGGTGCCTAGGACTGTGGAGGAAGGCATAGGAGTTCCTCTGTGCAGGATAGCTGCAGAGGTAACAATAGTAACAATGTAAATAGCTCATATGGGGAATAAGATGGTTTCCACTATCCTCAGCAGGCTGCCTCACCCAGATACCTCAGAGGCATCTCTCAGCGCCCTTCCCAACCGCCCTTAGTGGTCCTGTAGGCCAAGGCACTCCTGAAGTTGTCCAGCATCTTCAAACCTTTTTTAATACATCCCTCTGAGAGCCAGAAAATGGATAGATGAGAGTAGGGGGATTCTAGGGTCTTAAGAATGGCAGACAGCTAAGAGTATCCCTTCCCCCTTTGGGGTTTCAGCTCCCTACTCCATTGAAAAGGACCTGGCCTGCCTCAGATATCTTCCTCCCAGGATTCCTCTAGCATAGATGCCAAGAAGTCTCGAATCTGGGGCTTGGGGATGGGATGGTGGGGGGTGAAATTCCAGACTTTCATGCAGAACTCATTTACCTGTAAAGCACATTTACAAACACTACCCCTCCCACCATGCTTGCTTTTTTTCCATATTACATTTTTCCCTCTGCAACCCAAGTCTCTTCCAACTCATTTTTCCACGTAGTATACCTACTTCCTGCTGCCTTGTTGGCTTGCAGGCGGGAGCTCCAGGGACTAGAGCATTGCAGACAGGCCACACACTCCTGCCAGAGGGGCCCAGCCTTCAATTCCTGGGACCTATAAACTGAGCAGAAGGCTCAGGAGCTCAGACTAGAGCCAGCTGCTGCTCAGCCTTTGCTCTGTCCGAGCCAGCTCTGTCTACGGTCTCTAAATCACTTGCAACTAGATCTCAGCACCTCCTGGACCAGGGACAGTAGTGTCTCTGCTAGCTCCTTACAGTTGGAAAGCAACCCATTTGCTGACTGCTGCTGAGACTCCAGTGCAGGACAGTGGGAATCTGAATGCCCAGAGTTACAAAACCTAGCCACAGGGAACCTGTTTCACAGATGGAACATTTCATCATTCCAGTCCTTTTGGCCTGGAGAATCAAGTTGGCAGCTTGAGTGGTAGTTTAGGTCAGCCTAGGTCCAGTTTGTGGGCCAAGTGCATTCCTTGAGGAGAGATTGGACTAGCAGAGCTAAGTATGCTGAATGTGAGTGTGTGTGTGTAGGCGGGGGGGTTGAGGTCGTGTTTTCTGAATTTTAGCATTTCTTAGTCCCTCATGCTCCTGTCAAGTATACCTGCGCATCCTTGCACTTCCCTATGCAGCCTCTAGAGGGAGACTGCCAAGATTTTCAGTACCATGCTGGCCTTCTACCACATACAAAGAAGCAAGCTCTTCTTGGGTTCCATTGATGAGCAGAGAAGCTGCTGTAAAGCCTCTGCTTTTCCCACAGGTGCATTTGGAGAACAGGCCTTCCCTAAGGCCATCCTTCGTCTGTTGGGCAAGAAGGGAGGAGTGGAAGTACTCTGGCCAAGCAGCTCCTTAATCTGACTAGGCCAGCTCTGGGGCTCAGGGCGTTTGGATACTCAGAATTGTAGAGCCCAAACCAAGCTCTTGCAGGACAGCCATAGAGGACAGCTATAGCGTAGCATCAGGGGTCTGTTTCCCTTGCAGATTTTGATTTTTTTCAAGTTTTGTCCTGCACCCATACATACATGGTGGTGAGGGACCAAGGTGCTGTGTGGGGAGGAGGGTTCGCCCAGGGTGATTGAGCTGGTTTGAGGATACATTGTTCTTCCCACAGACCAATGAATCTCTGAGACTGCTCCTGACCCCAAGCAGTGCCCATCTAAGAGATTAGCATTGGCTGCCTTCATCCATCTTTGACAGCAAGTTTCTGGGAGACTGGGCCTTAGCACTACTTTGCTACTATCCTCATGACCAAGCCTCTGCCTCTGTGAGAGCAGGTGGAGCCTTTGCCTCCAAACAACACAAAAATATTTGTGGGCAAAACTTTTCTATAAAGTGTCTCCGTGTCAGGCTGACATTAGGCACCTACTGTGGGAATACCAGCCTTAACTGGATTCATACAGATGTCACTTGATCCATCTGTGTTTAGCCACTGGGTCACATGCTCTTCCTCTATCCTGCTACTTTTTTCATGCCTAGGGAGTCCATCCAGGGCTGAGATATGGACCCTGTACTAGGAAACAGAACTGTAGTATGATTTGTAAACATGGCTGCTCTCAGTGCCCCTGCCTAACAAAGCCAGAGATTGATCCCTGCAAAGGGTCTGCATGATTGGAGAAGCAGAGTTGGGCTTCCTCTCCCCTCCTAGGCATAAAGTATCACAGTTTATCTTTGGGAATGAAGCTCTTCTCCCTCCTACTTCTTGCATTCTTATGTGCACTCAGACCAGTGCCCAGCACACAAACACGGAAACAAACCCCAATAAGCAGCCTCTTGTTGTCTCACTGCACTAAAATAATCATTGATTTTTCTCAGTTGGTGTAGTGCTTGCCTACATTCAAGTTCTGGATTTAGTCCACAGCACTGCATAGACCAAATGTAATGGTTTATATACATATTCCCAGCGCTTGGGAAATGTAGGCAAGTGGACAGAAAAAAAAGCTAACCATCATACTTGGCAACATAGTGAGTTAAGGCCACCAGCCTGGGAAAATGGATGGATGGATGGAAGGATGGATGGATGGATGGATGGATGGATGGATGGATGGATGCCAGCCTGGGAGAATAATGAATGAATGAATGAATGAATGAATGAATGAAAACAAAATAATGTTAAAGGCTTTGCTTCGTTCTCACTCCCAGTTAATCTCTATTAACATCTAGCACCAACTTCAGTTTCTAAGACTGTGAGCAAATCTGGGTATCTTGACCTGGCTCTTCCTGTGAGCTGCCCTAGTCTTCATTCTATTTCAGCAGTGATCTTTTTCTTTGTTGTTTCTCAATAAAGAATCTCAAATAACCCTGGCTGGACTTGAACTTGCTGTGTAGCCAAAGATGACCTTGTACTTCTGATCCTACTGCCTCCACCTCCCCTGTGCTAAGAATACAGGAATTTACCAGTTACATGGTGGTAAGAATGTAACCCAGGGCCTTGCAGATGCTCAACAAGTACTGATCCAACTACACTACATTCCTAGGCCCTCTCAGGTTTACTGTTACTGGAAGGGGAATTGGATTTCTGAGATGTAGTCAGCTGGTGACAAGGAAGCACCAGTCCCAGTTCTTTGCCTGGGGAGTGTCTTAATTTGAGAAGTGGCTTATTTGGTTCTAATGTGTTAGGAAACTTCTAGACAACATGGCTATGGGATCTATCAAGGGGAAAACTGACAGGTTCTGGGTTTGATGCTAGCATGGATCGTGCTAACTATAGTGGGGATGAACTTCACCTGCTTGCCCAGTTCCTTTGTAGAAACCAGTGGCCACAGTCTTGGGTCTTGGAAAGGAGTATGTCCCTGAGGTGCCTTACAGAAAATAAGACAGAAAAAAAAGGCATAGTACAATTTAAGGGGCCAACAGGCAGGGGCACATTTGCTTTCATGCAAAGAGGAAAGGGACTGTCCAAGATGTTCATACTTGATAGCATGAAAAGACCTAGAGACTGAAGGCTCAGGCTTTCACGGGCTGCATACAGGCAATGACTCTGCCATGCATTCTGGCTCACGTGGTCACTACACATGTCTGCTAGGATGCAGTTGGATTTATGCAACCATAAGAGCAACTGAACTCTGATGTGGCAGCTTCAGTGCCATGATGAGTTTCCATTCCTGGCATGTAGAAGGTTCAGCCTGCCTGGACTGCTCACTTGATACAGTTTATGAGAGAACAGGCTCTTGCTGATGTGGCTAATTTAGTTTGGTCTTGGCTTCCTTCCCTTCCTTTTTTAGTGTGTCCCCCGCCTTCTACGGAAACATATCCAGGTCCTGCCAGCTGGCACCATTACTGAACTGGTCAAAGCCTAGCCCTGGAAGGACCCAGGGGGTGGCAGACCCCAGAGAGAAAGGCCTTTCTGCCTTAGCTCTGAACCTCCCAGGCTCTCTTTATGTCCAAAGGATCCAGTGTAGCTATTACTGGGCAATATCCAAACCCACAGCCTAGGCCTTTCCTCTTCTTCAGCTTTGGGTCTCTCAGTCTGGAGAACAGACTATGAAGAACGTGTTGGCTCTGATCAGTCTCCTCAACTGATGCTGAGGCCACTACTTAGCATTGAGTCCCTGTGAGGAAACAGGATGAGGAATCAACCTCAAATAGGGCTACAAATACCCACTTTGTCTTGTACTGATTAGAGAACACTGGCTGTCTTTCCTCCAGCAAACAGATTTAAAGTCACTACAATTTGGCTTATGTCCAGCTGCCAATGATATTCCTGACTTTACAGCACTTTAGAAATGTAGATCGTTTCACTTTCATCTCACAGGTGATAAAACTGAGGCAGTCCAGAGAGATGTGCTTCAATCCTACTGTCTGGCTCTGTGCCACACTAGTCTCCACGATACTGTAGGAACTTCCTTATTACCACCAGCTCCCTCCTCCAGAGTTTTCCCATCAGCACTCTCTGTGGTCTACCCTTAATAACTGACTAGAACAGACAGTTCTTGACCGCCCACATGTTTCCATATTCTCCAGGTGAGCAGCCATGGTTATACAGGTAGGTGTACCACCTACAGTGGAGTGTGTGCTTAGTCCTTGGTCTCTCTCATGCATTCTGAATTCCACCGATCCTTGTCACCCCTGAAACCTGAAAGGAAACCTGCATGATCTTGGTGTGCTACAATCATACCAGGTTCATTTCTCTATTATGATGTCATACCTGAGACTAGGTGCTAGGCTAGAGAAAATATATTCATTTACTTCTGGAGACTCAAAGGTGTAGCAGCAGCAGCAGCAGCTTGATTCAGGTAAGGATCTCATGGCTGGTAGCATTACAATGGCAGGCAGGAGAACCTGACTTTGTGATATGGAAAGCCAGGTAGAAACCAGAGCTGAGCCAGACTTGCCTTTTGATAGCAAACACTCATGAGAACTAACCATTTTCTCTCAAGACATTAATTCCATCATACAGAAGCTCTCCCAATTATCTCATCCAACCTTATTTTGTGTGATGGGATGAGGATGGGAATGGGTGTGGATGTGTAGGTGAAGGGGCTGAGTATGGATGCACATGTCTGTACATGTTCATATGCACATGTGGAAGTCAGAGGTCAATATCAGGTGTCTATCACTGTTGGCCTTATTTTATGAGTCTTCTAGACTGGCTGGTCAGCAAGCCTCAGGGATCCTTTTGTCTTTGCCTTCCCAGTGCTAGAACAGAAGGGTGTGTTACCATGTGGTTTTCCATTCCTCAAAATTTCACTTAAGTGTTCCCTCTTAATACTGCCATATTGGGACCAAGCTTCCAACACAAGTGCTTTTAGGGGACAAACCACATCCAAACTATAATGGTGATCCACAAGCCATTACAATTCATGTATTGACAGATCTGTGTTTGTCTTTGTTCCTAGGAGCCCACTGAATCCACTAATTACAGAACTGAAAGATAAACATCATGAGTATTTCTTCATTAGGAGGTATTGGGAAAGGTGAGCCGGGGTACCATGTCTGCCTGGATTATCCTAAGCAAACCCCTAGAGGGCTATGAACACTGTCCATGTAGCTAATGGATGACTTCATAATGGGTGGGCTGGCAAGGGCCCTGGGACTAGGGGCTGTAGTTCCCTGTTTAAGGCTTTTAGCATTGCCCCTGCCAGGGAAGCCTGTACCATCTGGCGAAGAGGAGCGCAATAATATCCTAAAACAGATGAAAGTAAGGACTACACTGAAGGGTGACCAGAGCTGGATTACCAAGCATGATGACTCTGAGGACCATACCATGTAAGTCCAGGACAGAAGGGCAGAGGGGAAGGCAGCAATAGTGGGGACATATGACCCAACCCTTCCTAGGAATGCCAAGGACATCCCAGCATTTAGAGCTCGGTCAGGCTGTGTGTCCACTAGCCAGCCAGGTGACATTAAAACTTCAAAACCCGAACACAGCCACAGATATCACAATCCTATGTGCTGAGAGGCATGTGTAGTCACATACCTACCTGTAAAGTGGGTCTGGAAAGGGGAAGGTGAGGTGCAGTGGTGGTACACATCAGGCTAGATTTGTGATAGAGCCACGGGGATTAAGAGGTGGTGAGGGGCATGGGAGCCACTGTCTTCAGGGCCTGTCTTTCTGCAGAGAGCCACTCTCAAGTCAGAACCGAGCCACACCCTTCTCATCTGTCAGAGACGAATCAAATGTCAGGTAAGAGGCGTTACCTAGCTGACTTTTAAGTAGACCCTAGGAACTCTTCTGCAAAGGGGTGTACATCTCACAGAGGGAACACCAAGGGAACATGAATTGAGAAAGACATGGAGGACCTTTATTGAGTCATTTGTAATGTTCTTTGAACTTCCCTTTTAGTGTTTCTGCAACTTGGCCATCTCTAAGAATCTACTAAGAACAAGGTGTATAGGAGTGAATGGTAGAGTTCTGTGGTATCCTCAGACCTGCCCTACCTAGCTGAGAGCACTCATGCTGAATAGAACAACTCTTGGCCGAGCCCTTGGCATCTTGCCAGATCTTTGGAGGGGCCTTCCTTCATTGCCTACCTTAAGCCTGAGATTGCTCCCTCTCTCACTATTTCTAGTGTGCTTTCCTTAGTGCTCCCAAGTCTTCTGAACCCTATCTGTCATTGACAAACAATAGGCCCCAGTACTCAGCCGTAGACCAAGCCTTCTGCTTCCACACTTCCATTCCCCCAATGACCAGAGAAGGAAATACTCTAGAGGAGTTGGAAAGGAAGGCCATAGGGCTTTACCTTCCATCAACACAGCCCCAGATTGAGGTCAGCCTTGGCTCTGACCAAAGGACTTTCAGTTTGATCCAGGAGAGAACAGACACATCTGTCCTTCAAGTGCCCTGGTGCCTGTCAGATCAGAAACTTCTGGAACTCTACAGTAAATGTTCAACCATAAAGCAAGCCTGGCCTGGTACCTACTGTATGTTAGGCTATGCTCAGCATGGCTTAGGAGGAGTTAGCCATGGCAGTGTTCCTGGAAGAGACTGAGGGAGAGAGAGGTGCACCAGAGTGGGCACCTGGCCACTGTATTAGGACATCTAGCAGCTGCTGTAGTTAGAAATATGATGGAATAAATGGTCTGAAATCTCTTGGCAGGTCTCCAAACACAAGGGCTCCAGCTGGTTATATCATCCGGTAAGTGACTTCCAGACCCTACCTGCATCCTCGTACCACTAGGGACACACCCAGACTTCTCAATACCTTCTGGTGTCTCTTGTAGGGGAGTGTTCACCCGAACAATAGATAGCTCTTCTCACTCCCAGCATCGCCCCTCTAAGACCAACGGAGCTCCAAGAAGGTACATCCTGGCTAGATGGTCAATAGGAAGGCTGGGAGAGCCTTGTCCACAGCCAAGTCTGAGAGAGGGCTAGCAAAGCAGTAAGGGAATGTTCTGTTCACAGATAGAGGCTGGGAGGGGGAGATTCTCACCCAGGGAGAGGGGCTCTGGACAGAGGTGTAGATTGTGCCCACACTTGTTCATTTGACTTACCCTCATCCCCTTGGCCTCACCTTGTACTTGCTGAGGGCATTGATCCATGTACTTAGTCCATCTTTCCGGTACACCAAGGCATCATGTTACCTACACACCTAGATACCAGTCAACCTGGGGCTCGGGAAGAGAGCCCAGTGGGCTCTTTCCTACTCAGTCGGGTCTGCCCTGTTCAGAATGCCTGGCAGGGCCAACAGGAAGACAGTCTCCCAGTGGCCCCTGTCCTGTCTCTCCTGGGCTGTGTTTGTAAACCTAGAGGCAAGAGGGGACCTGTGGTTGGGCAGATGGAAATGACTTGCTCTTCTAGTGCTTCTGGGCAGCTGGGAGCAGCTAATTCTGGTCGTCCTCTCCAGTCGACTGGCTATAAGATGACTACGGAAGATTATAAGAAGCTGTGAGTATCCAATGATGCCAGATACTGGACCTGCTGAGGGCAGGTGGACATTTACCTCTGAGTACAACCTGGGGAGAGCTATTCCTAGTGGCTTAATGACCCCTGCCACTTATAGATGTGGCCTGAATCAAAGGATGACAAAACTCTAGAAAAATGAATGGCCATGCTCAATATACTTCTTATAGGAGGCAAAACAAAGATTGTTGGAAGCTTCTGGAAGGAGCATATGGGTCTAGATAGTGGACCATGAGCCACAGCTAAGGGGGATGCTGTTCGCTCTCTGGGTTTCCTAGATAAGCTCCCTTCCCCATTCAGGTCTCAGGTCTCAGGTTCTTGGGCTGGGCTGGGCTGCACTGCGCTGAGCTATGCTTTGGGGCATGATATTACTTAGGTTGCCACTGTCCCCATAGACTATTGGTGTGGGTATTTTGTATCTAAAGTTGAGCTTCCCTTCAGGTTCTTTCCAAGGGCCCTAGACTGGGAGGGGGCTCTAGACAGATGTCCAGATTATGCCAGCACTTCCCAGGAGTCTACATCTAAATACAGCTTATTCCTTGCCCCCATCCTCCTGTTTCATGGCACAGCTGGCAGGCATTTCTAGGAAAGTAGTGAAACTGCAATCGGCTGTTGAGGGACTAAAAACATGAGAAAAAAGTGCTGGCTTTCCATTGAGAGCAAGTGGCATGAGCTAAGGCTCAAATGTTGCCACAGCAGTAAGTCAAGATGCTGAGGGTGGTAGCCTGTAGCAGGGAATAGGAAGGCCATGGAAGAAAAAGACCCATACCTGCATCTCCCCCCTCCCCCACAGAGCACCGTACAACATCAGGCGCAGCTCCATATCAGGGACTGAGGAAGAGGAGGTGCCATTCACCCCAGATGAGCAGAAACGGAGGTGATGATGTTCATTTTGGGCAGACCAATGGGCAGGGCAGAGGCTGGAGTCTTCACAGATTACTGAAAGGAATGTCTTTCCAGAAGTCTAGGAACTATCTCTCAGTGCTGGGCAGGCTCAGGAGGCACTTCTGAGGCACCTTCTAGGGATAGAATATAGGAAATACAGGTCCACAATAAAAGACTCGTGTGCAGATTCAAAAGGTCCCAAGGAACTTGAAAAATATGCAGGGCAAAGTGCCCTAGTGGAGGGGTGTCTGCAGTGTTCTTAGAGTACAGGAATGGATCCAGAGTTTCAAATGCCCCTTGCTTACAAAGAAGGAGCCCAGCTAAAGGCCAACAACTGCCAACCTATATGTGGTTTAGGAAGCATAGTGACAATCCCTTGCTAAAGACCCTGGAAGGCTGTCTGTTCTGTGCAAAAAGACCACAGTTGCACAAGGCCCGAAATCTGGATAGTGCAGGGACAGGCAAATGAATAAGAAGCTCTGATGGTGGCTCCGACTGAATGCTGTTCTGCCACCTGCTTAAGTCAAATCACCAGAGCAGTGGCCGGGCTCAGGCAGTGATGAGTATATCGGCACCTACTTGTCTGGATTGAAAGAGTCAATGAAGCAATGTGAAGATGTCAGCATTGCTGGGCAGGGCTGGGCACATGCTACATGCTCCCTAAGTAAGGGTCCTTCCCTCAGTGGCCGTTGTCCTTCTGAATAGTTCTTAGAGCAGTGCTACCCTGGTTTATCCTTATCAACCCCATGGTGTACTCCTGAGTCAGCCAGTGAACAGCCAGGCTAGACTGACAGAGAGGCTAGACTGATCCCCATCAAATGTCCCTCCTTATACTACTCCAGGTCCCAGGCTGCAATTGGTGTTCTGAGGAAGACAGCCCCACGGGAGCACTCTTATGTCCTCTCAGCAGCTAAGAAGACCACTAGGTGAGTTGTCCAGAAATGAGGCCCCATGGGCTTGAGCCTGCCTTGGCCACTACTGACTCCATGTTCTGGGCTCCTTCTTCTTTGCTTGGGGCTTCAGATTTCCTTTGACTAGTGAATGAGTTGTATACCTCCATGAGAATTCCAGAGCTCTCAGATGCACTTCTTAGAAAGATAAACAGACTAAAATTAGGGAAGGTCCTGGGAATTAGAAAGGTTCAGGAAATTGGAAAGGTTTGGGACCTTCTTGGGAGAGGGGCTAAGATGACACCTGCCCTTGAGATTTTTCCAACATGTTCCCTATTCTGCTTCCTTTCTAGCAGTCCTACTCAGGAGCTGCATTTGCCGTTCATTGCAAAAAGGTAAGTCAGGAACGCCTCAGGAGCCAGGTGCTATCCAGATAGCAAGCCTGCTGTCAGGAGGGATGCTGGGAAACAGAGGGAAGCTCTCTCTGAGCAGAGAGTCATGTGCTACCAACTCAGGCCAGGCGAAGACCTGGGTGACTGCTGACACATATGTCTCTGTGCAGTGAGGAGCCTGCCTGAGAGAATGCTTTTGCTTAGGTCTGAAGGGGCCTCAGCAGATGTCCTCACTCCTTCCACAAGCTGGTAGACACCAAGAAGCCAATATGACAAGAGTCATTGCTCTTGCCCTGCCTTGTGTTCTCCTGTCACCCAGAACTAGGACTAGAGAAACTCCATGGGAGCTGACTGTGATGTTACTGATTGGTCCTATGGAGCAAACAGGGTGAAAGACGGAATGAGTCCTATGTCATGAGTCTAGTTGTGTAAGGGTCTTGTTATTTCACACAGGTCAACTTCTGGAGAGATGCAAACAGGGAAAGATGAGGCCATGCTAAATTAGGATAGGCCCTGAATCCAATGGTAGTTTCCCTTTGAGACCAAGGAAATATAGACACAGACACGAAGAAAAGTCCACATTAATGAAGGCAGTGGCCTAAACTGGAGTGAGGCAAATATAATTTGTCCCAACCCTGCCAACACCTCAATTTCTGATTTCTGACCTCCACTTTTGAGGTGTTAAACCATTCAGTTGGTGCTACCTTGCTGTAGTAGCCACAGCTAAGAACACACTATTCTCTGTTACTTCGTCTATGGGGGGTGCTGCCAACTCCTGTACCTCCCACTGCTCATTGTATTTTATTCAGCTATTGTCACTCAACACAGCACTTCTGGGCCTTTGCACACTGGCTAGGCCTTGGGCTTGGAACATGTGGAATGCCTGCTCCTTGTTGACTTTCCACCTACAGCTTACCCTCTTTGCATCTCTTAAGAGCCTACTTCTAAACAAAGTCAGGCTCATGGGTTCCAGGGAATATTCCAGTGGCTTTAGTTACCCGATTCATCTGGACACTGGTGAAAGCATATCCTTCAAAGACCAGAAAGCACCAAGGTAACTGAGAAGACCACAAGTGCCACATTTTTCGCCCACAGGGTTAATGTGGTAGATGAGGATGTGCTTCCTGAGAAAATAAAGGAACCACCTGCTTTGGCAAGACCCGATCCTGGCTTAAGCAGGTAATCAGTCACTCACCTTGGGTTGTGAGAGACCGGCCACTGCAGCAGTAGCGTCCCATTGTTAAGCTTGCAGCTGGGAGTTCTATAACTTGGCTAAGTTCACCCTACCTAGGAGACACACCTGTTGCCTTCAGCACTTCTCACAGCTGCCTTCTTTGCCAGTGTGGATGGAGGTAGGGCCCAAATATCTCAGGACATTCTAATTGAGTTCATGTCGAATATGCCTAGGCCCTCTGGAAGCCAGGAACCCAGGTACATGTCAAGAACCAGCTCTAGAATATGAGCTGGTAATAGGGCTTCTCACTGGCCTGGCTGGTTGGGTTTGGCAACCAGGGAATGTCTAGCAGTGGGGTGACAGTGCAGGGCTGATATTTTCAGGCTGCTACCTGAGTGGCCTTTCTAAAATGTCAGACTGACCATGTCAAACCCCTTACCTCCACTTCAAACCCATCTTGCAGCTTCCCGTTACCAGGCACGTCTGCTAGAATGTCCACCTAGAAACCCCTTCATTGTCTGAGAGTAGCCTAGAGTTAGCTCTGGGTGGGAGAGTGGTGATATCCATCCACGGCGACAGTACCAAGAAGGCAAAGAAAAGATGAGGACAAGAAGGGAGAGGTAGATGGGTCTGGTTATCACACTGCAGGGAGGCCCCAGAAGGAGAGTGATCATGGATGCTGACACAGAGGGGAAGGAGAAGCTTCTCTCCCACATATTCTCCAGTCTGTCCTTTGGCCTACAGCTTGACAACTGAGAAGACTGTCCATCTGCAGATCCCAACCCCTAGAGCAGGACTCGACCTGGTAGCCCCAGACCTGGAAGCCCTGAGGTACTGAGCCCCCATTACTGTCCTGTGTCTCTTTATACCTTTCTCAAGATGAGAGAGAAGCAGGAGACTGGCTCTACCACTATGGGGATGACTTGTTTGTAATAGGTGTGGCAAACCTGAGTTCTCCATCACTATCTTAATATACATTTAAAATAATTATATAATGAGTAATTATGCAATGTAATGTTGTGAGGCCAAAGACCTGGCCTTGGGATCTAATGGTGGTTGGGACTTCCTGGGCTAGAGTTATTGACTTCATCTGATGAAGGAGACAGATAGATGCTAATATGAATGAGATCAACCTATTATAATGCTGGCCATGCCATGTACTTCAGTTGTCTCAGAAAGTGACAGGACTGGTCAGCAGAGCTGGGTGGGGACACTGTCTTTGTAACCCTTTATTAAAACCAGAGTTTTAATTAAGTTGCTTATAGGAGAAGGCATTGGGAAGTGGGTGGTGTTCTTGGGTCTGCCTTCACAGTTCACAGTGCCACAGTGCCCTGCGCTTGGAATAAAAATGAATGAAGAGGCCACATCCATCAAGGGGCACAAAGATCCAAGCTCCTTTTCCCTGGAGTGGGCAGGCAGGAGACATGCCAGCTCTATCATCAATCTTCTAACTCTCTGTCACCTTTCTTACTTTCCCACTCCCCATGCTGTCTTCCACACATCTTCCTGGGGACATTAAGTTGATAGCATGACATTGAGTAGTCTCCTAACATTGAGTAGCCTAGCAGGTTATACAGACTGGGAAGAACACTGGAGCATGGACATTTCAAGGACAGACAAGGGGGAAAAGATAAAAGGAGACCAGAGACTTGTGGCCACAGAAACAGAAGGTATCACAGGATTGAGGGAAGAGAGGTGATAAGTCTGAGGGAGAGACCCACTGGTGACCCAAAATAATGCTGAAACTGACTTCTGGACTTGGTAATACAGGGCTCCTGATGATCTCTGGGTTGACGGAGGGGTTAGGACATGAACTCAGAAGACAGCTGAGTTCCATTTCAGGTGGCTCATCTGGAAAACGGGCGTGGATAACAATAGTGAAGTGGATATGGAGAATTAATGTGCGGAAAGTTGGAAGAATAGAGTCTGGACCCTAGTCAACACTGGTGACTAATAATGAGGATTTGTGAGTTGGTCAGTTCATCCTTAGCACATTTTCTGCTCCTTCCAGGCAGCTGGCATTTAAGGATGAGGTAACTGCCTCCATCAGAGTGTGAGTGGAGGAGTAAAGTCATTTCTTACCTCTGCAGATTTTCCCAAAAATCCTTGTGCACTCAGCCTAAGGGTTTTTGGGAGCCTGGGCCCAATGTTAGCAGTGACATACAGACCAGCACTATACTACTGCTGCATATCTGCAGAGGAAGAAGTAGAGCAAGAGCGAGGAGGCGGGTCTATAGAGAGCAGAACTATAATATTTCCCCAGAGGTGCACAAGTCTTGCTCTAGTGGCCAATGACCATCAATGTGGCTACCTCCCTCTGAGTTTTCACCTTTTGTTCCTATTCTTGTTTGTAAGCCATTAAATCTGAATAGAAATGTTTGCCTAGAGTTCACTGGGGCTTAGATTGGCTCTGATCAGAGCAATTTAGAGAGGCAAAATATTTCTGCTCCCAAGTCATCTAAATTATACAAAGTTACAGCCTGATTAAAGTACTGAAACAGACATTGGTGCAGAGAAAGAGGAGGGTGAGATGCGAGTGCTTCCCACCACCATCACCAACAGCACATTCTTTGCCCGTGGATGTGTTACTTCTTGTTGAATTTTCTTCTTTTCCAGGCTAGCCACCACTGCATCTCCATCATTGACTTTCAAATTCCTGAAGAGCAAATTACAAGCCCCTCACTCATAGCTATCGGCCCATCCCTCAGCAAGGACTGGCCTTGGGTACAATGAATGTGTCAGGAAGGCAGAAAAAACTAACGAATGTCCTAATAGAGGAATCACTGCCTTCTTACAAATTCCGCCTTCCCCACATATTCATCTGCATAACTAGCCTTTGTCTCCAGGGATGACTATTTTAGTTTGGAATCATCTTGGGATAGGTACAACTGTCACTTTTTTGATTGCCCATTTCTGCAAAGAGAGAAATAAGTAACAGTTCCAAACCAAAATGGAGTCATCCCTGAAGACGAAGGCTAGTTATGCAGATGTTGGCAAAAATAATGGTACAGTTTTAAACTGTGCCACCAACCTTATTGTTGGTATGAAGACAGCTGAAACTGCTGATGACAGTTTGGCCCATCCTCATGACTTCCTGAAGTCTACCCACGTGGATCCTTTAAGGATACTTTTCTGGCTGCTTTCCCAACTGGTTCTATCAGCAGATTCATTTTTCTCACTAATCTACCTAGTTGCAGTGGGTGCCTGAAGCCAGATACAATAGGCCCCACCTCTGTAATCTCTTGCTCTAAGAGATCTAGGAAAGACCATTAGGCCAGGGATTCAGTTATTTGAGTTGCCACTTATGTAACTTCTTGGTATCTGTGCAGGCATCAGAATGATCTTCCCCAAATAAACCATGATGTGTTTATCCCCCTCTGTCAACTTCCTTGAAATTAAGCCCAAACCTCTGTCTCTTGCTCCCATAGCTCTGCATGGCAGTGGGGACTCCCTCTCCAGACTTTTCTTTCTCTTGTACCACAATGCTGCAAACCGTTTCAGAGTACTGTTGGCTACTGTAGAAACCATCTGATCGGCTGGGGCTATCATGGCTTTTTCTTTGGAATCATCCTTCCTGTTTATACACCTTCAAAAAACAAATCCATTTGTTTTACAGTGAAGCTAAACCTCAAACTCATTTGCAAAATAACATGAAGTATCTTTCTAGATTTGTAGGATTTAGTGCAGTCTGTCACAGTTATACTAGTTTGATTATATACATGTACATATATGTGGATGTACATGTGTTTGCATGTATGTGTGTATGTGCACATGTGTGTGTATATATGCATGTGTTTTAAGACCAGAGATCAATATCTAGTGCCATTCCTTAGGCACCATACATCTTGTTTTGTGAGACAGGGTTTCTTATCAGCACCTGGGACTTAACTTGTTCCAAAGCATAGAGTAGCTGGAGACTTATGAGTGAGGAGACTGGATCAGGGCCTTGTTGCATAAAATGAAACATTACCAATCAGGTTTTAATCCAAATAAGAGCTGCTGTGGTTTATGGACTTAAAGGTGACTAGGTATTTGAATTTTAACATCACACAACAGTCACCTTCCTTTTTACTTTAGATCATATGCTGGGAGGTGGGGTGGAAAGTGGATCTATAAGCTACAAGCCTTGGTATGCACCCTTTTTTTTCTTTTAAATTTTACTAATGATTAGCACTGAGTGAAAATATTAGCTGATGATAGTTACAGTACGTTGTCTTTGTGTACTTACAGCTGCCTCAATATCCCTGTGAGATGGGTAAATGGGGAAACAGAAAGGTTAAGTGACTTAACCAAAACCATACCTGTGACAGCTGAGTCCTAATGAACAGCCTCAAAGAGAAACCTTCAGAGAAACTTCAGCAAGCTAGTTGATGAAATGTGTTTGAAGCCTAATGTCACCTTCCAGCTGGTGTACTTGATCTGGTGTTATCATTCCCCAAGCCAAGAAAGACTTCTGATTGTGCAATTTGATAGAGGAGAAAACTTGGGTCCACATGTGTGATGAGCAACTAGGAATAAACTCTAAATCTGCCTAACTGCAGAGCCCAGTTCCAGACAGTAACATTCCTGTATTTACCAGTTTGAAAAATCAATGCAAACATTTCTGATGACACTGTTTAATAACTGGCTGTATTTGAATTGTTTTTTTCCATTTAAATTTTTGAAGTTTTTATATATGTTTATATATGTGTTTTGCCTGCACATGTATGTTGGCACACCACCCATTTGCCATGTCAGTGGTGGGGTGGCCAGTAGAGGACAATGAATCATCAGACTAGAGTTAGAGACTGTTTCTAGCTTATGTGGGTGCTTGGAATAAAACTTAAGATTTCTATAGAGTAGACAGTGCTCTTAACTGCTGAACCATCTTTCCAGCCCCTCGCTTGGGGAAGTATTAACAACAAAACCCTTGAGATTTTTTGGTAATTTCCTGAGGGTATGTCTCCAGCATTCTCCGTAAGCATTCCACTTTTCCTCTCTTCTCCCGTATACACTGGAGATGGCAGTTCTTAATCAGAGGTTTGTCCTGCCCACTCCTACCCTCCTGCGTCATACAGTAGTAACGGAAGATTTTTTGGGTTGCCACAGCTGAAGGCGGCTTCTAAAGGCTAAAAATCATGGATGCAGCTAAACGGTAATATTGTCTATTCTTAACACACACAGTATTATTATTATCCCTCCAAAAACGTTAATATTAACGTTAACAAACCTTCCTCTGGCACTTGTGTTCATTTTGGGGGAACACACACACACTGACGAGTGCTGCAAACAGGCATCACGAATACAGAGCGCGTGCACCCGCGCCTGCAGCAGATTTCAGTTGCGCAGGCGGATTTGGTTCGCTGCCTGCGGGCGCGCATGCGCATGAGTAAGCAAGCTGGCGCCAAGGTACGCCTACTCGCGCGGCCATTTCCTGCAGCCTCTAGCTCAGGCTGAGGTGCTCGCTATGAAGAGGACAAAATGGCTGCTCCAGAGAGACTGGCTTCTAAGGGGCTCCTCCTGAGGCAATGCTAGCTCCAGCCGCGAGATGGCGCTGGAAGATCACAAATGGTCCCTGTTGCGCCAGTTCACGCCCATTACCCATCCCCCACTAGCAATCTCAGAGGGAGATTGGCTACAATAGGAATGAGGAAACCTTGGAGGGGGTGTTGGGGGGGAAGGAATGACGAAACCTAAGGACAGTCTGTATTGAATACTGCGATACTCACTGGACCTCAAGGGCTATCTGGCCCTCTACCCACGACTGACCTCCCCCTCGGTTGTGAATTCACAGCCCCCTTTCCATTTGATCAACTGTGATTGAGGGACTTGAGGACAGACCCAGGTGACAAAGTAAACTATCAGAAGCTGTAGGGGTTTACCCAATGTTCTTTTGACTGTACATAGTGGACTAAACGCAGGGATTCTTGAGTTTGAATTTAAGACCAAGGTAACTTTATGGGAGCTTGGACATACTATTCAGCACTTACATGAACAATAATGGAAATACTTTCTACCCTAGATAGTTTAAAGAGTTAAATGGGTTTACATATGTAAAGCATGCAGGACACTGGGGGGTGTACGAAATATTATCAAATGCTACCTTTATAAAACCTTCCCCACTGCTATTTTTTTTTGTTTTGTTTATTCAGTCATTTGATAGCACACTTTCTGGCCTTTTTCCTTTGAAATTTTGTTATCACATATTAAATCTAAGACATAGATTGCTTTCCTCTTTGTTGTATTGCAAGTGTGAGATTTTTCCAGTTTGTATTTGACACAAGAAGGTAAGTTTTAGACATGTTCTCACTGCTGGCAACTGCGGTCAGGCAGCAGATTACATTGTGTAGAAAGTATCACTGCCTTCTGTGCAGTATGTAGTTAGGTCAAAAATTTGCAGTGGCTGCCTTAAGCTACCAGAGTCTGAAAAGGCTTCAGAGAATACAACAAATCTCACATCCCCCCCCCCCCCTCTCTCCCCACTCTAGTTTAGCAGTAGCTGAGGCCAAGTGGCAGGAAACTAAGATACCCCCTTCAGGATGTTGTTATATTGCACAGAAAGGCATTCTATGAGTGTTTAACCATTTTTTTTTCATGACCTATAAAGGTTACAACTCCTGAAACTGCACTTACTCTGCTTCAAGGCCTAAGATTTCCCTATAATGCCCTACATGCAAGCTGCTCTTTCTGGAGAATCTTGCCTCTATTTACTGAGCATTACTTCTTCCTGGTAGGCCTGGAGGAGACAATTGGTTTGTTTTCACTGCAGAGGAGTTTTAGTTTCCCCTTGCCTGAGGCTGAAAACTTCAATTAGTTTTACAACCTAGTCCCTGAAAAGCGTGGCCATCATGCATTCTCTTTGTTGCGCCAGCTTAGAGCCTCCCTGCTATGGCCTTAACATCCTTAAGGGAGTGGTAGTCACTGATAATAGGTTCTTACTCTGTCCTTTGCTTAGTAGTTCCCAGAGCACTGCAGGAAGGTGCTAAGATGGTGGAACAAAGATCCAGGAGTGGTAACAAGAGAGGAGTGCAAGCAACAGCATCTACTGTCTTTCTTGTGGCCCCCACCTTTGAGAGTACATTGCAGGCAAACTGAGGAAGACTACCCTCCTTGATGGCTTCAGCTGTAGCTTGAGCTCTTTATGTTACAGTACAGTGGGACAGCGAGAGCAGTGCCTTGGGCCTCTTCCTATATGATACTTGTTCTTCCTCAGCCCCTCAGCTGATTGTAAGACGAATGTGGCCCCCAAGACCATCGAGGCCTGGCAAGAGATGCCAGCTGATACAAGATGTGGCCAAGGAGACCTACTTACAGCTCAACATACTGCAGATCCCAGCATCCCAGACCTGCAGAGCAGTCCCAGTGCGCCCAATCAGCCCATCAAATATGATGCTTGTGTCAGCAGGTAAGGTCTTACACTGGTCTCCTGCCACATCCAAGGTTTCTGCCAGGGTCACAACATAGGTGGGAACTGCTTTTCTTATTCCAGGCCACTGCCTGGGTTCTCTGAATGTGCTCAGAATGTTGATACCCTGGTCCTGAGGTGGTGTTGACTGCTTCCTGGGATGAAAAAGATAAGGAAGGACCATGCTTGAGAAAGCAAAAGAAAGAGGGAAGACTGTTAGTTTATGTGCATTTCTGTACATGAATGATGGATATTGTGACTGTAACTAAAAGTGACTTTGAAGTATGGGCAGATTTTCAAGCCCAAGCTCTCCTTTGTAATTCCTAGATTGTAAAGGATACATAAAATCATTGACATAAAAATAGAAATGGCAATGTCTAGGGGAACAACGGGAAATTAGTTGGAGGTATGTATGAAATGAGAGTCAAGGTATATGGGAAAAATGTGTTCAGTATACAAAATGTTTGTTTTAAATTGTTCTTATGTAACACCATGTACCAGGTACAATAAAAGACACAACAACAAAAATTTTTAAATAAATTTTTACAAGAACAGCCTACAGTTGCAGGAGAAAATAATCAGTCCTGTGGTGTCTGGGGAAGTGATGTTGAAGTTAGATTTGAAGGCTAAGGAAGATTCCCACAATAGATGTGCTAATGAAGGCATTACAGATTGAGGAAACCAGAGACCTGTCAAAGGGAGGTATATGGTAAGTGTCTTAGTTATGATTTTACTGCTGTGAACAGACACCATGACCAAGGCAAGTCTTATAAAGGACAACATTTAATTGGGTCTGGTTCAGGGATTCAGTCCATTATCATCAAGGTGGGAGCATGGCAGCATCCAGGCAGGCATGGTGCAGGAGGAGCTGAAAGTTCTACATCTTCATCTGAAGGCTGCAAGCAGAATACTCACTTCCAAGCAGCTAGGATGAGGCTCTTAAGGTCCATACCCACAGTGACACACCTATTTCTATAAGGCTACACCTTTTAATAGTGCCATTCCATGGTTGGAACAAATACAAACCACCACAGTGAGTGTGGACTCAGAGTGAGTAGAGAAAAGAAAAGCTAACTGGTACCCTTGCCAGGAAGCCCTGAAAGAAAACTTAAGCAGTCACTTGTTCCTGAGCTAGTAACTGCAAACTATACCCTGAGGAGCCAAAGGACCAGCAATGCTTTTCAAATAGGAGAGGAGTTAAGAGGAGTTGCAGGACTGTCAGGCCAGGGAGGTGCACAGCAGCACAAGGCAGGAGGCCAGGACAGAATCTGTGGCTCAGGCTGAGAGTGACCTGATAAGGCTGCAAGGGTTGCTGACTTTAATTAAAGGTAATGGTGAGGGAAAAGTGGTGCCCAAAGATGTGTCCAGATTTCTGTTTGGGGTGACAGGCTGGATACTGAAAGGAACTAGCTGCTGTGTTAAGGTCATTGGACCGTGTTGACTTTGAAGGGCCTGGAGGAGATCCAGGTGACAAGAAGCCCAATAGGCTGGAGTTGTTAAGATCTGATCACTGACTAGAGGACTGAGTTTATAGATGACAAGTGACGGGAACATACAAGAACAGCCTGGAAGCCAGCACATGGATATATCCAAGGCTTTCCCCAAGGGCCTGGTGTGTGGAGAAGGAATGTAACTCTTTCTCTAAACCAGGAACATGATTGGCATAAGCCATAAGCTTGTGCAATACCTCCTGACCCCAACTCTCCTATTTTCTTTATCTCCTTCATTTCTTGGTGGTTTAACTTAGGACCCTTTTCAAAATTACTTGCTTTCTGGGAATTGGGGGGCTGCTTGCCTCTTGAGATGGTTCCCCCAATGCTCTTGGGAAGTAACATTCAGATTCCATAGATCAGCAAGAGTCAGGCCTCTGCTCTTCCCTGCATATGGTATACAATATCCATTCTTTTTCAGTACTCCAGATGAGGAGAAAAATGCAGCCCCCAAGATCATCAAGACCTTACAGAAGATACCTGACACCCTACAAGATGGACAAGGTGACCCAACTGTGGCTTCTCAACAACTGGCAGATCTCAGCATCCTAGAGGCAAAGAGTAGCCACAGCGGACCCGAGCAGCAGATCAAAGTACAGGACTGTACCAACAAGTAAGGGCCTGCACTACCCTCTTACTGCCCCTGGCACAACTATCAGGGGCCACAACCCAGGACAAACATATGCACTTACAGTACAAGCCTATTTCTCTTCACAGATATGAGAGGTTAAAAAGCAGCAGGAAACAGACCAAACAAGCATTTGAGTGCACATGGTCTCTTGGAGTCCTAGGATCAGCTCTATTTGAACAAAAGCACCATGCTATCCAGCAACCAGTTGGAGCAGGAAAACCGATGTGGGTTGGAGTTAGAGATACAGGGTGTTTTACAAACTTATGATGGGGTTGTAAGGTCTTGAGAAAGGTAGAGCCTGGTTTGAATGAGATTATTGCCATAACTAAAGCTGCCACTTGGACGAGTTCTTTCACTGTCCAACTACCACCAGGATGGCCAGAGAAGGGACCAGTGAGTCAATAATTCACCTCTGTGGTGCTGACCTAGGAGTGTGTGGTGGCTGAAATAGGCTGACAGCAGTAGTTTCAGGAAACAAGGGTCATAAGTTTTCTGTGAGAGTCCAAAAGACCAAGGTGTAAAGCAATAGGAAACAGTATCTCCCCTTCCACTTTTCTGTGAGCAATCCAGGCCTTCCACAGTATGAGCTTTCTGATTCCTAGCCTCAGAAGAGCAGGGCCTGGCTACACAAAGGTTGCTTATATAGTATTTATCTGAAGTGTAGTATGATTGTTCTCCATTCTAAAATATTCTGTCAATTCTTATTTATAAATAAAATCCACTAGAGGCTGGGATTATATTGAAAAAAAATAGATCTACTTTTAAAACCTCTTTAAAACAACCCTCGTCTATATTGTCTAAAAATCAACAATTTCATTCATACGTTAATAGTTCAATCCATTCACAAACACTTTATAGACACACCAACAGTTTAATTCAATAGAGTTGAAATAACAAACACAAATGAACAGAGAGAGAGACAGAGACAACTCGGCCTCAGTCTAGGCTTGAGGCAACAAGATACCGAAAGAGATGCCAGGAAAACTTCTCAACTATGTCTCTCTCAACAAAATAAAACTCAACAAAGACATTAGAGCAAAAATAGTTGTATAAACAAGCCAAACTCAACCTTTGTCACTGTCTATTAAGTCCTTTTTATATGCCCTCTAAACATCACATGGCCTGTACCAGTCTTGCACAGGTGTCTGTCTCAGTTGACATCCATTTGTCAATCAGCTCAATCCACAAAAGTGACAAAAAACCCTAACACACCACCAAAAGTTTCTTGTTTCTTTCTATAGAGTCTCAACAAATATAGCTCAAGTACACAATATAAGACAGACTAATACATATATATGGTTAACAAAAAATCCTTTCTCTTATGTCTGCTTCAGCTAAACATTCTCTTATGAGTCTGTCTTACTCTTTCACCTGCATCTATTTAAAAAATGTTCCTTCACATGTTTGCCCCAACAAAACACCTTCCAACATAACTGACTTTCTAAAGAACCCATAAGTTTTCGCTTCAGTACTCCTTTATTTCTTGGGCTTCCTGGCTATTCTTCTGCCCCCAGACCTAATTTTGACCCACTCTCTTGTTCTTGCCTCTGCCTTTCCATATCTCAGTTCCAAGAGTCTTCGCAGGAATGAGGAGATACAGTCAGAGCCCAGAGCCTGCACTGTTCATCAGCAGACTGTGAATACTGTTTTTCTGTTTGTAATAAGCCTTCTCAATGATCTCCTCTCCCTAAGCTAGAAAAGCCCACTTTCTGTTCTCCTGTTCACCTTACTCCATTCCTGTCAACCACAGGATCCATCCTATGAATGTTTCCTTACCACTGGGCCACTGGGTATGAAGAACTCTGGAGGCCTCTTGCTGCCTACATTGCAGGCCTGTTTTTTTTTTTTTTAATTTTATCTCTTTAGTGCTACTGTTCTCTGTCGCTGTCACTCTGTCTGTTTGTCTGTCTGTCTGTCTCTCTCTTTGTGTGTGTGTGTGTGTGTGTGTGTGTGTATGTGTGTGTGTGTGTGTGTGTGATCTGTATGAGGTATGCTTACCCATGTATGTACATGAGTATGTGGAGGCCAGAGGATAGGATTGAGTATTTTTATCACTCTCTACCTTATTGTTTTGGGTGGGTATATGTGTGGTATGTGTACATGTATGCATGTACGTGCATGGTGGGTATGGGTGCATGTATGTAGGTCCAAATTGGCATCAGGTGCCTGATAATTTTCTTTTTATTGAAGCCAGGTCTCTTGCTGAACCTGGAGCTTGGTAATTTCTGCTACTAAGCTAGCCACCTTTCCCCAAGGATCCCTTCACTGTGTTGAGATTATAGGTAGCTACCACATTGCTTAAATTTTTAAGTATATTCTGGAGATCCAAACTCCAGTCTTTGTTCTTGTGAGCTACCTAGGGGGCCAGCATCCTGGATCAGGGCCATGTGTTGCAGCCAAGGTGACTGGTATCTTTCAGAATGAGGTCCATCTGATGCCTCCTCATTAATCCCTGAGCCCATCTACTCTCCTCCCATGGTCTGCAGTTCTCCAGAGTTTGATATAGGGTGAGGAACTTAATCCTACAAAAGGATTGTTTTGTCTGGTTTCCTAACTAGCAAACTAGACTGTTTTTCCCTGTTCCTCCACCCTGGTTGCCCCATCCCCAGTAATCTGATGGGCAAGTTACCAACACCAGTGCCTTAGCCTGAAGTCCAGAATTCAGAGTAGAAATTGGAAAATGGACATCTCACCCATGAGTCATTATGAAGTGGGCTGTGTCCCCTCCCCACATTGAACGTGGATTTTCTCCTCTGTACAGAGGAATTCCATTCACTGATCTCTGAGAAACATTCAATAGCAATAATAAGGGATTTGCACCCACTGTTCCCAAAACACTGGCATGCTTTTAAAGGTCTTAAAATAGTAAACTTTGAGGTTAGGCCATGAAGGTGTATTTGAATCAAAAAGTAGAGACATGCTTACACTGTAGAGACATGCTTACACTTTTCTTCATTTCTTTCAGGCAGACCAGCCCTTCAAGCTGCATGGTCACTGTTACTGTCTCTGACACCTCTGAACAATCTCAATTGTGTGTTCCTGGTGCCTCATGTGAGGTGGACTCTAGCTCTGCTATGTAAGAAGGGCCATCTAGCAAGTCTCGGTGTTCTTAATCATGGGGGTTCCCTATAATCTCCTTGCAAGTAAAGGATGCCACTTTCTATCTCTGTTGCTTTCTCTGTGATGTCTTCTCCAACTCCGATCATCCCAGTAGCAAATGGGCAGATATAGTATAATCCTTAGTCCCTCGGGTATAAATTTTACCTTCTCCAAGCCTATTGGCAGTCCTGGACATGGGCCTGGAACATGCTTTCCTTCTCATCTCAACAAGAAGCTGAAGTGGAGCATACAAAGCTAGCAGATACAACCAGTGGCAGGCTTGGCCATCGGTATGAAAGCCGGGGATGCCAGACTGATCACCCCACCCCTCTCTTTCACTGCTTTTCCTGTACTGTTGAATACCTTTAGCCTACAAGAAGGGATGCCAATCTAGGGAGTCTGCTGAGTGAGCAGTATGTGTAAGTTCTCTACTGATTAGGCCAGGGGACTGGAACATGGAAATGAGGGTCAAGGCTGGGGCTACACTGAGCTGACCTGAAGCAGACCTTGTTTCCAAAGCTTGCAGAGGCATTCCAAAGCATAGATTCAGGTTATTTGTAGGCCCCTGGGACCCAGCTGATAATGGAGTGTGAAGTGTAGCAGGTGACTACTGAAGGGAAGGCACTGAGTGGAAAGAACTAGTCCACATGGACAATGCATCTGTCTGCAGCTTCCCTTGCAGCATGGCTTATGAACAATCTACCCTAGGCCTTCACATGAGCTTCTGCCTTTCCTTCACACTGGGCTGGGGGCACTGACCTCCTCTGCGGGCCAGGCCCAGTTCCCTAGAATCTTCTAGTACACATCCTATTCTGCTGTGCTCCTTCTACAGCAAAGGGATTCTCTTCGTGAAGGAGTACATGAATACTCGTGAAGCATCTTCTGGGAAGTCAGTGTTTGCACACCGTGACAGGTAAGAACATGTTTTAGTTGCCTTCATTCCTATTTCCTGCTACTTCAAGCAGGACTTAGTGGATAGTACCTACTGGGTAATCATCCAGTGAGTGACAGCATACTGCAAGTGCCTACTAATGCATGATTTATGGATTTTCATATTTTCTTTCTAGTTAGGTGGAGACAAAATCTAGCCCCCATGTTCTTTCATGCTAGGTTGCCCCACTGAACGCCTTGTCTGTTTGCTTTCTGATGCCATGCAGGAAATTAGTTCCAAGTCTTTTTAGTACTGTTCCACCCACCCACACTCTAGCTTGTGTCAAGTTGATATAAAACTAGCCAGCACAATTGACACACAAACATTGCTGTTATGTCAAATTGGGTCTCTTGCTGAAACTGGACTGTACTTTCACCAATAATAGCATCTCCAAGCCTCTCTTCAGGGTCCCCAGACCTGTCACATGGTGCCAAGCCCCCACTGCCTTCCAGACTCACCACTCCATGCCATCAAACCCAGTGCTACCTGGGTGACTACCAAGTTCAGCTGCCAGGACAAAGTGGAGCCTCTGCGACCTCTGGAACAGAGCTGCTGAGTGCTAATGCTGAGGACATTCTTCCCAGAGTGTCTCACCTCAATGATGCTGGTGATCCCTGCTAAATTATCAGTTCCAGGAAACCAAGCATTGATTATCCCAGTGTAGGAAGGTTTCATTTTAGTGCTGATTGCTTCCTGTTAATCACAGTCCATCAGTCTGTCCCAGATAACCAGTACCACAGATTCTTAATGAAAACATACAAGGCCTCCATAAACACTTTAAGTGACTTTGCGACTACTCTCTTTCACCTCCATCCTCTGCATTGTTCTCAGCCTTCTTAGATTCCACATTACCACAGAACAGCTCACCAAACTTAGGAAGCTCAATGGATTTTTTTCTAGCCAAATTTCCATGTCCACAACCCTCCCCTAAACAACATGGACAGGTCTGTCACAGCGGTACCCCACTCCTGGTACCAATTTCTGTCTTGGTTAGTGTAGCTACTGTGGAGATGAAACACCGTGACCACATACCACTTGGGGAGGAAAGTGTTTACACTTCTACATCATAGTCCATCATCCAAGGAAATCAGGCCAGGCACCCAAACAGGGCAGGAACCTGGAGGCAGGAGCTGATGCAGAGGCTGTGAGGGGTTGCTGCTCTCTGTCTTGCTCTTTTTGCTTTTTCAGCCTGCTTTCTTATACAAGCTAAGACAATCAGGCCTGGAATGGCCCCACTCAAAATAAGCTGGGCCTTCCCATGTCAATCACTAATTAAGAAACTACCCTACAGCCTTTTCTATAGGCTGATCTTATGGATACATTTCCCCCAAGTGTTCCCATCTCCAAAATGACTCTGTGTCAAGTTGACATAAAAGTAGGCAGTATATCTAGTTTCAGATTTCTTCAGTGTATGGGCTCCTGAAAGTTCCCTTAATAACCAATACATATCCATATGTGGTAAGACTCCACATTTTTTCTGCTGGTCAAAGGAACTGAGGGTCTCACTGGTACATAAGTCTCAAGAATCTTACCAGAGGGTGTCTTCTTAATTCACCATGAAAGAACTCCTCATCAAGAAAAATGTGCCTCCTTAGTATAAGTCCCTATTGTACCAAACACAATTTCTGATCATAATGGTGATGTCTGTCAGTGTAGTCATGTCTCTAATTGTGGTTAATGAGAAAAGTGTCTTCTATGTATGGCTATGATAATGATGTGGCTCATGTTGTATTCTCTTCTCCATTATACTTCTTGTAGTGCCAGCAGCATTGAGGACTCATTGGATCTGGCAAAGAAACACCCATATGAAGGCACTCCTTCTAAGAGGTTTGTCTGCTTTCTTGACAGAGGTCTTCTAGTTATGTAGGTGAGAGAGCACTAAGGCAGATCTCCACATGGGTCTTTCTCTGCTACTTTGAAGCTTTTGATCTGTTTGCAGTTCTGTCATATAGTGGGACACTGAATAAGATTGTACTATCACAATTAGGATGTCACATTTATGGCAACTGAAGCCTGTAAACCAAGATGAAGAATAAGGTCTGAAAGAGAGCCTAAGGAGGCTCTTGTGAGCAAGATAGACTCTTCAGATTAGAATCTAATGATTCCTTTGACTAACTTGCACATCTGAATAGATGCAGAAAGAAACAACTACACAAAAGATTGGTGTGTAGAGAAAAATGTTTTTGTTTGTTTTATTATCAAGAAGAAAGAACTAAGAATGCACAGTGGCCTGGAACTGTGGAACTGATCACTAGATGTCAGCAATAATAGGATGGCCTTAAGGACAAAAAGGGGTTACTTCTAAATTCCTAGAATAGGAAAGAAAAGAATCTGCATCAGAGAGTGACTCTACCCAGGTTACAGTGAGAACAAGGGAGGAGGAGTAAGTCACAGGAAGTTAGTTACTGGCAGAGCCAGAAATGAATCCTGGGGCTTGATTACTAACAGGTTATAGATATTTCTCCTTTGCCATATATCTTCTCATTTATTATTAGATCTAACTTACTGTGGTTTAGACGCAGAAGCCACAGCTAGAATGGGGAGAAAGTTAAGATGAAACAAATCTCAACAGTGTGCTCCTTTTACCCCAACATAAAAACAAGCACAGGAGCTTGTCTATAGACAGGGTGACAGATGTCCCTTCCATTATGCCAGATCACTGAATTCTGAACAGTCACGGATCACTTGCTAAGCCATGTCATCAGATAATTTCTTTTTCTTTTTTTTTTCTTTTTTCTTTTTTCTTTTTGGTTTTTCAAGACAGGATTTCTCTGTGTAGTCCTGGCTGTCCTGGAACTCACTCTGTAGACCAGGCTGGCCTCGAACTCAGAAATCCCCCTGCCTCTGCCTCCCAAGTGCTGGGATTACATGTGTGTGCCACCACCGCCCGGCTCCAGATAATTTCATAGTCTGTATATGCTACTTTAAAACTGCCCAAGGCTGGGTATGGTGGTACATGCCTTTATTCCTAGGTGTCACATGCCTTTATTCCTAGGACTCAGGAAGCAAAGGCAGGTGACTCTGTAAACTTGAGGCCAGCTTGGATTACATAGCAAGTTTCAGCCCACCTAGGGCTACACAGTGAGACTTTGACTCAAAAACAAACATACAAAGAAGGAAGCACCTGCAATGGCTTATTTTCTTCTTTCTAGGTCTTAACTCTTAAAAGTCTTACCACATGTCATATTGCTATAATAAGGACACAGCATCTAACACATGAATCTCTGGAGGATACATTAAAGCTTTGTATAGACCATGGAAGGTAGAGTGCTGCGATGCCTGAGAATTCTATAATTATATAGGAGCAAATGAAATATGTCATTTTCCAGTAGCATGACAGATCAAATACCATGATGCTCTGTCTCTCCATTGTTCCAACAATAGAATCTTACATTACTGATTAGTCACGGAGCTTGGTCATAGGACTGGGATTCTCTCCAAGGACAACCCCAATCACTTGTACACAAAGAACATAGGAGAAACAGGGATGCACTGAGAAGAGGACTCTCATGCCATTCTTACATCCAAAGAGCTATAAGCCAGCAGCAGGATGGCAAGGTGTCTTAGGGTTTCCACTGCTGTGAAGAGACACTATGGACATGGCAACTTTTATAAAGGCAAACATTTGGTTATGATTCAGAAGTTTAGTCCATTGTCATCGTGGCAGGAATCACGGCAGCACACAGGCAGACATGGCACTACAGAGGTAGCTGAGAGTTCTGCATCTGGATCCGCAGGCACCAGGAAGAGAGTGAGATACTGGGTGGGCATGGCTTAAGCATCTGAGACCTCAAAGCCCACCCCCCAGTGACATAGTTCCTCTAACAAGGCCTCCTAATAGTGTCACTCCCATATGGATCTGTGGGGAGAATTTTCATTCAAACCACTACGTCAGTGCCCATGGCAGTGCTAGGTCCTGGTTACTAGTGACACTATGGCTTCTGTTGGAATCAGGTCTACATCTCTGGAAGATAGAATTCCTTATTTAAGCCTGTAGGATCAGAGAATAGTGCCTGCTTCAGCAGTTCCTGTTGGGGGAAGAATAGGGAGGAAAAGCAGAGATGATTATCAAAAATAAAGGGAATCGTGGAACAGAGACTACAACTGATCAAGAAATATCTTCTAGGACATTAGCATGAGTTCTGAGAAGGCTATATAATCAAACTAAAGATGGGTGGCCTTGATAAGAACTAGAAGAAAGGGTGAGCTCCACGGTCCCAGGCATGCAGAAGAGGCTGTGAAGACTGGTTTAGGAGAATAGTGATAAGTTGAAAAACCACTTTGGCACAGGTCATGCTCCTAGTTATACAACACAGAACACATTGGGAAGCTGGGAATAGTGGTAAACTTAGAAGATCTGCTGCATCATAGCAGAAGTATGGGAACCAGCCTGACTGCCTCATCCTTGTTTCCATCTCCTAGACCAACTGCAGGGGTCTGTACTTACTGTAGCCGTGAGATCCAAGATTGTCCGAAGATTACCCTCGAGCATCTTGGCATCTGCTGCCATGAGTATTGTTTTAAGGTAAGAAAGAGGTGTGAGTATTCTGAAGAGCATAGATCTGATGATGACATCAGAGAGTATGCAAGTGAAGAGGAGACTGGATTTCTCTTCACAGCGGCAAACTATCTCAGAGGCTCAGCAGCACTTTGAGCTGCAGAGAGGAGTGTTCACAGTTCCACATGGCTAATAACAGAATGAAGGCAAGAGGAAGGGGTCTAACGGGCATGAATAGGATGGCAAGAATGAGAGGATATTGGATTAAATTTTCCTAGGGGCCATGTGAACATATGTCCTTGCACCCCCATATACATCGCCAAAAAGAGATAAAAGAAATTTTTTCACTCAAGTCAAGTTGGGTGAAACAATGAGTTGAATTGGGGTTACTTCTAGGATGTGTAACTTAGGACACAGGACCTTCCCCGTAGCAACCATTCACTCTGTATATATTCTTGGGGTTGGGTAGGGTAAGGCCTCCTGCATCTAGTAATATGTACCCAACAAGCTACCCTGTGAGTAAGTACTACAATTGAATATTATTGGGCCCAATCTTTACCCATTCCTCTGAATCTTACATTTTTTTCTACTCCATCTTTTCTGATGTTTCCTGGGTCTTGGAAGGTTGTGGCACAAATGCATGATTATTTTCTCCCACTTAGACCTAAGCACTGTGCTACCATGCCTCAGCAACAGTTATATCAGTCAGCACTGGGACGAGTTAGAAGTCTACAGTAGCCACCTCTCACTGGAAAAAAAAAAAGCTTCCCTAATGAAAGTTAACAGCAGCATAGTCTGTAGCCATGGACAAATGGCTTTTTAATCAAACAATAGCAGTATTTTCCACAATAGGGCCTATGTACTCCCCAGCCACTGCCTTTGACAGGGCTTACAGTATGGGATATGAATTCTCTTTCATGAAGCTAGCCTTAAGTCCAATTTGAATGTTCTTGGTTGCACCAGTGCACATACATGCGGTATTCATAGTATAGCATGCAGGATCCTCATCCAAGTAGATCTGTTGGTAACAATTCTCCATCAGCAGCATTTTCTTACCCAGTAGCTACTTCAGTCTTCTAACCCCAGCTGTTAGGACTCTCTGCTAGGAGTCACCCGCATAGACTCCCAGGAACCTCCCCAACTGATTTCCTTTCTTTTCCCTAGCCCTCTTCTGCACCACTTCTTCCACATACCTGATCCTCCCGCCTCATTTACTTCTCCACCCCTCTCCTATCCAGTTCCCTTCCTCCATTCATTTCCAACGTCTGTTTTGTTTCCCCCTCTGAGTGGGTGGGATTCATGCATGCTCCCTTGGGCCCTCCTTGGTATTTACCATCTCTGGGTCTGTAGGTTGTAGAGTGGTTATCCTATGCTTTATGGCTAATGTCCACTTATATGTGGGTGTAGGTCTATTTTTTTTAAACAAGTGTAAGTTGTAGCAAATTAAGATACCAATGTATAGGTTTTCCACTATAAGCCTTTAATTATAACTTTAAAGCTAAATTTTGTTACAGATTGTTAACCATACCTAATGAACTTACAAATCCTGAGATTTCTACAGAATCATCTTGAGGTGTTTTGTTTTGTTTTGTTTTGTTTTGTTTTGTTTTAGAGTAGAAAGCAAAGAGCTTATCAACTTTAGAGATGAGAGACATTTGAGAGTAAAGAGCAGAACAAATTTAGACATAAGATTTTAGATTCATTTGGACAGTGGCAGAAGTTGTTGGAAAATCTAATGTGCCATTCTTTGGCCATTGATTGATCTGCACTGAGGCCAAGCTGTTTCTTGTAAGGTTTTAATAAAATCTCTGAGTCTGAAGAAGAGAGGAAGTGCCATACAAGACCCAGGAGGGCATAAGGAGAGACAGACAAGGTAGCTCTGGGGGAAAGGAGGCAAGGAAAGGGTACGTGTAGTGGTGCAAGAATTTCAATCCAGGGTGTCCCCCAAGCAGAATGAGAGAAATATATCATATCACAAAGTAAAGGCACCCCTTTCTACAAGATAGGGGCCCAGTAGGACCAGAGGAGCATCCTAGCACACCAGTGTGACTTTTGTAGTAATAGACAAAGCAGGCAACGCTGGGGTGACATTTATCCAGTAGAAGAAGAGGGACAGAGAAGGTAGTAGAGAAAACTACTGAAGAGGCTAGGAGAAGTATTGGGGGGGAAATAAGGGCACCTTTAGTAAGGAAATGTCCACATGGGCATAACAGGTCAGAGAGATAGAGAGATACCCAGGTGATAGGCATCGCAGGAGGATACAGGAGGAGCCAGAGGGACCAAGAGATGCATGATGAGTGCAAACTGCAGGAGCCAAGGAGAGACAAATGGTTAGAGCAGGTGGAGGGAAGGTGTGTCTGAAATGGAGTCTGGAATTTGGAGTATAATATGATAGGTGGCAGAAGCCAGCAGAAACAAATGATCTATACATAACATAGGAAAGTCAAATCAGCAGGTTAGTTAGTATAGTTGCAGAGAAGGGTTTATTGCAGATATGAGGGAGAGAACAGCCAGAGGCATCTGGAAGGGTCTAGACTGATCTAAACCATGAGAGGGGAAGGACAGGTAGGGTTCAAGAGAGGAAGAGAAGGGCAAGGTCAGGGAGCTAAGAGAGGAGCTGTAGATCAAGAGGCCAAGAGAAGAACCAGGAGCCAGGAAAACCTCAGAGGCTGGGCTTTCTAGGAAAAGAAAAGCTGGAGGGAGGGCAGGTCCTGGAGAAGCTTTCCACAGGGAAAGGAAAGGAAAGGAGCTAGGAATTTCGAAGAACCAGAACTCTCTAACAGGTCCAAGGAGAGCCTTGCTGCCGTGTTTGCTCTGCTATGTTATATAGGTATGTCAGCAATGTATCCTGGACACACTTAGCAGTCTAAGGTGCTCCCCTAAGCTTTATGGAATTCAACTCAAACCATACTGAGATGTGTGGCTTTAGTATGGAGTTTGAAAGGAACTTTAGAACTGGGTTGTATAATAAAGATATTTTAGTACAATCTTAACCATGAATGTTAAAAGAAAAATACAACAGGTAAGTGTGGGTCTAGCATTCCAAGTGAAAGTAACCTTTAAACACGGGAAATTTTAATATCTTAATACAGGCCACTGTCCTCCCCTTTGATATAGAATCCCATTGTTAGGAGACAAAAATGAAGTGGTGAGTCAGAGGAAGAGGTGGACAGTCAGCTATCTCAGAAAGCATGTGCAACTTTGATATGACTTCTAAAGTTTTTAATAATTTAAATTCACTTTATTGTCACCTTTGGTCTTACATAAAAGTTTTATTTCTTACTATTATGAATGAACAATTTCATCATTTTGTTACAGATCATTTTACATTTTAATTTTAATGCCCATTAAACACTTGAGGAGCAAAAGCTGCCCGGCTCACGGGGAGGGAGGTCCTCACTCAGAAGAAGGTGCTGTTCTGGCTTGGGCCTCCCGGGTACCTGTTGAGAAAGCTCACTGAGAGGAGGCTGGATCCTTCCCTGGTGGCTGGAAACGCTGAGGCCTGCTCCATGTTCTTATACAGCGGGTTTTGATAAGAAGAGACAGTTCATAGTTTCAGTGCTTTATTATAAAAGAGTAGGAAGAGAAAAGGATATGAAAAAGTAAAGAAAGCCGGGCAGTAGTGGCACACACCTGTAATCCCAGCACTCTGGGAGGCAGAGGCAGGCGGATTTCTGAGTTCGAGGCCAGCCTGGTCTACAGAGTAAGTTCCAGGACAGCCAGGGCTACACAGAGAAACCCTGTCTCAGAAAAACCAAATCCAAAAAACCAAAAAGAGAGAGAGAGAGAGAGAGAGAGAGAGAGAGAGAGAGAGAGAGAGAGAAGAGAAGCTACAGTTGAGAGCTGGCCATGACCACATAAAAAGAGAAAGAATGAAAGAATGGAGGGGGGAAAGAGAGGGAGAGGGAGGGAGGGAGGGAGGGAGAGAGAGAGAGAGAGAGAGAGAGAGAGAGAGAGAGAGAGAGAGAGAGACCTTCTTTTAGAGTGGGCTCGGTTACCTGGCAACAGATAAGGGGGGGCGGGGAAAGCCTGGCGGTAGCCAGATAGCCAGGTGACTGTACAGGTGGAGTCCAGATAGAACACTAGGGGCCCGGGGCGTGGCCATATGTGACTGATGACCACAGGATTATGGAGTTGAGGAGTCAGCAGTCTGGGAGCATGGCTCATGTTTCTGTCCCCTGTAGAATGTTCTACTGGGTCTCCGGAATGGGCCTTGCTCAATCAGGCTACAGACTGCCCTACAAGGTCCCACAGTAGAAGCCTGGGATATCATTCTGGGTTAAAAGAATGAACTTGATCTTCATTTTCAGTAAAAGTCCAGATCATGAAATCAGGGCCTTTTTCCTCTGTCCAGAAGACTGGGTGTATATCGATTAGATAGACATTTTTGGCACAGTAAAAAAGTATAGACTTTTAAGTCTATACTTAGAAGACAGCTAAAGGAAATTTAAAACATTGAGCTTGTGACTAGGATAGCATTTTTGAAGTGCTTTACCAAAACTAGATTAATAGTTTGTCAGAACTTCATTGATTAATGTTTATTTAAAAAAAAAAAAACTCTGAGCTTTTGAAGTCTTAATATTACCATAGCATAGAGGGAAAGAAATCTGTTTTGTGAGTTTATCTCTTTTCTGAATCTGGTAATAAGGTAAACTGTATCTAGATCTAGTTGAAGCTCCAGGAAAATGAGGCCTAAGGCCTGATTGTTGCACATAAAGAGAAAGCCACTGAGACCTTAGGTGATTCCTTTACACTGACAAAGGTGTCACTAGCCTACTCATCAACCCCATCAGACATCTGAGGATACATTTTACTTGAGTAAGCAGGAACTACAGACCAAGCAGCTTCTGAATCTATTAAAAATTGGCAGACTTATAAGCTACCTGGACAGTCATCAACATAGATTCCTCCATGGTTACTGGGTGCATATGTCCCAGGACAATGTCAGTCTTCGACCTCCAGGCCCAAAAGATCTGACAAACTTTGCTGTGAAGTAGGAACTTGGGGATGGGGGAAGCAGCCTGCCTTGTCTAGGCAAAGCAGAGCAATCAACTCCCCAGTGTCTTGCTTGCCCACAGTTTAAATAGGGTTGGCACTGATTTTCATCCTCACACTACCCAGCTGTTTTTTGCTGTCATTCATATACATTGTTTGCCCATTTTCTGCATGCCCAGAAGTGACCCTTTAATGTATCAGCACCATTCTAAGTCCATGTTCTAATCTGGTGCACAGTAACTAAAAGGATAGAAATACTCTATAGGAAATAGAAGAATAATTGATTTACATTGAAGACTATTCTGCCAGGAGAAGTAAGTTGAGAAGTAGAAATACACAGATTGCCATTAGAAGGGTGCATGGAGAGAATGAGCAATGAGACTTGCGGATGTCCAAAGGCTATTCTCTCCTTCCTGTGCACCTTTGGCTGCCTGTAGCTAGAAGCCTCAGGCTGGAGACATTGAGAGTTCTCAAAAACCTGGCAAGTCTTGGTCTCTTTTTACTCAACTCCCAGGGTTAGGAAGTTCTGCCACTGACACAGGTTTATGGGAGGGACTGGGCTAAAACATCCTCTTCTTCTGTGGGACACTATTACCTTCTTCTGGACCTTAAACATTCACAACCTCCAGCCTCTCCTAATCTTTTAGGTAAGGAAATCGAGGCTGGGAAGGTTTCAGTAACTTGCCCATCTAATTCAGCTAATAAATAAAGTCAAGATTTTAACCTGGGCTGATTATGAAACTGCAGCCCCTAGCCAGTAAAGCTGATCATCCTGCCTGCCAGTGGTGTGTGTGTGTGTGTGTGTGTGTGTGTGTGTGTGTGTATGCGCGTGCACGCGCAAATGCACTGGATGTCTTCCTCAGTTGTTCTCTATATTATTTAAGAACAGGAATATTATTCAGAGCACTAGAAATCCCATGCCTGCCATCCCAGCCCTGGGATTACAGGTTTGTGTCTCTGCACCCAGCTTTTGTATGAGCTCTGGAGATCAAATCTGCAGCAAGTGCTTTCCTGACAGCCATCTCCCCAGTCCCTAGCAGCTTACTTTTGGTGTTTTCTTGTGTGATCATCTTGTTTTCTAAATCACGTTGAATACCTATGTTTGCAATGTCCTATCTCCTTGGAAGTCCGGGATGTGCCATCAACTCACAGCATCTCCATTTTGCTTTTTTTAGTGCGGGATTTGCAATAAACCGATGGGCGATCTTCTGGATCAGATCTTCATTCACCGTGATACCATCCACTGTGGGAAATGCTATGAGAAGCTCTTCTAGGTGAGTGCTGGGAGCTCATAGGATAGGCATCCAAGAGCCCATTAAACTAAAGGAGCAAGACAAAAATTTGCCCTGGTTTGGACATGGGTTTTACTTCAGGACCCTTCTCGGCCATCTAATTAGAGAATCTCAAGTACTTGTCCTTTGGCCTATGCTGCTTTGAGATCTTAAGGGGAAAGCCTTTGGAATGTAAACATAGAATATAGAAAATAAAAATTAAATAAAAAAAGACAATAAAAATCATGCACTTAAAAAAAAAAAGAAATGTATGAACTCCTCCCCATCCTCACCTCCAGGACCCTTTCCAAGTTGTTGGTCATAGTATCTTCCTTTACAAAAATACCTCTCCCAGCTAGAACCTCAGCTGAATCTGTTAACCCTGAGATACCTGGGGCTATTTTGTGACAAAAAAATTAAGATGTAGAAAGATGTAGAATGGTTCTAAACAATTGGATCCTTACATCAAGTCTCACTGGCACCTCTATTTCCTTTTTTGGCTCCTCCAGGCTGAACAGAAGCTGATGATCCCCAGCTGTATTTGGCTGGCCAATTGACCCAAATTGCTGGCTCCGCCTCCCTTACATCCTCCATGGTTCCACTGTACTTCTGCCCACTTTGTACTGAAGTAGCATACATCTAAGATTGTATCACAGTGATGTTATACTTTTGTGTAGCCTTTTATACCTTAGGAATATCTCAGTTCAGGCTTGAAATCCTTGCTTCCAGGATGAATGAGTCCACTTTGACTTCCCTAAGACATGTTGGCTTTCTAATGAGTGCAGATGACCTAGTATGTTAGATATGGGTTCAAGTATAGGTATCGGCATATGCAGAATTTCTGAGGCTTCTGAGGAGCGAAGCCAAAAAACTGTTGACGATCCCTGGTAGGGAAATTACAGGCATTGAATACTAAGAGTTGGCAATAGGGTAATGTTTAGCTTGTCTATTCACTTTGTGTGTGTGTGTATATTTTTAAATTTCTCAATTATTAAAATAGTTAATTGTTTTTGATTGAATCATGTAGCAGATTTAAATTACCTCCTCCCATTCTCTGAGTTTTCCAGTCAGGTATGTCAGCACATGTTGGAAAGTTTACCCAGGTTTAAATTTGATAAGATACACTATTAGGAGGCTTCTAACCAAAGGGATATTTGTGTCTGTTTGAATTTTTATAGTTGGTTAAAATCTTTACCCTCAGTATTCCTGGACTTTTATTCTCTGAACTGCTTTAAAGGTGTGCCAATATCAAAAGGGTAAAGAAAACAGATAAGGTTTCTTGAGACTTCACCACACATCCTGCATTACCTTGAAGTACTGACTTTAATCTCATTAATAATCTTTAAGATATTCTCATCTTCATTTCAGAGAAGTGGGGAAAACCTTGTAGAACCACTGTTCTCTCTGTCTCTCTGTCTCTCTCTCTGTCTCTGTCTCTCTCTGTCTCTCTCTGTCTCTCTCTCTCTCTCTCTCTCTCTCTCTCTCTCTCTCTCTCTCTCCTTTCTCCAGAAGTAATAATCATAGTGGCGTTGACCTAGTGTTGAGTATGTACCAGGAACTGTTTGAAGGGCCCCTATTCCTACTGTGAAATATTTCCCTGAAGTGTAGTGTTAGAAATGACTTTGAAAAGTATGAAATTCATGCCATCTCTGGGCTTCTTGTGTCCCTCCTTGAAACACTACAGTAATTTAATTGCTCCCTTTGTAAACTCTCCTCCAGAGTCTTTTACCAAGGAACAAATTTAGCTTATGCAACTTCTCAAAGAAAAGCTTACTATCCAGTGAAACATGCAGAAGGCTCTCTGCACTGATCACATAGCCTTTTGTGGCCTGTTTTCTAGTCCTGAATCTCTCAAACTAACCTCAACTTCTAGGTCCTCAGGTGTTCAAAACACTACCAGTTGATAGCTGGCAGAGCAGAGGCAGGTTCAACCTCACTCAGGGCTCAGCATTCAATTGGAAGCTCCTTGAAAGGAAAAATAGCCGTCAAGAGTTGGGGATGCAAAATAGAGGCCTCTTTGTTGGATTTACTTATAAGATAGCTCTTTTCTTTCTCCAGACTTTGAACCCTAAACACATTTGAGTGGACTTGTTCTTCCTATCAGATAACCAGAGAAGAACACTCTATTTATTGGACTATTTATCTGTTACCTGGACTCTGAATGGGAGGAGTATACTGTGCCACACCCCAATACTAATTATGAACTAGTATCTCAAGTTCAGCGCTAGGATGGGACTTAGTAGATGGGAGGTAAAAACAAATGTGTGCCAAATGAATTAGTAAGAGAAAATTAAGTCACTCCCTTAGTTACCTGGGCATTTCAGTGTAGACCTCATAGACCCGAGTAAGAGGCTTCAGATCTGATGGATTCCCCACCTTAAAGGTGTATTCTGCTGTTTAAGTTTTAGAAATATGAAATATACTCAAAGACAGCTTATAAGGTTAGTATTGATTTGAATCCAAACAGCCCTTTTGTGTCTTAGACACAAAACTCTGTAGTTAACAGAGGGATGGTTCTGCATTGAGTTACTTCTTAATTGCTTAGTTTTTTTAAATTATACTTGCTTAATCCACATTCATGTACACAAATTATAATAAATATTAAGATGTTACACACCTGTATTATAATTTCTTTTTTAAAATGTGTGTGTGTGTGTGTGTGTGTGTGTGTGTGTGTGTACTTAAGTATAACTTGGTAGTTATAGGCATGTGGTTTACCAGATGCCATTCTTGCTACAAAACAAAACTGGACATGGTAGTTTATGCCTATAACCCTAGCACTCAGGAGACAGGTCACTCTGAGTTGACAGGCCTGATCCCTGATAGAATTTTAGAACACTGAAGGAGTGAATTGTCTTATTTTGTTTTGCTTACTTAAAATGAGCCTGTCTAAAACAAAACAAGATGATGTGTGGGACCCAAGTCTGCCCCACCACAGGGCACAGCTGCTCTGGGAGCCAGAACATGGCAAGTCTGACTGTGGTTACCCCACGCAGTCTCTGGCAAGTGTTGGACTGTAGGGAAGGCCCAGGACAAAACGCAGTCTGAGGGAGACAGGGTCCCCAAGCCTACAAAGAGGCTGGGGCCATGGGGTTCCCAGGCTCTTGGACACCTGGGCACCGCTTGAAGTCAGGAAGACCTGAGAATGGGAAGAGGAGATCCAGCTGGTCCCACGGGGTGAGTCCTTGGCTTAAAGACTGGTAGCAGGCTTAGGCTTGGTGGCAGTCATGGCTGGGAGTGCAGAGAGGCTTTCTATGGGAGACTAGACTGCAGCCCTGTAAGCAAAGGCCTTCTTCATGGCTCCCCATTTTTTTTTTTTTTGGTTTTTTTTGAGACAGGGTTTCTCTGTGTAGCCCTGGCTGTCCTGGAACTCACTCTGTAGACCAGGCTGGTGTCGAACTCAGAAATCCACCTGCCTCTGCCTCCCATGTGCTGGGATTAAAGGCGTGCACCACCACTGCCCGGCTGGGGCATCTTTTCATATCTGTCAATCTATCACACAGATGCCCTGTGCTCTCTACAAGTACAGTGCTGCACCAGGAGTCCTGGGACCCGCCTTCTATACTGCATCCTCCCTTCAGCACATAGCTCCTTTATTCCTGTTAGAGCCCTAGGAAGACATAGCTACTCTACCCCATATCCACTGGCTACCAGTAGACTGGTTCCTTCCCACCAAGAAGACCACTATAGCCCCTCATGGTCTCTGACATGCACATATGCCAGTGTCAACCCAGCCACTACTGCTGCCCAACTCACTCCCAGCAGAGGCAGAGCATAGCTGGAACATTCATGAAATTTATTCAACAAAAGTTGTATTAAAACCATTAGAAACATAACAGAAACTTTGAGTGCTCACTAGAAGCCATAGGCCCTGCCCACACAGGGGTCTTTTGCTATCTCAAGAGATCATCCACTACAGTATAGTCCTGCCTTATAGCATACACAGTCCAGGCACAGGGAATTGGTGAAAGCATAGCAAGCAACGCCCCACCAACCCTAGAAAGTAACATCATAAGTAATAACAGGAGTGGAACATCACACACAGTTCCAAGTTGAAGTCATCAGCCTTGTCAACATCCATGGTCCCAGAACTGGAACTTGGGAACTCTGGGGAACACCTGATCAGGTAAGAACACACACACACACACACACACACACACACACACACACCTGCAAGAGAACAAGCAGCAGAAGGCTGGCTTAGATGTACACCAGGAAAGCTGACAAAGAGTTCACAACACCAGGTGGGTGGAAGAGCAGCTAGCACAGCCTAGGCTGGCACAGAAGGTCATACCCTGGCACGTGCCAGGGTATGTAGAGGTGGCTGACCGGATAGTCAGGGCTGACATTAACACACACCTCACTCACGGCTTTATACAGGAGCAGCTGATGGTGGGTAAGCACTTAAAGGAGAAAGGAGAAAGGAACTCGCTCACAGCTGGGGAGGCTAACAGATAAGGGGGCGGGGTTCCAGAACAGGGAGTAGCCTGCCTCTGGACAGCAATGGAAGAGGGAAGGAGAGAACCAGGCAGTTGGCAGAACCCTTGAGATGGATGGCCTTTTCTGTGGTGTCCACCTGTTTGATATGGGTGGCAGATGGAGGATGGCACCTCGGCAACACCACCAGGCTCCCTCCCAGGTCGGCAGGGTTTGGGGCCAGCCTTGGCAGCTGCCTGGCAGAGTCGTATTCACCCGGCTCTCCCTGCTTGCTCTGTGGGATTCTCTAGCAGTCCTGGACAAAAGAGAGCAGAAAAACCCCTCTCCCACCCCACCACACCCCACCCCACCCCCACCCCCCAGAGTCCTCTTTCTGCTGTTCTTCCACCTTCTGTTTGTTCACACAAAACCTGCCCTGCATACCAGGCTCTCAGGCCAGCTGAGAGCATTAACCCTGTGGTGCCATGTGCCCCAGCCTGGGGGCTCTTCTCTGGCACTGGTGTCCTGTCAGGGTGCCAAGAAGGAAAACTGCCTTGTGTTGGTACGGGCCTCCGAGGGCCTTTGTGTTCAGAGGGTTTCACAGGGATGAAGGGAGTTCACTCACGAAAGGAATCCAGGGTGCTGCCCTCATGGGGCTCCCCTAGAGTAGTGTAGATGATCCTGAAGACAGGCTGGATCCTGCAGCCTCCTCTTCTGGGTACTGCCTCCCTGCCCAGCCGCACTTGCCCCCAGGCACTGGTGTCCTCTGCCCAAGACAACCCTCTGGCAGGCTCCACACCCTCTGCTGCTTCAGTGCCAGTGGGCATTCTTAGGTCAGAGCACCCAGCCTCACCATCTTGTGACCCATTAGTATCCCAACTGGAGTCTGGCTTACCCTGTAGTCTAGTTATCACATTAGCTCCCCGTGTCTGTCTTTGGCACTCCCCATGGACATGGCATTTGGTAGTCACTGAGCTGCACGGAACTTGTTCTTGCTTGTTGGAATCATTTCTAGCGAGGAAGAAGTTGGGTGCCTTACCCTGGCCCCGTTGCCCTTCTGCAACACTCATGTTTCCTGTCCTTTGTCTGGGTTGCCCCATGATTTTGTCAAAGTATCTCTGTTGTCTGTCAGAGGAAGCGATTCCTGGATATCCTGAGCTTGGATTTCCTTGGGGCTGGGGTGGCTCACTGTGTCTCCACAGTAGTGGCCTCCGTTTCACTGATGTGATCTCTTCTCCTATGGTCTGGGTGCTGATCTCCCTAAAACACTCTGCTTGGGTGACAACTCGGTCTGCTGCCTCACATGTCCTATTTTCCTTTTCTGCCTGATTCTGCTCCTTCATTACCAGAGTGGTTTCCCACTCCTCCTCATCTCGAGAGAGTTGCATTAATTCCAGAAAGGTAGGTGGGCACCCTTGCTAATCTAAGAGGGATAGCTTTCCTCGAAGGCCAGTGGTCATGGAGACCGGAGATAAGATATGCTTGAGACGAGTTGAATCTGCACTGTGTGTTGACAATGGGCTCCGCTCCACTGCCTTTTGCAGCAGGGGCTCTAAACGTAGCAAGTAATCAGATATCTTCTCTGCAGGTTTCTGAGAAGACTGAAGGAACCTGAACTGTAAGACCTTATAGTCCTCTTTATTCCCAAAGATGTGCTTTAGGGCTTTCAAGCACTGCTCTACAGTTAGGGAGTCATTGCTAGCACACATCGCCTGCATGATTGACAGGGCAGAGCCACACAGGCTCTCTAGAAGGCGCTGCTTCTTCTCCCTCTCAGACACCTGCCATAACTGCATCAGCTCAGTGACCTCCTCTAACCAGGTTTCAAAGCTTTCTTCTCCCGGGCCTGGAAAGGAACTGCCAGAAAACGCTTTCAGTTTTTGGTAACATGTGCTATTACTACACAGAGACTTCAAGCCTTTTGATTTGTCTAAATTCCTTAGCTCCATTCTCTGTGCAGGGACAGTGCTAACCCCCAGGGCTTTGGCCATATCTACCATTCTCTGTCCTTCACCTCTCAGAAAGTACATCAACTTACTGATAAACTCATCATCTGGGCTACGGGGTTTGACAACCACTTCCCAGGCCCCACCCTCTGCTGGTATATGAGTAGGCATCATAGTATAATCAACAACTTCAGTCAGTTCAATTAAGACTGCCTTAGCTTCATCTTCCCTCCTGAACATCCTGCCTATCACCCTGTGTGCACACAAGGGAGATAAGCCTTCTTTCAGAGCATCCTTTATCTCAGCCTCAGTGCACTGTACAGGGATGCCCACAATGAGCACAGCCTTCTTGGGGTCCAGATCCATCCCCTTACACCAGTCATCTAATAGAGCCACGGCCATTGTTCCCTCCCTTCATGGGCAGACCTAATGCTAGGACTCAAGATTCTAAACCAAAGCCGTATAGAAAGGCAGTGATGTCCTGGTTTTCACAACCTGAAATGCAAATGAAGTTAAGAAGTTATTTAATGATTCCCATCACCTCTTTTTCTCCCACATAGTCAGTCTTGTGCAATCATAGAAAGCTCCCCAAACCTCACTGAACCCTGCTGACCTCCTGTTGCTGCAACCTCCTTGGAAGTCCAGGGATGCTACTGTGTATTCTGCAAGTACCTGTAGGGAAAATGCCAATGTCAGGAGGCAAAGACCAATGCTGGTGGAGGAAAGGACAGGAGAACAACATCTTGCTACTCACTCAGTGCTATATTGGATTTAGCCCATTCCTTGTTAGGTTCAAGATTGGCGGCACATAAGAAACTCTCCTCCTCCTGAAGAAATGCTCAACAGATAAGAAAGATGACTGGAACTCAGCAGATGTGATCACAGAGCTGGATTCAAAGAACATATGAGAAGCTAAAGTATTGGCATAGACACAAGAACAGCATGGATCGGGGTTTTTACCATAAGTTACCACATAGGCTAAGGCGTTTGATGGACAAACAGGTGATGCCATGGTCCACCAACCAATGAAGCATCTTTGCAACAGGTATGGAGAGCAGGATAGGACAGAGACTGAAGAGTGAGTGCTGATAAATTAAGCTTATGGGTTTACGTAGTATGACAGCTGGAATCAGAAGCCAAAAAAGACCCCAGAAAGTAGACAACTGGCATGGCCCTACCCTGCAGTCTGTGAATCTTGGCAGGAAACCCCTTCATCAGTCCTTTGCTACAGTTAGAGGCTATTCCCAAAATAAATGCTTACCCTGCTGTTTTTTGAGGAGTGCCCCACTGAAGTGTTGATATGAAGACTTTCCTGGCACTGCTGCCTGACCCTGGCAGTCTTCTGGCTCTATCCAGACAACCCGTGCAGGAGTGCTGGTTCCTGCCCACTGATCTGCTCAAGGCAAGGCAGAGGAATATTTAATATGGTCTGTCCTGAATGTCCCTGCCCATGCAGGCTGTGCTAATTCTGAGTCTGCTCAAGAATCTAAAGACAACCCCTTGCTGGGTATGGTTGAACACATCTCTAATTCCTGCACTTGAAATAGGCTGAGGCTGATTTGTCCGTTTTGAAACCTAAGCCAGCAGTAGCTACTTTGTAAGAACATTTTTTACAAAAAGTTCCTGGCAAGAATTTGAGCAACTGCTCAGGAGGAGCTGTTGAGACAGACTCCACTGACCCCATCCACCATGAAATGTCCTTCTGATTTCCAGAACCTGCCACCATCCAGCTCAGCTCCATCCTGGTCCCTACAACCTGCCAGCTGTCCCAAGGACTACCCCTTCCCAGTTCCAGCGGCATTTCAGATCACGAACCATCTAGCTCAGTTCCAGCTCTGAACAAGACACAGACCGATCCAGGTTCCAGCAATTTCTCAACTGTTCCAAGTGTTACCCCTTCCCAGTTCCGGCAACTTCCCAGACCCCCTGCCATCTTTCAGTCCCTTCTCTGGACCAGACCAGCCCCTTCCAATTACCTTTCAAGGTATGTGTCTAGGTCCCATGTCATCCATGTCCCACCAACACATCCTTGCAACAATCTAAAGTCACTCCTGCTGGCAAACACATCCCACACCTATGCCTACCTTCCCCTACCTCTACCTAGTCTAAAACCTAAACAAACCCTGGGGATCGGCTTCCTGCAGGAAGATCACCCTGAACCCAGAAATTTGAGACTATCTCACAAAGACAAAAGAACCAGAAAACAAAGAATCCATTATGCGTCGCATCCCTTCAGATATCCTCCGTTCCTCATATCCTTTATCTCACATTTCCAAAAAGAGTTTTAGAGAAAAAAAAACAAACAAACAGAAAGCCATAAAAGCAAAGGACACAAATGGAATGGGTGATGTGTAGAAATGGCAGAAACCGTTAGAGTGCAAGGGGAAGGAAGCACGGTACCTGCTGAAGAGGTCTCCAGATCAGAACTCCAGGACACGCTGCAACCACAGACACCTCGCTATGAAATGTGTTCCAAGACCAGGACAGGAAGATCTTATATATGCAGGCCCCGCCCACACCTGTGGAGTTGCACAGGACCCTTTCGGAGCTGTGCCCTGGTGTCACCCCCACTACTCCCTAATAGGAGGATTCTGTTGCCTTAACCAATCCTGTTGATTGTTAATCCTCGGGGAGGGACACAGAATTTTAACAGAGTGGCAGGAAGTTTAGACTAATGTTTGTCTTAGTAGAGACCACCAAAGCATGGCGCGTGTCATGCCAGGCCCAGAAGCCATTGGTTCTCCTGTTGCACGTAGCTGCACCTCATTGGCTACTAGCTGTGATGCAGTGGTCATCAGTTACTCTTATTTGTATATTTAAATCGTGAAAGATGGGTGTAACTGTTTAACTGTACAGGCTGAGCACAAAGGATGTGTCTGATTGAAAAATATAGGGCCCAGCACAAAATACAAACCCAGCAGGGACTTCATGCTGAAAGTTATATATTGCCTGTTTATTATTTATTAGGTTCTGCTGTTGAGCTGGAGGGCCAATATTACAAGTTTCTTGCATTTCTCCAGTGCAAAAAAAAACTTTTCCAGGTTCACCAAGATATATATTAATAAAAGATTTTTCTTTTTTGGTTTTTCGAGACAGGATTTCTCTGTGTGGACCTGGCTGTCCTGGAACTCACTCCGTAGACCAGGCTGGCCTCGAACTCAGAAATCCGCCTGCCTCTGCCTCCCAAGCGCTGGCATTAAAGGCGTGTGCCACCACGCCCGGCCGTAAAAGATTTCATTGTCTGGAGTTAGATGCGAGTACCTGTAATCCTAGTATTCATTCACCAGAAGGCAAAAGCAGGAGAAACATGAATTTCAACCTGAAATACCCAGTGAGAACGTGTATATCCTTCCCCTCTTTTGCTTGTTTGTTTCTTTCCTTCCTCCCTCCCTCTCTCCCTTCGTCCATCTCTCCACCCTTCCCTGGCTCTTGCTCTCTCGCATCCTCCTCCTCTTCTCTCTCTCTCTCTCTGTGTCTCTCTCTCTCTCTCTCTCTCTCTCTCTCTCTCTCTCTCTCTCTGTCTCTTTCTCTCTCTCTGTCTCTCTCTCTCTGTCACACACACACACACACACACACACACACACACACACACACTGGCTTTTGTGCTCAATCGGACTCATGTTGCTGTTGTAGCTCCCTGTTCTCGACTGCCCCCTCTCTCCCCATTCTTTTTGTTTCTCCCTCCCTCACTCTCTCCCACCCTTCCTCCCTCCCTTCTTCCCTTCCTTTTTCCCCCTGTTTCTATTTGCTTCAGTCTCTAGACTTCCTGGCCATGAATTACCTACCTAGTACTTTAAACACTTTCCCTGTTTCCTAAGGAAGGCTTTTCTCCCTCAGTGGAAAGACTCAAATGTTAGTCCAGGAGCACCCAATTGCTACTGAAATACTTGGCCAGTCTTACCTACTGGACGCCCGAGTGAACCACACAGAGATGGAAAATCAATGCAAAACGCATGAGGAATTTTTTTTATTAAAAATACTAGCATGCTAGGGTCACTCTGCATATGAAGAGTGAGTGACCCCCACCCTCCAAGCTAGGGACATTTTATACAGTCCCCAGGGCAGACTCCATTAGGCACAGTGTGATTGGCAGAACGTAACATCTTCAAACAGATTGGTCCACTAGGGGATGAGGTAAACAGCCACTGGTCAGTCCTGTCAGACCCTTGGAATGCGTCCTCACCCCTAGGTCGGGTCTCTCCCTCCCCCTGTGGTCTGAGGAATGTAACCCAGCCCCTGACCCTTTTTAAGTTTCTGAGTTAACTCTTTCACTACCCCAAAGAAGGGAACGGGTAGAACATGGCCAACATACAGCATGGTGTATATTTCTGGCCTTTGGTGGTGGAATAGATTTGTTTTGCTTTATTTGAGTTTTTTTTTTTTAAAGAATAGGCTGTTTCTTGCCTATTTGTTCCAACACCTGGGAGATGGAAACCAGAGGATGGAAACTTTCAAGGCAACCCAGGTTACTTACAGTATTCAAGGACAGCCTAAGTTACATAGTTCCAGCTAGTCTGGGTTACAGTGTGAAATTTTGTCTCAAAACCCTAAGACAAAAATACACAAATAAAAAGAATACACATTTCTGTAATATTTCAATAAAAAGTCACTGATCAAGATATTTGCAGACCCTAGGTAGTGGTGACACACACCTTTAATCCCAGCACTTGGGAGGCAGAGGCAGGCAGATTTCTGAGTTCAAGGCCAGCCTGGTCTACAGAGTGAGTTCCAGGACAGCCAGGACTACACAGAGAAACCCTGTCTCAAAAAACCAAAAAAGAAAAAAAGATATTTGCAGACATGCCCATCTCACCACCTCTCATTTGTTCATTTATAAATGACTAAATCTAGAACTCAGAGTAGAGGTTTGAGAAGGTAGTTGCAACTTAAGGGTCAAGTGATGCTTTTCTTGGTTACAAATAAAAAAGCCAGGCTCAACATCTTTAAAATTCCTTTTAAATCATTTATGTGTATTATAAATGATTAACTGAACTGCTCATTCACTCTGATCAACAAGAACATATTGTTTACCAGACAGTTTGACTAGTATCTTGAACTTTGTCCAAAGCCAGCAGATAGCCTTAATTGCTCATCCTTAGAATCGGCAGGCCCTCATCACGTGTCTGATCAGCATGAGTTCTTTCTGTTGTTCTTCCCTTTAAATGAAAGCCTTATTATTCCCAGGATCACTTACTGAATTAGTCTATCATGGTAGTTTTTGCCTGACCTTTGGGACCTTTAAAGATCTCGTGAATCGATTTTTTTCCTATTGCAACAACTCGCCTTTCATCAAGTTAGACTTTATTCTTTCTCCCAAGCTTTACTGAGGTATTGTTAGTCAGTAAAGATCAAAAACAGCTAAATCTCCTAAGTCCCAAGCAGCACACTAATTTTAACAAAGGCAAATTATCACAATTGCTCCACCTTAGAATTTGAAATGCCACATGAAAGGAGAGACTGTCACAAATATCCTCTTTAGAGTCTAAAAAGGACAACACAACAGAGGTTTTCGAAAACCAGGAAGGGAAACTTATTTCTTGATAAAGTGAAGCTATTTAATAGATTTGGGGTGGGTATGTCCATGTGAGCACACTCTATGAATGTATATATGTGTATCATGAGTAAGGCAGACATCAACATTGAGTGGCCACAATTGAGACAAGACTCTCCCATTGAACCTGGTGACTTTGTTCTTCCTTCTTCTTGGGAATGATTTGATATGTGAATTGTGTCTTGGGTATTCTGAGCTTTGGGGCTAATATCCACTTATCAGTGAGTACATACCATGTGTGTTCTTTTGTGATTGGGTTACCTCACTCAGGATGATATTTTCCAGTTCCACCCATTTGCCTAAGAATTTCATGAATTCATTGTTTCTAATGGCTGAGCAGTACTCCATTGTGTAAATATACCACATTTTCTGTATCCATTCCTCCATTGAGGGACATCTGGGTTCTTTCCAGCTTCTGGCTATTATAAATAAGGCTGCTATGAACATAGTGGAGCATGTGTCCTTATTGCATGCAGGGGAAGATTGACCGCAATATGAGAAGGTGTGATGAGGCTCCCGAATCAGGAACAAGCAACCTTTACCTACTGGGAAGATTCCTGGAATAATGAGGTAGTCTGGCAAGTGCAGAGGAAGAATGAAGCCATAGTCTGGAGCCCTAGCATTTGGCTATTTACTATCTTCTAGAACTAGCCCCTAGCCATGGGCCACTCCACATGCTGTAGGTCATACTGTTTGTGGAAGAGTACTAACTAGATATGTCTATTGCTCCTAGATCCTCCAAGAGTCATCAGAAAGCCCTTGCTACTTGTATCTGTTGCCATAGCAACACTGATACTTCCACATGTCCAGCTATTTGTCCTGAACAGATACCAGAGATCTTCATCTTCCTAGGGACTGTAGGAGAAGCAAGAACCCACATGGCCTTATCCACAGAAGATTTGGGAGACTATCCCACCCAAACTGATCAGTTTTGGGACTTAGGCTAAAGTGTATTCTTGGACCTCCTATTTCAGGGTTTTGAGGCTGCTTCCAGAATCCTCTCTGCAATCTGAAGGTAGCATTTTCATGGAGGCTGCAGCAGATTCCCTGGAGTTGAGAAAGTTAGCAGGTAGTAGCTGTATGTTTTGTTTCGGCAAGAATTCAGAGTGACCATAGACACCCTGGGAAGAGGTAAGATTTGTCACCACTGGCATGCAATTGATATAGATGGAGACATCTGCAGAGAGGTGGTAGCATTTCTCCAGCAGCAGCTCTAGCACTCTGGGTAGTGAGAGTTCCAGGCTGCAGAAATGGCTCTGGTGGCAAAAGTGGAGGCAATGATGGTGGTGGGACTCAGATGACTCTAGTGTGTTGGGTGGGGCAACTGAGGAAGGGGTCTTATGGTTTTCTGGAAGCTCGAGATCCTCTTGTAAGAAAGGAAGGAAGAGAAAACTCCTAGACCCTGTAGCAGATGATGTTAGTAGGCGCTCCAGCTGCTATGTATCAGATGGCACACCTCCTCCAACAAGGCCACACCTCCTAATCCTTCTAATCCGATCAAAGATTTACACTCTTTGCTGACTAAGCATTCACATATATGAGCCTATGGAGGCAGTTCTTATTCAAACCACCACAGGCTCCTGCTGGAGATGGTCTAGGTTGGGCTGTCTGGTACCAATATTAAATTTTGTCTTTTCCACTCACAGACTGAGGAAGAGACTAATCCAATCAGACACATCCCTGTCTGGTCATGTTACCTCCTAAGTTTACTGCTATGGCACTGGCGATTCTGCAGGACTGGTGTGGGTGGCTGGGTGTCAATGCCCAGCGCTCACTGCTTATCCTGGGCATCCCTGATGACTGTGAAGAAGAAGAATTTCAGGAGGCAGTGCAGGCTGCCCTCAGGCCCCTGGGCAGGTACCGAGTGCTCGGCAAGGCCTTCAGAAAGGAGCTTGGGGCAAAGGTCGCTTTGGTTGAATTCGCTGACAATTTAAACCAAAGTTTGATCCCCCAACAAATACCAAATACTAGGGGGTCCTGGAGTGTGATCTTCCTGCCTCCGGTCCCTGAAGTCGAGTCACAGCATACATTGAGTTTCCCTGCACAGCAGGCTCATGGGCAAGCTTTGGAAGGGGTGTCAGGCGGGGCAGGGCTTTCAGGAAGGTCAGGGGCTACAGTTGAGGAAGGAGACGTAGGGGAGGCAGGGGCTATGGGTGAGGCAGGAAGAACAGCTGAGAAAGGAGCCACAGATGAGGCAAGAGTGTCTGGCAAGGAAGGAGCAGGTGAAGCAGGAGGAGGAGCTGCAGCAGCCCAAGCCAGAGTGCCACTTGGGGAAGGAGCCGAGGAGGAGGACGAGGAGGAGGAGGACGAGGAGGAGGAGGACGAGGAGGAGGAGGAAGAAGAGGAGGAGGAGGAGGAGGAGGAGGGAGGACGTGAGGCAGGAGGAGCAGTGGAGGGAGGAGCTGCAGTTGAGGTAAGCTTGTCAGATGAGGAGGGAGCAGAAGATGAAGGAGTTATAGATGAGGCAGAAGTTATGTATGAGGCAGGAGTTATAGATGAAGCAAGACTGTCAGATGAGGGTGATATGGATGAAGAAGATGATGTCATTGAGGCAGGGGCTGCAAGAATGTCTGATGAGGAAGGGGCCGGAGGTGACATGGGGGTGGCAGGTGTTATAGGAGCGATGGGTTGGGTAGGAGCTGCAGGTGAGGTGGGAGCTGCAGGAGAGGGAGGACTTTTAGAGGCAGGGGCAGGTGAAGAGGGGTCTGTAGGGGATGAGTCTGGGAGCGACGAGGGGTCTGCAGGGGATGAAGGATCTGTGGATGGTGGAGGAGCTGTGGGTGAAGCAGAAGCTATAGGTGAGGACGAGGCAGGAGCTGCAGGCGAGGGAAGAATGTCAGATGAGGAGGGAGCTGCAGGGGACATGGGAGTTGCAGGGATCATAGGAGCTGTAGGATTGGCAGGAGCTGCAGGGGAGGCAGGAGGTTTGGGTGAGGAAGGGGCCTTTGATGTGGCAGGAGGGGCCCACGGGGCTGGAGCCTGGACCCAGCAGTGGAGCCAGGCCCTGCAGCCCATCCTGGAAAACATGGCCTACCAGGAGCTGAGACACTTCTCTGGCATGGAAGAGCCTGGCTGTGGGGGTCAGTCTTTCGAGAGCTGGCTGGACCACGCCAATGACATGCTATACCTGTGGCGCCACATATCCGAGAGGGAGAGGAGGCGGCGGCTGGTGGAGAGCTTGGGGGGCCCTGCTCTGGATCTCCTGTGTGAGCTTCTGGAAGAGCATCCAGACACCCCTGCTCAGGACTGCCTGGCTGCACTGGTGCAGGTGTTTGGCAACAAGGATACGGTGATGACAGCGCGGCTCAAGTTCCTGACTTGCTCCCAGCGGCCTCAGGAGACCCTGTTTGCCTACGTGATGCGCCTGGAAGGTCTGCTGCAGATGGCCATGGAGAAGGGGGCCATCCAGCCTGCAATGGTGGATCAGGCGAGGGCCCGGCAGGTGCTGATGCGGGCCCGGCCCAACCAGATGCTGCAGAACAACCTGAGGAGGATGCGGCTGGAGAGGCGGCCACCTGGCTTTGTGGGGCTGCTCAGGCTCGTTAGGGAGACTGAGGCATGGGAGGCAGCTGTGGCTGAAAATCTGGAGGTCCAGGAGGGGGAAGGGGTGGAAGTGCATGGTGGGGAGCTGGATGTGGTTCAGGCTGCCCTTGTCAGTGTTGGGGTTGCTGAGCCTGACCCTGTTGTTAGAGAGGCCTTCCCAGCCAGTGAAGATGCTGGCCAGGCTGCTGCTGCTGCTGCTGCTGCTGCTGTCCAGCAAGCTGCTGGGGCTGCTCCTGATGGTGATGGTGCCACAAAGGCAGACCCTGATTCTGCTGAGGCCAAGGCCTTCCCGGTTACCCAGAGAGATGAAATGCTGTAGTCACGCACCCCCTGTCTTGTATTACGGTCTCCAGGTCTGCTTTCTGGATATAAACCTAGACCAACTCTCTGTCCTCCCAAATATATGTATGTTCCTGTGTAGGTCAGCCCCAGAAACCTCAAGCACAGTACCAATAGCCAGTGAGAAGGACAGAAGATGAGGAGGGTGACATCGCTGTCCATCTCTTTAGTGACTTTGACCTGAGAAGTGCAGGAAGACTGAAACAAGTAATGGATGGGGATCTTGTGGATATTGTACTCTTGTCACTTGTGACTCCATTTCCTTGGTTGCTAGGGTAGGGTATTAATGTGCTTTCCACTGTACTAGAATAAGTCAGAGCTACCCACAGTGGTTATTCCTTGAGATCGTTTCTCAAAGAGCAAGGACATTGCCATAGGCCTGCAATGAGGCCTCTCTGGGGCCCTAGGAAAGAAAAAAAATGTGGTTAATGGTCCTCAGTACAGAGGTGAGGGTATGAATAATTTCCTCTTTGCAAAATAACTAGAGAGGCTCTTAAGATCTTTGCCCTCTATTGGTTGTCCATGCATGTTGTCACTCCCACTTTGTGTGGTTCCACTATATGCTTCTATTTAATAAAACTTCATGTCCATTCAAGCTGAGTCTTGCATTTGCTCAGGTTGTTTTGATCTTTTGAGTTTGGTCTTAGGATAATGTCTTAGGGTTTTTTGTTTTTGTTGTTGTTGTTGGTGGTGGTGGTTGTGGGTTTTTGTTTTGTTTTGTGTTTTGTTTTGTTTTGTTTTGTTTTGGTGGTGGGGGCGTCGAGATAGCGTTTATGTGTGTGGTCTCTTTTTGGCTGTCCTGGAATTCATTCTGTAGACCAGGCTGTCTTGGAAATCAGAGATCAGCATGCCTCTGCCTCCCAAATGATGGAATTAAAGGTGTGTACCACCACTGACTGTCTTAGGGTTTTAATGCTGTGAACAGACACCATGAGCAAGTTAAGTCTTATAAGGACAACATTTAATTGGGACTGGCTCACAGGTCAGTCCGTTATCTTCATGGTGGGAACATGGCAGCCTGCAGGTGCCAGAGAGGAGCTGAGAGTTCTACATCTGGATCCATAGGCAGCAGCGAAAGAATGAGACACTGGGTCTGGCTTAAGCACTTGAAATCCCAAAGCCCACCCTCAGGTAATACACTCTCTCCAATGATGCCACTCCCAATGAGAGGCATTTTCATTCAGCACAACACATTGTATTCCCTGGCCCCATAGATTGGTAGCTGCCTTCTCAGCTCATTTCCTATGTAAACAACAACAACAAAGAGAACAACTCACAAAACAGCTTTTGAAGTGACTTTCTACTACTCTTTTATTTAAAGGAAACTGTTTTGCAGTAACTGCTCTCAGTAGTCAACCACTTTGTCTTGTGGTAGATAATTGGACAGGGAAAAAGATGTTTAAAGTATATGTAAGTTCTGGAAAAAGCGCTGTAAGATGTATAAATACGAGTTATAAAGATCTGAGAATGCGGGCTGGAGAGATGGCTCAGTGGTTTAGAGTCCCAACTGCTCTTCCGAAGGTCCTGAGTTCAAATCTCAGTAACCACACGGTGGCTCACAACCATCTGTATTGGGATGTGATGCCTTCTTCTGGTGTGTCTGAAGACAGCTACAGTGTACCCACATGGAGTAAACAAATCTTTAAAAAAATAGATCTGAGAATGCAAATGCTTACTAAGCTGTGTGGGTCTACAAAGTGTTTTAAGATGTGTAAATGCAAGTTATAAAGCTATAAGGCGGTGACAAGTTATGTAAAAATGTAGCATATTTCTTTCCCTCTCTGTGCTATTGTTATACGAAGATTCCAAACAGCCACAAGCTCAAGATTTTAAATTTTCTTTGGTTGTTTTCTAAGTATAGGCTTAAAAGTGATAACATTGGTGGTGGCGCACGCCTGTAATCCCAGCACTCTGGAAGACAGAGGCAGGCGGATTTCTGACTTCGAGGCCAGACTGGTCTACAGAGTGAGTTCCAGGACAGCCAAGGCTACATAGAGAAACCCTGTTTTGATAAACCAAAACCAAAACCAAAAAAGAAAAGAAAAGGAAAGGGAAAAAAAAAAAAAAAGAAAGTGCTGCTTGTAAAATTCATGTGAAGTTCCACTATCAGCGGGAACTTGTAGAAAGGACTGTGCTGCCCTTTACTATCAGATGGCAACTTCTAGGCGCTGGGGGCAATGGCAGCATCTGCTTGCATCCTCTTTTGCATTTACCACCCGTTTCATAAAAAAATAAGATACCCACAAGGAAGTCAGAATATATGCATATAAACCTCACCATCAACCTAGTTTTCCTTGCTTTCTAGTTATTTGGGTTTTTTTGTTTTGTTTTGTTTTGTTTTGTTTTGTTTTGTTTTTGTTTTTGTTTTTTTTTACTTTTTTTTCTTTTTGTTCTTTATAGTGTTTGTGTTCATGATTTCATTGGAAACACACACTTTAAGATGTAAAAGGGGGCCGGGCGTTGGTGGCGCACGCCTTTAATCCCAGCACTTGGGAGGCAGAGGCAGGCGGATTTCTGAGTTCGAGGCCAGCCTGGTCTCCAGAGTGAGCTCCAGGACAGCCAGGACTACACAGAGAAACCCTGTCTCGAAAAACCAAAAAAAAAAAAAAAAAAAAAAAAAAAAAAAGATGTAAAAGGGGGGGGGGAGTAGACCAGTTGTTTCAAATTCCGAAGACATAAGCAACAGAAACAGAAATACATATCTGTTTGTGTGCTCTGTGTGTTGACTCCATAGCACAGTAATCAAGCTTTTAAAGCCTAAAGTTTCGTGATCTACAAGCCTGTAATAAGCGCAGGCGCAAGAATACACCTGGGGCTGCCAGCAAAGCCGTAGACAAGTAAGACTGCGCTTGCGCAAGCAGCCATTTCCTGCAGCCTTGAGCTCAAGTCACGCTGACCCCAGGGAAATGCGACAGTACAAACCATGAAATGGCTGCTAATGAGACTGGCATCTGCGGAACCTTTCCTGAGACAGTTCCCACGCTGACCGCTAGATGGAGCTAGATGACCACAAATGGTCCCGGCTGGCCCAGATAAAGACTTGCCCATCCCCCACTCCCATTTCTCCCATCTCAGGGCGTGGTTGGCCATGGTGGAGGACCCAAGGGTGCCTTCCCCTGGGCAGTCTGCTCGTCCTGATCTCAAAAAGACAGCCCTTCACCTTCCATCCCCCATTAATAAGTCCCTCTCAGCCATGCCCCAGCTTTGTTATGGGAGTTCAGTTCCCTGTGCATTTAATAAGCTGGGAGTGGAGTGTGGTTGGGGGGTTGGGGATGGGGTCGGAAGGAGGTGAGATTAGGGTTAGCTGTGGAGCCACACTTTGTCCACTCCTAGTGGTCATGGAGCCTCTCTTTGTTTAAATGTCAAAACAGAAGTGGAAGAGCGATTGCTCTGTCAGAGTCAGGGCTTTTTTCTACCTGTTTTGTTTCCTTAGTTGTATACACAGGCATATTGTGAACAGCTATAATATTCACTTCCCACTAGACTCTGCTATCCCCCTTCTCTGTCAACTCCTTCCCACCTGGTCCTGTCAGAGTTCCCCACTCATTTTTTTTAAACAATCTCTCTCTCTCTCTCTCTCTCTCTCTCTCTCTCTCTCTCTCTCTCTCTCTCACACACACACACACACACACACACACACACACAGCCTGCATTGCTATACACAACCCTCCATTACACTCTTCCCTTCCCTCTGAACCCCTTCCTCCCATCAGGTCCCAGCAGTGGCTGCCCCTATTAGAGAAAAAAACCCTTCCTTTGCTAACAGCCATCTAACAGTCAATAGCTCCCAAGGAAAGAATGAGGCCACATGGGCACCTCCCCTGTCCATGTGGAAAGGTCGAAGGCCCAGTCATGTGCAGGTATCCATAGCTGCTGTGTGTGTCTGCTTGCATCTGCAGTGTCATATCTGGAGGGCACCCATTTCATGGTAGCCTCACCCATACTCTGGCTTTTAAGTCCTTTCCTGTCTTCGGTTATGTTCCTTAGGCCTGGAGAACAGGGAAGACGTTGATATAGATGTCTAGTTTAAGGCTGAGCATGCCCCAGTCACTTATTCTCAGTATGTTGGGCAGTTATGTGTATCTGTATTAGCCATCATTCCCTATAAAAATGAGGAAACACCCTCATTGCTGACTATTGGACATATAACTGGATGGTGCTATGTGGGCTGCCAGTAGAGAAAAGTCACCAGGAATCTTAACCAGCTGCAGATCATGTCTGCTGTAACATTGATCAGTCAGGAAGATGTGACTGCTGGTACAATAGTGAAACACTTGTTTGTGCACAACCAACCACTCTATGATGGGATTTCAGCTTTATTCCATGAGTGTGATGTGTAATGGAGATACACAGTGTGCTGGCTGGTTTTGTGTGTCAGCTTGACACACACAGGCTGGAGTTATCACAGAGGAAGGAGCTTCAGTTGGGGAAGTGCTTCCATGAGATCCAGCTGTGGGGCATTTTCTCAATTAGTGATCAAGGAGGGAGGGCCCCTTGTGGGTGGTGCCATCCCTGGGCTGGTAGTCTTGGGTTCTATAAGAAAGCAGGCTAAACAAGCCAGGGGAAGCAAGCCAGTAAGGAACATCCCTCCATGACCTCTGCATCAGCTCCTGCCTCCTGACCTGCTTGAGTTCCAGTCCTGACTTCCTTTGGTAATGACCAGCTGAGTGGAAGTGTAAGCTGAATAAACCCTTTCCTCCCCAACTTGCTTCTTGGTTGTGATGTCTGTGCAGGAATAGAAACCCTGACTAAGACACTCACCTATAGCTTTTGCATGATCCACTGCAGCTGATCAATTTAGAACTCTGATCCTGCTATATCAAATACACCTGCCACTTTACAGCTTAGCCTCATTCACCATTGTCTGCCCCACAGGAAGCAGACAATGAGAAACTATGTCACACCCTTTGTCTTAATCTGTCCTTAGGGTCTGGAATGAAGGATTAATGACCTAAAATCCTCAGATGGGATGAAATTTCTAATACTCTGAGTTTAAGACAGATAAGAAAGTTTTTTTTTAATACAAGTAATTCTGATAACTGAAGTGTAGCTCATTGTATTTGACATGTTTAAAAAGTAAAAAGAGACGGGCATGGTGGTGCACGCCTGTAATGCCAGCACTTGGGAGGCAGAGGCAGGCGGAATTCTGAGTTGGAGGCCAGCCTGGTCTACAGAGTGAGTTCCAGGACAGCCAGGGCTACACAGAGAAACAAAAAAACAAAAAGTAAAAGGAAGTGACCTAAACAATGCCAGGCTGATTCCCCTCCCAATTGTTTTCCAGCCTTTCCCCCTATGGAGAAATAATACTTTGTGTATTTGCAGGAGCAGGGGGTGGGGGTCCTCCCAGGGGGGCAGCTGAATGAGGGATGTTTGACTAATCTGCAGGCAGAATACCATATTGTCTGTGTGTTCTGTCAGTTCTATTCTAACCCTGTGCTTATTTTCAGCCACACAAAAAAGGGCCTGCAACATTTAGTTGTAGTTTAGTTATTTACTCATCCATCCTAGTCTTAGTATGTATAGGAGTATGGCACAGAACCCACTGGCAATCTTCTGCTTGTTAATTTGCCTGTAGTCAGGGACCACACAGCAAAGATCCCTATGGACTTTTCTTTGTTCTGACTAGATTCTTACTATTTTGTTATAAACTTCTTGACTTTATGTGTAAACTTTAGTGAACTTTTTACTACCTGATAGTCATCCACTATCTCTGGATCTTATAAATTTCCAAGCAACCAAGCCCCCCAATGATTAAAAATACTGGGTCCCATTCCAGAGAACTCAGGCTAGATTCCAAGTACATACATTGCAGTTTACAACCATAGATAAGTCCAGTTACGGGGCCATCTGGCACGATCTTATAGAATTCACAGCCAACAGCAGTCAACAGCCATGAGCATGCTACACAGGCATACATGCAGACAAACCATCCATTCTAAAAAAATAAGGTACAATAAAAATAAACAAGTGGGCCTAGGCAGAGACTTCTAAAAACCCAACATAAAAGCACATTGATATCCTGGTCAAATTTCCCATCTCAAGTCATATGCAGTGTGAGCGCAGCAAATAGCAAATAGCATACACACACACACACACACACACACACACACACACACACACACACCAGAGTTGACTACATCCTTCCTGCCGACTCCAGTACTTTCATGTTCCCCAGGAAGCTCCAGTGTATTTTTGCACTAACAGGTCCATGCCACACTTGGTGGGCAGGTCTAACAGGTGGAGAAGAGAGCTCAGTGAGAATAGTTCCCCTGCAACACAGATATTGGACTCTGTGCAAACATCAACAGTCTGCCAACATTTCCCTGAAAACCTACTTCTGTGGAGGAATAAAAGAGCACATCTCTGGTCTGTATCCTCTGCAAGGACAAGTGCTATATCCCTTCTTCTTCTCCTTCTCCTTCTCCTTCTTCTTCTTTCTCCTTCTCCTCCTCCTCCTCCTCCTCCTCCTCCTCCTCCTCTTCTCCATGCTGTGCACACTATGACAGATGTGGTATCACTACACAGGGATGACTTTCATCTGTGTGCAAAACCTGCTCAGAACCCTGGCAACTCACCTTCATGACCAAGTAATTATTTTTCTGTCATTAGTGAGCTGTAAAACTCAACAACTCACGTGCCCATCACCTACTGCCTGTGACTTCACCTCTGGATATGCAGCATGACTGGTTTATACAGCACAGAGAGTGGTGACGGGGGGGGGGGGGTTCCCTGTAGGTGTCACCACAACCAGGGAAATGCTCAGCAAAGAGGTGAGATCAACTTTGTCAGCTGGGATCAAACTTCAGGGGGTCTGAGGACAGGTGGGTTGTGGCCAGCAATATTTAACACGGTATAAGTAGGAAAAGTTTCCTGGTGTACCACAATCTCCAGTGCACAAGGAAGCATAATTACACCAAAATGCCACCAAGGGCACATGTCATTTCTTCCAACAAGATGAGTTCTGAGGAGAGGCTACCTGTGCTAGCTTTAGGGCCTCAGGAAGGATCCAGCCTGTTCTGAGCCACACAGAGAGCTTAGAGGTCACTTATGCTATTATGTATCTCCGGTCCTGGTTGTGACAGTATGGGTGAGCCTGTGCCTCTGCAGGGAGTGTAATGGTCATTTAGACAATTAGGAATCTCCAGTCCTGTTTGTGGGAGCTAGGGGCAAGAGCCTGGTTATACTGGGGTCATTTCAAATACTAGGTATCTCCAGTCCTGGTTGTGGGAGCTTTGGGAATCCCCTGGCTGCTGTCCAGATGACAAAAGGGTCATGTAGACTATTAGGTACCACCATTCCTGGTGGTGGGAGATGTGGAGGCCCAACACATGACTACATCTTTTCCATTGAAACGATAACCCTGCTTGCATAATATTCCTGTTTTCCCTGAAGATCTGTGGGTGAAGTACCTTGGTGCTGCCAGCAGAGTGGGACGACAGCACACTGTGATAGGAGTTGTGGTGTACCCAGGGAGGAGGACACACATCGAAACATTAGATGCTGCACAATGTAATAGTAAGGGTCACAGAATATGTTCCGTATGTATCAGGGAACAACAACAAACAACTACAACAACAAAAATTTCTGAGCTCAAACTCCTAAGAAACAAAATATGTAAATGGGGCCAGGGAGACATGGCTCAGCAGGTAAAATGCTTGCTGAAGAATCATGAGACTCTGAGTACAGATCCCCAGAAAGCCTTTTAAAAACCTCAGCACGGTGGGGGTCACATGACACGGGTCAGATCCCTGGAACACAATGCTCTAACAGCCTAGCCCAGATGATGAGCACCACTTGAGAGAGAGAGAGAGAGAGAGAGAGAGAGAGAGAGAGAGACAGAGAGAGAGACAGAGACAGAGAGAGAGAGAGAGAGAGAGAGAGAGAGAGAGAGAGAATAAAATAAACCAGATACCAGAAGTATCTCTGTCCCCATGGAACAGTCCATGTGTGTACAAACACACACACACACACACACACACACACACACACACACACACGTGTGCGCGCACAGTGTACATGCACAAATGAATGCAAACATACATGCACCACACAAAAAGGCATATTTATAAACACACATCATGTGCCTGCACACATGAATGCATATACACACACGCACCACATACAAAGTGGAATATTTATACAAGCAGAGAGACAGAGAGAGAGAGACCCCATAAAATAAACCAGATACCAGAAGTTATATCTGTCCCCATAGAACAGTCCATGTGTGTGCAAACACACACACACATGTGTGCACACAGTGTACATGCACAAATGAATGCAAACATACATGCACCACACAAAAAGGTATATTTATACACACACACACCATGTGCCTGCACACATGAATACATATACACACGCACCATATACAAAGAGGAATATTTACACACGCAGAGAGACAAGAGACAGAGAGAAAGAAAGAAAGAGAGAAAGAGAGAGAGAGAGAGAGAGAGAGAGAGAGAGAGGAGAACAACAGAATTCAACCGGGGGGGGGGAACACTATGGAGAGTATCCATGTATGATAAGGATAGGCAGAGTATCTCAACTAGGAGACACTCAAAGCTGGAAATAATACTAAAGTATATTATTATTACTATTAGTATTATTAGTAGTGGTATGGTTATTATTATTATTAAAGAAATAATACTAAAGGCTTACAGGTAGTTTGCACAAAGGGGGACGTTGTTCTAGACAATGTAAATTTTAGACAGTAAAATGATCCCAGCAGGAAAGCCCTCATTCACTCTGGAGGAATGCAATTCCACTTGGAGAAAATGGGAGAGGCTGAATGAACACAGCCTGTTTTCAATGCTCCTACACAACGGGGCACAATGAGACAAATGGCCCGGACTACACCTGGCCCCATGCAGGAACGCAGGTGATAGCACACCTCCACATGGCGTGGGTCCCTTTCTGTCTGAGAAGGGGTGAAAAGTCAGGAACACGTCAGAAAGAGAATGCAATTAAATGACTCATCCCAACAAGTCTGAAACAATTTCATGTTTATTAATACAAATGTTCCCAGATAAAGATTTCCCAGGGTATACATCCAGGAAATCACAGGACACGAGCTTTAACTGTACAGGAAACCTCATATGTCCCTGAGGATCACACGCTACATGCTCAATAAATTTCAAAAACAAAACATTCTCAGTTACTCCTATCCACACAAGTGAGGAAATTAATAAACCATGGCGAATTAAGCTGTATTAATGTTCAGAATCACCTCTCAGTGTGACAGACACATTGAATTGAAAGACTTGTAAATGTGTTGTGTGCAAATGACATTTCCACAGATGCCAGTCACATTATGCACATCTTTCTTACTTGGGATGTTTGCTTGCTGAATTCTACTAGTTTAACTATTTTAAGAGCACACTGCCTTTGGGCGCTTAAGGTTAGTTCCACAGGCTCCATCACTGGACACATTTAAGGGCAGAATGTGATAGAAAGACTGCATCTTCTTTGTTTATCTGGACATGACAAGGATGGCCCCCTTGTGTGCCTTCCAATTTGGGGAAATGGTGCTCAGGTACGAGATAATGCACTATATCAGCACCAATGTGCACTAACCCTTAATAACGATGCTACCAAGGAAAGCCTGCCATTTCTACCCGAGGGCTGGAGCCTCCTACAGACATATCTGCAGTGCTGTCATACAAATCCTTGGGTTTATTTGGCTTTTAACAGAAACATCTTCAGGACCAGGAGGAGGACAGTGAAAGATCTAGCCACCGCAGCTGCAAACATCACCACAAGCCGCGTCACCAGGCTTGTTTCTGCTCCCCTCATATCGACTTCTGTGCTCCAAAGTATTATGAGAATAACATATCCAGGAGAGACTGTGAAGCAGCAGCAGTCTCTTGCTGGCTCTGTTAAGTAAGGAAAATATTAAATGGGTGTAAAATAAATGGCACTCGGGGTTGGGCTTGTCCCCCTTTTCTATGCGAAAGGTTCGACACTTACATGCAGCATCAGAAGTTTTCTTTCCAAGGTGGCTATGAGACATCTCAGCTCTTGAGCAATGGAATTTCCCCGAGAATCTCTCAGCACCTCGAATTTCTGAAGTGAAAAGACATGTGCGGAAATCAGCCCTGGTCATCTTGCCTTACAAATGGGAACATCAACATTTAAAAGGGAGCAAATGTGGTAAAGGGACATGGTTTAATTGCTCCAAAACGCAGCACACACACCCTGTAGGACATGAAGAGCAAACCATCCACCAAAGTGACACAGACGCTGCCACTCCTCAACCCACTGCTAAATGTTCAAATGGTGACAGATTAGCTATAGGCGTGGCCCAGGGGAAGGGTGCTTGCCTACCACGTCTGAGAGTCTGGGATACCTCTCCCTGCACAGCACACATGAAAGCCAACGAAGCCAAATGAAAACAGAGAACATGAAGCATGAGCCCATTCATTGCCACTCACCCACTTCTTTGCAAGATGGAATAGCTTGCCCTGTACTATGACCACTGAGCATCAGGAACTTAAAATTCAAGGTTTCCACACCCACACTCCCTGCAGCACGGAGTGAAACAGCACACACTAGATCTAAACAGTTTTACTAACTACTGTGGAGGGGATTATAAATCTTTGCAGGACCTCTTCCATAGTCTTATTCAGTAACCATAGAAACTGGAACAACACAGAGATCTGAATGTTGGAATGGGCAACTAAGTAGTAAAAGATGATATTTCAACAACAAGAGACACTGCCTCTCTCTCCCTCCCTCCCTCCCTCCCTCTCCCACTGTCTCTGTGTGCTTGTGTGAGCAACTGTGTGTGGGGAGGGGGAGTGAGGTGAAGGTTTGTTGTAGGAAGACAGTCATAAGAAAGCAAGGATAAATTCTATCAATTAGGTTGTTTTGGGTCATGTGAATTCCTCTGGATGAACAAAATTTTAACTGCAACTTGAACAAGCCAATTCACATTGAGTCTGAATCAAAAGTAGAACATCCAGTCATTAATTGTTTTGTAGAGAGCTACAAACCTGAAGACAGCACAGTTCAATCAACGTGCCTAGCAAGAACTTACAAAGACTATTATGGAGGATAACTCTCAATTCACAATCTCTCTGTCTTCCACTCACTGAGTGCTACACCTGGGAGCTGTCTTGCGGATCTAATTGGCCTTATGAAGCCATGTTTCTGTCCTACAATGATAGGAAATGTAAATGGACTGAGTAACTAATGTTAAGTGCAATTATTCTTGTCACTAGTCTGCTCTAATCGGATCACGAGGGTCCGGGAAGACAGCTGCAGTGTGTAAAAGTATTTCTTGGGGGTCAGGAATGCAGTGGTAGGCGATGAGCTGGCTCTATAAGCATAAAAAGCCAACCTTAGCTCTTCAGCACAGATACTCAAAGTCAGGCATGGTGACACATAGACCTGGGGCAGCAAAGGACCTGCTGAACATCCAGTCTAGTCATAGTGGAGAATCCCAGGTCCAGTGAGTCATCCTGTTTCAAAAGGATGTGATGGGAGTCCTGCACAGTGGTGCACGCCTTTAATCCCAGCACTCAGGAAGCAGAGGCAGGCAGGCGGATCTCTGGTGTGAGTCTGAGTCCAGACTAGTCTAGTCTACATTAGTGAGTTCCAGGACAGCCAGAGATACACAGCGAGACCCTGTCTCAAAATTAAAACCAAACACACAAAAAGCTAAAGGGAAAAAAAAAGATATGATGAAGAGTGTCTGTAAGAGTTGACCTCAGACCTCTACACACCCATGCACAGACAAGTACACATACATACCCAAAGGAAAAATGTACTGTGAGTCAGGATGGGATGAGCTGAAGAGCATTAATGTCCTGTACAATATGAACAGCTCCAGACAAAATTACCAAGGCAGCAAGTCCTGCTTCGAATGATTCCCCTAACCCTGAGTGAACCCTAACATTAAAAACTGACTTTGTACTTAGGTTTACATGGAGCATGAGGAAAATGCTGGAAGGTGTTTGCAGGTAACTTTCCGAAGCTCTTATCCAAAGCACAGAAGGAATACCAGGGTATTCAATAGCCGCTTGGGTAGGTTGAAAAATGTTCAACAGACCTCCAAGTATTCTTCACACAGTGATTTAAATAGCTCCATTCTGCTCTTCTGAAGAGTGAGAGATTCATGAATAAACTTCTGTTGCTCCATAAACATAGTCTACAAACGAGGACAGTATACGATGTAAGAACAAGCCAGGGGGAAAACCGGAAATCTTACAGAATATAATTCTGTATTAATGCATTTATGCAAAACAGATGGAGTGAAATGCATGTACAAATTTTTTCAATTAAAACAGTGACCACATTTACAAGAGCAAACTACTAGTGTAAAAATAACCTGCATTACGTGAAGCTCACTCATTGAATGGGAAGTGTTCCTATTTAACAGTACTCAAAACATTGCTATTAGTTCCTGACGACTTGAAAACCTACCTACTAGAGCGAGGCCTCCAAATCTGCTGGACCCTCTGTATTTTTAGAAACTACCTTGAGTTGTCCCCATCATTTGTCACTCCCCCACATAGGGACCCAGTCCATTTTGTCCTTTCCAGTAGGAGTAGAGCACACAGGGCCACGCTAACAGGGTTATATTCTATAAGACTGACGACAGTCACTGCCCTGTGCCAACAGAAGGATACACATCTAAAAGAAACTTTTGAAAGAATTCTTGCAGATGCGGACTTTTTCTCTCCTTCCCCTCCCAAGAAACTAAGGCCCAGATGTAAATTATTTTTCTGAGTTAGCATAACTAGCAAGAAACTGGACCGTGACTGCGATCCAATTGGTGGGATTCCAGAGTCCGTGCGCCTGACCCGAGCTGGGCTGGACAGCATCTCCATATCCCTCAGTATTCCCCCTTTCTGCCTCCCCATCCTTGGAAGTCAGGATCTCAGGTGGGCAGCTCCATCCTCCACCAGGGAGAGAGAGAGAGTCCCCAGAGACAGCACTGAGTCCAGTACCTGTCCCCCAAACCCCATTCTCATCTCCAGGATAGAGGTGACTCAGTCACCCTCGCAGGCCCATCACTGCATGGGAACATGTCCCTCCTCTCCTCTGGGACGCCCCCCACCCCCCCACCCCCGGTCTGAACTGCAACCACTGACAGCTAAGTCGCCTCCTGCTCTGCCACAGCCACCTGAACTGCTCTCACTCTGCACCCCTGATCACAGCGTCAGAAGGCTTCTTGGGGCCCTCCTACTCTTTGGCATCTGCACTGCGTGGATCCTGAAGGGTCCCCTCTCTGAGGTACAATCCCATTCCTTCCCCTGCACTCTGCAGACAGTACCTGCTCACCGACTCTCGACCCTCCGCACGCACCACCACCTGTACCATGTCGGCTCCTAAGCCATCATTAATTACCCTTGTCATCTCTCCTTGGGGTGCGGGGTGTAGGTGGAGACCTCAAACAATTGAGGGAGGATGGCCAGTCTCCCCTCACCACATCAACCACCCTCCTTGTCTCCCTGAGCTCATGTCCTGTCCCTTCCCTCCACACCTGCTGCAGGAAGCCTCTGTTACTACCTCTGATGCTGACAAAATGGACTCCTTTAAAGGTAAGCCTGATACTCACAGAGAGTTTTTCAGCATGTTTCTTGACTTGGTTTGCATCAGTGGTAAACTTCCTATTCAAATTTGCAACCTGATGAGAATAGTCTTGATAAAGTTTCTGCCTGTAAAAGACAACAGTGGCCACTGTGACATTCCTTCTAGACAGGAAGAAAGCGCATTCAAACAAAGCACGACTGACTTGTCCTCACTTAATCTGCAGGTGGAAGACTGGGAAAGGGCATCTAAAATATTCTGACAGGGAATTGGGAAATGTGGTGGATCCTTTCCTATCAGAGTAACAGCATCTGTTCTGCCTTGGACGAGGTAGGAGTCACTTCACAGCTCTTAGTGCTAGAAACCGCAGGAAGAAGAAGCACTGCTTTACTAACATTCCATAAATGTTTGTCTCTGAGGAGCACAACCTCCGCTTTGTTTTCTCTTTATGAAGATAGGTCCAATGACGATGCACACCCAGGACAATCAGAGAATTCTGGGGACGCCTACCCACTCTTCGGTGCTGTACCAGTGAGGATTTCAGTACACCTGTATGGTGAACACTGCTCCAGAAACCTGTGCAGCATTGGAGGCTAGAGATTTTCATCTCATTTCACGCTGAACAGATGACAGATGGCAGGATGAATGTTTTGAGGATTTCAAGCTCAATGCCCCCAGCACTTTCATGCAATGCACACAACCTTCCTACTGTTGCACTGATTCAACTGCCCCATGTCAAAATGGTGTCAAAACATCTTAATTCATCCTTAGGAAACACAGTTGAATTCAGTTACAAGGAGAGGCTATAACACAAAACAAACTCTGTTCTACAGAGAACCCAAGGCAAATACACTAGCCAACAAAGCTTCTAGCCAGGGGGTGACTGGCTATTTCTCCTTCATCATGCTCACAAACCAACTGTCAACAGCTCTGGGATCAAGTGACAAGAGGCAACAACCCTACCTTTGTTCACACTGGGTTTTCAGAACATCCTTCACTTTGACCTCCAGGGCAAGGAAAGATGAGTTCATGATCCTTGAGAATCTTTCTCTGTTTTCCTGAAGAACGTTCTTAATTGGCTCTGTAAGGGAACATACTCTTGTAAGCATTCCCCGTGAAGGTCCCTCAACGGTACTGGAAAGACACTTGTTATCAATAGATGGAAATGATCTGTCGACGCAGAGGTTATTGGCCTCCTTTCTTTCAGTCAAGAATTTCAGTGGCTCTGACCTTAACGTGAAATTGGGTAGTTGGACTTCAGTGTCTAGATACTACACACAAAACATCACAGAGGGGACTTAACAAAACTTACAAAGAGGATTTCAATTCACTGTGTAATTTCTTTACTAGATGCCATTTATAAAGTATGAATTTAATCAATGTACTAAGTGTGATCCAGTTCGATGATACCCTAAGGAGGGACTGTTGGACTGCTTGATGCAAAACACAAAAGTTGTCCATTTACAAAAACCTCCAAAGGCTCAGAGCTCACTGCACAGACAGAGGAGAAATATGGCTATTATTGTAGCCATTGAGGCTATTTGACAAATGTGATTAGGTAGACATCCTGAGCAATTTAAAGGGAAAACTGACTCACGGGAAAGTCTGTGGTATTGGAGATGGAACCCAGAGGCTGGAACAATATGAAGCCAAGTGCCTTCCACCCAACTACATCCCTATCCTGAGCCCTGAATAGTTTCTAGATGGAACTCTATATCAGAAAAGTCAGCAGACCTCCCAACTGGGTCTCAGTTTGTAAGTTTTGTTCAACAGTTCATGTGACTAACCTCTGACAGCAATTTAAAGCAGGACTCAACTGATCATATAGTCACAGGCTAACAGTACTGACTTCAGCTTTCCACTTCATGTGCTATCTTTTTGCACGGTAAATTGTGGGCAGCTATTTAACCAGGATTGACCCTCTCTGAGCACACAGACACACATACCGCCGCCGCCACCACCACCGCCGCCGCCGCCGCCGCCGCCGCCGCCACCACCACCACCACCACCACCACCACCACCACCACCACCACCGGCCTGGAAATAAAGAAGAACCAGACTAGAATACAAATGAGAGGAGTAAAATGTCGTACTAAAAGCAGATACATCATTTGTGTGAATCAGATGGGAGACAGATACTTTCATCCAATCTTTAAATATCTCATGGTGAGTAGGTAAGAATAGTCCCACAGCAGGGGCCATGATCTTCACAGGGACAATTAACGTGAAGTAGAGACTTGGTGAGCTAATAAATACTATTTTGACACTGAGGGTTTGAGAACGAGTGACAACTCCCTTGCCTTGCACTTCCTTGGCTCCAACAATTTTCTCTAATTCCAAGTGTCTCCTAGAACATACCTTCGAGTCCTTCGAAAAAGTCCTGTTTTGTCTTCCTGCAAAGAAATCACAGAAACTCTTTACTTCAATGCATACAAAAGGCCAACTCTGTTGCGTGAGCAGAGGAAGTGCAGTGTCCCACACACAGCCTCTGTACAGTTCACGGTTCTAGAGCGGACACTGACTCTTCTGGATTTTTCTGTGTGCAAGAGAAATGCATGTGTACGCATGTGCCACAGTCAGAAGTAGAAGTGTGTGTGTGGGGAGGGGGGTTTCCTCCTCTACCCACCGCCACCTCACTCCTGTCAGACAAGTTCTGTGACAGGACTTGAGGTTTGCTGGTAGCATGAGATTTTCATTTTGTGACACACTGAACATCTGATGGACTGCAGGATGAAGGTGCTGGGGCCTTCAAGCTCAATGCACCCAGCACACTCTTGTGATTCACACACCTTACCCACGACTGCATTTGTTTGTTTGTTTGTTTATATCTCAGTTTATTTTTGTTAAGCTGGCACCCAGAAAGAACTTCTCTGTCACACACCTCAGCCCTCAGTTCTGGGCTACAAAGGTGTTAAGTGGCCATGTGTGCCTTTTTCTGTGGGGGCTGAGTTAATGATCTCAGATTCTCATGCTTGTAACACTGAGCACCCTTCAACTGAGCCATTTTTTTCCAGCACATTTCTAAATGTATTGTGTGAGTAGATTAAAAAAAAAAGTGAAGCGTAATCACCTGGCCTGTGGCCTCTCTGATCCTGGGGAAATAATGTCCTCCCTATCGGCATCAAGGACTTCGTTGTTGTCTGTATTAAAGACAAAGAGGAAAAACATTTTGAGACAAAGTGTGCTGCTCCCATCATCTCCCAATGAAAACTGATTCACAGTGGGGTCTCTAGAGCCCACAGCCACCAAGGAAAACTTACACTTTTCAAAGAAGTCATGCACATGCACACACACACACAGTGTGAGTGAGGGTGAGCATACAGAAGTCTGAAGAAACATATACAGAGGGAGAGGGGGGGAGGGAGAGGGAGAGGGAGAGGGAGAGGGAGAGGGAGAGGGAGAGAGAGAGAGACAGAGACAGGGGGAGAGAGGGAGAGAGACAGGGAGACAGAGACAGGGAGAGAAGGAGAGGAGAGAGAGATTAGAGGACAGGAGAGGAGAGGGGATAGAGAGAGAGGAGAGGAGGGGAGGATAGAGAGAGACAGGGAGAGAGAGAGGAATGGAGGGACGGAGGGAGGGAGAGGGAGAGAGAGAGAGAGAGAGAGAGAGAGAGAGAGAGAGAGAGAGAAAGAATGAGAATATATCACACAGAAGTACAGACACAAACACAGACACACACGAAATTCATTAGGCTTGAGCGATTCTTGGACCAGCTGCTGCAGGCACCTGCTCACGCCTTCCCCGTGTAACCCATGTGTTCCCAGAGAGGCATATTGCATATTGCCTGGAAAGAAGTATCTTATGAGCCTTGCAGGTTTCTTGTAGGGTGGGAACTTCAGGTGGGGAAAGCTAAAGCCACAAACAAGCTTGAGCGTCATTTAATAGCATCTGAAACCTCCTACTATTCCAAGAAAGGAATGTCCATGCACCACATCCACTCAGTGCTCCACCTGCCAAGGGATTGTAGGGCGTCTCCTAGGGGTGGACACAGCCCTCTCGCGGCCCCTCTGGTTTGTCTGTCTATGGGGTTTGTTCATGATGTCATTTTGGTTGTTGTTGTTTTCTGATTTTTACCTGCAGCAATTGCATCTGGGTTCTGGCTGTCATCTGAGGAGAGATTTGGATCCATCCTTGGGTGCCTGCCAGCACTGTCAGGGGCCTTCCTTTCCCTGCTCGACATGGCTAGATTCTTTTTGGGTTAGATAGGAGTCCTGGAAGTAGAGATATGGGGAAGAAACTGCAAAATAGAAATGAGAACAGGGAAGAGGACACCACGGGGTGTGGCTGGGAGTCCTGGCACTTGTGCTGGAGCGAAATGAGAGCAAGAGCATGTCACCAATGTCCTGACCTGCCCCATTTCTCTACCTGGACTTGGTGCTCCCAGACCCGCTATCTCTCCAGATCAGTACCCTCTGCTGTTTTCCCACCCCATCGCTGCCCCCACCCCCTATACTACAAGGCACCTAAGGCTGACGCCTGGTTGGGAACTCCAACTCACCGAGGTCCTACTCAGTCAGTGAGGCCATGTCTCACAGCTCACGTGCTGTCCCATTTAGCCCTGCCAATCCGCGCAGCCCCATGACTGCTCCCTAGCCTTGTCGTCAGTGGCACTGTGCGGTCTCCTTGGGAAAGTGAAGGTCCTGGTATGGCCCCACCGGTTTGCCCTGGACCTGCCTCTTAAGTGACCCTACCACTGCCCTACCACATGAGCTAAGGCTCCTCTGTGAACCCTGTCCCAAGTGGACAGCCTCTAAACAGAGTTCCCCAATGGCCAATCATCTGCCCAGGGTGCTCCTCTACCCTTGGAGCCTCCTTCTTCTCAGAGGGTGGTTGGTCACACCTACGTAGGCACCTCTTCCCAGGGCACATCTCTCTGGCTGGCTGGGAAGGTGTGTACACCCAGGGTTAAGTGGCTTCGGCTAGTACTTGTGGGATTTGGGTGGAGATGTTGCCCTTTGGTGGAGGGGCCCAGTCCTGGCCCATCCCCTTCAGACGGGCATTTGTGTTGAGGGAGGCGAGGCCCCTGGCTGCAAATAAGCAGGACGCGGATGTCCACTGAGGACCCACAGAGCACATGTGGAAGGTCACTCCCTCCTTTTCTCCACTTTCCTGTCACAGCCATCTCTGTTCAGACCTGCGACCCTCCTGACCCCCCTTTCATCCACTGCCCGCATTGGTCTATTTTACTACCAGGTGCAAAGTCTTCTGAACTTCTCATCGCACAGATAAACCCCGTCCCTTCTGCCTCAAGGTCCCACTTTGCTCCCCAAAGGGCCCGAGGCCCCAGGCCGACTGTGCTTTCTCACCATCAGGGGCTCAAGACTGACTCGGTTACTACCCTGTCCCTCGCCCAGGTGAGCACACTTGAGTCCATTCCTGAGAGGCCCCATGTTCTGGAATGGGGCTCTGACTAGCGGCAACACTACTATGCGGGCATGCCCGAGGCTGCCTCCAGGGCCTCGCAAAGGTGTGCGGCCTGCCCACCAGTCACCCATCCCCAGCTTCGGGCCCTGTTGGTCCGCACGCGTTTGTGCAAAGTGCCCAGGGGGTTCCCACTCCGCTTCAGGCTAACCCCCCTAAAGGAAGCGTCACAGGAGGATCCAGGCGTCCAGTCGGGACCCAAACAAGACAACCAAAAGCCAAAACACCAAAAACAGCAGCACCGCCATCACCAAACGCCAAACAAAACCCAAGAACAAGGAAAAACGGCCCGAGCTGTGAGAGGTGTGTAGAGGCGCCCACGCCCCCTTGCAGCCGCCCACGGGCTGCCCCAGCCACCGCTCTATGGTGGTGCTGCCCTCGTCTCCCAGCTTCTCCTTCTCGGCCCTGACCCTCTTCCAGCCCCGAGTAAAGGAAAAGAAAGCTCCCCAAGCCCCCTCACAGGCTTTCGGGGACCCTCACGTTCCCGGATTCCACTGCCCCACGACAACGACGGCGACGATGACGAGACGCCTAGGGCTTCGGTCTCTCCTGGGGCCTCTAAACCACCCCTGGAGGCCCACCACGGAACGGCCCCCACGCCCCCTCCGCACAACTCCTCACTCACTCACCTAGGCCCCTCGTCTCCGCAAGGCGGAACCTCCTTCCACTCAGAGGGTCAGCAGGCCTCGTCTGCTCCACGTCCAGATACAGCCTGCTCTGATTGGCTGGTATACCGCTCGCACATGCGCCCTGGGTGCCACGACGCTGCACATGCGTCATGGGGGCCCAGCCTGCCCCGCCCCATCCACGCACACTTGCTTTCCTCGTGAGGGGTGGCCCGTGGCTTCCTTTCATTGGACCACAGCCCGTTTTGCCCACCTCCTTATGTATTTATGTCTGATTGGCTGCAACAGAGAGAGGCCTGGATGAGTGTCAGAGACAGGTCCACTGGGTCCTGGGAGGCGATAGAATACGTGGGCGCAAAGACGAGAAGATCATAATGCGCATGCGCCAACAGAGCCCGGGCGATGCTCGAGGCATAGGAAAACCTGTGGGTGACGCGTGTACACTACCAGGGTGCAGCAGTCAGGCATGGCACGCCCGAAGGGCCTTTTCTCTCCAGTTGGTGCTCCTGTTGCGGGATGCCCTTGGCTGTACCTCAGAGGCCCCGGGTGTTCAGTCCGGCCCTAAACAGTTCACAGCCGGCAGATGTCGGATACGACGAGCCACTACCTAGACCCGCAGTGTCCAGCTCGGACATCCCAGGCCCTCTGTTTCTCGAACTTCTTCTCTGACCCTCCAGGGGCTCCTAATCCAGTCTGACTCTAAAGCCAGACTCAGGCACATTACGTCACAGGCCCTCTTGGGCAATTCTCCTTGAGATCCCCACCATCCTCCCCCAAGGGCTGTGGTCCAAGCAGTACTCTTCTTAACTCAGCTTAGCTGAGGATGCCCTTTCATCCAGTACTTCACCTGGGTGACCCAAGCCCACCACACCGCTGAGCCTCTGAGTGCATCCGTCCCTTGAGAGAGCACCCATAGCTACTTTCCAAAGTAGCTTTTTTTTTTCCCCAGCCTTTCCAAAGAGTTGCATCCCTTCCGAGGATGTGACTGACCCATGGTAGCAGGGCGAAGAGAACAAGACAGTATTGGGAGACTTCCAGTTTTCTACAGCCAGGGCATTCTAACACCTCCACAACAGGGGATGCAGTATTCAAAGGTCCCAGTCAATGGGACACATCTCATACAAACCAGCACACACAGGTGAAGCTGAAGAGGAAATTCCACAAAGGTCCCTAAACATCTGCCTGAACCCTCACGGCCTGCCCAGGCACTGGCATAAACCTGCTGTCTATTGTTCCTTAAAACATAAGAACCGCCGGGCAGTGGTGGCGCACGCCTTTAATCCCAACACTTGGTAGGCAGAGGCAGGGGGATTTCTGGGTTCGAGGCCAGCCTGGTCTACAGAGTGAGTTCCAGGACAGCCAGGGCTACACAGAGAAACCCTGTCTCAAAAAACCAAACCTAAACAAAACAAAACCAAAAAAACGGGTAACACAGCAACCAGTAAACACCACCTATCTATGCTGGTTGATGGAACTCTTAAACCTGCACTCATGCTGCCCTCTAGTCCATCGCAAGGTCTTGTGACAGCCGAGAGGATGCAGCAATGTTCTTCAATGGACCAGCATTCTCTTTACTCTTCTATCATGGGAAATATCTCATCACAGATGGGGGTGGGGTGGGGTGGTGTGGGGTGGTGTAGGGTGGGGGACCTCAGGTTAGGAAAAAAGGGCCCTCTTTAAATCCCCTACAAGGCAACTCACCAAGGAGCCAGGTGAGCCCTCAGCCCCATCTGAGTCCCCGCGGCAGTCCCCAGCTGCACAACAGTACTCTCTGCACTACTCCATTACAAGACAAACCTCTATGCCGGGTCCTGGCTTCCTATGCCTCTTTATGCCGCTCCCTGCCCCCAGCAGTCCTGTTCTCTCCAGGACACCAGAAAAATAATTCATAAGGAAATGTCTTTTAACCTCTCTCCCAGTCCAAAGTGGAGAAAACGCCAATTAATCTTAGGGCTAACTCTGCCAAACCCTCTAGCTCATGACTCAGCCACGGAGTCCTGAACTCGATGCATTTCCACCCCACCGGGGCTGCATCGCCCCAAAGTCAGATCACCATTTTAATCGTTTTCTTTCTTTCTTTCTTTCTTTCTTTCTTTCTTTCTTTCTTTCTTCTTTCTTTCTTCTTTCTTTCTTTCTTTCTTTCTTTCTTTCTTTCTTTCTTTTTCCCTCCACAGCTCAGCCAGCAGGTTGTGGCAGAGGAACCGACTTCCCACCAACACAGGCTCCAGGCTTGAGACAGAGGCTCCCTGCACTCTGGCTCACAAGACTCTGCTCAGGGCCCCGGTGGCCCACTTTTACCACCCTACATGTGTCATTCTCTGGTGGTCTACTTTGCAGGAGGGCGGGGGAGTGGTATGTGACACCCCCCCACACACACACCTCCTACAAAAGAAGCTGCTAAGTCCCCTTTCCCCCAAGCAGGCAATGCCAGAACCCTGCCAAAAAGTATGGGCAGGGAGGAGTAAGATCCTCTCAAGCAAGCTCAAGTGCACACATCGTCCTGGGCCCACCAGGGGAGTGCCCTGCATCTCCTGAAAAACGTGCCTTGGCCTGTGACAGGGGTACCAAAGTTGACAGCTGAAGGGAGTGGCTGGAAACCACAGGGTGGGCCCCTCCCCCGGGCCAGGCATGGGTGGCAGCAGGTCACCAATTAAGGCTCCTGGGCAGAGTGTGACTACTTGCTGCTTAGCTTTCCAGCTGAGGGCCACCTGACTGTAAAACCTACAGGCATAGTGGACAGAGTTTTGCTGATGAAGCTGCAGCTTGAGATGACATAGCTTAAAGCAATGCAGCTAGCCAAAAACTTATGCGTTTTCTTGTTTGTTTGTTTGTTTGTTTGGATTTTGTTTAAGTGGTTTTTCAGTTTGTCCCTAATAGCAGAAACAATTAATTGCCGTTACGGCACATATCTACTGACTGGTGGCGGCCCACTGTCAGATTAACCACTGAAAAGCCAAGTGAGGTTTATCTCAAACCTCACTAGGGGATTCGACCTCAAATAGTCCAAGAAAATTATCACCCGAGCCTAATAGAGAATTGGCTGTGGGGGAAATGACATTCCAGGGAACACAGGTGGGTCACTTGGATCCAGAAGTCAACTGTATTTTGATTGTTTTTTTTCCCTTTCTAAAAATTATGGTTATGCTCTATGTCTTTACTCTTAACAGGGTACTTTATTTTAATGTTCCAATATCACATTTAGGAGATCTTAAACATCTTTTAAATTTTTTAAAGAAAAGGTTTACATCATTAGGAAGGTTTAAAATCAATGGCTTAACATTATTATTATTATTTGTGCCTGTAGACTAAGAAAGCCACAAGCCTCAATATTTTACTTTGGTGTGGATTTTTATGTGACAATGTTAGAAATCCAGAGTTATTTGCTACAACATAGGATATAAAGTTCAGAGACTTTACATCAGTGGATTTCTGACACTACCTTATTCACAGGCTCCCTTGGTTGCCTTTAGAGTACAGACTCAACGATGCTCCTCTTTATGCTAAATTTATATACATCCAGTCTTCTGGATGGAGGAAAGAAGCCCTTCTTTCATGGTTTGCAGTCAAACTAAAGAATGTTCCTGCTGTTAACCCAAAACTGTTTCACAAGCTGCTACTATGAAACAAAGGTTTGAATCTGCTGCCTTCTCTAAGTTGTGGGTTTCAATAATCTTTAAAAAAAAACACATAATCCTGGTAAACTTCTGAAAATCATCGTGGATCCACATCTCACAGGGTCAAATGGCCTACAGATTATCTACCCGCAGAAATTCTATACATCAGCAGCTATAGATTTCGGTCTGTCTTTAAGAAAGGACTGAACAGCACTCAAGTTATTTTGATCCGTACACCTTGGCCAATATGAAACTGACAAATTTGCCATTTGGAACTAAACTTACTAAAGCCCGTGTAAAATTAACCAACTTTCTGGTACATATACCTTTTTTCAAGTGCAATGTATAATTTCTGAATTAACAAAAGCACAGACTTATGATTGATAAAGGGTGCCAAGATTCTGTTCCACTCTATATTGCTCTTGAGAAACTCCCTGTAGGCATGCTGTTGTAAATAGGTTTGCTTCTGGTAACAATCAACCTAATTAAAGGTTTCTGTTGTTAAACGGTGCCATTGAATAGAAGGAAAATGTAAACTAAGTGTAATGGCATGTTTCCCAGTAAACATGTTGAAAGCTAACAAAAAAAGGTGAATGACATTTTAGTACATTTCTTCTTGACTCACCAATCAATATATCTAATGTGTCATTTCAATATGAATCCGTACAAAAATTAATAGGGAGATGTAGGCATAAGGTTTTGCATCCTACTTTTAATAAGGGTTTAACCTCTCCTCTAGCCACCACCCATCAGCGGTAGTGGAAGAGAAGAGTCATTAGGATATGCAGAAGTGGACCTTCTCAGCGATACTTCTTTGAGGGCAAGCTCTATCTCCTTTGGCAGCAGTGCAGTCCTATCGCAAACATCAAATATGACTCAGCAGCTGCAGGCCAGTCCCGTCTGCAAGCAGACACCAGGCACGAAGCGGGAGCTTCAGTTCAGTCCAGTTCTTTCGGCGGGGAGACCCCGGGCAGGGGCGCCAAGTGCAATGAGGCAAGGCTGCAGAAATTGGAAACTGCTGCAGGAACCTCACAAGCAGTTTTTGGGCGAGTTTCTGGCATCATCACAACGAGTGGGGATCAACAATTCTATGTGAGGCGAATGGACACATGCTTGTTATTAGAGGAGACTAGCCAGGTGGAGAACACCAAACCAATGCTCATTGCTCGTCTCCCGCCATCTGTGGGGTCATATCTATACTCCTTCTTCAAGGGTCCTTTCGCGTGTTTGCTCTACACAAACATCCTTTCACCTGTGTCTGCTTCAGGAAGACATTCTTCCCTGTGACTGTAGGCCCGTGAAAGGCAACCTGCTTCCTGGTTGAGCCAAGGCTAGAAACCCCGGGGACCCTAAAAGGGACGGAAGTAGTTTGGCCCTGCTCCGGGGGAACCAGGGTCCTGGCACGAGGCTGAAGCCCTCCATAGAGTTCTGCCCTTCAGTCACGCAAGGGCAATGCTCCGAGCCCCTCCACAGATGGAGGACATGACCTGTGGTCATGTAGCCTCAAGACAGATCTCCATTTTAATGAGGTACCTAAAGGCCAAGAAACTCTCCTTCCCAGACACTCCTTCCTGCAAAGGGTATTTAACCTCGGGCCCTCCCTGGGAAGCGGGTACGGTTTTACTCATCCACTGTCCTCCATGACAATAAATGCCTTAAAACCATGGACTGCCTCTTTTCATAGGGATCTGCTGTGGCCAGCCATTGAGAAGGCCTTTGTTTAGCGGTCTTGTCTCCTGTAGAAGGCCTCTCTGTGCTCCCAGCCACTGCAGTCACCAAGCTCAAGCCAAGCCAGCTGCCTGCCCACAAGCCAAAGACTCTCCCCTCAGAATCCAGCCAGAGTCAGCAAGAACTCTCCCCTCTTTGGCCTCTCGGCCTTGGTCTAGAATCAGCCAGCAGGCCCCCACTCTGTCTTCAGCTCTTCCACTGCATCCAACAGTGCCTGGGTGTCCCAGAGCCTGACAAGCAGATGGCTTCAGCCTCCTTGCAAGCCTGGGGACCCCCCAAGCCAGCTAATGCTGTCCCGTGCACCTCAGACTGCACTTCACCACCCCAACCCCATCCCCAGAGAGATGTCCTGCTGCTTCCCCACTCACCCTGAGACAGCATGGGATAAGGGCAGTCAAAATTCCCATGTCCTGCCTTCTCCGCCCCCCACCCCCACCCTCAGCTGCAGAGCCCTGTGGCTGAACAGATGCAGGGCCCTACTAGGCTTCAACAAGATGTCCTTTCCCCTGCATACCCCAGCAGAAAGAACATCAGTGGACATAACTAACTGTCCAAAGATACTAGAAGTTTCCACTTCAGGGAAATATGTTTTGCCCTCTTTTATTTGGGTTCTATTATTTAATCTTCAATTCATGTAAAAAAAAAAATAAAAGGAGGGAAGAGGCCTTTAATTTGAGACAGTTTATTTTACACAGACAAGCTGTTACTGACTATTCCAAAATATATTCTATATTGGCATTATCTCATATGAAAAATATCTAATAACTAATACTGCCTATGACATGTCCTAGTCGTTATCAATCTCTAGATTTTCTTAAACAGGTCACATAGGTTAGCATGGTGTTTCCTTGCTCAGCCACTCTAAGCAGGTGGGACAGTTGATGCTTTCTTGACTTCAAGTGTTCTTAAATGAGACAGGTAACACAGCTGCTAAACATCACTGAATTTTAGAACGGACTGAGGAATTAACTCAGCTAACATACCTTAAGGATGTGTTAAGCTCAGAATAAAGTCAAGAAACGTGTTGCTTTAGGGAAGAGGTGTTTTTTGTTTTGTTTTGTTTTGTTTTGTTTTGTTTTTGTACTCTTGTTTCAATGACAAGGAAAAAGTAGCAAATCTCTTCAAAGCTAATACAAATAGGATTTACCCAGGAGGGACCTCCTGAAAATCTTGACTGCAGATAAGAAGAGAACCAGACAAGCAAAGCAAACCAAACAGGTGGTGCACATACTGGTACTTCTACATGGCAACAGCTCTAGAGGCCCGCTGAGACATGAAGGCCCCTACATAGCCAACGAATCCCTTTGGCTACCTGTCCTCATGGTGTTTTATACATGCCATCCTTTCAAATATGGCATGGATAGAGATTTATATTATAGTCTGCTTATGCAGTCCAGTGGACTCATGGATTTTGATGCCTTTTACTTCTTCAAACATAGAGCAGAGAATCATCATTAGTGGAATTGTGCATGCTGTACAGTCCATACACGTGTTAGAGCAGAAATGTACTTACAATGTTACCTTTGAAGTTTGTGTGTTTCAGAGCAAATGGACTAGAGGCAACACCTGGCTGACAGCTTCCAGGACAAGCTTAACCAGGTCGTGGCTTTCACCACAGACACTCCTCAGTCCCTCCAGGGACAGAACACCTCCCTAGAGGGGGCTTAGTCTACAAAATCGGAAAGCTCTGTACTTACTGACTGCGGAGGGACTTGCATTTTGTTGATGTTTCTATGCCAGTGAACCTGGGCTGGTGGAATAAAACATACAAATAAATGTTCATAGGTCTCCAGCGAGAGATCCGGGGCACACTGTGCGACCAACACCCCTACCTCATAGTGCATAAAACTCTCTGGTGCATTGGTTTCTCCCCTCCTTGGCCCATAGCTGGCTACTGGAGTCCTACTCCTCCAGGCACCTGGCTTCATCCAACTTCTAAAATGGCAGATAAGCAGCATTGAAAAAAAAATCACTGCCGATCAGTTTCTGGTTCAATACCAAACCGTTGTTCCCAACATAGAGGCTGATGCATATGAGGATACCTCCTCCTCCATAAAACAAAAGTGGGGAGATGTGGGGCCAGAGAGCCCACCCCCCCTTTTTAATGTGTATGTAGCAGCGTACATACTATATATTATGGGCCTTTATTTTTTTTTTTAAAAAAAAAGATTAATTTATTTTTCATATGGAAGTAGACTGTAGCTATCTTCAGACACTCCAGAAGAGGGCATGAGATCTCATTATGGATGGTTGTGAGCTACCATGTGGTTGCTGGGATTTGAACTCGGAACCTTCAGAAGAGCAGTCAGTGCTCTTAACCGCTGAGCCATCTCTCCAGCCCCCACCAGAGAGCCTGTTGACTGGGGGAGCCAGTTCATAGCAAGGGTGAGGTGGAGACATGTCCAAACCCCGGAAACCTGGTCCTGAGACCAGGAGGAGCAGGATGGTCTTCCTCCTTGTTCTGGGCCTGCGTGTCCCCAGGGGATGTACACTGTGAGACCCGCCCCCCACCTCCGCCACCCTTGAGGTAGTCACACAGCCTGGTGGCCAAGTTACAGGTTTAACTTCCTCTTTCCCTATAAGTACATGTCCAGCATGCACCTGGAATTACTCTTCATGCAAATGAAGCATTTCCAGCACCTCAGCCAATGTTGTACACTCAACCCCCAAGCCCCTACCCACCCCCCAAGGTTTATATAACCCTTATGATCCCCCAATAAAGGAGAACTGTTTCACTGAAAACCATCTCAGAGGATGCTGTTCATGTCAGGCATTCACAGCTGCCGACCTGAAGACACCTGGTCCAGCTAGGTAGGCTACATTCCTTCCAGTCCTGCCCAGTGCACAGCACCTGAACACCCCAAGGGTAGAAGCAATCCGGGACAGCAACACACTGGTCATTTGTGTAGGGGTATGATTGACCCTGAAGGCACAAATGCAAGCTTGTCTGGTCCACCAGGCCTGCATAAGTGGTGTGAGAGCTTCAGCCATTTCTCTTCCAACAAACAGATTTAATTTAAGGCTGTGTGTCTGCTTCCTCCTGCTCCCCCCCTTTCCACGGCGTTCCTTTTGTTATTCCTTATGTTACATAAGCATGCTTGCAGGTCAGCTTTCTGGGATCCGTGAAATGCTTGTACACCCAATCATCTCTAGTTCTGCATTCACCCACATTTCTCCATTTCTGTTTCACATTCTCACTTAGAAAGAGAAGACTCGAAAGTTGAACCTCAGCTAATAATGAACGGCCAAGCACCTCCTGTGGAGGAAGAGGAGGAGAAGATATGTAGGCCATGTCTTCTGTTCTTCCATTACTGTGTCCCCACACCTCACAAGCCCCATCCTCTGCCTCTCTGCCTACTTTTAGTCCTTGGCTTCACTTTCTTTTTCCCTTTTCTTGTTTTTAACAAAAGGAAATTGCTTGCTAAGGTGCATTCAGTTTGCTCCTTTGTTCCTTTATGAGATACCAGGATTATTCTATTACAAACACTGGGCCCCTGTTGTGTGGTTCCGGCCCACTTGGGCCTGCAAGGTGCCTGTGTGACAAGGAGCCTGCATCCATTCTTGCATCAGGTAGATCTCGCCAGCCACAACCCCTGTTAATGGACCATTTTCCTGAGGGCTATGTCCTCAGCTTCCTGAGGCCTGGGCAGGTACTTGGCCACGGTGCTTTCACAATTCATCAGCTGGGCAGGTAACTCTGGGGTCAGGAGAGTGTGACTGGCCCAGGCCCCCCTCACCTGGTATGAGAATTGAGGTGAAAAGCAGGAGAAACCGCCTCTGGACTCTGTCATCCACCATTCCCAGTCTGGTCCCTGTCTCTTCTGCAGTGCCATTTTCTTGGCCCCAATGAGATTCAGATGCTGGCCGACTGGACCTCGCCCCCCCCCCAGTCCCCCCGACCAGTGCCCACCCCCACCCACCCCATCATAGCCAAGCACAGAGCTGCCTACATCCAGTTACCTTTCTGGGTGATCTAACATAGCCATATTCCCCTGCGAGCCTCCTTCCCTCCCTTGGGGTGAGTGAGCATCCATGCCTAGTTATACTCTACCTCCCTGGGTGTACATTTCTGATAGCCTGGGAAGATTTGAATGAGCAATCCTGGGGAGCTTACCAGTGAGGTGGGCCCCTGCAGGCCTGCCTGCATTCCTGACATCGTCCTAGCATAACCCTTAGCTTGAGCTGGGCCCAGCATGGGGGCCCATCAGGTGCAAATGAGCAAGTAGGACCCACAATAAGGATGGTGCAAGCTCCAGGTCCGGGTGATAGTGAAGCTCTTGGACATCACCTCAGAGGCCAGTGTGGGCCCCCGCTTCCTTCTGACCCCACTGTCGTCTCTGAAAAGTTTGGATCCATCCTGGCCACTCTGACTCACCACTGAAAGCTCAGCACAGGGTACCCTGATAGCCACTTCCCCCCTTGCCATTATCGCCCCCACTGCCTTACACAGAACCTTCCTCCTCAGAAAGGGAGGATATGCAACCAGTCCCTCTCTACCCCAAGAGGGTACCTCTCTGACTGGCTGGAACAGGGTATATTTGAGGATGTTCTAGCACGTGGGTATTCTTGGGATGGGTCTAGCACATGGACAAGTGAGCAGCAGGCATAGCAGTCATGTATGACATAGGCAAGCACAGCAGGCCTATGTGTGATCCATCCCTGAGAGGCCTAACAGGTGTGGACACACAAGGCACACCAGATAGATGAATGTGTGAGGGGAGTTCAGCAGGTACTCACAAGGGAGATTGTCTAGCACGTGCTTGCATGCGTGAAGCAGGGACCGGCAGGCCCCACGAATGAGGCCTTGTGCAGGCATTCTGAGGCTTGGCTATGAGAGTTTAAAGCACTAGTTCTCCAACTTCCAAATACAGCTGCTCAGGTTGTGGTGACCCCCACCCATAAAATTATCTCCATTGCTACTTCATAACTGTAATTTTGCTACTGGTATGAATAGTAATGCAAATCTCTGTGTTTTCCAGTGGTCTTGGGCGACCCCAAGAAGTCAAAGGCTCCTTCGATACCCAGTGGGTCACGGCCACTCTCAAAAGGTGCCATCTCCAGTTTGATCTCCCTAGTCCGGGCACCAACATTAATGGCACCAAGACTCGTCTATCACCCTGCCACCCCTGCCTCTCTCTTGCTGAAAGTTCCTTATGTTCCTACACTCTCTGTAGTGACCTATACGACCACGGCTACTGTTCAGAGCACTCTTCCCATTCCCTGTCTATGGAACTCTGAAAGCTTCCCTGGCCTCACCACCCACCACCCACCCAGCGTAGTTGGGAACAAGTCCATCATATGGCTCATGAGTCACCGGTTGAAGAGAGCTGCCTCATGAGTCACAGAGCGCTATTAAAGAAGTGTTGGGTCCTAGGCTAGTGAGAAAGACTCTTGCATATTCAATGACATGCCTGCTGCTAGGATACATTAATGTTGTCATTCTGAGAAATGAAGGATCTTGATGCTGCTGTTCCAGAAGACCAAAGTTCAGGTAGCATCACCCACTTTGAGCAGCTCAAGACCACTTGTAAATAGAGCCCCAGGGGAACTCAGCCCCTCTTCTGGACTTCATGGGTGCTGATGCACACTTGGAATATGCTCACAAAAAGACTTAACAGGTACACACGTTTAAAACATAAATAAAGACCCTCAAATGTAGTGAACACAGATTCTAAGCATTCATTTTAACAAATACAGCACGGGGCCAAGGTAAGAGAATGAAAGACTCGGGAGCTAGACAGACAGACAGACAGACAGACAGAGACACAGACACAGACACAGACACAGACACAGACACAGACACAGACACACACACAGACACACACACACACACACACACACAGCTTCTCGGCCTTTTGGCTAAGACCGAGTGTAGACAAACACACGCATACAGGCAGAAGGACTGGATGAATACTAAACTCTCCAAGGAGAACCCTAGAATATGCTCATGTAAACACCCATCCACAACACTGGAACCACAAACGCTTACACAGATGCACGTTGACAAAATGCTTTCAACCGAAGATAAGGGCGAGTATCTTCCAACCAGGGCCGAAGGCAGCTTTGAAATGAGTCTGGGGGTCTTTGGGAAATGCCACAGCCCCACAACTAGCACCGTCCCAACACATTAGGATCTGGCTCTGCTGTGGGGATCGTGTTAACGGTTTTTAACACATCTGAGCACAGACATGAGTGTGCTCAGCAAGTCTCAGTGGCAGGTTGGGGCGATTGTCCAACTGCAATGGAACTGGCCCTGTGACCTCATGAATAAATGAAAGCACACACAGCAATACAGGTCCCATCTTTATTCACTTCTTCCTAAAATAAGTAAGGTAACATTCACTTTGGGGATGTGACAGAGAACCAACCACAACATCAAATGACATTTGCTTCCAAAGAGTAATTGCCACTGCTGGGCAGAATATATCTCCCTTGCTCTCATGGGCCTGGACGTTCTACACTCAACTGCTGCTTCTCACAGAACTGCTGCGGGTTCGCTTAATGGTTAACAGAGTCTCAGTCTCCATTCTAACAAACAAAGTAAAGAGAAAGGAGCTGCACCGACCACTACTACTACTACTATCTTCTTAACGCTCCCTTCCCCGTGCACCCTATGTGTGAGCTTCAGATGGTTTCTTCAGAGTGGTCAAGGATCAGGGACTGAAGGTATGTTTCGACAACGGATACATCTTGCTCTTGCTGTTTGAAAAATGGAGAGTTAGAGGATCTTCATTACAACTCTGCTAATAGGAAGCCAGCCCGAGGCGCAGGGTGTTACAGACACATGACTTACAGTTTCCATGATAACTCTGTCCTGCACCTTGGAGATTTCCTTCTCCACATTAGTTTGCTGACCACCAATGAAGGTTTTGCCGTGTTTACGCAAGTCGTTGGCTTTCTGAAACAAACCACAGCAAAAGAAGGTACCTGAACCCAAGCCCCAAGCCGGAACTTGACACCTCACCTCATTTAATTTAAAAAGTACCGACTTTGCACATCCAAAGGATTCTCCTTAGGAACCAAAGTTAAGAACTGGTGGCCACTTCTTCTGTATCGATATGAACTCTCCACAGAAAGCTGCAGTGCCATATGTGAGCTCACCATCCTTGTGAGAAGAGAACAACACCTAAGGCACTCACTCATCTTAGAAAATGGACAGATGAGCATGTGAAGGCCATATGGAGCAGGCGTGGAAAAGGAGGCGCAGGCATGTGCCGGAGACCCCCAAGGTTCCCCAGCGGAAGGAGCCATTCATTTGCTGTGCCATGGAATGTAATTCTCACAGAGAAGACACAGCGTGCAATCACATGCCCTTTGAAGCTAACTAAAGCTGAAGTGCGGACTCAATCCCCTCTGATCATCTCTCAAAGAACACCACAGTGGTGGATGCAGAGGAGAACGAGCTGTGCTGCCTGTCCATAGACTGCAAAATGCCTGTCCAGTCTCTGCCCTATTCCCAGGGCCCAGCGGAGCCTATGACCATAAGGCATGTACCCTGGCTGAAAACAGGTGTGGAAGGGAGCCTGCTGGCTATCTGACTGACGAGGACACACATGGTGACTTCCAGTGGTGAAAACATAGGATCTCCATAGGGAAGACAAGGCGCAGGGATCTATCTGGGCCAAGAGCAGAGGCAAAGCACGGACAGGGAATAGGAGTCCCTTCAGGGGGACCTGGTGCAACGGGGAGGAGGGAAGACAAGACAGAAGCATCCAGTGGAGCTTTTGGAGGAGGGCTGTTTGCAGAGGACACAGCAAAGAGGGAGAGTTAAGAAAGAACGCCCCTGGGAAATATGGAAGAGGGAAAGGCCCTGTTCCAGGACAACAACTCCTCAGAGCTGAGGTCTACAGAAGCTTGAGAGAAGCAGCAGCAGAGGGAGGTTGAGAGAGAGCACATTTACAGTCAGCAGCTCCCATTCTAGAACACTCTCCCACTAAAGCTCATCAGTTTCCTGGGCGAAACAAAACCTAGCCTTTTTCCTACGTGTGGGGAAAATATTCCAAAGACAATGTGATCACCAATTTCAAAGCTAACTACTTTTCCCACAAATTGAGAAAGGGCCATTCTGTCTCCTGCTTTTATAGACACGTGGTATGACATAAGGATGCGTTCTGTTCACAAGTGCAGTCTACCAGACCTTCAAAAATGTGTCACACATCTCTTTAGCGTTTTCAAGCTTGGATTCATGGTCCGCTATAGCTGTCTCTAAAATCTTCATCTGCTGCTGAGTTATAAACTGAAATAGAGGATGAAATCGATGATAAAATGTCAGTAAAACTGAACATCCAACCCAGTGGCTTACAGCAATTGCTTCCTGTGCTGTTTTGTGGGTTCTGTCATTCATGATCAAGGTTGCAGACATGACCTTCAATACCAAAATCAACATGACAACGTCTGACCGGTCACAGAGTGAGACATTCTGTCGCATCTGGGCAAAATTCCCATGAAATAACAACTCATTTTGAAATTAACTTGAGATCCATCTAATCTGTAGACTCCCACACCTCAACAAAATAAGGTTTAAAAAAATTAAGTTCTATTGTGGCCCAGTTTTCATAAAGTATGCATCTTTTTGTCAAACTCAATGGGCACATAGATTAGCTTCCAAGGGAACACATCTTTCCAAAGGAGTTTTCCACCTAAACCTCCCCACACTGTGACACCCCATGAACTACATCATCAACCAAATAAGAATGACAGAGCAGACAAAGAGCAACCGCATATCAGATCCTGCTGCCGAGCATTCCGCAGCAACAAAAATTTCAAAAGCTGAAAACATTCAATACACAGGTCTAGAAGGTAGAGATTCTCCACCAGCCTGATTTTACTTTTAGGAAACTGAGGCAGACAAGTTAATGATTTTCCTGAGTTTTCAAAATGAGCAAGCATCAGGACTATGGCTGCATCCCAATCAGTGGGTTCTGTAGAACCTGCTCCTCGCTGCCAGACTGGAATCTATCTCCATCTCCCTCAGTCAGAATCCCCAGGCAGGGGAGATGGGGGTGGGGTGGGGGCGGCAGGTGGGCAGCTCCATCCTCCACCAGGGAGAGAGAGAGAGTCCCCAGAGACAGCACTGAGTCCAGTACCTGTCCCCCAAACCCCATTCTCATCTCCAGGATAGAGGTGACTCAGTCACCCTCACAGGCCCATCACTGCATGGGAACATGTCCCTCCTCTCCTCTGGGACGCCCCCCCACCCCCCCACCCCCGGTCTGAACTGCAACCACTGACAGCTAAGTCGCCTCCTGCTCTGCCACAGCCACCTGAACTGCTCTCACTCTGCACCCCTGATCACAGCGTCAGAAGGCTTCTTGGGGCCCTCCTACTCTTTGGCATCTGCACTGCGTGGATCCTGAAGGGTCCCCTCTCGGGGTATAATCCCATTCCTTCCCCTGCACTCTGCAGACAGTACCTGTTCCCAGACCCTCGACCATCCGCATGCACCACCAACTGAATACCATGTCGGCTCCTAAGCCATCATTAATTACCCTTGTCATCTCTCCATTGGAGGGGTGGGGGGAGACCTCAAACAATTGAGGGAGGATGTCCAGTCTCTCCTCACCACATCAACCACCCTCCTTGTCTCCCTGAGCTCATGTCCTGTCCCTTCCCTCCAGACCTGCTGCAGGAAGCCCGGCCACTAGGGAACCTGACACAGCAGAGGATCTGTTCCAAGTTGAGAGCACCACTCACACTGAGGTATTCTTCTTGGTCCCTTGTGCTGTCCACCTCATCCAGCCACTTCTGGTACAGGGACCCAAACCTTTCACAGTACACAGACTTAAGCTCCTGCCTGTAAAACACAGTACCGATTACAAGGCATGGTCACACAGGGCGAGGGTAAGCCAATGACACACACTCACCATTGTGAAACAGGAGCTAGGAGCAAACGAGAAAGGGGAGAAGGAATTCCACTGACTCACGAGGGGCAGAAATCTGACTCTCATTCCTGAAGAATTTTGTCCTCAGCTGCTCCCAGAGACATCCTTTCACGTGTTTTTCCTCTCAACCACCTAGGATGCATTCCTGCATCTCTCTCTCTCTCAAGATTGCATTTCTGGCTTAAAATTAGACTCATCTTCCCTTCCCCTTATGGAGTAACCTATAAATTCTGAGAGCACAAGTCCATGTCCTGGAGGCAACATACCCTATGGTGTTTTCCAGACAGAAAGTGTGCACAGAACCCTTTCCCCACGGGGGACTTACAGAAGAGAGCTCTGGTGCATACCTCCTAATTGGTAGAGTTTTGCAGCCCATAGAGGACTGGCCTTCCTTACAAGAAGTTGCCTGCACTGTTATCTGATAGGGGCAAAACGGCTGTCCTGCCAGTCTTGCAGCTAACACATCTGAGATCCGTAAAAGGGGGGGTTCGCGCTGGCTATGAACTGGACCAGGTCATATTGCAAAAGGCAGTGCTCCAGCGATCCCATCAGCTATTCCATTCTGTGCACGATCATGATGGCAGACTGGAGTGACCTGGCCTGGGAGGAAGAGTAAAGGCTGTTTACAGAAGGTTACAATGTTACCTTGACTTCTGCTCAGCTTTCAAAATACCCTGGAGGTTATCATTCAGGCTTCTGAGAGAGGCATTTACATCCTTTTCAAACTGCTTCCTCTTTTCCATAAGAAACCGGGGAAGATCACCTGTGGGAGAAGGGAAGAGGCATCACTTTAAATCAAATATCAAGAAGGAGGAGGAAGAGGAAGAGGAGGAGGAGGAGGACGACGACGACGACGAGGATGAGGACTAGGAGGAGGGGGAGCGGGAGGAGGGGGGAGGAGGGGGAGCAGGAGGGGGAGGAGGAGAAAGAGGAGAAAGAAGAAGACAATGACGAAGATGAAGAGGAAGACTAAGATGAAGAGGAAGAGGACAACTACAACGAAGACGAAGACAAGACGAAGAGCTTGTTCATGGCAGACACACGCCCTACAGGAAAATATGAATAAATACGCATTTTTTTAAGACAGGGTCTCTTAAGCTGCTCTCAAACTTGCTCTGTAACTGAGGCCAACCTCACGTTCCTGATTCTGTCTCTACTCCCTAAGTGTTAGGAATACAGGCATGGGGGTATCCTGCTTGACTAGACAATGCCACTGACAAACAATTTTCTGGACACGTCCAAACCCAAGCAGTTCCTCTGCACCAGAAAGAACAATGCCGTCACTCTTCCTTGTTGGTCTGAACTGACTCTACACGCTGACTAAGAATCGATGATGGCTCTCTAGTAATGCTGTCTTGGTTCACCTAGACAAGGGAACAAAGCCCGCCTCGGTTGGGGGGGCATATGTTACACTGGCATTGTTACCATGGATGACAGAAAACAAGCTAGTGTGGCAGGCACGACACATACAAGCTTCTTCCCGGTGCTGCCTTCGGAGCTCCCTGTCAGGCTCCTAAATGTCTATAGGCTAAAGGCTATTGTACGGGAGTAAGGGAGGAGTTGCTCTCCTTTGGCAGGCGTTCCTGGAGGAGAGCAACTTTGGAAAGCCAGAAAAAAAATGACTTGGTTCAGAACTTGAAAAACAGCTGTTGAAATCTGATATACCACTCCTGCAGTAAGTTAAAGAGCAGAGATTTATCTGCTTGCCCATCATGTCTAGTGACACTCTTCAGCGGATGCAGGAAGCAGGAATCTCTCCCCACAGCCTGGGTGACAGCTACAACATTTCCCCTGCTCGCTGCAGCATCTTAAGAGTTAAGGTAAAGGTAACCTCTGAAGGCCAAAGGACAACTTACTCTTCAGAAACATCCTCTGAGCCACACAACTGTTCCAGAGTTCTGCCGTCTCTCAGCGACCACATTCTCACTGTGCATAAGTCGGAGGGTTGGAAAGAAAGTTCTGGGACTACCAAGACCTGCTCAAACCTACCTTTGAAATCCTGCATCCTCTTCTGAACGGGCTCCCTGTGGGAAAAATAACACAGAATTCTAAGTCGAGGACAAGCATCCTAAGTTTGCTTTCAGGGAAAAGGAGAGGCATGCTGTCTTGCAGAGGGTAGAGCTTGTGTGGGGTAAACTCGGGCTTTCCTCTCTCAGGGTCCTTAATTTTATTCCTTTGTCCTTGTTTTCATACTGTGCCAATGAGTCCTTTGCAGATATATATGGGCACATGGCTAAGGGTTACTTCCTGGAGCACAAGCGACTGAAAACCTACTGCATCCCCAGGAATCCCACCCCAGGCTGTTTGGGTGGCTCACGCAAAATCGCAACCCAGGTGTTCCCTGCCCAACTTCAGGCAGCTGCACAGAAGTTATGTATCTCCTCTCCTCAAGCGGTGACTTTGTGTCTGTTGTGTTCTGGCAGCGTAGGGGATTTCTATATCAAACCTTTACCGGGATCCTTTCACGGTGCAGCGGAAGGGTTTCATAAAGGTGTACTCACCCGTGTGTCCTGCACTCCAGCCACATCCACTCTCCTCCTTCCTCAAGCCCCTCCTGCTGCTATTCCTCCTACATCACCCAGACAGTGTCTCTTCAACTTTCATGCCAGGTGACCATGTGCAACCTCCAGAGTCGGCCTCTAACCACCTCCCCTCAACCCCTGCTAACCTTCCCCTCGACCGGGTATTGCCTGCCTCTTCCCACTCTCCCCTCTGAGTTCAGGTATGGACCTACTTGTAATCCAGGATCCGCAGAGGAGAGAAAACAGGTGGCAGTAGTCTCTTTGATCCTGGCCTATTTCACTTAACACCGCCCCCACCCCACCCCCCTACTCCCCACCACTTAGATCCGTTTCCTGGTAAAGGGTACTTTTTGCTTTGTATTCCTGCATACAAGCACACTGAAACTACCTCACGGGGAAGGCTGACCCTTTAGCACTTCACCTGGCCTCTTGCATGTCTGGCCCTGAAGAATGGCTGCCCATCTCACTGCTACCAACTGCTGGATTGTCTGCTGCATTGAGAAGGAAGGAAAAGGAAGGAAAGGAAAACCCTTCGCAAATGAAGCATGCTGTTCTCATCCTCCTGCATGGGAACCAGCTCCACTCTAGAGTTGGTTGAGCCCATGTCCACGACAAAGGTTTGGAAGCCCTCTTCCAGGAACACGTGCCCCTCCCCCCACACACACAGGTGAAACTCAGCTTGGCCCCAGTCTAGGGACAGCAGATACATGTATGTGTACAAGCCTTACGAGAAAATTCCCTGTGACCCCTGGGCTTCTTCAGAGGCCTTGTATCTATCTCTGCCATGGGCTGAGAATGTCAGGTGGGGACCAGAACCCAGAGCGTGCTTGAGGATCAGAGGTCAGAGTCTGAATCCCTCTGTCCTCCATGTGCCCCCCTCCCCAGCCGGGCCAGCCACAATACCATGGAATGGCCTGATTCTTATCAGACTTCCCCACCCCCCATGCTCCATGTGCCAAGTAGTAGAGCGTCCCCACGGTTGGGCCCAGGCCCATAAGCCCCATATCAGTTGTTACCAGGGTTGACTGCATCTGGGTTCTTCGAGTCATCTGATGGGAGGGGCTTATCTACCCTCGGCCGCTTGGCACTTTTCCTCACGGCCTTCTGCTCCTTGTTTGACATGGCTGGAAACTTCCTGGGTCAGACAGGACTCCTGAAATGTCGGTATGCACAGACAGTAAAGACGCTGGATTTCATGACAGTAAATGAAAACAAGGACCAGGACTCCACAGGCTGTGGCCATGTGTGCTGGCACTCGTGCTGGAGCAAAGAGGAGGTGGAAGGGTGACATCAATATCCTGCCAGGTCCAATCACATCCTGTCCCATTTTTCTGGCTGAATGCAGCGCTCTCCACAACCCAGTAGCCCCCGATCTCAGCTCTTTCTCCTGATTTCAGCTTGTCACCAGGTTAGGACAAGCTTGGCTAGACCCCAAGCCAAGTGATCCAATGCTGGTGCCTAGTCGCAGACACCAATCCACCAATGGCCAATGAGGTCACTGGAGCTGTGCCCTGGCAAGAAATGGTTGCACCCTGCTGCACAGTCAGGTGAAATCCCTGGCCACTCTCAGTCTAGATGTTTAAGAAGAAACTCGGGAACCCAAGCCTCCAGGGGAGACCCAAATACTACACCAGAGGCAAATGCAGAGATCCCCCAATACACTCACCCAAGACGACACGCAGCCTGTGGAGGGCATGAAGTCTCTGTGCTCACAGACAAGGAATACAGAAACCAGGGAAGGGAAGCAGGCAGGCAGGCTGGCTTGCCTCTTCAAGACAAGGGATGTATATGCCTCTTTTCCACCCAGAAGGCTATGAGTGGAATAGCCTGGTGGTCTGTGCCACCTGTGGGGTCAGGCCACACTCGGATCCCCCTGATTTTTACAGTTATCTCAGACCTTCCCCTGGCTGCCCCGCCCCGAGACCCTCATCCTTAGTTTTGTCTGTCAGTCAGTAGAACCCCGTGGGACATGTGGAACCTTGTCACCAGACAGAAACTGGGACGGTTGAGCAAATACAGAAACCCTGGTAAATTCTCATATAGGAGAATGGGAGGCGTTTCATGTACTCCCACCGGGTTCCTGTACTGGAACATGGGACCACAATACCCCCCAGATGAAGATTATGACCACTAGTCACATAGCACAGAACACCGAGTTCTCCATGCTAATGAGATATCTAGATGGACAGGCCCCCCCCCATCCCCCACCCCCGCCCCGCCCCGGGAGGGTTCAGCCAATAAGCTTCCCTTCACCTACATCCCTTTGCACAAGATGTATTTAATCTCTGGTCCACCCTGAGTAAATGGCATGCCCCCCATCTTCCACGATGAGCAATGAATAAACAGTGTGGACAAGCCAAGAAGACTTGTCTCATCGAGAACCGCTGTGTGGTGGTGGAGTGGGGGCAGGAAGCCTTCATCATACACAGAACCCTTGCCTTGTAAGTCTCCTGCTGAAGGCCCCTCTGACCTTTGGACAAGAATATTCACACACACACACACACACACACACACACACCCCGCACCCCCCTCCCGAGATGAGGCAGAGTCCCCCCTCGCCCTGGCCCCGGGCTCACCACTGGCTTGTGCAGACTGGAAATGTCTTGGTGACTGGATGACTGGGAGTTGGGGAACCCCTGTCTCACTGGCCTCGGCCTCACAGCAACCCCACCCCCCACCCCTCTTGCCCTCGAAGGCTTGTGAGGAGGATGTCACTTCTGGAAGTTCATTACCATGTGTCTCGGGATGCACAGGCACCAAGCAAGGGAACTAGCCTCAAAGCAGTGCCCGAAAAGCCCTCTCACCCTCCAGAGTAGGTAGCAAAAGCGAAGGAGACCTCCTTTCTGGAAGTGTTCTATCATAGGTCTCACGATACCTTGTCTCTCCGTTAGGAAAAACCTCCACACGGCAGTCTCCGTCAACAGTGGTAACAGCCAGAGAGGTCACTTGCTGAAGTGGGTCCCCTAGGATAGCTCGCCCCACGGGGGAAATCCCCGCCCCCGAGCCCCGTGGTATCCTCCAGAGTGGGTACAGCTATTGGACGTCACTTCCGGGAGGGTTTACCTTGGGTCTAGATGCTCAGCCGGTGAGATACACCTCCCACCATCCTCGAAAACCCCACTTACGCTCGAGAGAGGGCACGGCTATTGGACATCACTTCCTCGAGGGTTTTACTTTGGGTCTCACGGAAACTTGTAGCTCAGCTAGGGAATTAGACCTCCTCTGACCGTGGAGGGTGGGCACGGCTATTGGATGTCACTTCCGGGAGGTGGTCCCTCGGGTCTCGCGACATCTCGTAGCTCAGCGGGGGAGTTGCACCTCCGCCACCCCCACCCCCACCCCCACCCCCACCCCCCACCCCTCTTTCCCCCAAGGGTGCTCACAGTACTTCGCCATCACTTAGGGGTTTGATGTCGGGCCCTAAGACACCTTGGCGCTCGCTCTACTAAGGACATACACCTCTTACGACCCCCCAACCCCTTTTACCCTCGAGAGGAGGCTGAAATATTAGAAATCACTCCCGGAAAGGGTTGGCCTTCGCTGCTGTGATTCCTTGTCGCTCAGACATGTAATGGCACCTCCTACCCTCGGGAGTGGGCACTGCTTTTGGACGCCCCTTCCAATGGGGGGATTCACCTCGAGTCTCAAGATACCTGGTCACCTGGCTAGGGAAATAACACCTCCGACAATCCCCAAGCCCCACTCGCCCTCGCGGGTGGGGACGGTCATCGGACATCACTTCCGGGAGGGTTTTCCCCTTGGGTCCCGCGATACCTTGTTCCTCAGCTAGGGAGTCACACCTCCCACAGCCCCACCAAACCCCACTTCCCCTCCAGAGTGGACTGGGCCAGGGAGATGACGCTTCCGGAAGGGTTTTACCTCATACCTCGCGTGCGTGCACCTCGCGATGCCTTGGCGCTCACCTAGGCAATTACACCTCCTACAATCCCACCAAACCCCTCTTACCCTCGAGGGAGGCCACAGCTAGTGTGAAGTCACTTCCGGAAGTGCGGTGCCAGGATGGAAAATGTGTGCACGTGCATGAGACTGGCCAATCCGGTTCCAGGCAGAGGCCCATCTGGCAATCACGCATGTGTGACTTGGGGCTTGGGGTTGCGCGCCTGTGTCAGCAGCAGCAGCAGCAGCAGCAGCAACAGCAGCTTTCCCACACCACCCGTCCCCGCCTCCTCCACTCCACTGTAGAATTCAGGCTCCGGACCCTCCGGGGTCTCAACATGTACTCACTCACCTACAGGGACACACAAAGCTCACCGCAGTCTCCAAGAATCCTCTTTCTCCTCCAGGGTGGTCCCAAGTATTCCTCATTTCCTCTTGCCCTGTGGAAAACCATGTCTGCCCTGTGTGAGCCTGGCCAATGCCGCTCCATCTTGTGCCCCTCTGCCATAGCCAGCAAGCCCTGTAATCACTCACGATTGACTTGGAGCTTTCAGTCGTGCATGCATAAACTGGGAACTCACCCAGGAAGGGCCTAATGTGGCGGGAACGCCTCTGCTCCCTGTTTTCAGTCACCCTTAAAGTCTGACTTCATGGAACTTGTGTTCTGAGCCCCCATGCTTCCTGTATGCATGCACACACGATGTGATGGTGAAGCGTGGTCAACATAGGTACACAGCCCTTGGGGGAGGACTGGGACAGTAGGAAGTGTTCATGCAAGACAGCAGGAAGCGTGGAGCTGTGCAGAATCACGAGACTACACAAAGGGTACCATGCGGAAGGTCCCTTGTCTATGCAGGGGCAGACATGCTGTTCTACACACACACACACACACACACACACACACACCACACACACACACGCACACTCACATGCACACACTTGCGTGCACACACCATACACACACACACACACACACACACACACGCACGCACGCACGCACTCGCATGCACACACCATACACACACAAACGCCCGCACATGCACACACACACACACACACACACACACACACACTCGCACGCAAGCATACACACAACCCTTAGAGTCCCTAGGACCCTGGCAAAGCTTTCCAAGGCTGGCCCTCTGGGCTTTGTACACTCCAGGGTGGGCTTGAGGCCCATGGCATCACCTCATTGGCCCGAATAACTAGTTGCTCACCTATACAGACATCCTTCGTGGCATTCACCCGAGACCCTCCTTTTCAAGGGTTAGTCCTCACGTGCAGAAAGTAAGGATGTTAGCCTCTCCAGAAAAAGGCAGAGAAGTACTTCCAGCCCTTCCTGGGTGACTTCCCAGTTTATGCATGCACAACTGAAAGCTCCAAGTCACGCCTGAGTGAGACTGGATGAACTGACACACCCACCAAACAATCACATGACAGTTACTCGAGGCTTCAAGATGATGTGCACGCTGGGCTGGTGTCTGTGGTTGTGCCTGCACACTGGGCCGCAGTAAGGTCCTCCTGTCTAAGTATCACTCGTGGCTGCTTCTCCGGAGGAGCCAGGTGGCCAGTGATGAGTGCAAAAGTACACAAGGGGCAGAAACAGGAGGCCCCTAGCCCCATGCCCACTGGACAGACTCCTGCCTGGACAGAGTCCAGCCACTTTAGGACTGCAATACTCACGGCCCCCTTTTACATCGCCTTCAAGAGCTTTGTGTTATCTAAAGTACAAGTGAGACTCCTGGCTATCACAGTATTGTTCAGCTCCGGCTCTGACACTTCATCTGTCTACTGTCTACTACTGTCTTCCCCCAAGGGCTGTGGATCTATGTTGACCACGCTTCACCACCACATCATCTGTTTCGAGTACATCTGTGCGTGGGGGCTCAGAACGCATGTTCCATAAAGTCGGTCCTTAGGGGATGCAGGAAACAGACAAGGAGGTCAGCAGTTAAATCCAGCCAGCCTCCATCTGACTATTAAGGAAGGGAATTAAGAATAACTGTGAAGGCCCCGTTGCTGTGGGGATTTTCAGTGTTGTATCTACTGTGGGGAGGACCTTTGCGTTCATCAAAATGGCAAATGCCGCATCAGCCCATCACAGGGTCACTGCACATCTAGGTAAGTGCCGCTTCCCCACATAGAGGCAGTCAAGGAAATATAGGCATGGCAAAGCTCAAGACAGCTCTCAAATCACAGTGGAAAAGTCCCAATTTACCCCTCACGATGAAGAGATGGGCCAAGCATGCTACATCCACACAGCAGAAAACTATCCAAACCCCCAGAAGGAAATGCATTGTCTCTTTAAGGACATTGGAAGCATTTTTGGTGAAATCGCTCCAACAAAGTCACTTTGTGTAAGGATCCGTGTATGTGCCATGAGCAGAGTAGAAAAACCCCCGAAGAGGTGTCCAAACTGATGTCATCTAATCTGGTGAGAAAGCATCTCACTGGATGACAGCATGGATGCCCAGAGTGGCAGGCAGACCTTGGGACAGCTTAGTGGAACACAGTTTCCTCTATGCCTGTGGATGAGGGTGGGTGTGTGCATCTCTCTCTCTCTCTCTCTCTCTCTCTCTCTCTCTCTGTGTGTGTGTGTGTGTGTGTGTGTGTGTATGCATGCGCGTGTGCATGAGCGTGTGGGTGTGCGTGTACGTTTACATGTACGTGTACATGTAAGTGTGTGTTGCTACTTTGTTTCCAATCCAATTCCCCAGTAAAAGAAATCTCAACTCAATCAGTAACAATACAAGTTATAAGCCTAGTGTCTTAGTCGGGGTTTCTATTCCTGCACAAACTTCATGACCAAGAAGCAAGTTGGGGAGGAAAGGGTTTATTGAGCTCACACTTCCACTCAGCTGTTCATTACCAAAGGAAGTCAGGACTGGAACTCAAGCAGGTCAGGAAGCAGGAGCTGATGCAGAGGCCATGGAGGGATATTCCTTACTGGCTTGCTTCCCCTGGCTTGCTCAGCTCTTATAGAACCCAAGACTACCAGCCCAGAGATGGTACCACCCACAAGGGTCCCTTCCCCACTTGATCACTAATTGAGAAAATGCCCCACAGCTGGATCTCATGGAGGCACTTCCCCAACTGAGGCTCTTTTTCCTATGATAACTCCAGCCTGTGTCAAGTTGACACATAAAACCAGCCAGTACACCTAGATTGGGCAGATCTCCCGCTACACTACTCTATGCCCATGTATACTGTCCCATATAACTTGCGGCTTCTCCAGGCCACGTGCTTCTCTCTCCGCAGGCTCTCCATGGAACCTTCATAGCCCCCTCTCTTCCCCTGGATCCTTCGTAGCTCCTCCCCCTTCCTCCTGCCCAATCATTGGCTCAAGCCTTTATTTGAAAAGTTAAGGTGGAGAGAAGGTTCACAAGGCAACTCCTCATCTGCAGCCCCTCTGAGGAGTGGAATTAGCATCAATATACCAGCCCAAGGCTATCCACAACATGCATGCATGTGTGCATGCACGTGGGTGCATGTGTGCATGCACGTGGGTGGTGGTGGTGGTTTGAATGAGCTATCTTCTGCAGCCTGGGGCTTTTGAATTCTTGCTTCCTAGTAGATATTTCTGGTCAGCTTGGGAGGTGTGGCACTGCTGAAGGAAATGTGTCACTGGGGGGCGGGCTTTGAGGTTTCCAAAGCCTCCAGCCATTTGAAGTTGGCTCTCTCCCCTTCCTCCTTGAGATGCAGGATAGATTTGTGTTTGTTTGTTTGTTTGTTTTGTTTGTTTTTTGATGCTGCTGCCACCTGAACTCCTGTGCTGCTTTCTATCCTGTGCAGGTCCACGGTGCTCCGAGTTTTCTGCCAAGTGACCTGGAAGGCTTATTTGCATCAGGAGAAACAAAACACTTGCCTGCCTTGTGAACTCTGGCAGGAGAAAAGGTGGCCTTCTCAGATGTGGGCCCTGATGTTATTATTTTAGAAGGCAGGACGGAACCTGTGATCTCTTGTCTTGCCTTGTCCCAGACCCTCTGTGGTCAAGTCAAAGGCCCGGCACTCTGGAATGGCACTATCATCTTTTGTACTGTGTGCAGCTGCAGGGGATGGTGGGAGAACCAGGTGACAGGGATGTAAGTGAACAGTCAGCCTCCTGGGCGGGTGGATTAGTACTTCCTCATTTCCTCAGAGAACTGGCTACTAGGAGAGAATGTTGGTTTTTTTTTTTTTTTCCTGATGACACTGCGGTTGCCATGACAACAGGGACAAGCCATTCTTTCCTGGTTACAGATACATTTGTGAAGGACACTCACAGATTGGAGAGGTGGAATGACTAGACAGACACGCGAAGCATGTAGGTAGGTGCCTGCAGTCAACCTGAGAGTGTGTGAGAGCTGAGTCTGCGAGCGTGTCTTGGGAACCCGTGTGCTCTTTCCCGGGACAGGGAAGGTTCTCTCACTAGTACTGTTTGAAGAGAAGCTTCAAGGACTGGCTGCTCACTCAGCCCTGTCTCTTTGTCCTCAGGTGACACTTCTTTGCTGCTGGCTTTATCTTTTCAGGCCCTGAGAGCATAGTTGGCTTTTGTAAACGGACACCTTCTCTCTGTTTGGCAATGATTGTCACATGTGCTCTTCTTGACAGGATGACCCTGTCTGTGTGACAGCCCCTTACCCTGGATAGTTGCGGCTGGTGTTTGAGAGAGAAGCTGGGAGGCATTTAAGGAGGAGGTAAACGGGGCTGGGGGTAGGGTGCGGGGTTCGGGGTTTGTGGTGTGTGGTGTGTGTGTGTGGGGGGGGGAAGCCTGCAGTTCCCTTGGAGAATGGTTGAAGCCCAGTGGTGGCAATACTCTCTTGGCTGGAGACCTGCCTGACACAGAAAGAAAAAAAAATGCCTCCCAAAGACAGCTGTCTCTAAACTGGTCACTAGTCGCAGTTAGACAGAAGGAGATAAAAATCAGTGTGGCACGAACCCCCAAGGAAGGGGCAGAGTTTGTTCCCTCAGCAGGTACTAGTTCGTGTCTGTGTCTTAGCCTTTACCGTGCTCACCTCACAGTTGGGTGAAGCATCAGCTAGCTGGGTTTGACAAAGTATGTGGCTGGGGCTGCTCTCTGACCCGCCGGCACATCTGGATCACCCTGTGTGTCTCTGCCCCCTGTGTGTGAGCAATATGCGTTATACTCTTCTTGCACCCTCTCATCAGACTGACCCCCGCCTGTCTGTCTCACCTCAGGGAGGGAAGCCATTGTGCCCATCTGGAGGAAATGTGAAAAGGCACGCACAGAGGGATTGTGTGTAAGTTCCTGATAGAAGGCCTTTGGTCCCAGGGCCAAAGTGTGCATTGAGACAGAGATTTCAGGCTTCCACCTCCCAAACTTCTCTGTGTGCCCCTGGGGAAGATAGTGTGCCCTTTTCACCAGAAAGGCAACTCCCACAGAAATTTCTGAGACCCTTTCGAAAGCAGTGCCCCGGAGGCGACACCTGGAAACGGTGGAGGCAGGTGGTGATACCGCTAACATCTAACCAGGATGTAGGAGACACAAGGACCTTTATGAGCCCCGGAGCAATAGGCGTACACAGATGGAATACACACACTGGGGAGAGTGTGGCCTGATATGAGTGCAGACACCTTTCTTTATGACTGAGTTACAGATGCCCCATGGATGCTCTGGTCTGTGGGCTTGAACAAGTACTTGGTATTCCCAGGTGTGTTTTCTAACTGAAATTAGAATTATGTGGGGCTGAGAATGTCCTGCTTGAGGGAATCAGAAGCATGCGCAGGCCTGCACAGGGTAGAAAGCGTGTATTCTATAGGTGTGCCTCGGGCATCTGTGGTTTCCAAGGGCACCCCGTGAGGGGTGGGCTCTCACGCGCCCCAGGCACGGTGCCTGGATGGTGGAGAGGCATGGTTGGACTTGATGGGGTTCGTTTAGCCTTGCTGGAAAGCATGTGCAAGGAAGGTCCAGGAGAAGGCAGCCTGAAAGTAACTGAGGCGTTGATGTTTTCCTCTGTGTCCTCAGGAGATCTCTGCGTGACAAGGCCCAGGACTCCAAGGGGACTGGATCAGAGGAAACCAACCCAGGGAGATGACAGGACCTCCTAGGATGAAGGGTCACTGTCCGTGATCCCTAAGTTGAGCTCCATACCTCCACAGCACACATTTACTATTGCATCATCCAGAAGGTGTGCCCTGAGACATTCCTAGACTGCTTTCTGTAGAAAGCCACTTTAGGCATCCTGAATTCGGATTTGAAGTCAGTAAGACTTGGATGGGAACACATCAGAAGGGACAGTGCACATTTGTGGAGTGAATTGGGAGCTAGAGTGAGTGTACCACCAGGTGTTTGTGGATACAGAGGGTAGGAAGGGAAGAACCGAGGAGATCAGGAGAACTTCATCCGTCCTCCCTGCTCCCCTATCTCTGTATGGCTGGAAACTCCCACAGATACGATCTGGAATCCCGTGATAAGCTACCTTGACCCATGCTCACGGAAGGAAGGTGGGGGTAACAGGAGTTCACAAGAAGAGCAGCGTCCTTAGGAAGCTGTTTCGGAGGCCAGAGTCCACAGTGCTCTGCCTCACTGTGCTTGCTGGGGCCCAGGTAATGACCTGGATCACTTGCATCCTGGCATAAACAGTGAGCAGCGGTAGCATGTGAGCCCATCCTGCTCCTTCCTCTGTGCTGTAGTCCTATCAGCAAGCACAGTGGGCCTCTTATGAGGATCAGACAGACGCAGGATTTGTTTCACACATACGTGTATGACATACACACTGCTGATAGGAAACAGACTGTCTCAAGGCAGAAAACAGTCAGTAACACAACAGCCAACCCCAACCCCGCCCACACACACACCCACAAAACAGATATAAAACACACACACAAACACACAAAACACACAACACAACATAAAACAGACACAAAACACAGAACACAACTCTCTCTCTCTCTCTCTCTCTCTCTCTCTCTCACACACACACACACACACACACACACACACACATACACACACTGCTGAACCTCCCAATTAGTAAGCATTTCTCCACAGTGAAATGCTTTCTCTTTGAGGCTTTCCCCCAGGTGTGCCCTGTGAACACTTGATCCCATAGTGAGGTCCAGGCTGGAGTTGGGAACAAGAGATCTGAATCAAAAGATTGGTGGTACAGGGTTGGGGGTGGGGGACTGGGACAGGAGGAGGCCAGCAGCTATGACAGCAGCCATCCTTCCTTGCAAATCACCATGAACATTTCCCCAGCTCCATTGCTCTTCAATCTGCTGGCACACTGGCCCGGAAGGCAAGTGCACTAGGTGTCCACAGACTTCCTGAGGTTGGCAGCACAGGACTACCTCCCTAGGAAAGAAGACAGTGAGGCTGGCTCCCCCAGGCCCAGGGAATCCCAGGGAGCCCCACGACACTGACAGGGTGGGCAAGAAAACACCCAAGCCTTGTAAAGACACCCACCTCTCTGGGAGGATGTTCACCACCACAGCCTCAGGTCGAGGAAGAGAATTGTTGTGACTGTCTCCCACAGATGCTCTGGAACCTTCCATACCCTCTCCCACACCCTCCCTTCTGCAGAACAGACTTTGCGAGCTCCCTTGATTTCTCATGCCTTGCCTCACCGAGGTGCTGCTTCCCTGTCCACTAAAGGCGATCTCCTTCCTAATGCGGCTCTGCTTCCCTCTCCCACCCTACAGAATAAGCCCGCAGCACGCTGAGCTACCTCAGTCCATTCAAACTTCTTCTTCGCTACCAGACTCTGGAGGGAGGACAGCACCACAGGCAGGAGAGCAGAGCCAGAGAAGACTGGCGGGCAGTCACGGTGCCCAGAACAACCAAAGGAGTCTCCCTGTCCTGATCATCCCCAGCCCCAGAGTCCAGTCGCCATGGACTCTGCAGAGTATGTGCTCTGTGGCTGGAAGGGCCAGCTCTGGCCTGCAAGGGTGTTGTCCAGACCCAGGACCCCTGCCCATAGTAAGAGGAGAGGGACGCCTTTCCTGGAGGTCCAAATACTGCCTGTGGGTGAGAAGACGAGAGTGAGGAGCACTGAGGTGAGGCCCCTAGCCAAGTCTGAAATCATGAGCATCGCCTCCTTGGCAGGAAAGGAGTCACAGGGCAGTGGCTCGTCGAGGGAGACCAGGGCCTACAGGAGAGCCCTCAAGGTGGCCCTGGATGTTCTGGGCGAGGGAACCTGTTTGTTTCAAGGAGGAAGAGCGGGCAGCCGAAGAACCAGCACGGTGGCTCCAAAGGTTCCGAAAGAGCAGGCCAGCTCCAGCAGCTCCAGCCTAGGCCAGCACCTGCGCCTGCGCCTCCAAGGGCGCAACCAGAAAGGCCGAGGGCACTCCCAGAGGAGTCCTGGGAAGCGGGGCCGGGGCCGCCCGGGTCCTGTGTTGATGGGCTCACAGAATGTGCCTGCAGTGCAAGGGGCAAAAGCCCAGGCCCACACTGCTGCAGGGCCCCCTCGCTTTGAAATGCAAGGGAATGTGTTAAGAGGCACCAGAGTGTGGCCAAGTTACTCAGAGGCACCTTTGAGAAATGCTGGTGGTAATCCAGGGAAGAGAAAGCCAGGCACATCCAAGCTCAGGTCTTTGAGTGCCCCAGCCTCCAGGGAGGGTACCCGAGCTAAAAACAAGCAGCAGGCTGCCTCTGGGCCACCGAGGCGCATCTCTATCTCACCCAAAGCTCTCAAACAACGAGTTCGGTGTGCTGGCCTAGAGATCCGGGCAATTGGAGCCCAAAGGAAGACGGCCCTCCCAGAGAACAAGGGCCGTCCTGGCCCGGGGACCCCGAAGCCAGACTCAAAGCGGGCATCGGCAGCCTGCATGCCTCCAATCCCGAGGCTGCGAAGGTCACTCCGCATAGCTAGTCGAAAAAGGAAGATCCATGTGCTGTGTGCACAGTGCGGGCTCCCAGAACGGGAACCCCAAGTGCACTCAAAGGTGACTAACACCAGGTGCAAGAGGAGAGGGGCCGGAGTTCAAAAAGATGCCCAAGCCACCAACGTGGCTTCTGCCCAGGGGCCCAGTACCATTGAGCGGGGTATGCTGGTCTGGTTCAAATTTCAGGACCTTCCTTACTGGCCAGCGGTGGTCAAGAGTGTCAACAAAAACGACAAGATGGCGAGGGTGCTGTTGATCCAGGGCGACATGCAGTGTGAGCGCAGGGGTATCCGTGTCCCTCTCCGCAAGTTGAAGCACCTGGACTGTGGGGAGAAAACATCACTCTTGAGGAGAGCCAGCAGAATGTACGCCCAGGGCATCAACTGGTGCTTCTCAGTGATCGACCACTACAGAGAGGACCTTGCCTGTGGCTCCTTCCGGGGCTCCTTTATGGACTACTACACCACCCAAGCCAGTTACCCGCTAAGGAAAGCCGTCCAGGAGGGTGACCTGCACATCAGTTTCCCCAAGGTGAGCTATGCCGACTTGGAGGATTGGGAGGAGGAGACCGCCCCGGGTAGGAAGGGGCCCCGCAAGAAACTCCTGCCTGACCGCATGAGGGCCGCTTGGGACAGAGCCAACCAGAAGCTCGTGGACTTCATCGTGAAGAGGAAGGGGGCTGACCAGCACCTGCTGGACATCGTGAAGGGCAGAAAACCGTCCAGGTGGCTGGACAACCTTTGGAGATCAAAGAGGGAAGTCTTCTGCATTGAGACCTACCTGGAGGACGAGGACCAGCTGCATCTCGTGGCCAGACATTTGCAAGAAGTAGCCAAGGAAGCAGACCAGGCCCTGCTCTCGCTGGCAAGAGGAGACACAGTGCGGTTTACTATGGAGGTGCTTCTTCCAGAGGCAATCATCTGCTCCATCGCTGCCCTGGATGAGCTCAGCTACCAGGAGGCAGAGGAGAAGTACCTGCGTGGCCCACCCGTGCACTACCGTGAGAAAGAGCTGTTCGACAAGACCGTCTTAAAGGCGGCCAGGAAGAGGTCAGCAGCCAGGATTCAGGCTGCCAGGGACCCCCTTGTGTCTCCTCCTTAGAAGGGAGCATCCTCCTCTCAGCGGTCACCCCTGTGGCTCCCAAGACAGGAGACACGAAGCACCTCCAAAGGGGAACATCTGGGAGACCTTGGGGCGCACTGTGGCCGCTGTCAAAGCTCCTCACTAAGTGCTTCTTTTCCCACTTGAAATAAAGGTTCATGTTCGTGCTTGACAGTGTAGATGTCTAAGCCTGCTCTACCCATCCTCCTGTAAGCTTCAGTCCAGGCCTAGCCTTTTGGCTCTCTTTCGCCTGTGCCCAAAGACCCACAAGTCCCGTGGGTCTCTGCAAAGTCACCAGCCCTGTGTGGAGTGTTGGCTAGCTAAAGCAAAGGCTGCCACCCTGCTAGATGCATGGACCCCATGCATCTAGACAGCACACCATGTTCCCGATGACCCCAGGTCTCTGACACGGCCCCCTCCCCATCCTCTTCCTCTCTAGGGTGCTGATACGGATGGGGCTGGGTTCCACTGTTTTCTCCATTATTTCCTCCTTCACTCACTCATACTGAGGGAGAGGAACAGATGTGTGTTTTGAGGCTGTGATTTGAAGCCACAGAAGAGGTTGGAAATGTTGTGACCCTGGAACAACAATGCAAAGAACAAAAGGCAACAAAAAACCACAAGAACAGTCTATTGTGCTTTACAATCTCTCTGTCTCTCTGTCTCTCTGTCTCTCTGTCTCTCTCTCTCTCTCTCTCTCTCTCTCTCTCTCTCTGTCTCTCTCTCTCTTGCTCTCTGACTTTTACTCTACTGTGGCTGTCTGTCTGTCTCTCCCCCTACTCTGTGTGTGTTTGTGTGTGTGTGTGTGTGTGTGTGTGTGTGTGTGTGTTTCTCTCTACCTGTCTCTCTGTGTATCTCTCTTTGTTCTGTGTTCTTTCTCCCTCTCTGTATTTATGTACAAGTGTGCGGGAGTCATAGGCCAAGATCTGCTGTCTTCTTCAGTTATTCTCTAGTTTTTGAGACGGGATCTCTGACTGAACCTGTTGCTCACTGATTGTTCTAGAACTATGGCTTGCCAGGCAGCTCTTTTGATCCTCCTGTCCCTGTTACCCCAGTGCTGACATTAAACATGCCTGTCTGTATACCATTTTCCCCCTTTTGTATGAGTACTGTGTAATGAACTCAGGTTTTTCACCCCATGCAGGAAGAACTTTACATTCTCGGCCATCCTCCACATGCCAGAGACTGCATAACTCTTCATGAGAGACAGAGATTTGCCGACCTTGTGATCTGAGTGCTGACTGTCTGCACAAACCCTACATCGTCACCTCAACCCCATGCCTCACACACCACCAAAACTACCATGAGAACCAGGAAAACCAGACACTTTACACTTCTTTAAAACCCCAAATCCTCTGAGAACTAGGCTAAAGATCCCCACTATAGCTCTTTCATTTTTCAAGCACAAGAAAGGAACTAATTCCCTACTGATTGACCCCAGAGTTGATAAGTTTTGAATATTCTTCGTAGGTTTCCCTACTTTCCCACTGAAACTGGCTTCCACATCAATCTCTCGTATTGGTTCAGTAATGCTCCTGCACATAACATACCCCGTGTTTTCTTTTGTGACTGAGTTACTATCAGGAGACATAATGGGACAAGCTAATACACTAGCAGGTGATCATCCTGAAATGGCCTGCTTCAGATTATTATATAATCTGCAAGTGGTGAGCCAAGGATTTGGATCTTTAGGATCCAAAAATTAGGAATTGGGCTTGCACAGGGCAGGGGTGGCACATGCCTTTAAGCCTTTAAAACCAGCACTTGGGAGGCAGAGGCAGTTGGATTTCTGAGTTTGAGGCCAGCCTGGTCTACAGAGTGAGTTCCAGGACAGCTAGGGCAACACAAAGAAACCCTGTCTTGAAAAACCAAAATCCACTCGCAGTGGCAATCTCCATCTTGCTGCCAGGTCACCGGTAGAGAACCAACAGATGGGCCAAGGTACTCAGACTTAATCTGAGACTAACATGGCTCTGGTGGAAACCTGCCAGGCTTTCTCCTGTAGCCATGGCCTGCGAGGCTCAGCAACACCCACCAGGTCATACACCAACTCGGTTGGGGGCCGCCTGCCCTGTGGTCCTCCCAGCACTCGCAGCGGAGGTCTCCATCTTGCCACCAGGTCACAGGTAGAGAACCAACAAACAGGCCCAGGTACGCAGACTTAATCTGAGACTAACATGGCTCGGGTGGAAACCTGCCAGGCTTTTGCCTGTAGCCAGGGCCTGGGCAGCTCAGCGGGCCATCTGTACGCCAACCCAGTCTTGCACCAACCCATTTGGGGGGGTCATTTGCCCTGCAGAGTGATCAGCACTTGGATAAGGTCCCTGCAGTACCCACCATCTGTGCACCCTGAAGGAGCAGGCAGGCAGCACCAGGTTCACAGAGACAACCCAAGTGTAGCATTGCTTGGGGAAGGAAGCATTAGGGCTCCAAGGGCACCAAGAGGAAGGTAGCACACCAGCAATCCGAGCCAGGGGAAACCCTGACATCCAGAGGTGCAGAATTACCCTTACAGGCTCACAGGAGGTTCAAACACCAGCCAGTGACAACAAGATCAACTAATGCCAGAGATAACCAGATGACAAAAGGCAAACTTAGGAACATTACTAACAGAAATCAAGGTAATATGGCAGCATCTGAACCCAATTCTCCGACAACAGGAAGTCCTAGATACCCCAACACACCAGAAAAAAATATATTTGGATCTAAAAATCATTGCTCAGGATGCTGTTACAGGAACACAAGAAGGACGTAAATAAATCTCTTAAAGAAATACAGGAGAAAATGGATCAAAAATTAGAAGCCCTTACGAGGGAAACACAAAAATCAATTAAAGAAATTCAAGAGAATATGGGTCAAAAGATAGAAACCAATAGGGAGGAAATGCAAAAATCACTTAAAAGAATACAGGAGAACTTGGTTCAACAGGCAGAAGTCATGAAAGACAAAACACAAAAATCTCTCAAAGAATTACATGAAAACACAAAAAAGCAAGTGAAGGATACGAGCAAAACCATCCAAGACCTAAAAACAGAAGTAGAAACAACTAATAAATCACAAAGGGAGACAACTTTGGAGATAGAAAACCTTGGGAAGAAATCAGGGGCCATAGATGCAAATATCAACAACAGAATACAAGAGATAGAAGAAAGAATCTCAGATGCCAAAGATACCATAGGAACCGTGGACTTATCAATCAAAGAAAATGCAAAATGCAAAAAGCTTGTAACCCAAACATTCAGGAAATCCAGGACACAATGAGAAGACCAAACCTAAGGATTATAGGTATAGAAGAGAGTGAAGATTTACTACTTAAAGGGCCAGCAAATATCTTCTACAAAATTATGGAAGAAAACTTCCCTAACCTGAAGAGGGAGATGCCCATGAATATACAAGAAGCCTACAGAACTCCAAACAGACTGGACCAGAACAGAAATACCTCCCGTCACATAATAATCAAAACCCCAAATGTACTAAACAAAGAAAGAATATTAAAGGCAGTAAGAGAAAAAGGCCAAGTAACATATAAAGGAAGACCTATCAGAATTACACCAGACTTCTCACCTGAGACCATGAAAGCTAGAAGATCCTGGGCAGATATAATGCAAACTCTAAGAGAACACAAATGCCAGCCAAAACTACTATACCCAGCAAAACTCTCAATCACCATAGAGGGAGAAACCAAGATATTCCATGACAAAACCAAATTTGCACGATATCTTTCCACAAACGCAGCCCTACAAAGGATAATAGGGGGAAATCACCAATACAAGGAGGGAAAATACACCCTGGAAAAAGCAAGATAGTAACCTTCAGTCATCAAACCCAAAAGAAGAAAACATATCAAATATAAAAAAAAATCACAAATGACAAGAAGCAATAATCACTACTACTTAATATTGCTTAACATCAATGAACTCAATTCCCCATTTAAAAAACACAGACTAACAGACTGGATATGAAAATAGGACCCTACATTTTGCTGCATACATGAAACAAAACTCAGTGTCAAAGACAAACACTACCTTAGAAAAAAAGGCTGGAAGACAATTTTACAAGCAAATGGTCTCAGGAAACAAGCTGGAGTAGCCACTCTAATATCAGATAAAATTGACTTTCAACTTAAAGTCATCAAAAGAGATGCAGAAGGTCACTTCTTGCTGGTCAAAGGGAAAATCCACCAAGAACTCTCAACTCTGAACATCTATGCTCCAAATGCGAGCACACCCTCATTGATAAAAGAAACTTTACTAAAGCTTAAAGCACACATTGTACCTAACACAATAATTGTGGATGAATTCAACACTCCACTCTCCTCAATGGACCGATCAGGAAAGCAGAAACTAAACAGGGACACAGTGAAACTAATTGAAGCTTTGGACCAATTGGATTTAACAGATGTACAGAGAACATTTCATCCTAAAGCAAAAGAATATACCTTTTTCTCAGCATCTCATGGTACCTTCTCCAAAATCGATCATATAATTGGTCACAAGACAGACCTCAACAAATACAAGAAGATCTAACTAATCCCTATGCCTCCTATTAGATCACTGTGGAGAAAAAGTGGTCTTCAATAGCAAGAAAAACAACAGAAAGCCCACATACACATGGAAACTGAAAAATACTCTACTCCATGACACCTTGGTCAAGGAAGAAATAAAGAAAGAAATCAAAGACTTTTTATAATTCAATGAAAATGAAGGTACAACCTACCCAAATCTATGGGACACAATGAAAGCAGTGCTAAGAGGAAAACTCATAGCCCTGGGTCCTCAAGAAAAACAAAACAAAACAAAACAAAACTGGAGAGAGCATACATTAGCAGCTTAACAGCACACCTGAAAGCCCTGGAAAAAAAAGAAGCTAATTCACCCAGGAGGAGTAGAAGACAGGAAATCATCAAACTAAGGGCTGAAATCAATCAAGTAGAAACAAAGAGAACCATACAAAAAAATCAGCAAAATTAGGAGCTGGTTCTTTGAGAAAATCAACAAGATAGATAAACCCTTAGCCAGACTAACCAAAGGGCACAGAGACAGTATACAGATTAACAAAATTAGAAATGAAAGGGGGGATATAACAACAGAAACTGAGGAAATCCAAAAAATCATCAGATCCTACTACAAAACCCTATATGAAACACAACTGGAGAATCTGGAGGAAATAGACAATTTCCTAGACAGATACCAAATACCAAAATTAAATCAGGATCAATTACATCAGCTAAACAGTCCCATAACCCCTAGAGAATTAGAAGGGGTTATAGAAAGTCTTCCATGTTTAGCTCTGTACCCCATTTTTTAATAGGGTTATTTGTAGATCAGCCTTCAAATACCAAAGGTTTTCTGTAATTCCCATCACCGGGGTAAGGTGTCGGTCAGTGTGTAAAGTCCTTGGCCTGAAAGCACGAGGATTTGAGTTTGATCCTCAGCACCCATGTGGAAAGCTGGACCGGATGGCTCTCACTTTTAATCTCAGCTTTGAGAAGGCAGAGACAGGTGGGTCCCTGGAGCTCCCTGGTCTCCAGGGAGCCTTATGTTCTCATGCAATCTGTGGGCCATGAGATGTTATAGGAGAAAACAACCAAGACAGTTCTTGAGGAATGTTACCTGAACTTGACCTCTGGGCATGCATTGTCACCGACACATAAGGGTGAACCTGGACACACAGAGACCACATTCATGCACATGCAAACACACACACACACACACACACACACACACACACACAGATTTGGGCTCAGGTCATGAGGTATACAGTATACAGTCCTGGGGAATGCGGGCTGTGAGCGTTCAGGGCCATAGTGGTCTCCTTTACTAACATTCTTCTCTGCACCTAGATCTGGTAGTATGGCAGTCACTGTGACAACCCAGCTAAATATCCCACCACGGGTTATAGCAAATACAGGCACACACAATTTTGTGGAAAAATGAAAAGCCACAGTTAAAGACCAGCATGCAGATAGTGACTTCATCCATCTGAGTTAAAAATAAACAGAGGAACATTGAAAATGACTTTATTGAGGAGAGGACTTCAGAGCCCACTGGGACAAAAATGGAGTCCCAGGTCCCCAAGGAAACTCAAGGATACAGAACAAAAGAGGAGGAAGCAGTACCTTCTGGGAGGTATGTCAGGGCTGCTTCTCATCAGTACACCCCAGGAGGAGTGACTCCAAAGAATGTCAGGCTCCCTCCCATTCCTGAAAATACCAGAAGTCTCTGATCTCAGAAATGTGAGAAAAGCAGAGATACCAATGCCTGCTGCATGACTGCAGACAGTCAGCACTCAGATCACAAGGTCTCTGTCTCTGTCTCTCATGAAGAGTTATGCAGTCTCTGGCATGTGGAGGATGGCCGAGAATGTAAAGTGCTTCCTGCATGGGGTGAAAAACCTGAGTTCATTACACAGTACTCATACAAAAGGGGGAAAATGGTATACAGACAGGCATGTTTAATGTCAGCACTGGGGTAACAGGGACAGGAGGATCAAAAGAGCTGCCTGGCAAGCCATAGTTCTAGAACAATCAGTGAGCAACAGGTTCAGACAGAGATCCCGTCTCAAAAACTAGAGAATAACTGAAGAAGACAGCAGATCTTGGCCTATGACTCCCGCACACTTGTACATAAATACAGAGAGGGAGAAAGAACACAGAACACGGAGAGATACACAGAGAGACAGGTAGAGAGAAACACACACACACACACACACACACACACACACACACACACACACAGAGTAGGGGGAGAGACAGACAGACAGCCACAGTAGAGTAAAAGTCAGAGAGCAAGAGAGAGAGAGACAGAGAGAGAGAGAGAGAGAGAGAGAGAGACAGAGACAGAGACAGAGAGACAGAGAGACAGAGAGACAGAGATTGTAAAGCACAATAGACTGTTCTTGTGGTTTTTTGTTGCCTTTTGTTCTTTGCATTGTTGTTCCAGGGTCACAACATTTCCAACCTCTTCTGTGGCTTCAAATCACAGCCTCAAAACACACATCTGTTCCTCTCCCTCAGTATGAGTGAGTGAAGGAGGAAATAATGGAGAAAACAGTGGAACCCAGCCCCATCCGTATCAGCACCCTAGAGAGGAAGAGGATGGGGAGGGGGCCGTGTCAGAGACCTGGGGTCATCGGGAACATGGTGTGCTGTCTAGATGCATGGGGTCCATGCATCTAGCAGGGTGGCAGCCTTTGCTTTAGCTAGCCAACACTCCACACAGGGCTGGTGACTTTGCAGAGACCCACGGGACTTGTGGGTCTTTGGGCACAGGCGAAAGAGAGCCAAAAGGCTAGGCCTGGACTGAAGCTTACAGGAGGATGGGTAGAGCAGGCTTAGACATCTACACTGTCAAGCACGAACATGAACCTTTATTTCAAGTGGGAAAAGAAGCACTTAGTGAGGAGCTTTGACAGCGGCCACAGTGCGCCCCAAGGTCTCCCAGATGTTCCCCTTTGGAGGTGCTTCGTGTCTCCTGTCTTGGGAGCCACAGGGGTGACCGCTGAGAGGAGGATGCTCCCTTCTAAGGAGGAGACACAAGGGGGTCCCTGGCAGCCTGAATCCTGGCTGCTGACCTCTTCCTGGCCGCCTTTAAGACGGTCTTGTCGAACAGCTCTTTCTCACGGTAGTGCACGGGTGGGCCACGCAGGTACTTCTCCTCTGCCTCCTGGTAGCTGAGCTCATCCAGGGCAGCGATGGAGCAGATGATTGCCTCTGGAAGAAGCACCTCCATAGTAAACCGCACTGTGTCTCCTCTTGCCAGCGAGAGCAGGGCCTGGTCTGCTTCCTTGGCTACTTCTTGCAAATGTCTGGCCACGAGATGCAGCTGGTCCTCGTCCTCCAGGTAGGTCTCAATGCAGAAGACTTCCCTCTTTGATCTCCAAAGGTTGTCCAGCCACCTGGACGGTTTTCTGCCCTTCACGATGTCCAGCAGGTGCTGGTCAGCCCCCTTCCTCTTCACGATGAAGTCCACGAGCTTCTGGTTGGCTCTGTCCCAAGCGGCCCTCATGCGGTCAGGCAGGAGTTTCTTGCGGGGCCCCTTCCTACCCGGGGCGGTCTCCTCCTCCCAATCCTCCAAGTCGGCATAGCTCACCTTGGGGAAACTGATGTGCAGGTCACCCTCCTGGACGGCTCTCCTTAGCGGGTAACTGGCTTGGGTGGTGTAGTAGTCCATAAAGGAGCCCCGGAAGGAGCCACAGGCGAGGTCCTCTCTGTAGTGGTCGATCACTGAGAAGCACCAGTTGATGCCCTGGGCGTACATTCTGCTGGCTCTCCTCAAGAGTGATGTTTTCTCCCCACAGTCCAGGTGCTTCAACTTGCGGAGAGGGACACGGATACCCCTGCGCTCACACTGCATGTCGCCCTGGATCAACAGCACCCTCGCCATCTTGTCGTTTTTGTTGACACTCTTGACCACCGCTGGCCAGTAAGGAAGGTCCTGAAATTTGAACCAGACCAGCATACCCCGCTCAATGGTACTGGGCCCCTGGGCAGAAGCCACGTTGGTGGCTTGGGCATCTTTTTGAACTCCGGCCCCTCTCCTCTTGCACCTGGTGTTAGTCACCTTTGAGTGCACTTGGGGTTCCCGTTCTGGGAGCCCGCACTGTGCACACAGCACATGGATCTTCCTTTTTCGACTAGCTATGCGGAGTGACCTTCGCAGCCTCGGGATTGGAGGCATGCAGGCTGCCGATGCCCGCTTTGAGTCTGGCTTCGGGGTCCCCGGGCCAGGACGGCCCTTGTTCTCTGGGAGGGCCGTCTTCCTTTGGGCTCCAATTGCCCGGATCTCTAGGCCAGCACACCGAACTCGTTGTTTGAGAGCTTTGGGTGAGATAGAGATGCGCCTCGGTGGCCCAGAGGCAGCCTGCTGCTTGTTTTTAGCTCGGGTACCCTCCCTGGAGGCTGGGGCACTCAAAGACCTGAGCTTGGATGTGCCTGGCTTTCTCTTCCCTGGATTACCACCAGCATTTCTCAAAGGTGCCTCTGAGTAACTTGGCCACACTCTGGTGCCTCTTAACACATTCCCTTGCATTTCAAAGCGAGGGGGCCCTGCAGCAGTGTGGGCCTGGGCTTTTGCCCCTTGCACTGCAGGCACATTCTGTGAGCCCATCAACACAGGACCCGGGCGGCCCCGGCCCCGCTTCCCAGGACTCCTCTGGGAGTGCCCTCGGCCTTTCTGGTTGCGCCCTTGGAGGCGCAGGCGCAGGTGCTGGCCTAGGCTGGAGCTGCTGGAGCTGGCCTGCTCTTTCGGAACCTTTGGAGCCACCGTGCTGGTTCTTCGGCTGCCCGCTCTTCCTCCTTGAAACAAACAGGTTCCCTCGCCCAGAACATCCAGGGCCACCTTGAGGGCTCTCCTGTAGGCCCTGGTCTCCCTCGACGAGCCACTGCCCTGTGACTCCTTTCCTGCCAAGGAGGCGATGCTCATGATTTCAGACTTGGCTAGGGGCCTCACCTCAGTGCTCCTCACTCTCGTCTTCTCACCCACAGGCAGTATTTGGACCTCCAGGAAAGGCGTCCCTCTCCTCTTACTATGGGCAGGGGTCCTGGGTCTGGACAACACCCTTGCAGGCCAGAGCTGGCCCTTCCAGCCACAGAGCACATACTCTGCAGAGTCCATGGCGACTGGACTCTGGGGCTGGGGATGATCAGGACAGGGAGACTCCTTTGGTTGTTCTGGGCACCGTGACTGCCCGCCAGTCTTCTCTGGCTCTGCTCTCCTGCCTGTGGTGCTGTCCTCCCTCCAGAGTCTGGTAGCGAAGAAGAAGTTTGAATGGACTGAGGTAGCTCAGCGTGCTGCGGGCTTATCCTGTAGGGTGGGAGAGGGAAGCAGAGCCGCATTAGGAAGGAGATCGCCTTTAGTGGACAGGGAAGCAGCACCTCGGTGAGGCAAGGCATGAGAAATCAAGGGAGCTCGCAAAGTCTGTTCTGCAGAAGGGAGGGTGTGGGAGAGGGTATGGAAGGTTCCAGAGCATCTGTGGGAGACAGTCACAACAATTCTCTTCCTCGACCTGAGGCTGTGGTGGTGAACATCCTCCCAGAGAGGTGGGTGTCTTTACAAGGCTTGGGTGTTTTCTTGCCCACCCTGTCAGTGTCGTGGGGCTCCCTGGGATTCCCTGGGCCTGGGGGAGCCAGCCTCACTGTCTTCTTTCCTAGGGAGGTAGTCCTGTGCTGCCAACCTCAGGAAGTCTGTGGACACCTAGTGCACTTGCCTTCCGGGCCAGTGTGCCAGCAGATTGAAGAGCAATGGAGCTGGGGAAATGTTCATGGTGATTTGCAAGGAAGGATGGCTGCTGTCATAGCTGCTGGCCTCCTCCTGTCCCAGTCCCCCACCCCCAACCCTGTACCACCAATCTTTTGATTCAGATCTCTTGTTCCCAACTCCAGCCTGGACCTCACTATGGGATCAAGTGTTCACAGGGCACACCTGGGGGAAAGCCTCAAAGAGAAAGCATTTCACTGTGGAGAAATGCTTACTAATTGGGAGGTTCAGCAGTGTGTGTATGTGTGTGTGTGTGTGTGTGTGTGTGTGTGTGAGAGAGAGAGAGAGAGAGAGAGAGAGAGAGAGTTGTGTTCTGTGTTTTGTGTCTGTTTTATGTTGTGTTGTGTGTTTTGTGTGTTTGTGTGTGTGTTTTATATCTGTTTTGTGGGTGTGTGTGTGGGCGGGGTTGGGGTTGGCTGTTGTGTTACTGACTGTTTTCTGCCTTGAGACAGTCTGTTTCCTATCAGCAGTGTGTATGTCATACACGTATGTGTGAAACAAATCCTGCGTCTGTCTGATCCTCATAAGAGGCCCACTGTGCTTGCTGATAGGACTACAGCACAGAGGAAGGAGCAGGATGGGCTCACATGCTACCGCTGCTCACTGTTTATGCCAGGATGCAAGTGATCCAGGTCATTACCTGGGCCCCAGCAAGCACAGTGAGGCAGAGCACTGTGGACTCTGGCCTCCGAAACAGCTTCCTAAGGACGCTGCTCTTCTTGTGAACTCCTGTTACCCCCACCTTCCTTCCGTGAGCATGGGTCAAGGTAGCTTATCACGGGATTCCAGATCGTATCTGTGGGAGTTTCCAGCCATACAGAGATAGGGGAGCAGGGAGGACGGATGAAGTTCTCCTGATCTCCTCGGTTCTTCCCTTCCTACCCTCTGTATCCACAAACACCTGGTGGTACACTCACTCTAGCTCCCAATTCACTCCACAAATGTGCACTGTCCCTTCTGATGTGTTCCCATCCAAGTCTTACTGACTTCAAATCCGAATTCAGGATGCCTAAAGTGGCTTTCTACAGAAAGCAGTCTAGGAATGTCTCAGGGCACACCTTCTGGATGATGCAATAGTAAATGTGTGCTGTGGAGGTATGGAGCTCAACTTAGGGATCACGGACAGTGACCCTTCATCCTAGGAGGTCCTGTCATCTCCCTGGGTTGGTTTCCTCTGATCCAGTCCCCTTGGAGTCCTGGGCCTTGTCACGCAGAGATCTCCTGAGGACACAGAGGAAAACATCAACGCCTCAGTTACTTTCAGGCTGCCTTCTCCTGGACCTTCCTTGCACATGCTTTCCAGCAAGGCTAAACGAACCCCATCAAGTCCAACCATGCCTCTCCACCATCCAGGCACCGTGCCTGGGGCGCGTGAGAGCCCACCCCTCACGGGGTGCCCTTGGAAACCACAGATGCCCGAGGCACACCTATAGAATACACGCTTTCTACCCTGTGCAGGCCTGCGCATGCTTCTGATTCCCTCAAGCAGGACATTCTCAGCCCCACATAATTCTAATTTCAGTTAGAAAACACACCTGGGAATACCAAGTACTTGTTCAAGCCCACAGACCAGAGCATCCATGGGGCATCTGTAACTCAGTCATAAAGAAAGGTGTCTGCACTCATATCAGGCCACACTCTCCCCAGTGTGTGTATTCCATCTGTGTACGCCTATTGCTCCGGGGCTCATAAAGGTCCTTGTGTCTCCTACATCCTGGTTAGATGTTAGCGGTATCACCACCTGCCTCCACCGTTTCCAGGTGTCGCCTCCGGGGCACTGCTTTCGAAAGGGTCTCAGAAATTTCTGTGGGAGTTGCCTTTCTGGTGAAAAGGGCACACTATCTTCCCCAGGGGCACACAGAGAAGTTTGGGAGGTGGAAGCCTGAAATCTCTGTCTCAATGCACACTTTGGCCCTGGGACCAAAGGCCTTCTATCAGGAACTTACACACAATCCCTCTGTGCGTGCCTTTTCACATTTCCTCCAGATGGGCACAATGGCTTCCCTCCCTGAGGTGAGACAGACAGGCGGGGGTCAGTCTGATGAGAGGGTGCAAGAAGAGTATAACGCATATTGCTCACACACAGGGGGCAGAGACACACAGGGTGATCCAGATGTGCCGGCGGGTCAGAGAGCAGCCCCAGCCACATACTTTGTCAAACCCAGCTAGCTGATGCTTCACCCAACTGTGAGGTGAGCACGGTAAAGGCTAAGACACAGACACGAACTAGTACCTGCTGAGGGAACAAACTCTGCCCCTTCCTTGGGGGTTCGTGCCACACTGATTTTTATCTCCTTCTGTCTAACTGCGACTAGTGACCAGTTTAGAGACAGCTGTCTTTGGGAGGCATTTTTTTTTCTTTCTGTGTCAGGCAGGTCTCCAGCCAAGAGAGTATTGCCACCACTGGGCTTCAACCATTCTCCAAGGGAACTGCAGGCTTCCCCCCCCCCCACACACACACACCACACACCACAAACCCCGAACCCCGCACCCTACCCCCAGCCCCGTTTACCTCCTCCTTAAATGCCTCCCAGCTTCTCTCTCAAACACCAGCCGCAACTATCCAGGGTAAGGGGCTGTCACACAGACAGGGTCATCCTGTCAAGAAGAGCACATGTGACAATCATTGCCAAACAGAGAGAAGGTGTCCGTTTACAAAAGCCAACTATGCTCTCAGGGCCTGAAAAGATAAAGCCAGCAGCAAAGAAGTGTCACCTGAGGACAAAGAGACAGGGCTGAGTGAGCAGCCAGTCCTTGAAGCTTCTCTTCAAACAGTACTAGTGAGAGAACCTTCCCTGTCCCGGGAAAGAGCACACGGGTTCCCAAGACATGCTCGCAGACTCAGCTCTCACACACTCTCAGGTTGACTGCAGGCACCTACCTACATGCTTCGCGTGTCTGTCTAGTCATTCCACCTCTCCAATCTGTGAGTGTCCTTCACAAATGTATCTGTAACCAGGAAAGAATGGCTTGTCCCTGTTGTCATGGCAACCGCAGTGTCATCAGGAAAAAAAAAAAAAAAAAAAACCAACATTCTCTCCTAGTAGCCAGTTCTCTGAGGAAATGAGGAAGTACTAATCCACCCGCCCAGGAGGCTGACTGTTCACTTACATCCCTGTCACCTGGTTCTCCCACCATCCCCTGCAGCTGCACACAGTACAAAAGATGATAGTGCCATTCCAGAGTGCCGGGCCTTTGACTTGACCACAGAGGGTCTGGGACAAGGCAAGACAAGAGATCACAGGTTCCGTCCTGCCTTCTAAAATAATAACATCAGGGCCCACATCTGAGAAGGCCACCTTTTCTCCTGCCAGAGTTCACAAGGCAGGCAAGTGTTTTGTTTCTCCTGATGCAAATAAGCCTTCCAGGTCACTTGGCAGAAAACTCGGAGCACCGTGGACCTGCACAGGATAGAAAGCAGCACAGGAGTTCAGGTGGCAGCAGCATCAAAAAACAAACAAAACAAACAAACAAACAAACACAAATCTATCCTGCATCTCAAGGAGGAAGGGGAGAGAGCCAACTTCAAATGGCTGGAGGCTTTGGAAACCTCAAAGCCCGCCCCCCAGTGACACATTTCCTTCAGCAGTGCCACACCTCCCAAGCTGACCAGAAATATCTACTAGGAAGCAAGAATTCAAAAGCCCCAGGCTGCAGAAGATAGCTCATTCAAACCACCACCACCACCCACGTGCATGCACACATGCACCCACGTGCATGCACACATGCATGCATGTTGTGGATAGCCTTGGGCTGGTATATTGATGCTAATTCCACTCCTCAGAGGGGCTGCAGATGAGGAGTTGCCTTGTGAACCTTCTCTCCACCTTAACTTTTCAAATAAAGGCTTGAGCCAATGATTGGGCAGGAGGAAGGGGGAGGAGCTACGAAGGATCCAGGGGAAGAGAGGGGGCTATGAAGGTTCCATGGAGAGCCTGCGGAGAGAGAAGCACGTGGCCTGGAGAAGCCGCAAGTTATATGGGACAGTATACATGGGCATAAAGTAGTGTAGCGGGAGATCTGCCCAATCTAGGTGTACTGGCTGGTTTTATGTGTCAACTTGACACAGGCTGGAGTTATCATAGGAAAAAGAGCCTCAGTTGGGGAAGTGCCTCCATGAGATCCAGCTGTGGGGCATTTTCTCAATTAGTGATCAAGTGGGGAAGGGACCCTTGTGGGTGGTACCATCTCTGGGCTGGTAGTCTTGGGTTCTATAAGAGCTGAGCAAGCCAGGGGAAGCAAGCCAGTAAGGAATATCCCTCCATGGCCTCTGCATCAGCTCCTGCTTCCTGACCTGCTTGAGTTCCAGTCCTGACTTCCTTTGGTAATGAACAGCTGAGTGGAAGTGTGAGCTCAATAAACCCTTTCCTCCCCAACTTGCTTCTTGGTCATGAAGTTTGTGCAGGAATAGAAACCCCCGACTAAGACACTAGGCTTATAACTTGTATTGTTACTGATTGAGTTGAGATTTCTTTTACTGGGGAATTGGATTGGAAACAAAGTAGCAACACACACTTACATGTACACGTACATGTAAACGTACACGCACACCCACACGCTCATGCACACGCGCATGCATACACACACACACACACACACACACACACAGAGAGAGAGAGAGAGAGAGAGAGAGAGAGAGAGAGAGAGATGCACACACCCACCCTCATCCACAGGCATAGAGGAAACTGTGTTCCGCTAAGCTGTCCCAAGGTCTGCCTGCCACTCTGGGCATCCATGCTGTCATCCAGTGAGATGCTTTCTCACCAGATTAGATGACATCAGTTTGGACACCTCTTCGGGGGTTTTTCTACTCTGCTCATGGCACATACACGGATCCTTACACAAAGTGACTTTGTTGGAGCGATTTCACCAAAAATGCTTCCAATGTCCTTAAAGAGACAATGCATTTCCTTCTGGGGGTTTGGATAGTTTTCTGCTGTGTGGATGTAGCATGCTTGGCCCATCTCTTCATCGTGAGGGGTAAATTGGGACTTTTCCACTGTGATTTGAGAGCTGTCTTGAGCTTTGCCATGCCTATATTTCCTTGACTGCCTCTATGTGGGGAAGCGGCACTTACCTAGATGTGCAGTGACCCTGTGATGGGCTGATGCGGCATTTGCCATTTTGATGAACGCAAAGGTCCTCCCCACAGTAGATACAACACTGAAAATCCCCACAGCAACGGGGCCTTCACAGTTATTCTTAATTCCCTTCCTTAATAGTCAGATGGAGGCTGGCTGGATTTAACTGCTGACCTCCTTGTCTGTTTCCTGCATCCCCTAAGGACCGACTTTATGGAACATGCGTTCTGAGCCCCCACGCACAGATGTACTCGAAACAGATGATGTGGTGGTGAAGCGTGGTCAACATAGATCCACAGCCCTTGGGGGAAGACAGTAGTAGACAGTAGACAGATGAAGTGTCAGAGCCGGAGCTGAACAATACTGTGATAGCCAGGAGTCTCACTTGTACTTTAGATAACACAAAGCTCTTGAAGGCGATGTAAAAGGGGGCCGTGAGTATTGCAGTCCTAAAGTGGCTGGACTCTGTCCAGGCAGGAGTCTGTCCAGTGGGCATGGGGCTAGGGGCCTCCTGTTTCTGCCCCTTGTGTACTTTTGCACTCATCACTGGCCACCTGGCTCCTCCGGAGAAGCAGCCACGAGTGATACTTAGACAGGAGGACCTTACTGCGGCCCAGTGTGCAGGCACAACCACAGACACCAGCCCAGCGTGCACATCATCTTGAAGCCTCGAGTAACTGTCATGTGATTGTTTGGTGGGTGTGTCAGTTCATCCAGTCTCACTCAGGCGTGACTTGGAGCTTTCAGTTGTGCATGCATAAACTGGGAAGTCACCCAGGAAGGGCTGGAAGTACTTCTCTGCCTTTTTCTGGAGAGGCTAACATCCTTACTTTCTGCACGTGAGGACTAACCCTTGAAAAGGAGGGTCTCGGGTGAATGCCACGAAGGATGTCTGTATAGGTGAGCAACTAGTTATTCGGGCCAATGAGGTGATGCCATGGGCCTCAAGCCCACCCTGGAGTGTACAAAGCCCAGAGGGCCAGCCTTGGAAAGCTTTGCCAGGGTCCTAGGGACTCTAAGGGTTGTGTGTATGCTTGCGTGCGAGTGTGTGTGTGTGTGTGTGTGTGTGTGTGCATGTGCGGGCGTTTGTGTGTGTATGGTGTGTGCATGCGAGTGCGTGCGTGCGTGCGTGTGTGTGTGTGTGTGTGTGTGTATGGTGTGTGCACGCAAGTGTGTGCATGTGAGTGTGCGTGTGTGTGTGTGGTGTGTGTGTGTGTGTGTGTGTGTGTGTGTGTAGAACAGCATGTCTGCCCCTGCATAGACAAGGGACCTTCCACATGGTACCCTTTGTGTAGTCTCGTGATTCTGCACAGCTCCACGCTTCCTGCTGTCTTGCATGAACACTTCCTACTGTCCCAGTCCTCCCCCAAGGGCTGTGTACCTATGTTGACCACGCTTCACCATCACATCGTGTGTGCATGCATACAGGAAGCATGGGGGCTCAGAACACAAGTTCCATGAAGTCAGACTTTAAGGGTGACTGAAAACAGGGAGCAGAGGCGTTCCCGCCACATTAGGCCCTTCCTGGGTGAGTTCCCAGTTTATGCATGCACGACTGAAAGCTCCAAGTCAATCGTGAGTGATTACAGGGCTTGCTGGCTATGGCAGAGGGGCACAAGATGGAGCGGCATTGGCCAGGCTCACACAGGGCAGACATGGTTTTCCACAGGGCAAGAGGAAATGAGGAATACTTGGGACCACCCTGGAGGAGAAAGAGGATTCTTGGAGACTGCGGTGAGCTTTGTGTGTCCCTGTAGGTGAGTGAGTACATGTTGAGACCCCGGAGGGTCCGGAGCCTGAATTCTACAGTGGAGTGGAGGAGGCGGGGACGGGTGGTGTGGGAAAGCTGCTGTTGCTGCTGCTGCTGCTGCTGCTGCTGACACAGGCGCGCAACCCCAAGCCCCAAGTCACACATGCGTGATTGCCAGATGGGCCTCTGCCTGGAACCGGATTGGCCAGTCTCATGCACGTGCACACATTTTCCATCCTGGCACCGCACTTCCGGAAGTGACTTCACACTAGCTGTGGCCTCCCTCGAGGGTAAGAGGGGTTTGGTGGGATTGTAGGAGGTGTAATTGCCTAGGTGAGCGCCAAGGCATCGCGAGGTGCACGCACGCGAGGTATGAGGTAAAACCCTTCCGGAAGCGTCATCTCCCTGGCCCAGTCCACTCTGGAGGGGAAGTGGGGTTTGGTGGGGCTGTGGGAGGTGTGACTCCCTAGCTGAGGAACAAGGTATCGCGGGACCCAAGGGGAAAACCCTCCCGGAAGTGATGTCCGATGACCGTCCCCACCCGCGAGGGCGAGTGGGGCTTGGGGATTGTCGGAGGTGTTATTTCCCTAGCCAGGTGACCAGGTATCTTGAGACTCGAGGTGAATCCCCCCATTGGAAGGGGCGTCCAAAAGCAGTGCCCACTCCCGAGGGTAGGAGGTGCCATTACATGTCTGAGCGACAAGGAATCACAGCAGCGAAGGCCAACCCTTTCCGGGAGTGATTTCTAATATTTCAGCCTCCTCTCGAGGGTAAAAGGGGTTGGGGGGTCGTAAGAGGTGTATGTCCTTAGTAGAGCGAGCGCCAAGGTGTCTTAGGGCCCGACGTCAAACCCCTAAGTGATGGCGAAGTACTGTGAGCACCCTTGGGGGAAAGAGGGGTGGGGGTGGGGGTGGGGGTGGGGGTGGCGGAGGTGCAACTCCCCCGCTGAGCTATGAGATGTCGCGAGACCCGAGGGACCACCTCCCGGAAGTGACATCCAATAGCCGTGCCCACCCTCCACGGTCAGAGGAGGTCTAATTCCCTAGCTGAGCTACAAGTTTCCGTGAGACCCAAAGTAAAACCCTCGAGGAAGTGATGTCCAATAGCCGTGCCCTCTCTCGAGCGTAAGTGGGGTTTTGGAGGATGGTGGGAGGTGTATCTCACCGGCTGAGCATCTAGACCCAAGGTAAACCCTCCCGGAAGTGACGTCCAATAGCTGTACCCACTCTGGAGGATACCACGGGGCTCGGGGGCGGGGATTTCCCCCGTGGGGCGAGCTATCCTAGGGGACCCACTTCAGCAAGTGACCTCTCTGGCTGTTACCACTGTTGACGGAGACTGCCGTGTGGAGGTTTTTCCTAACGGAGAGACAAGGTATCGTGAGACCTATGATAGAACACTTCCAGAAAGGAGGTCTCCTTCGCTTTTGCTACCTACTCTGGAGGGTGAGAGGGCTTTTCGGGCACTGCTTTGAGGCTAGTTCCCTTGCTTGGTGCCTGTGCATCCCGAGACACATGGTAATGAACTTCCAGAAGTGACATCCTCCTCACAAGCCTTCGAGGGCAAGAGGGGTGGGGGGTGGGGTTGCTGTGAGGCCGAGGCCAGTGAGACAGGGGTTCCCCAACTCCCAGTCATCCAGTCACCAAGACATTTCCAGTCTGCACAAGCCAGTGGTGAGCCCGGGGCCAGGGCGAGGGGGGACTCTGCCTCATCTCGGGAGGGGGGTGCGGGGTGTGTGTGTGTGTGTGTGTGTGTGTGTGAATATTCTTGTCCAAAGGTCAGAGGGGCCTTCAGCAGGAGACTTACAAGGCAAGGGTTCTGTGTATGATGAAGGCTTCCTGCCCCCACTCCACCACCACACAGCGGTTCTCGATGAGACAAGTCTTCTTGGCTTGTCCACACTGTTTATTCATTGCTCATCGTGGAAGATGGGGGGCATGCCATTTACTCAGGGTGGACCAGAGATTAAATACATCTTGTGCAAAGGGATGTAGGTGAAGGGAAGCTTATTGGCTGAACCCTCCCGGGGCGGGGCGGGGGTGGGGGATGGGGGGGGCCTGTCCATCTAGATATCTCATTAGCATGGAGAACTCGGTGTTCTGTGCTATGTGACTAGTGGTCATAATCTTCATCTGGGGGGTATTGTGGTCCCATGTTCCAGTACAGGAACCCGGTGGGAGTACATGAAACGCCTCCCATTCTCCTATATGAGAATTTACCAGGGTTTCTGTATTTGCTCAACCGTCCCAGTTTCTGTCTGGTGACAAGGTTCCACATGTCCCACGGGGTTCTACTGACTGACAGACAAAACTAAGGATGAGGGTCTCGGGGCGGGGCAGCCAGGGGAAGGTCTGAGATAACTGTAAAAATCAGGGGGATCCGAGTGTGGCCTGACCCCACAGGTGGCACAGACCACCAGGCTATTCCACTCGTAGCCTTCTGGGTGGAAAAGAGGCATATACATCCCTTGTCTTGAAGAGGCAAGCCAGCCTGCCTGCCTGCTTCCCTTCCCTGGTTTCTGTATTCCTTGTCTGTGAGCACAGAGACTTCATGCCCTCCACAGGCTGCGTGTCGTCTTGGGTGAGTGTATTGGGGGATCTCTGCATTTGCCTCTGGTGTAGTATTTGGGTCTCCCCTGGAGGCTTGGGTTCCCGAGTTTCTTCTTAAACATCTAGACTGAGAGTGGCCAGGGATTTCACCTGACTGTGCAGCAGGGTGCAACCATTTCTTGCCAGGGCACAGCTCCAGTGACCTCATTGGCCATTGGTGGATTGGTGTCTGCGACTAGGCACCAGCATTGGATCACTTGGCTTGGGGTCTAGCCAAGCTTGTCCTAACCTGGTGACAAGCTGAAATCAGGAGAAAGAGCTGAGATCGGGGGCTACTGGGTTGTGGAGAGCGCTGCATTCAGCCAGAAAAATGGGACAGGATGTGATTGGACCTGGCAGGATATTGATGTCACCCTTCCACCTCCTCTTTGCTCCAGCACGAGTGCCAGCACACATGGCCACAGCCTGTGGAGTCCTGGTCCCTGTTTTCATTTACTGTCATGAAATCCAGCGTCTTTACTGTCTGTGCATACCGACATTTCAGGAGTCCTGTCTGACCCAGGAAGTTTCCAGCCATGTCAAACAAGGAGCAGAAGGCCGTGAGGAAAAGTGCCAAGCGGCCGAGGGTAGATAAGCCCCTCCCATCAGATGACTCGAAGAACCCAGATGCAGTCAACCCTGGTAACAACTGATATGGGGCTTATGGGCCTGGGCCCAACCGTGGGGACGCTCTACTACTTGGCACATGGAGCATGGGGGGTGGGGAAGTCTGATAAGAATCAGGCCATTCCATGGTATTGTGGCTGGCCCGGCTGGGGAGGGGGGCACATGGAGGACAGAGGGATTCAGACTCTGACCTCTGATCCTCAAGCACGCTCTGGGTTCTGGTCCCCACCTGACATTCTCAGCCCATGGCAGAGATAGATACAAGGCCTCTGAAGAAGCCCAGGGGTCACAGGGAATTTTCTCGTAAGGCTTGTACACATACATGTATCTGCTGTCCCTAGACTGGGGCCAAGCTGAGTTTCACCTGTGTGAGGGGGGGGGAGGGGCACGTGTTCCTGGAAGAGGGCTTCCAAACCTTTGTCGTGGACATGGGCTCAACCAACTCTAGAGTGGAGCTGGTTCCCATGCAGGAGGATGAGAACAGCATGCTTCATTTGCGAAGGGTTTTCCTTTCCTTCCTTTTCCTTCCTTCTCAATGCAGCAGACAATCCAGCAGTTGGTAGCAGTGAGATGGGCAGCCATTCTTCAGGGCCAGACGTGCAAGAGGCCAGGTGAAGTGCTAAAGGGTCAGCCTTCCCCGTGAGGTAGTTTCAGTGTGCTTGTATGCAGGAATACAAAGCAAAAAGTACCCTTTACCAGGAAACGGATCTAAGTGGTGGGGAGTAGGGGGGTGGGGTGGGGGCGGTGTTAAGTGAAATAGGCCAGGATCAAAGAGACTACTGCCACCTGTTTTCTCTCCTCTGCGGATCCTGGATTACAAGTAGGTCCATACCTGAACTCAGAGGGGAGAGTGGGAAGAGGCAGGCAATACCCGGTCGAGGGGAAGGTTAGCAGGGGTTGAGGGGAGGTGGTTAGAGGCCGACTCTGGAGGTTGCACATGGTCACCTGGCATGAAAGTTGAAGAGACACTGTCTGGGTGATGTAGGAGGAATAGCAGCAGGAGGGGCTTGAGGAAGGAGGAGAGTGAATGTGGCTGGAGTGCAGGACACACGGGTGAGTACACCTTTATGAAACCCTTCCGCTGCACCGTGAAAGGATCCCGGTAAAGGTTTGATATAGAAATCCCCTACGCTGCCAGAACACAACAGACACAAAGTCACCACTTGAGGAGAGGAGATACATAACTTCTGTGCAGCTGCCTGAAGTTGGGCAGGGAACACCTGGGTTGCGATTTTGCGTGAGCCACCCAAACAGCCTGGGGTGGGATTCCTGGGGATGCAGTAGGTTTTCAGTCGCTTGTGCTCCAGGAAGTAACCCTTAGCCATGTGCCCATATATATCTGCAAAGGACTCATTGGCACAGTATGAAAACAAGGACAAAGGAATAAAATTAAGGACCCTGAGAGAGGAAAGCCCGAGTTTACCCCACACAAGCTCTACCCTCTGCAAGACAGCATGCCTCTCCTTTTCCCTGAAAGCAAACTTAGGATGCTTGTCCTCGACTTAGAATTCTGTGTTATTTTTCCCACAGGGAGCCCGTTCAGAAGAGGATGCAGGATTTCAAAGGTAGGTTTGAGCAGGTCTTGGTAGTCCCAGAACTTTCTTTCCAACCCTCCGACTTATGCACAGTGAGAGAGACGGCAGAACTCTGGAACAGTTGTGTGGCTCAGAGGATGTTTCTGAAGAGTAAGTTGTCCTTTGGCCTTCAGAGGTTACCTTTACCTTAACTCTTAAGATGCTGCAGCGAGCAGGGGAAATGTTGTAGCTGTCACCCAGGCTGTGGGGAGAGATTCCTGCTTCCTGCATCCGCTGAAGAGTGTCACTAGACATGATGGGCAAGCAGATAAATCTCTGCTCTTTAACTTACTGCAGGAGTGGTATATCAGATTTCAACAGCTGTTTTTCAAGTTCTGAACCAAGTCATTTTTTTTCTGGCTTTCCAAAGTTGCTCTCCTCCAGGAACGCCTGCCAAAGGAGAGCAACTCCTCCCTTACTCCCGTACAATAGCCTTTAGCCTATAGACATTTAGGAGCCTGACAGGGAGCTCCGAAGGCAGCACCGGGAAGAAGCTTGTATGTGTCGTGCCTGCCACACTAGCTTGTTTTCTGTCATCCATGGTAACAATGCCAGTGTAACATATGCCCCCCCAACCGAGGCGGGCTTTGTTCCCTTGTCTAGGTGAACCAAGACAGCATTACTAGAGAGCCATCATCGATTCTTAGTCAGCGTGTAGAGTCAGTTCAGACCAACAAGGAAGAGTGACGGCATTGTTCTTTCTGGTGCAGAGGAACTGCTTGGGTTTGGACGTGTCCAGAAAATTGTTTGTCAGTGGCATTGTCTAGTCAAGCAGGATACCCCCATGCCTGTATTCCTAACACTTAGGGAGTAGAGACAGAATCAGGAACGTGAGGTTGGCCTCAGTTACAGAGCAAGTTTGAGAGCAGCTTAAGAGACCCTGTCTTAAAAAAATGCGTATTTATTCATATTTTCCTGTAGGGCGTGTGTCTGCCATGAACAAGCTCTTCGTCTTCGTCTTTGTCTTCGTCTTCGTTGTAGTTGTCCTCTTCCTCTTCATCTTAGTCTTCCTCTTCATCTTCGTCATTGTCTTCTTCTTTCTCCTCCTTCTCCTCCTCCCCCTCTTCCTCCCCCTCCTCCCCCCTCCCCCTCCCCCTCCTCCTAGTCCTCATCCTCATCGTCCTCCTCCTCCTCCTCTTCCTCCTCCTTCTTGATATTTGATTTAAAGTGATGCCTCTTCCCTTCTCCCACAGGTGATCTTCCCCGGTTTCTTATGGAAAAGAGGAAGCAGTTTGAAAAGGATGTAAATGCCTCTCTCAGAAGCCTGAATGATAACCTCCAGGGTATTTTGAAAGCTGAGCAGAAGTCAAGGTAACATTGTAACCTTCTGTAAACAGCCTTTACTCTTCCTCCCAGGCCAGGTCACTCCAGTCTGCCATCATGATCGTGCACAGAATGGAATAGCTGATGGGATCGCTGGAGCACTGCCTTTTGCAATATGACCTGGTCCAGTTCATAGCCAGCGCGAACCCCCCCTTTTACGGATCTCAGATGTGTTAGCTGCAAGACTGGCAGGACAGCCGTTTTGCCCCTATCAGATAACAGTGCAGGCAACTTCTTGTAAGGAAGGCCAGTCCTCTATGGGCTGCAAAACTCTACCAATTAGGAGGTATGCACCAGAGCTCTCTTCTGTAAGTCCCCCGTGGGGAAAGGGTTCTGTGCACACTTTCTGTCTGGAAAACACCATAGGGTATGTTGCCTCCAGGACATGGACTTGTGCTCTCAGAATTTATAGGTTACTCCATAAGGGGAAGGGAAGATGAGTCTAATTTTAAGCCAGAAATGCAATCTTGAGAGAGAGATGCAGGAATGCATCCTAGGTGGTTGAGAGGAAAAACACGTGAAAGGATGTCTCTGGGAGCAGCTGAGGACAAAATTCTTCAGGAATGAGAGTCAGATTTCTGCCCCTCGTGAGTCAGTGGAATTCCTTCTCCCCTTTCTCGTTTGCTCCTAGCTCCTGTTTCACAATGGTGAGTGTGTGTCATTGGCTTACCCTCGCCCTGTGTGACCATGCCTTGTAATCGGTACTGTGTTTTACAGGCAGGAGCTTAAGTCTGTGTACTGTGAAAGGTTTGGGTCCCTGTACCAGAAGTGGCTGGATGAGGTGGACAGCACAAGGGACCAAGAAGAATACCTCAGTGTGAGTGGTGCTCTCAACTTGGAACAGATCCTCTGCTGTGTCAGGTTCCCTAGTGGCCGGGCTTCCTGCAGCAGGTCTGGAGGGAAGGGACAGGACATGAGCTCAGGGAGACAAGGACGGTGGTTGATGTGGTGAGGAGAGACTGGACATCCTCCCTCAATTGTTTGAGGTCTCCCCCCACCCCTCCAATGGAGAGATGACAAGGGTAATTAATGATGGCTTAGGAGCCGACATGGTATTCAGTTGGTGGTGCATGCGGATGGTCGAGGGTCTGGGAACAGGTACTGTCTGCAGAGTGCAGGGGAAGGAATGGGATTGTACCCCGAGAGGGGACCCTTCAGGATCCACGCAGTGCAGATGCCAAAGAGTAGGAGGGCCCCAAGAAGCCTTCTGACGCTGTGATCAGGGGTGCAGAGTGAGAGCAGTTCAGGTGGCTGTGGCAGAGCAGGAGGAGACTTAGCTGTCAGTGGTTGCAGTTCAGACCGGGGGTGGGGGGGTGGGGGGGCGTCCCAGAGGAGAGGAGGGACATGTTCCCATGCAGTGATGGGCCTGTGAGGGTGACTGAGTCACCTCTATCCTGGAGATGAGAATGGGGTTTGGGGGACAGGTACTGGACTCAGTGCTGTCTCTGGGGACTCTCTCTCTCTCCCTGGTGGAGGATGGAGCTGTGCCACCTGCCGCCCCCACCCCACCCCCATCTCCCCTGCCTGGGGATTCTGACTGAGGGAGATAGAGATAGATTCCAGTCTGGCAGCAAGGAGCAGGTTCTACAGAACCCACTGATTGGGATGCAGCCATAGTCCTGATGCTTGCTCATTTTGAAAACTCAGGAAAATCATTAACTTGTCTGCCTCAGTTTCCTAAAAGTAAAATCAGGCTGGTGGAGAATCTCTACCTTCTAGACCTGTGTATTGAATGTTTTCAGCTTTTGAAATTTTTGTTGCTGCGGAATGCTCGGCAGCAGGATCTGATATGCAGTTGCTCTTTGTCTGCTCTGTCATTCTTATTTGGTTGATGATGTAGTTCATGGGGTGTCACAGTGTGGGGAGGTTTAGGTGGAAAACTCCTTTGGAAAGATGTGTTCCCTTGGAAGCTAATCTATGTGCCCATTGAGTTTGACAAAAAGATGCATACTTTATGAAAACTGGGCCACAATAGAACTTAATTTTTTTAAACCTTATTTTGTTGAGGTGTGGGAGTCTACAGATTAGATGGATCTCAAGTTAATTTCAAAATGAGTTGTTATTTCATGGGAATTTTGCCCAGATGCGACAGAATGTCTCACTCTGTGACCGGTCAGACGTTGTCATGTTGATTTTGGTATTGAAGGTCATGTCTGCAACCTTGATCATGAATGACAGAACCCACAAAACAGCACAGGAAGCAATTGCTGTAAGCCACTGGGTTGGATGTTCAGTTTTACTGACATTTTATCATCGATTTCATCCTCTATTTCAGTTTATAACTCAGCAGCAGATGAAGATTTTAGAGACAGCTATAGCGGACCATGAATCCAAGCTTGAAAACGCTAAAGAGATGTGTGACACATTTTTGAAGGTCTGGTAGACTGCACTTGTGAACAGAACGCATCCTTATGTCATACCACGTGTCTATAAAAGCAGGAGACAGAATGGCCCTTTCTCAATTTGTGGGAAAAGTAGTTAGCTTTGAAATTGGTGATCACATTGTCTTTGGAATATTTTCCCCACACGTAGGAAAAAGGCTAGGTTTTGTTTCGCCCAGGAAACTGATGAGCTTTAGTGGGAGAGTGTTCTAGAATGGGAGCTGCTGACTGTAAATGTGCACTCTCAACCTCCCTCTGCTGCTGCTTCTCTCAAGCTTCTGTAGACCTCAGCTCTGAGGAGTTGTTGTCCTGGAACAGGGCCTTTCCCTCTTCCATATTTCCCAGGGGTGTTCTTTCTTAACTCTCCCTCTTTGCTGTGTCCTCTGCAAACAGCCCTCCTCCAAAAGCTCCACTGGATGCTTCTGTCTTGTCTTCCCTCCTCCCCGTTGCACCAGGTCCCCCTGAAGGGACTCCTATTCCCTGTCCGTGCTTTGCCTCTGCTCTTGGCCCAGATAGATCCCTGCGCCTTGTCTTCCCTATGGAGATCCTATGTTTTCACCACTGGAAGTCACCATGTGTGTCCTCGTCAGTCAGATAGCCAGCAGGCTCCCTTCCACACCTGTTTTCAGCCAGGGTACATGCCTTATGGTCATAGGCTCCGCTGGGCCCTGGGAATAGGGCAGAGACTGGACAGGCATTTTGCAGTCTATGGACAGGCAGCACAGCTCGTTCTCCTCTGCATCCACCACTGTGGTGTTCTTTGAGAGATGATCAGAGGGGATTGAGTCCGCACTTCAGCTTTAGTTAGCTTCAAAGGGCATGTGATTGCACGCTGTGTCTTCTCTGTGAGAATTACATTCCATGGCACAGCAAATGAATGGCTCCTTCTGCTGGGGAACCTTGGGGGTCTCCGGCACATGCCTGCGCCTCCTTTTCCACGCCTGCTCCATATGGCCTTCACATGCTCATCTGTCCATTTTCTAAGATGAGTGAGTGCCTTAGGTGTTGTTCTCTTCTCACAAGGATGGTGAGCTCACATATGGCACTGCAGCTTTCTGTGGAGAGTTCATATCGATACAGAAGAAGTGGCCACCAGTTCTTAACTTTGGTTCCTAAGGAGAATCCTTTGGATGTGCAAAGTCGGTACTTTTTAAATTAAATGAGGTGAGGTGTCAAGTTCCGGCTTGGGGCTTGGGTTCAGGTACCTTCTTTTGCTGTGGTTTGTTTCAGAAAGCCAACGACTTGCGTAAACACGGCAAAACCTTCATTGGTGGTCAGCAAACTAATGTGGAGAAGGAAATCTCCAAGGTGCAGGACAGAGTTATCATGGAAACTGTAAGTCATGTGTCTGTAACACCCTGCGCCTCGGGCTGGCTTCCTATTAGCAGAGTTGTAATGAAGATCCTCTAACTCTCCATTTTTCAAACAGCAAGAGCAAGATGTATCCGTTGTCGAAACATACCTTCAGTCCCTGATCCTTGACCACTCTGAAGAAACCATCTGAAGCTCACACATAGGGTGCACGGGGAAGGGAGCGTTAAGAAGATAGTAGTAGTAGTAGTGGTCGGTGCAGCTCCTTTCTCTTTACTTTGTTTGTTAGAATGGAGACTGAGACTCTGTTAACCATTAAGCGAACCCGCAGCAGTTCTGTGAGAAGCAGCAGTTGAGTGTAGAACGTCCAGGCCCATGAGAGCAAGGGAGATATATTCTGCCCAGCAGTGGCAATTACTCTTTGGAAGCAAATGTCATTTGATGTTGTGGTTGGTTCTCTGTCACATCCCCAAAGTGAATGTTACCTTACTTATTTTAGGAAGAAGTGAATAAAGATGGGACCTGTATTGCTGTGTGTGCTTTCATTTATTCATGAGGTCACAGGGCCAGTTCCATTGCAGTTGGACAATCGCCCCAACCTGCCACTGAGACTTGCTGAGCACACTCATGTCTGTGCTCAGATGTGTTAAAAACCGTTAACACGATCCCCACAGCAGAGCCAGATCCTAATGTGTTGGGACGGTGCTAGTTGTGGGGCTGTGGCATTTCCCAAAGACCCCCAGACTCATTTCAAAGCTGCCTTCGGCCCTGGTTGGAAGATACTCGCCCTTATCTTCGGTTGAAAGCATTTTGTCAACGTGCATCTGTGTAAGCGTTTGTGGTTCCAGTGTTGTGGATGGGTGTTTACATGAGCATATTCTAGGGTTCTCCTTGGAGAGTTTAGTATTCATCCAGTCCTTCTGCCTGTATGCGTGTGTTTGTCTACACTCGGTCTTAGCCAAAAGGCCGAGAAGCTGTGTGTGTGTGTGTGTGTGTGTGTCTGTGTGTGTGTCTGTGTCTGTGTCTGTGTCTGTGTCTGTGTCTGTGTCTGTGTCTGTGTCTCTGTCTGTCTGTCTGTCTGTCTGTCTAGCTCCCGAGTCTTTCATTCTCTTACCTTGGCCCCGTGCTGTATTTGTTAAAATGAATGCTTAGAATCTGTGTTCACTACATTTGAGGGTCTTTATTTATGTTTTAAACGTGTGTACCTGTTAAGTCTTTTTGTGAGCATATTCCAAGTGTGCATCAGCACCCATGAAGTCCAGAAGAGGGGCTGAGTTCCCCTGGGGCTCTATTTACAAGTGGTCTTGAGCTGCTCAAAGTGGGTGATGCTACCTGAACTTTGGTCTTCTGGAACAGCAGCATCAAGATCCTTCATTTCTCAGAATGACAACATTAATGTATCCTAGCAGCAGGCATGTCATTGAATATGCAAGAGTCTTTCTCACTAGCCTAGGACCCAACACTTCTTTAATAGCGCTCTGTGACTCATGAGGCAGCTCTCTTCAACCGGTGACTCATGAGCCATATGATGGACTTGTTCCCAACTACGCTGGGTGGGTGGTGGGTGGTGAGGCCAGGGAAGCTTTCAGAGTTCCATAGACAGGGAATGGGAAGAGTGCTCTGAACAGTAGCCGTGGTCGTATAGGTCACTACAGAGAGTGTAGGAACATAAGGAACTTTCAGCAAGAGAGAGGCAGGGGTGGCAGGGTGATAGACGAGTCTTGGTGCCATTAATGTTGGTGCCCGGACTAGGGAGATCAAACTGGAGATGGCACCTTTTGAGAGTGGCCGTGACCCACTGGGTATCGAAGGAGCCTTTGACTTCTTGGGGTCGCCCAAGACCACTGGAAAACACAGAGATTTGCATTACTATTCATACCAGTAGCAAAATTACAGTTATGAAGTAGCAATGGAGATAATTTTATGGGTGGGGGTCACCACAACCTGAGCAGCTGTATTTGGAAGTTGGAGAACTAGTGCTTTAAACTCTCATAGCCAAGCCTCAGAATGCCTGCACAAGGCCTCATTCGTGGGGCCTGCCGGTCCCTGCTTCACGCATGCAAGCACGTGCTAGACAATCTCCCTTGTGAGTACCTGCTGAACTCCCCTCACACATTCATCTATCTGGTGTGCCTTGTGTGTCCACACCTGTTAGGCCTCTCAGGGATGGATCACACATAGGCCTGCTGTGCTTGCCTATGTCATACATGACTGCTATGCCTGCTGCTCACTTGTCCATGTGCTAGACCCATCCCAAGAATACCCACGTGCTAGAACATCCTCAAATATACCCTGTTCCAGCCAGTCAGAGAGGTACCCTCTTGGGGTAGAGAGGGACTGGTTGCATATCCTCCCTTTCTGAGGAGGAAGGTTCTGTGTAAGGCAGTGGGGGCGATAATGGCAAGGGGGGAAGTGGCTATCAGGGTACCCTGTGCTGAGCTTTCAGTGGTGAGTCAGAGTGGCCAGGATGGATCCAAACTTTTCAGAGACGACAGTGGGGTCAGAAGGAAGCGGGGGCCCACACTGGCCTCTGAGGTGATGTCCAAGAGCTTCACTATCACCCGGACCTGGAGCTTGCACCATCCTTATTGTGGGTCCTACTTGCTCATTTGCACCTGATGGGCCCCCATGCTGGGCCCAGCTCAAGCTAAGGGTTATGCTAGGACGATGTCAGGAATGCAGGCAGGCCTGCAGGGGCCCACCTCACTGGTAAGCTCCCCAGGATTGCTCATTCAAATCTTCCCAGGCTATCAGAAATGTACACCCAGGGAGGTAGAGTATAACTAGGCATGGATGCTCACTCACCCCAAGGGAGGGAAGGAGGCTCGCAGGGGAATATGGCTATGTTAGATCACCCAGAAAGGTAACTGGATGTAGGCAGCTCTGTGCTTGGCTATGATGGGGTGGGTGGGGGTGGGCACTGGTCGGGGGGACTGGGGGGGGGCGAGGTCCAGTCGGCCAGCATCTGAATCTCATTGGGGCCAAGAAAATGGCACTGCAGAAGAGACAGGGACCAGACTGGGAATGGTGGATGACAGAGTCCAGAGGCGGTTTCTCCTGCTTTTCACCTCAATTCTCATACCAGGTGAGGGGGGCCTGGGCCAGTCACACTCTCCTGACCCCAGAGTTACCTGCCCAGCTGATGAATTGTGAAAGCACCGTGGCCAAGTACCTGCCCAGGCCTCAGGAAGCTGAGGACATAGCCCTCAGGAAAATGGTCCATTAACAGGGGTTGTGGCTGGCGAGATCTACCTGATGCAAGAATGGATGCAGGCTCCTTGTCACACAGGCACCTTGCAGGCCCAAGTGGGCCGGAACCACACAACAGGGGCCCAGTGTTTGTAATAGAATAATCCTGGTATCTCATAAAGGAACAAAGGAGCAAACTGAATGCACCTTAGCAAGCAATTTCCTTTTGTTAAAAACAAGAAAAGGGAAAAAGAAAGTGAAGCCAAGGACTAAAAGTAGGCAGAGAGGCAGAGGATGGGGCTTGTGAGGTGTGGGGACACAGTAATGGAAGAACAGAAGACATGGCCTATATATCTTCTCCTCCTCTTCCTCCACAGGAGGTGCTTGGCCGTTCATTATTAGCTGAGGTTCAACTTTCGAGTCTTCTCTTTCTAAGTGAGAATGTGAAACAGAAATGGAGAAATGTGGGTGAATGCAGAACTAGAGATGATTGGGTGTACAAGCATTTCACGGATCCCAGAAAGCTGACCTGCAAGCATGCTTATGTAACATAAGGAATAACAAAAGGAACGCCGTGGAAAGGGGGGGAGCAGGAGGAAGCAGACACACAGCCTTAAATTAAATCTGTTTGTTGGAAGAGAAATGGCTGAAGCTCTCACACCACTTATGCAGGCCTGGTGGACCAGACAAGCTTGCATTTGTGCCTTCAGGGTCAATCATACCCCTACACAAATGACCAGTGTGTTGCTGTCCCGGATTGCTTCTACCCTTGGGGTGTTCAGGTGCTGTGCACTGGGCAGGACTGGAAGGAATGTAGCCTACCTAGCTGGACCAGGTGTCTTCAGGTCGGCAGCTGTGAATGCCTGACATGAACAGCATCCTCTGAGATGGTTTTCAGTGAAACAGTTCTCCTTTATTGGGGGATCATAAGGGTTATATAAACCTTGGGGGGTGGGTAGGGGCTTGGGGGTTGAGTGTACAACATTGGCTGAGGTGCTGGAAATGCTTCATTTGCATGAAGAGTAATTCCAGGTGCATGCTGGACATGTACTTATAGGGAAAGAGGAAGTTAAACCTGTAACTTGGCCACCAGGCTGTGTGACTACCTCAAGGGTGGCGGAGGTGGGGGGCGGGTCTCACAGTGTACATCCCCTGGGGACACGCAGGCCCAGAACAAGGAGGAAGACCATCCTGCTCCTCCTGGTCTCAGGACCAGGTTTCCGGGGTTTGGACATGTCTCCACCTCACCCTTGCTATGAACTGGCTCCCCCAGTCAACAGGCTCTCTGGTGGGGGCTGGAGAGATGGCTCAGCGGTTAAGAGCACTGACTGCTCTTCTGAAGGTTCCGAGTTCAAATCCCAGCAACCACATGGTAGCTCACAACCATCCATAATGAGATCTCATGCCCTCTTCTGGAGTGTCTGAAGATAGCTACAGTCTACTTCCATATGAAAAATAAATTAATCTTTTTTTTTAAAAAAAAAAATAAAGGCCCATAATATATAGTATGTACGCTGCTACATACACATTAAAAAGGGGGGGTGGGCTCTCTGGCCCCACATCTCCCCACTTTTGTTTTATGGAGGAGGAGGTATCCTCATATGCATCAGCCTCTATGTTGGGAACAACGGTTTGGTATTGAACCAGAAACTGATCGGCAGTGATTTTTTTTTCAATGCTGCTTATCTGCCATTTTAGAAGTTGGATGAAGCCAGGTGCCTGGAGGAGTAGGACTCCAGTAGCCAGCTATGGGCCAAGGAGGGGAGAAACCAATGCACCAGAGAGTTTTATGCACTATGAGGTAGGGGTGTTGGTCGCACAGTGTGCCCCGGATCTCTCGCTGGAGACCTATGAACATTTATTTGTATGTTTTATTCCACCAGCCCAGGTTCACTGGCATAGAAACATCAACAAAATGCAAGTCCCTCCGCAGTCAGTAAGTACAGAGCTTTCCGATTTTGTAGACTAAGCCCCCTCTAGGGAGGTGTTCTGTCCCTGGAGGGACTGAGGAGTGTCTGTGGTGAAAGCCACGACCTGGTTAAGCTTGTCCTGGAAGCTGTCAGCCAGGTGTTGCCTCTAGTCCATTTGCTCTGAAACACACAAACTTCAAAGGTAACATTGTAAGTACATTTCTGCTCTAACACGTGTATGGACTGTACAGCATGCACAATTCCACTAATGATGATTCTCTGCTCTATGTTTGAAGAAGTAAAAGGCATCAAAATCCATGAGTCCACTGGACTGCATAAGCAGACTATAATATAAATCTCTATCCATGCCATATTTGAAAGGATGGCATGTATAAAACACCATGAGGACAGGTAGCCAAAGGGATTCGTTGGCTATGTAGGGGCCTTCATGTCTCAGCGGGCCTCTAGAGCTGTTGCCATGTAGAAGTACCAGTATGTGCACCACCTGTTTGGTTTGCTTTGCTTGTCTGGTTCTCTTCTTATCTGCAGTCAAGATTTTCAGGAGGTCCCTCCTGGGTAAATCCTATTTGTATTAGCTTTGAAGAGATTTGCTACTTTTTCCTTGTCATTGAAACAAGAGTACAAAAACAAAACAAAACAAAACAAAACAAAACAAAAAACACCTCTTCCCTAAAGCAACACGTTTCTTGACTTTATTCTGAGCTTAACACATCCTTAAGGTATGTTAGCTGAGTTAATTCCTCAGTCCGTTCTAAAATTCAGTGATGTTTAGCAGCTGTGTTACCTGTCTCATTTAAGAACACTTGAAGTCAAGAAAGCATCAACTGTCCCACCTGCTTAGAGTGGCTGAGCAAGGAAACACCATGCTAACCTATGTGACCTGTTTAAGAAAATCTAGAGATTGATAACGACTAGGACATGTCATAGGCAGTATTAGTTATTAGATATTTTTCATATGAGATAATGCCAATATAGAATATATTTTGGAATAGTCAGTAACAGCTTGTCTGTGTAAAATAAACTGTCTCAAATTAAAGGCCTCTTCCCTCCTTTTATTTTTTTTTTTACATGAATTGAAGATTAAATAATAGAACCCAAATAAAAGAGGGCAAAACATATTTCCCTGAAGTGGAAACTTCTAGTATCTTTGGACAGTTAGTTATGTCCACTGATGTTCTTTCTGCTGGGGTATGCAGGGGAAAGGACATCTTGTTGAAGCCTAGTAGGGCCCTGCATCTGTTCAGCCACAGGGCTCTGCAGCTGAGGGTGGGGGTGGGGGGCGGAGAAGGCAGGACATGGGAATTTTGACTGCCCTTATCCCATGCTGTCTCAGGGTGAGTGGGGAAGCAGCAGGACATCTCTCTGGGGATGGGGTTGGGGTGGTGAAGTGCAGTCTGAGGTGCACGGGACAGCATTAGCTGGCTTGGGGGGTCCCCAGGCCTGCAAGGAGGCTGAAGCCATCTGCTTGTCAGGCTCTGGGACACCCAGGCACTGTTGGATGCAGTGGAAGAGCTGAAGACAGAGTGGGGGCCTGCTGGCTGATTCTAGACCAAGGCCGAGAGGCCAAAGAGGGGAGAGTTCTTGCTGACTCTGGCTGGATTCTGAGGGGAGAGTCTTTGGCTTGTGGGCAGGCAGCTGGCTTGGCTTGAGCTTGGTGACTGCAGTGGCTGGGAGCACAGAGAGGCCTTCTACAGGAGACAAGACCGCTAAACAAAGGCCTTCTCAATGGCTGGCCACAGCAGATCCCTATGAAAAGAGGCAGTCCATGGTTTTAAGGCATTTATTGTCATGGAGGACAGTGGATGAGTAAAACCGTACCCGCTTCCCAGGGAGGGCCCGAGGTTAAATACCCTTTGCAGGAAGGAGTGTCTGGGAAGGAGAGTTTCTTGGCCTTTAGGTACCTCATTAAAATGGAGATCTGTCTTGAGGCTACATGACCACAGGTCATGTCCTCCATCTGTGGAGGGGCTCGGAGCATTGCCCTTGCGTGACTGAAGGGCAGAACTCTATGGAGGGCTTCAGCCTCGTGCCAGGACCCTGGTTCCCCCGGAGCAGGGCCAAACTACTTCCGTCCCTTTTAGGGTCCCCGGGGTTTCTAGCCTTGGCTCAACCAGGAAGCAGGTTGCCTTTCACGGGCCTACAGTCACAGGGAAGAATGTCTTCCTGAAGCAGACACAGGTGAAAGGATGTTTGTGTAGAGCAAACACGCGAAAGGACCCTTGAAGAAGGAGTATAGATATGACCCCACAGATGGCGGGAGACGAGCAATGAGCATTGGTTTGGTGTTCTCCACCTGGCTAGTCTCCTCTAATAACAAGCATGTGTCCATTCGCCTCACATAGAATTGTTGATCCCCACTCGTTGTGATGATGCCAGAAACTCGCCCAAAAACTGCTTGTGAGGTTCCTGCAGCAGTTTCCAATTTCTGCAGCCTTGCCTCATTGCACTTGGCGCCCCTGCCCGGGGTCTCCCCGCCGAAAGAACTGGACTGAACTGAAGCTCCCGCTTCGTGCCTGGTGTCTGCTTGCAGACGGGTCTGGCCTGCAGCTGCTGAGTCATATTTGATGTTTGCGATAGGACTGCACTGCTGCCAAAGGAGATAGAGCTTGCCCTCAAAGAAGTATCGCTGAGAAGGTCCACTTCTGCATATCCTAATGACTCTTCTCTTCCACTACCGCTGATGGGTGGTGGCTAGAGGAGAGGTTAAACCCTTATTAAAAGTAGGTTGCAAAACCTTATGCCTACATCTCCCTATTAATTTTTGTACGGATTCATATTGAAATGACACATTAGATATATTGATTGGTGAGTCAAGAAGAAATGTACCTAAATGTCATTCACCTTTTTTTGTTAGCTTTCAACATGTTTACTGGGAAACATGCCATTACACTTAGTTTACATTTTCCTTCTATTCAATGGCACCGTTTAACAACAGAAACCTTTAATTAGGTTGATTGTTACCAGAAGCAAACCTATTTACAACAGCATGCCTACAGGGAGTTTCTCAAGAGCAATATAGAGTGGAACAGAATCTTGGCACCCTTTATCAATCATAAGTCTGTGCTTTTGTTAATTCAGAAATTATACATTGCACTTGAAAAAAGGTATATGTACCAGAAAGTTGGTTAATTTTACACGGGCTTTAGTAAGTTTAGTTCCAAATGGCAAATTTGTCAGTTTCATATTGGCCAAGGTGTACGGATCAAAATAACTTGAGTGCTGTTCAGTCCTTTCTTAAAGACAGACCGAAATCTATAGCTGCTGATGTATAGAATTTCTGCGGGTAGATAATCTGTAGGCCATTTGACCCTGTGAGATGTGGATCCACGATGATTTTCAGAAGTTTACCAGGATTATGTGTTTTTTTTTAAAGATTATTGAAACCCACAACTTAGAGAAGGCAGCAGATTCAAACCTTTGTTTCATAGTAGCAGCTTGTGAAACAGTTTTGGGTTAACAGCAGGAACATTCTTTAGTTTGACTGCAAACCATGAAAGAAGGGCTTCTTTCCTCCATCCAGAAGACTGGATGTATATAAATTTAGCATAAAGAGGAGCATCGTTGAGTCTGTACTCTAAAGGCAACCAAGGGAGCCTGTGAATAAGGTAGTGTCAGAAATCCACTGATGTAAAGTCTCTGAACTTTATATCCTATGTTGTAGCAAATAACTCTGGATTTCTAACATTGTCACATAAAAATCCACACCAAAGTAAAATATTGAGGCTTGTGGCTTTCTTAGTCTACAGGCACAAATAATAATAATAATGTTAAGCCATTGATTTTAAACCTTCCTAATGATGTAAACCTTTTCTTTAAAAAATTTAAAAGATGTTTAAGATCTCCTAAATGTGATATTGGAACATTAAAATAAAGTACCCTGTTAAGAGTAAAGACATAGAGCATAACCATAATTTTTAGAAAGGGAAAAAAACAATCAAAATACAGTTGACTTCTGGATCCAAGTGACCCACCTGTGTTCCCTGGAATGTCATTTCCCCCACAGCCAATTCTCTATTAGGCTCGGGTGATAATTTTCTTGGACTATTTGAGGTCGAATCCCCTAGTGAGGTTTGAGATAAACCTCACTTGGCTTTTCAGTGGTTAATCTGACAGTGGGCCGCCACCAGTCAGTAGATATGTGCCGTAACGGCAATTAATTGTTTCTGCTATTAGGGACAAACTGAAAAACCACTTAAACAAAATCCAAACAAACAAACAAACAAACAAGAAAACTCATAAGTTTTTGGCTAGCTGCATTGCTTTAAGCTATGTCATCTCAAGCTGCAGCTTCATCAGCAAAACTCTGTCCACTATGCCTGTAGGTTTTACAGTCAGGTGGCCCTCAGCTGGAAAGCTAAGCAGCAAGTAGTCACACTCTGCCCAGGAGCCTTAATTGGTGACCTGCTGCCACCCATGCCTGGCCCGGGGGAGGGGCCCACCCTGTGGTTTCCAGCCACTCCCTTCAGCTGTCAACTTTGGTACCCCTGTCACAGGCCAAGGCACGTTTTTCAGGAGATGCAGGGCACTCCCCTGGTGGGCCCAGGACGATGTGTGCACTTGAGCTTGCTTGAGAGGATCTTACTCCTCCCTGCCCATACTTTTTGGCAGGGTTCTGGCATTGCCTGCTTGGGGGAAAGGGGACTTAGCAGCTTCTTTTGTAGGAGGTGTGTGTGGGGGGGTGTGTCACATACCACTCCCCCGCCCTCCTGCAAAGTAGACCACCAGAGAATGACACATGTAGGGTGGTAAAAGTGGGCCACCGGGGCCCTGAGCAGAGTCTTGTTAGCCAGAGTGCAGGGAGCCTCTGTCTCAAGCCTGGAGCCTGTGTTGGTGGGAAGTCGGTTCCTCTGCCACAACCTGCTGGCTGAGCTGTGGAGGGAAAAAGAAAGAAAGAAAGAAAGAAAGAAAGAAAGAAAGAAAGAAGAAAGAAAGAAGAAAGAAAGAAAGAAGAAAGAAAGAAAGAAAGAAAGAAAGAAAGAAAAGAAAGAAAGAAAGAAAACGATTAAAATGGTGATCTGACTTTGGGGCGATGCAGCCCCGGTGGGGTGGAAATGCATCGAGTTCAGGACTCCGTGGCTGAGTCGTGAGCTCGAGGGTTTGGCAGAGTTAGCCCTAAGATTAATTGGCGTTTTCTCCACTTTGGACTGGGAGAGAGGTTAAAAGACATTTCCTTATGAATTATTTTTCTGGTGTCCTGGAGAGAACAGGACTGCTGGGGGCAGGGAGCGGCATAAAGAGGCATGGGAAGCCAGGACCCGGCATAGAGGTTTGTCTTGTAATGGAGTAGTGCAGAGAGTACTGTTGTGCAGCTGGGGACTGCCGCGGGGACTCAGATGGGGCTGAGGGCTCACCTGGCTCCTTGGTGAGTTTCCTTGTAGGGGATTTAAAGAGGGCCCTTTTTTCCTAACCTGAGGTCCCCCACCCCACCCCACACCACACCACCCCACACCACCCCCATCTGTGATGAGATATTTCCCATGATAGAAGAGTAAAGAGAATGCTGGTCCATTGAAGAACATTGCTGCATCCTCTCGGCTGTCACAAGACCTTGCGATGGACTAGAGGGCAGCATGAGTGCAGGTTTAAGAGTTCCATCAACCAGCATAGATAGGTGGTGTTTACTGGTTGCTGTGTTACCCGGTTTTTTGGTTTTGTTTTGTTTAGGTTTGGTTTTTTGAGACAGGGTTTCTCTGTGTAGCCCTGGCTGTCCTGGAACTCACTCTGTAGACCAGGCTGGCCTCGAACCCAGAAATCCCCCTGCCTCTGCCTACCAAGTGTTGGGATTAAAGGCGTGCGCCACCACTGCCCGGCGGTTCTTATGTTTTAAGGAACAATAGACAGCAGGTTTATGCCAGTGCCTGGGCAGGCCGTGAGGGTTCAGGCAGATGTTTAGGGACCTTTGTGGAATTTCCTCTTCAGCTTCACCTGTGTGTGCTGGTTTGTATGAGATGTGTCCCATTGACTGGGACCTTTGAATACTGCATCCCCTGTTGTGGAGGTGTTAGAATGCCCTGGCTGTAGAAAACTGGAAGTCTCCCAATACTGTCTTGTTCTCTTCGCCCTGCTACCATGGGTCAGTCACATCCTCGGAAGGGATGCAACTCTTTGGAAAGGCTGGGGAAAAAAAAAAGCTACTTTGGAAAGTAGCTATGGGTGCTCTCTCAAGGGACGGATGCACTCAGAGGCTCAGCGGTGTGGTGGGCTTGGGTCACCCAGGTGAAGTACTGGATGAAAGGGCATCCTCAGCTAAGCTGAGTTAAGAAGAGTACTGCTTGGACCACAGCCCTTGGGGGAGGATGGTGGGGATCTCAAGGAGAATTGCCCAAGAGGGCCTGTGACGTAATGTGCCTGAGTCTGGCTTTAGAGTCAGACTGGATTAGGAGCCCCTGGAGGGTCAGAGAAGAAGTTCGAGAAACAGAGGGCCTGGGATGTCCGAGCTGGACACTGCGGGTCTAGGTAGTGGCTCGTCGTATCCGACATCTGCCGGCTGTGAACTGTTTAGGGCCGGACTGAACACCCGGGGCCTCTGAGGTACAGCCAAGGGCATCCCGCAACAGGAGCACCAACTGGAGAGAAAAGGCCCTTCGGGCGTGCCATGCCTGACTGCTGCACCCTGGTAGTGTACACGCGTCACCCACAGGTTTTCCTATGCCTCGAGCATCGCCCGGGCTCTGTTGGCGCATGCGCATTATGATCTTCTCGTCTTTGCGCCCACGTATTCTATCGCCTCCCAGGACCCAGTGGACCTGTCTCTGACACTCATCCAGGCCTCTCTCTGTTGCAGCCAATCAGACATAAATACATAAGGAGGTGGGCAAAACGGGCTGTGGTCCAATGAAAGGAAGCCACGGGCCACCCCTCACGAGGAAAGCAAGTGTGCGTGGATGGGGCGGGGCAGGCTGGGCCCCCATGACGCATGTGCAGCGTCGTGGCACCCAGGGCGCATGTGCGAGCGGTATACCAGCCAATCAGAGCAGGCTGTATCTGGACGTGGAGCAGACGAGGCCTGCTGACCCTCTGAGTGGAAGGAGGTTCCGCCTTGCGGAGACGAGGGGCCTAGGTGAGTGAGTGAGGAGTTGTGCGGAGGGGGCGTGGGGGCCGTTCCGTGGTGGGCCTCCAGGGGTGGTTTAGAGGCCCCAGGAGAGACCGAAGCCCTAGGCGTCTCGTCATCGTCGCCGTCGTTGTCGTGGGGCAGTGGAATCCGGGAACGTGAGGGTCCCCGAAAGCCTGTGAGGGGGCTTGGGGAGCTTTCTTTTCCTTTACTCGGGGCTGGAAGAGGGTCAGGGCCGAGAAGGAGAAGCTGGGAGACGAGGGCAGCACCACCATAGAGCGGTGGCTGGGGCAGCCCGTGGGCGGCTGCAAGGGGGCGTGGGCGCCTCTACACACCTCTCACAGCTCGGGCCGTTTTTCCTTGTTCTTGGGTTTTGTTTGGCGTTTGGTGATGGCGGTGCTGCTGTTTTTGGTGTTTTGGCTTTTGGTTGTCTTGTTTGGGTCCCGACTGGACGCCTGGATCCTCCTGTGACGCTTCCTTTAGGGGGGTTAGCCTGAAGCGGAGTGGGAACCCCCTGGGCACTTTGCACAAACGCGTGCGGACCAACAGGGCCCGAAGCTGGGGATGGGTGACTGGTGGGCAGGCCGCACACCTTTGCGAGGCCCTGGAGGCAGCCTCGGGCATGCCCGCATAGTAGTGTTGCCGCTAGTCAGAGCCCCATTCCAGAACATGGGGCCTCTCAGGAATGGACTCAAGTGTGCTCACCTGGGCGAGGGACAGGGTAGTAACCGAGTCAGTCTTGAGCCCCTGATGGTGAGAAAGCACAGTCGGCCTGGGGCCTCGGGCCCTTTGGGGAGCAAAGTGGGACCTTGAGGCAGAAGGGACGGGGTTTATCTGTGCGATGAGAAGTTCAGAAGACTTTGCACCTGGTAGTAAAATAGACCAATGCGGGCAGTGGATGAAAGGGGGGTCAGGAGGGTCGCAGGTCTGAACAGAGATGGCTGTGACAGGAAAGTGGAGAAAAGGAGGGAGTGACCTTCCACATGTGCTCTGTGGGTCCTCAGTGGACATCCGCGTCCTGCTTATTTGCAGCCAGGGGCCTCGCCTCCCTCAACACAAATGCCCGTCTGAAGGGGATGGGCCAGGACTGGGCCCCTCCACCAAAGGGCAACATCTCCACCCAAATCCCACAAGTACTAGCCGAAGCCACTTAACCCTGGGTGTACACACCTTCCCAGCCAGCCAGAGAGATGTGCCCTGGGAAGAGGTGCCTACGTAGGTGTGACCAACCACCCTCTGAGAAGAAGGAGGCTCCAAGGGTAGAGGAGCACCCTGGGCAGATGATTGGCCATTGGGGAACTCTGTTTAGAGGCTGTCCACTTGGGACAGGGTTCACAGAGGAGCCTTAGCTCATGTGGTAGGGCAGTGGTAGGGTCACTTAAGAGGCAGGTCCAGGGCAAACCGGTGGGGCCATACCAGGACCTTCACTTTCCCAAGGAGACCGCACAGTGCCACTGACGACAAGGCTAGGGAGCAGTCATGGGGCTGCGCGGATTGGCAGGGCTAAATGGGACAGCACGTGAGCTGTGAGACATGGCCTCACTGACTGAGTAGGACCTCGGTGAGTTGGAGTTCCCAACCAGGCGTCAGCCTTAGGTGCCTTGTAGTATAGGGGGTGGGGGCAGCGATGGGGTGGGAAAACAGCAGAGGGTACTGATCTGGAGAGATAGCGGGTCTGGGAGCACCAAGTCCAGGTAGAGAAATGGGGCAGGTCAGGACATTGGTGACATGCTCTTGCTCTCATTTCGCTCCAGCACAAGTGCCAGGACTCCCAGCCACACCCCGTGGTGTCCTCTTCCCTGTTCTCATTTCTATTTTGCAGTTTCTTCCCCATATCTCTACTTCCAGGACTCCTATCTAACCCAAAAAGAATCTAGCCATGTCGAGCAGGGAAAGGAAGGCCCCTGACAGTGCTGGCAGGCACCCAAGGATGGATCCAAATCTCTCCTCAGATGACAGCCAGAACCCAGATGCAATTGCTGCAGGTAAAAATCAGAAAACAACAACAACCAAAATGACATCATGAACAAACCCCATAGACAGACAAACCAGAGGGGCCGCGAGAGGGCTGTGTCCACCCCTAGGAGACGCCCTACAATCCCTTGGCAGGTGGAGCACTGAGTGGATGTGGTGCATGGACATTCCTTTCTTGGAATAGTAGGAGGTTTCAGATGCTATTAAATGACGCTCAAGCTTGTTTGTGGCTTTAGCTTTCCCCACCTGAAGTTCCCACCCTACAAGAAACCTGCAAGGCTCATAAGATACTTCTTTCCAGGCAATATGCAATATGCCTCTCTGGGAACACATGGGTTACACGGGGAAGGCGTGAGCAGGTGCCTGCAGCAGCTGGTCCAAGAATCGCTCAAGCCTAATGAATTTCGTGTGTGTCTGTGTTTGTGTCTGTACTTCTGTGTGATATATTCTCATTCTTTCTCTCTCTTTCTCTCTCTTTCTCTCTCTCTCTCTCTCTCTCTCTCTCCCTCTCTCCCTCTCTCCCTCCCTCCCTCTCTCCCTCCCTCTCTCCCTCCATTCCTCTCTCTCTCCCTGTCTCTCTCTATCCTCCCCTCCTCTCCTCTCTATCCCCTCTCCTCTCCTGTCCTCTAATCTCTCTCTCCTCTCCTTCTCTCCCTGTCTCTGTCTCCCTGTCTCTCTCCCTCTCTCCCCCTGTCTCTGTCTCTCTCTCTCCCTCTCCCTCCCCCCCTCTCCCTCTGTATATGTTTCTTCAGACTTCTGTATGCTCACCCTCACTCACACTGTGTGTGTGTGTGCATGTGCATGACTTCTTTGAAAGGTGTAAGTTTCCCTTGGTGGCTGTGGGCTCTAGAGACCCCACTGTGAATCAGTTTTCATTGGGAGATGATGGGAGCAGCACACTTTGTCTCAAAATATTTTTCCTCTTTGTCTTTAATACAGACAACAACGAAGTCCTTGATGCCGATAGGGAGGACATTATTTCCCCAGGATCAGAGAGGCCACAGGCCAGGTGATTACGCTTCACTTTTTTTTTTTTAATCTACTCACACAATACATTTAGAAATGTGCTGGAAAAAAATGGCTCAGTTGAAGGGTGCTCAGTGTTACAAGCATGAGAATCTGAGATCATTAACTCAGCCCCCACAGAAAAAGGCACACATGGCCACTTAACACCTTTGTAGCCCAGAACTGAGGGCTGAGGTGTGTGACAGAGAAGTTCTTTCTGGGTGCCAGCTTAACAAAAATAAACTGAGATATAAACAAACAAACAAATGCAGTCGTGGGTTAGGTGTGTGAATCACAAGATTGTGCTGGGTGCATTGAGCTTGAAGGCCCCAACACCTTCATCCTGCAGTCCATCAGATGTTCAGTGTGTCACAAAATGAAAATCTCATGCTACCAGCAAACCGCAAGTCCTGTCACAGAACTTGTCTGACAGGAGTGAGGTGGCGGTGGGTAGAGGAGGAAACCCCCCTCCCCACACACACACTTCTACTTCTGACTGTGGCACATGCGTACACATGCATTTCTCTTGCACACAGAAAAATCCAGAAGAGTCAGTGTCCGCTCTAGAACCGTGAACTGTACAGAGGCTGTGTGTGGGACACTGCACTTCCTCTGCTCACGCAACAGAGTTGGCCTTTTGTATGCATTGAAGTAAAGAGTTTCTGTGATTTCTTTGCAGGAAGACAAAACAGGACTTTTTCGAAGGACTCGAAGGTATGTTCTAGGAGACACTTGGAATTAGAGAAAATTGTTGGAGCCAAGGAAGTGCAAGGCAAGGGAGTTGTCACTCGTTCTCAAACCCTCAGTGTCAAAATAGTATTTATTAGCTCACCAAGTCTCTACTTCACGTTAATTGTCCGTGTGAAGATCATGGCCCCTGCTGTGGGACTATTCTTACCTACTCACCATGAGATATTTAAAGATTGGATGAAAGTATCTGTCTCCCATCTGATTCACACAAATGATGTATCTGCTTTTAGTACGACATTTTACTCCTCTCATTTGTATTCTAGTCTGGTTCTTCTTTATTTCCAGGCCGGTGGTGGTGGTGGTGGTGGTGGTGGTGGCGGTGGCGGTGGCGGTGGTGGTGGCGGCGGCGGTATGTGTGTCTGTGTGCTCAGAGAGGGTCAATCCTGGTTAAATAGCTGCCCACAATTTACCGTGCAAAAAGATAGCACATGAAGTGGAAAGCTGAAGTCAGTACTGTTAGCCTGTGACTATATGATCAGTTGAGTCCTGCTTTAAATTGCTGTCAGAGGTTAGTCACATGAACTGTTGAACAAAACTTACAAACTGAGACCCAGTTGGGAGGTCTGCTGACTTTTCTGATATAGAGTTCCATCTAGAAACTATTCAGGGCTCAGGATAGGGATGTAGTTGGGTGGAAGGCACTTGGCTTCATATTGTTCCAGCCTCTGGGTTCCATCTCCAATACCACAGACTTTCCCGTGAGTCAGTTTTCCCTTTAAATTGCTCAGGATGTCTACCTAATCACATTTGTCAAATAGCCTCAATGGCTACAATAATAGCCATATTTCTCCTCTGTCTGTGCAGTGAGCTCTGAGCCTTTGGAGGTTTTTGTAAATGGACAACTTTTGTGTTTTGCATCAAGCAGTCCAACAGTCCCTCCTTAGGGTATCATCGAACTGGATCACACTTAGTACATTGATTAAATTCATACTTTATAAATGGCATCTAGTAAAGAAATTACACAGTGAATTGAAATCCTCTTTGTAAGTTTTGTTAAGTCCCCTCTGTGATGTTTTGTGTGTAGTATCTAGACACTGAAGTCCAACTACCCAATTTCACGTTAAGGTCAGAGCCACTGAAATTCTTGACTGAAAGAAAGGAGGCCAATAACCTCTGCGTCGACAGATCATTTCCATCTATTGATAACAAGTGTCTTTCCAGTACCGTTGAGGGACCTTCACGGGGAATGCTTACAAGAGTATGTTCCCTTACAGAGCCAATTAAGAACGTTCTTCAGGAAAACAGAGAAAGATTCTCAAGGATCATGAACTCATCTTTCCTTGCCCTGGAGGTCAAAGTGAAGGATGTTCTGAAAACCCAGTGTGAACAAAGGTAGGGTTGTTGCCTCTTGTCACTTGATCCCAGAGCTGTTGACAGTTGGTTTGTGAGCATGATGAAGGAGAAATAGCCAGTCACCCCCTGGCTAGAAGCTTTGTTGGCTAGTGTATTTGCCTTGGGTTCTCTGTAGAACAGAGTTTGTTTTGTGTTATAGCCTCTCCTTGTAACTGAATTCAACTGTGTTTCCTAAGGATGAATTAAGATGTTTTGACACCATTTTGACATGGGGCAGTTGAATCAGTGCAACAGTAGGAAGGTTGTGTGCATTGCATGAAAGTGCTGGGGGCATTGAGCTTGAAATCCTCAAAACATTCATCCTGCCATCTGTCATCTGTTCAGCGTGAAATGAGATGAAAATCTCTAGCCTCCAATGCTGCACAGGTTTCTGGAGCAGTGTTCACCATACAGGTGTACTGAAATCCTCACTGGTACAGCACCGAAGAGTGGGTAGGCGTCCCCAGAATTCTCTGATTGTCCTGGGTGTGCATCGTCATTGGACCTATCTTCATAAAGAGAAAACAAAGCGGAGGTTGTGCTCCTCAGAGACAAACATTTATGGAATGTTAGTAAAGCAGTGCTTCTTCTTCCTGCGGTTTCTAGCACTAAGAGCTGTGAAGTGACTCCTACCTCGTCCAAGGCAGAACAGATGCTGTTACTCTGATAGGAAAGGATCCACCACATTTCCCAATTCCCTGTCAGAATATTTTAGATGCCCTTTCCCAGTCTTCCACCTGCAGATTAAGTGAGGACAAGTCAGTCGTGCTTTGTTTGAATGCGCTTTCTTCCTGTCTAGAAGGAATGTCACAGTGGCCACTGTTGTCTTTTACAGGCAGAAACTTTATCAAGACTATTCTCATCAGGTTGCAAATTTGAATAGGAAGTTTACCACTGATGCAAACCAAGTCAAGAAACATGCTGAAAAACTCTCTGTGAGTATCAGGCTTACCTTTAAAGGAGTCCATTTTGTCAGCATCAGAGGTAGTAACAGAGGCTTCCTGCAGCAGGTGTGGAGGGAAGGGACAGGACATGAGCTCAGGGAGACAAGGAGGGTGGTTGATGTGGTGAGGGGAGACTGGCCATCCTCCCTCAATTGTTTGAGGTCTCCACCTACACCCCGCACCCCAAGGAGAGATGACAAGGGTAATTAATGATGGCTTAGGAGCCGACATGGTACAGGCCGTGGTGGTGCGGAAGGTCGAGGGTCGGTGAGCAGGTACTGTCTGCAGAGTGCAGGGGAAGGAATGGGATTGTACCCCGAGAGGGGACCCTTCAGGATCCACGCAGTGCAGATGCCAAAGAGTAGGAGGGCCCCAAGAAGCCTTCTGACGCTGTGATCAGGGGTGCAGAGTGAGAGCAGTTCAGGTGGCTGTGGCAGAGCAGGAGGCGACTTAGCTGTCAGTGGTTGCAGTTCAGACCGGGGGTGGGGGTGGTGGGGGGCGTCCCAGAGGAGAGGAGGGACATGTTCCCATGCAGTGATGGGCCTGCTGGGTGACTGAGTCACCTCTATCCTGGAGATGAGAATGGGGTTTGGGGGACAGGTACTGGACTCAGTGCTGTCTCTGGGCACTCTCTCTCTCTCTCTCCCTGGTGGAGGATGGAGCTGCCCACCTGAGATCCTGACTTCCAAGGATGGGGAGGCAGAAAGGGGGAATACTGAGGGATATGGAGATGCTGTCCAGCCCAGCTCGGGTCAGGCGCACGGACTCTGGAATCCCACCAATTGGATTGCAGTCACGGTCCAGTTTCTTGCTAGTTATGCTAACTCAGAAAAATAATTTACATCTGGGCCTTAGTTTCTTGGGAGGGGAAGGAGAGAAAAAGTCCGCATCTGCAAGAATTCTTTCAAAAGTTTCTTTTAGATGTGTATCCTTCTGTTGGCACAGGGCAGTGACTGTCGTCAGTCTTATAGAATATAACCCTGTTAGCGTGGCCCTGTGTGCTCTACTCCTACTGGAAAGGACAAAATGGACTGGGTCCCTATGTGGGGGAGTGACAAATGATGGGGACAACTCAAGGTAGTTTCTAAAAATACAGAGGGTCCAGCAGATTTGGAGGCCTCGCTCTAGTAGGTAGGTTTTCAAGTCGTCAGGAACTAATAGCAATGTTTTGAGTACTGTTAAATAGGAACACTTCCCATTCAATGAGTGAGCTTCACGTAATGCAGGTTATTTTTACACTAGTAGTTTGCTCTTGTAAATGTGGTCACTGTTTTAATTGAAAAAATTTGTACATGCATTTCACTCCATCTGTTTTGCATAAATGCATTAATACAGAATTATATTCTGTAAGATTTCCGGTTTTTACCCGGGCTTGTTCTTACATCGTATACTGTCCTCGTTTGTAGACTATGTTTATGGAGCAACAGAAGTTTATTCATGAATCTCTCACTCTTCAGAAGAGCAGAATGGAGCTCTTTAAATCACTGTGTGAAGAATACTTGGAGGTCTGTTGAACATTTTTCAACCTACCCAAGCGGCTATTGAATACCCTGGTATTCCTTCTGTGCTTTGGATAAGAGCTTCGGAAAGTTACCTGCAAACACCTTCCAGCATTTTCCTCATGCTCCATGTAAACCTAAGTACAAAGTCAGTTTTTAATGTTAGGGTTCACTCAGGGTTAGGGGAATCATTCGAAGCAGGACTTGCTGCCTTGGTAATTTTGTCTGGAGCTGTTCATATTGTACAGGACATTAATGCTCTTCAGCTCATCCCATCCTGACTCACAGTGCATTTTTCCTTTGGGTATGTATGTGTACTTGTCTGTGCATGGGTGTGTAGAGGTCTGAGGTCAACTCTTACAGACACTCTTCATCATATCTTTTTTTTTCCCTTTAGCTTTTTGTGTGTTTGGTTTTAATTTTGAGACAGGGTCTCGCTGTGTATCTCTGGCTGTCCTGGAACTCACTAATGTAGACTAGACTAGTCTGGACTCAGACTCACACCAGAGATCCGCCTGCCTGCCTCTGCTTCCTGAGTGCTGGGATTAAAGGCGTGCACCACTGTGCAGGACTCCCATCACATCCTTTTGAAACAGGATGACTCACTGGACCTGGGATTCTCCACTATGACTAGACTGGATGTTCAGCAGGTCCTTTGCTGCCCCAGGTCTATGTGTCACCATGCCTGACTTTGAGTATCTGTGCTGAAGAGCTAAGGTTGGCTTTTTATGCTTATAGAGCCAGCTCATCGCCTACCACTGCATTCCTGACCCCCAAGAAATACTTTTACACACTGCAGCTGTCTTCCCGGACCCTCGTGATCCGATTAGAGCAGACTAGTGACAAGAATAATTGCACTTAACATTAGTTACTCAGTCCATTTACATTTCCTATCATTGTAGGACAGAAACATGGCTTCATAAGGCCAATTAGATCCGCAAGACAGCTCCCAGGTGTAGCACTCAGTGAGTGGAAGACAGAGAGATTGTGAATTGAGAGTTATCCTCCATAATAGTCTTTGTAAGTTCTTGCTAGGCACGTTGATTGAACTGTGCTGTCTTCAGGTTTGTAGCTCTCTACAAAACAATTAATGACTGGATGTTCTACTTTTGCTTCAGACTCAATGTGAATTGGCTTGTTCAAGTTGCAGTTAAAATTTTGTTCATCCAGAGGAATTCACATGACCCAAAACAACCTAATTGATAGAATTTATCCTTGCTTTCTTATGACTGTCTTCCTACAACAAACCTTCACCTCACTCCCCCCCACACACATAGTTGCTCACACAAGCACACAGAGACAGTGGGAGAGGGAGGGAGGGAGGGAGAGAGAGAGGGAGAGAGAGAGAGAGAGAGAGAGAGAGAGAGAGAGAGAGAGAGAGAGGCAGTGTCTCTTGTTGTTGAAATATCATCTTTTACTACTCAGTTGCCCATTCCAACATTCAGATCTCTGTGTTGTTCCAGTTTCTATGGTTACTGAATAAGACTATGGAAGAGGTCCTGCAAAGATTTATAATCCCCTCCACAGTAGTTAGTAAAACTGTTTAGATCTAGTGTGTGCTGTTTCACTCCGTGCTGCAGGGAGTGTGGGTGTGGAAACCTTGAATTTTAAGTTCCTGATGCTCAGTGGTCATAGTACAGGGCAAGCTATTCCATCTTGCAAAGAAGTGGGTGAGTGGCAATGAATGGGCTCATGCTTCATGTTCTCTGTTTTCATTTGGCTTCGTTGGCTTTCATGTGTGCTGTGCAGGGAGAGGTATCCCAGACTCTCAGATGTGGTAGGCAAGCACCCTTCCCCTGGGCCACGCCTATAGCTAATCTGTCACCATTTGAACATTTAGCAGTGGGTTGAGGAGTGGCAGCGTCTGTGTCACTTTGGTGGATGGTTTGCTCTTCATGTCCTACAGGGTGTGTGTGCTGCGTTTTGGAGCAATTAAACCATGTCCCTTTACCACATTTGCTCCCTTTTAAATGTTGATGTTCCCATTTGTAAGGCAAGATGACCAGGGCTGATTTCCGCACATGTCTTTTCACTTCAGAAATTCGAGGTGCTGAGAGATTCTCGGGGAAATTCCATTGCTCAAGAGCTGAGATGTCTCATAGCCACCTTGGAAAGAAAACTTCTGATGCTGCATGTAAGTGTCGAACCTTTCGCATAGAAAAGGGGGACAAGCCCAACCCCGAGTGCCATTTATTTTACACCCATTTAATATTTTCCTTACTTAACAGAGCCAGCAAGAGACTGCTGCTGCTTCACAGTCTCTCCTGGATATGTTATTCTCATAATACTTTGGAGCACAGAAGTCAATATGAGGGGAGCAGAAACAAGCCTGGTGACGCGGCTTGTGGTGATGTTTGCAGCTGCGGCGGCTAGATCTTTCACTGTCCTCCTCCTCGTCCTGAAGATGTTTCTGTTAAAAGCCAAATAAACCCAAGGATTTGTATGACAGCACTGCAGATATGTCTGTAGGAGGCTCCAGCCCTCGGGTAGAAATGGCAGGCTTTCCTTGGTAGCATCGTTATTAAGGGTTAGTGCACATTGGTGCTGATATAGTGCATTATCTCGTACCTGAGCACCATTTCCCCAAATTGGAAGGCACACAAGGGGGCCATCCTTGTCATGTCCAGATAAACAAAGAAGATGCAGTCTTTCTATCACATTCTGCCCTTAAATGTGTCCAGTGATGGAGCCTGTGGAACTAACCTTAAGCGCCCAAAGGCAGTGTGCTCTTAAAATAGTTAAACTAGTAGAATTCAGCAAGCAAACGTCCCAAGTAAGAAAGATGTGCGTAATGTGACTGGCATCTGTGGTAATGTCATTTGCACACAACACATTTACAAGTCTTTCAATTCAATGTGTCTGTCACACTGAGAGGTGATTCTGAACATTAATACAGCTTAATACGCCATGGTTTATTAATTTCCTCACTTGTGTGGATAGGAGTAACTGAGAATGTTTTGTTTTTGAAATTTATTGAGCATGTAGCGTGTGATCCTCAGGGACATACGAGGTCTCCTGTACAGTTAAAGCTCGTGTCCTGTGATTTCCTGGATGTATACCCTGGGAAATCTTTATCTGGGAACATTTGTATTAATAAACATGAAATTGTTTCAGACTTGTTGGGATGAGTCATTTAATTGCATTCTCTTTCTGACGTGTTCCTGACTTTTCACCCCTTCTCAGACAGAAAGGGACCCACGCCATGTGGAGGTGTGCTATCACCTGCGTTCCTGCATGGGGCCAGGTGTAGTCCAGGCCATTTGTCTCATTGTGCCCTGTTGTGTAGGAGCATTGAAAACAGGCTGTGTTCATTCAGCCTCTCCCATTTTCTCCAAGTGGAATTGCATTCCTCCAGAGTGAATGAGGGCTTTCCTGCTGGGATCATTTTACTGTCTAAAATTTACAGTCTAGAACAACGTCCCCCTTTGTGCAAACTACCTGTAAGCCTTTAGTATTATTTCTTTAATAATAATAATAACCATACCACTACTAATAATACTAATAGTAATAATAATATACTTTAGTATTATTTCCAGCTTTGAGTGTCTCCTACTTGAGATACTCTTCCTATCCTTATCATACATGGATACTCTCCATAGTGTTCCCCCCCCACCCGGTTGAATTCTGTTGTTCCCCCCCTCTCTCTGTCTCTCTGCATGTGTAAATATTCCTCTTTGTATGTGGTGTGTGTGTATATGCATTCATGTGGGCAGGCACATGATGTGTGTGTGTATAAATATGCCTTTTGTGTGTGGTGCATGTATGTTTGCATTCATTTGTGCATGTACATTGTGTCTGTGTGCGCTCACGTGTGTGTGTGTGTGTGTGTGTGTGTGTGTGTGTGTGTGTGTGTTTGCACACACATGGACTGTTCCATGGGGACAAAGATACTTCTGGTATCTGGTTTATTTTATTCTCTCTCTCTCTCTCTGTCTCTCTCTCTGTCTCTCTGTCTCTGTCTCTGTCTCTGTCTCTGTCTCTCTCTCTCTCTCTCTCTCTCTCTCTCTCTCTCTCTCTCTCAAGTGGTGCTCATCATCTAGGCTAGGCTGTTAGAGCATTGTGTTCCAGGGATCCACCTGCCTCTGCTTCCTAGTGCTGCTGATACACACACTCACTGCTGTGCTGAGATTTTTCTTTAGCGTTTTATTTTGGTTATTTTACTTATGTGGATCTGTATGTTCTCATGCATTCAGATGCCCACAGGGGTGTCTGACCCCTGAGGTAGAGTTATTGTGGGCCACCTGATGGGTATGGTGATTTGAACTCAGGTCTTCTGCAAGCGCACCAAGTGCTCTCAACTACTGATCCGTGTCCTGTCTAAAGCCCCCACCACCACCACCACCACCACCACCACCGTGCTGAGGTTTTTAAAAGGCTTTCTGGGGATCTGTACTCAGAGTCTCATGATTGTTCAGCAAGCATTTTACCTGCTGAGCCATGTCTCCCTGGCCCCATTTACATATTTTGTTTCTTAGGAGTTTGAGCTCAGAAATTTTTGTTGTTGTAGTTGTTTGTTGTTGTTCCCTGTCCACACTGATACATACGGAACATATTCTGTGACCCTTACTATTACATTGTGCAGCATCTAATGTTTCGATGTGTGTCCTCCTCCCTGGGTACACCACAACTCCTATCACAGTGTGCTGTCGTCCCACTCTGCTGGCAGCACCAAGGTACTTCACCCACAGATCTTCAGGGAAAACAGGAATATTATGCAAGCAGGGTTATCGTTTCAATGGAAAAGATGTAGTCATGTGTTGGGCCTCCACATCTCCCACCACCAGGAATGGTGGTACCTAATAGTCTACATGACCCTTTTGTCATCTGGACAGCAGCCAGGGGATTCCCAAAGCTCCCACAACCAGGACTGGAGATACCTAGTATTTGAAATGACCCCAGTATAACCAGGCTCTTGCCCCTAGCTCCCACAAACAGGACTGGAGATTCCTAATTGTCTAAATGACCATTACACTCCCTGCAGAGGCACAGGCTCACCCATACTGTCACAACCAGGACTGGAGATACATAATAGCATAAGTGACCTCTAAGCTCTTTGTGTGGCTCAGAACAGGCCGCATCCTTCCTGAGGCCCTAAAGCTAGCACAGGTAGCCTCTCCTCAGAACTCATCTTGTTGGAAGAAATGACATGTGCCCTTGGTGGCATTTTGGTGTAATTATGCTTCCTTGTGCACTGGAGATTGTGGTACACCAGGAAACTTTTCCTACTTATACCGTGTTAAATATTGCTGGCCACAACCCACCTGTCCTCAGACCCCCTGAAGTTTGATCCCAGCTGACAAAGTTGATCTCACCTCTTTGCTGAGCATTTCCCTGCTTGTGGTGACACCTACATGGACCAACCCCCACCACCACACCCCCTCTGTCACCACTCTCTGTGCTGTATAAACCAGTCATGCTCCATGTCCAGAGGTGAAGTCACAGGCAGTAGGTGATGGGCACGTGAGTTGTTGAGTTTTACAGCTCACTAATGACAGAAAAATAATTACTTGGTCATGAAGGTGAGTTGCCAGGGTGCTGAGCTGGTTTTGCACACAGATGAAAGTCATCCCTGTGTAGTGACACCACATCTGTCATAGTGTGCACAGCATGGACCATAAGAAGAAGAAGAAGGGATATAGCACTTGTCCTTGCAGAGGATACAGACCAGAGATGTGCTCTTTTATTCCTCCACAGAAGTAGGTTTTCAGGGAAATGTTGGCAGACTGTTGATGTTTGCACAGAGTCCAATATCTGTGTTGCAGGGGAACTATTCTCACTGAGAATAGTTTAGGTTGAAAGTTGGGGATGGATTTGAGAGGTGATGGGAGGAAGACGAAATGTTCAAAATACAATGTAATGTGTGAAATACTTTAAGAATTAATAGTGTCTCTTGGAAAACCAGGGACTGAAATGATGTCGTGGAGATTAAGAGCATTTGATGACTTTTCAGAGGAAGCAGCTTCCCTCCCCAGCACCTACAGCAGATGGCTCACGATCACTTGTATTTCCACTTCCAGGGGATCCGTGCCCTCTTTTGACATCCATGGGCACTCCATGCAAATGACATTCATATTGGTAACCAGGCACATGCAATACACATCAATAACAATAAATTTAGATAAAAATTTATCCTCAGAAACTTTTCTTGGCAGTGTAATAGTGTCATTACTAAAATCATGTTTAAATGCTGATATCATACCTACACCTGATATCACAGGTATATCATCTTCCTGCTAAGTCATCATATAATTCAGAGGTACCTACACATTCCTGTTTATTGTAATTTTATCCACAATAGACAAAATAGGGAATCAGCTTACATCATTATTAATAGATCAATGAATGAATCAAGAAAATGTGGCATATTTACACCACTTATTCAGCAGTAAAGAATGAAAGTAATAACACTTGAATGAAACTATATGGATCATATTAAATGAAATAAGCCAAATAACAATCATCATATGTATGGATTCTAGATTGTGTGTATGTCATTTATATAATGCACATGCACAAATGTGGTGTGTGTGTGTGTGTGAAGTTGGCCTATTTAGATGGACAATGGATGCACCTATGAGCACACACCCACATACTGCTGTTATGTCCATTTCTGCATCTCTAACCTGACTGGCTCTGTTCTGTCATCTCCTATGAGAAGAGCCATCTTTCTGAATCACCGGGCTAGGCTGGCCAATATCGGTTCAGAGCTAAGAGGGCATCTGTCATGTGTACCCTCACCCAGGTCCTCCAAGCCATTCAATGTTCCTCTCCCAAAGCAGCCTGCCTTCCACACCTACACCCCAACACTACTCTGTGTTCCTGCAACTAGGCCAGCCTCCCCCTCTGCCCCTGCTCCCACCTCATGCCTAAAGGAAAAGCTAGGGAACACAGCATGCAGACCACCCGCACGCCAGCGCCTGCCCCACTTCCCTTCCATATTCCTCTAACTACATCCACCAATCCTTGGACCCACCTTCCACTTCCACCTTGTTCCCTAGGAAGACTCTAGGAGAAACGAGCCTCTGGACCATCCGCACCCCCGCACCTAATGACCTCCTCCCCTCCATGTTCCTCCAACTAGGCCAGCCTCAGCCTCGACCCCCACCACCACCTTCACACCCACCATATCCCCTTCCCATGACCAGAGGAAAAGCCAGAGAAGCAAGCCTATGGGTTTCTCAAACCAAAGCTTTAATAAGAACACAAGTGGGAGAAGCAAGGAGAGGCGCTGTCCAGCCATGCAGGGCCAGTCTGTGGGAAAGGTTGGGGAGGAAGGACTCATTGATGATGTGAGATTGATGCATAGATGGGGCTGGCAGGTGGGCCGGTCAGCAACCCAGAGCCACGCAGTGGTGGTGGTGGTGGCAGAAGCAGTGGTGGCAGCAGCAGGTAGTAGCTAGAAATGAGGACAACACTAAGACGACTAAGAAGACTACTATGAACTGGGCCACCTGGGAGATGGTGATGAACTGGAACAGTTAGCTGGGAAGCACATCGCTGTAGACAGCCATGTCCAGCAGCTCCGGGGTGATGAGCCTCTGGGCACCTCATCGTTGGGCGTCATTGCCTGCCTGCTCCAGCAGCCTGTGGGTCAGGAACTTCAGGACGGAGGTCAGGAACTCCAGGACGGAGGTCAGGAAGATGGGCACCGTTTTTTGCTCAGCCGTGGGGCATGGCTGCTCTCCCAAAGATTGTTCTCCACCAAACTCATGAGGTCAGCCAGGTGCTGGAATGGGGACCAAGGAGACCATGATGAATAGGAATAGGACGATGGAGATGACGATGGCAACCCTCGAGGCCTGCTCTGCCTAGTCCTGGGCATGCTGGACTCCACCTGGCTGCGCTTGGCTGGCCTGCTGGGCCTGGACACTGATCCCAACGTCCAAAGTCCCCGTCTGTGCCTGGCTGTGTATCCTACTGTGTCCCTCATTGGTTGCAGCCCACTTTTGTGCTCCCATTCCCACTGATGATGATGATGATGATGATGATGATGATGTGTGTGTGTGTGTGTGTGTGTGTGTGTGTGTAAGAGAGAGAGAGAGAGAGAGAGAGAGAGAGAGAGAGAGAGAGAGAGAGAGAGAGAGCCTGCGTGTGCACCTGTATGCTCATGTGTGAGAGCGTGGACTCCTGGACAGCCTTTGCTAGGGGCGCTGTGGCCACCTTGCTGTTGAAGGAGCCTTCCTCTGGAAAATGAGATGTGAGGGGTGGCAACTCAGAGGTGCTATGGAGAATGTCACAATTCTAGGCTTGTAGGGTGCTTTTAGCACCCCTAACCATTAAGCACATGCTCCTTGTCCCTTTCCCCGTATCCCAGGCACCATGGTAAGTTCTCATTCCTCTCATCTGGGTGGGAATCTATACTGTGTTTGAAGTGTGTACACACACACACACACACACACACACACACACACACACACACTACAATACCTTGAGTTTCAAAAGAGACTTTTAAACTTTACACATAGTTAAGACTGTGAAATATTAAAGTGAGGACTTGATTGATCGAATGAGAATGACCACCAGGGGCTCATATATCTCAGTACTTAGTTCTCAGTTGCTAGAAGTGTTGGGGAAGGATTAGGAGGTATGGGCTTTGGGAGAGGTTATGTCACTTTGGGTTTGGACTTGGAGTTTGAAAAGGTTGTGTGATTTCCACTGCTGTCTGTCTGCCTGGATGTTGTTGTTCATGATATGAACTCATATCTTTTCTCATTCCACCAACATGCATTATAGTCCTCTTAAAATGTTAAGTCTAATAATCATGTTCTTTTATAAATTGCTTTTGTTGTGATGTTTCATCACAGCAATAAAAAGGTAACTAAGACATGAGTTAGTACCTGGTAGTAGCTATTGCTGTAACAGGCATAGCCATGCTGGTATTTTGTGTTGTTTTGGTTTTTTGTTTTGTTTTGTTTTTAATGTGGAAGGCTTTAGGACTTTGGAGTAGGAAAGCAGTTGAATTCTGTGAGCAGTGGATAATGGGCCCTCCTCATAGGAGTCTGGAAAACAGGAGTACTAAGTTTTATGCAGACTATGGATGCCCTGCTCAAGAGGTTTCAATGGGGAACAATATTTGAAACTTGGCTGGAGTCCATTCTTCTAATATTTGTCAAGAAATTGATGCATTTTATCCTTTTCCTAAGAATGTTCCTGAGGCTAAATTTAAATGTAATAGATTAATTACTTTGGTATAGGGGATTTCAAGTCACATAGTTATTGGTAATTATGCCAAAGCATGTATGCAATGAAAAATAGCAATCATGAGCAAAAAGAAATATGAAGTTTACAGTTAGAGGAGAAAAAATAGGAATAGGCAATTATATGTTGGAGCCAACAATTCAGCTGATACTGAAAGAGACGCGAATATTAAAAGAGAGGACTAATCCAAATTAGAGTCAACTGAGGCATGTAGGCTTAGATTTTTCAAAACCTACTTTTTATTATATTGTTTTATTTATTTACATCCCAAATATTGCCCCCTTCCCGGTCCCCCATGCAGAATTCTTCCTCCCATCCTTCCACCCCTTTGCCTCTGAGAGGGTGCGCCCGCAGGCATCCTTCCATCTTAGAGCATCAGGTCTCTCCAGGATTAGGTGCATCTTCTCCCACTGAGTCCAGACAAGGCAATCCTCTGCTACATATGTGCTGGGGGCCATAGAACAGCCCATGTATGCACTTTGGTTGGTGGCTTAGTCTCTGGGAGCTCTGAGGAGTCTGGATTAATTGACACTGTTGTTCTTTCTGTGGGGTTCCAATCTCCTTCAGCTCCTTCAGTCCTTCCCCTAACTCTTCCATAGAGGTCCCTGGGCTCAGTCCAAAGGCTGGGTGGAAGTACTGTGTCTGTCTCAGTCAGCTGCTGGTAGAGCCTCTCAGAGGGCAGCCATGCTAGGCTCCTGTCTGCAAGCACATCATGGCATCAGAAAAGGTGTCAGAGTTTGGTGTCTGTACATGGGATGGATCCCAAGTTGGGTCAATCATTGGATGGCCTTCCTTTAGTCTCTGCTCCATTTTTGTCCCTGCATTTCCTTTAGACAGGAACAATTCCGAATCAAAAGTTTGAAGATGGATGGGTGGCCTCGTGTCTCAACTGAGGGCCATGTCTATCTACTGGAGGTGGTCTCTTCAGAGTCCATCTCCCTACTTTTGGGAATTTTGGAGCTTCTCACATCCCAGGTCCCTGGAAATTTGTAGAGGTTGCCCCCCACCCATCCATCCCCTGCTGCTGCATATTATCATTCATTCTCCTGACCCTCTGGGCTTCTCTCCTCTCTCTCCCCATACCTGATTCTGTTTCCCTCTTCCCTTCCCCATCCCATCTACCACCCAGGTCCCTCCCTCCCTCTGCCCCCCATGATTATTTTGTTCCCCCTTCTAAGTGAGATTGAAGTATCCATACTTGGGCCTTTCTTGTTAAAGGCCATATAGTCTATGAGGTTTTTTTGTTGTTGTTTGTTTGTTTGTTTGTTTGTTTTTTGGTTTTTCGAGACAGGGTTTCTCTGTATAGCCCTGGCTGTCCTGGAAATCACTCTGTAGACCAGGCTGGCCTCGAACTCAGAAATCCGCCGGCCTCTGACTCCCAAGTGCTGGGATTACAGGCGTGCGCCACCACGCCCGGCTGTGAGTTTTATCATAAGACAAAACAGCAGCCTACAAATTGGGAAATGCTCTTCACAAAGCCTACATCCAATAGAGGGCTATTATTCAAAATATACAAAGAACTCAAGAAGTTAGACTTCACAAAAACAAATAACTCAAAAAAAATGGGGTATAGAGCTAAACAGAATTCTCAACAGAGGAATCTGGAATGACTGAGAAGCACCTAAAGAAATGTTCAAAGTCCTTAGTCATCAGAAAAATTCAAATGAAAATGACCCTGAGATTACACTTCACACCAATCAGAATAGTGAAGAACAAAGACTCAGGTGACAGAAGATGCTGGAGAGGATGTGGAGAAAGAGGAACACTCTTCCATTACTGGTAGGATTGCAAACTGGTACAACCACTCTGCCAGATTCTGGCAGTTCCTAAGAAAATTGGATATAGTTCTACCTGAAGACCCAGCTATACCATTCCTGGGCATATACCAAAAGATGTTCCACCACAACACAAGGACACATGCTCCACTATGTTCATAGCATCCTTATTCATAATAAACTGAAACTGGAAACAACCCAGATGTTCCTCAACTCAAGAATGGATAAAGAAAGCGTGGTTCATTTACACAATGGAGTAGTATTGGGCTATTTAAAAAGGAGGACATCATGAATTTTTCAGACAAATGGATGTAACTAGAAAATATCATACTGAGCTAGGTAACCCAGACCCAAGAGCATATGCATGATATTCACTCACTGATAAGTGGATATTAGACAAAACATACAAAACCTACTTTTAATAAGGGGTATTAAATGCTTTAACCTCTCTTCTAGTCCACCACCCACCAGTGGCAGTAGAAAAGAAAGGCTATTAGGATACAGGGGGTTGGGGCAGAGGGGTGAAGTGGAGCTGCTTAGAAATAGTTCTTTGGGACAAATACCCTCTGTGTTGTCAGGAAATCAGCAATTCAGTTCACAGGTCAGCAGCAGCAGCTCAGTCCACTTGTAGACACTTCATGGATATACACATAGTCAAGCTCAGTAGTGTCAGGATAACAAACACAAATTAGCAGTGGTGGCACAACCTACCAGAGACAACAAGGCCTCCTCTGATGAATCAGCATGAGTCAGCAAGAGTGACCAGAACAGGTAGGAACACCAGAAGTTCTTTGCTGTGCCTCACTCAGTGAAGTGAAGATATGGGAAGACGAAGACTAGAGACCAAGAAAACGTTGCAAAGCTAGCCATGCAAGCCTCTGAGAGTCTTACATTCTGATTAGCAGAAGGCAGAAGTGAATACCACAGTAGGCTTGTCTTGAGCTTCTGTGATGTCAAAGCACCAAGCAGTCACTGTCCGTTGAGTCCTATTTTATATTCCCTCCAGACATCACATGTCCTCCCATGGGTCTTACCTCAGCAAAACACCATGTGAGTCTTTCTTAGCAAACTCCAAGTGAGTCTGTATCAGCTGACATATCCAGAAACTTCTACTTTTTCACTCAGTCAATTGGCCTGAGTCCACAGAAGTGGCAAGAAGCCGTCAGAACACCATGAGAAGTTTTTTGGTGTTTCTCTCTATGAAGTCATGACAGTGACCATTAAAGAATGGCAAGGCATACCCATACTATCCAGCATGCTCCACCATCTGTTAGGTTATATTTACATCCCTTCTAAACATCATGCATCCTTTCATGTGTTTGCTTTAGCAAAGCATTCTTTCACATGTCTGCTTTAGCAAAACATCCGCTCACCAGTTTGCCCCAGCTAAGCATCATTTGACAGAACTGACTTTCCAAGGAAACCAGAAGTTTCCACTTCACAGGGATGTTGTGGTGGTTTGAATAAAAAAAAATGGCCCCCATAGGGTCAAAGCGAGTGGCAGTATTAGTAAGTGTGGCCTTGTTGAAGGAAGGGTGTCACAGGGAGGTTGGTGCTTTGACATCACAGAAACTCAAGACCATCCTACTGTGGTATTCACTTCTGCTTTCTGCTGATCAGAATGTAGAACTCTCAGCTCCTCCTGCACCATGCCTTCCTGGATGCTGCCATGTTTCTGCCTTGATGACAATGGACTGAACCTCTGAACCTGTAAGCCAGCCCCAACTAAATATTGTCATTATAAGACTTGCCTTGGTCATGGTGTCTGTTCGCAGCAGTAAAACCCTAAGATAGGTGCCCTCAGGGAACCTATCTTAGGGAAGACAGCACCCAGCTAGCTAAGCTTCCAACTTGTAAAAATAAAAGGCATAAGGGATAGTCTACTCATAAAAAGCAACAACAAGTCAAAGCTGCTACAAATGTGATTAAAATGTGTGATGGTTCACCCCAAGTTGGTAGTCAAGGTTGGCAGTGTCATTCACATAGTTCTGGCTTTAAGAGTTTTGAAAGATGGACAAGTAACATGATTGTGTAAACTCCCCCTGCCCCGTTAAGAAAAGCTGCCATGACCAGGTATATGGCAAGGGAATACCTTCATGGAGGCCCCAAAAGGCCATTTTGTGAAGCTCCTACAGTGAAGTATGGATTTTGTTAGAGACCCCAAGATGATAGAGATGCCAAAGCTGTAAGGAATCTGCCAAGAAGAGTTACACTGAGTGGAATCGGCCCCAAAGAGAGAAGTTTGCTGCTGGCAGCAAAGCAGAGCCACCTAAATTCTCAGGCATCAGACACAGAGCTACAGGATTTGGAGTTTTATCTGCTGAATTTCAGTATTGCTTTAAGTCCAGTATTTCCTCATTCCACTCTTTTGAAATAGTACTGTATATTATTTACAATTGGATGTTGTAAGTATGGGTCTGCTTTTTGATTTTATAGGAAGTTACAAATGAGAGATTGCCTTGAGTCTCATGAGAGATTTTAATTTGGACTTTTAAACATTGTTGAGCCTGTGAAAAACTGTGGGGACTTTTGAAGTTGGACTGAATGCATTTTCTTTCATTATGATATGGCCACAAGCCAATGGGGGCCAGGAGTAAAATGTGATGGTTTGGGTGAGAATGGCCCCCACAGGCTTCTTTGAATACTGACTCTCCAGTTGGTTGGAATATTTGGGTAGGATTAAGAGCTCTGGGCTTGGAGGAGGAGGTATTCCATTAAGGTTGGGTTTTGAATTTTCAAAATACTTTTTTGATTCTCAGTCCTCTCTCTCTCTCCTTTGTGATTATGAGTGTGAGTGTTCAGTTTCTTGCTCCTGATGCCATGTATGCGACATGCTGCCATGCATGCGACATGCTGCCATGCTGTCCCTAACATTATGTATTCAAGCCCATTGGAACTAAAAGTCCAAACAAACTCTTTTTTCTATTACTTGCCTTGGTCAGGTTGCTTTATCATAGCAACAGAAAATTATCAGATTCAATGAAATCCCCATCAAAATCCTCAAAACATTCTTAGAAGAACTAGAAGAAAGTAATAATCCTAAAATTCATATGGATGTACAAATACACTGAGTAGTCAAAGCAACCCTAAGCAAAAATTAATGACTTGAAGTACCAGATCAGATCTTAAGTTACATGAAAATGTCATAGTTTCCAAAACAACATGGTGGTGGCTCCCACACAGAAACACAAATCAATGTAATGGAATAGAATATCTAGAAATAAACTCATATAAATAGGCACACCTAATTTGTGGCAATGGTGTTGTGGTTTGAATGAGAATGTTCTCTGTCTTAATCACTGCTGTAGTACTGTGAAGAGACACACGGCGGGAAGCAGATAAGCAGGGTGCTGTTGCAGTAGCTGAGAGCTTTAAATCCCCTTTGGCAGGCAGCATGGGGGAGTGCCCACACCTTCTAATATTCCCCCAAAGAGTTCCACTAATTGGGGACAAGCCTTTAAACATATGAACTGATGAGAGTCATTCTCATTCAAACCACTCTATTCTACTCCCTGGCCTCCTGAGGCTTTAGCCATATCATAATGTGAAGTGCATTCAGTCCAACTCCCAAAATCCCCATACTCTTTACTGTCAAGACAGGTTAAAAGTTCAAGGCATTCTCTTAATGGTAATCATCTGTAAAATCGAAAAGGAAAATTGAACACTTCCACATACAATGACATAGAGGAAAAGAGGGGACTGGACCAAAATGAAAAGAGGAAATACTGGACCAATAGGGCAAATTACAAATTCTGTCTTAGATGGCACTTCTCCTACTACTTCCAGCTTTGCTGACTGTAACACAGCTTTCTTTCTTGGTCTGGATCCTCATCCTATGTGTAGCTCTCCTTGGCAGATATTACACACTCTGGCATCTACAACCTCTTTGGGTCTCCAATGCAATCCAGGTTTCAGTTTCATAGCTTCAAACGAAAGCTTTTCTGGGCCTCCATGAAGAGACTTCCCTGCCATATGCCTGACCTCAGTGGCTTTCCTTAATTCCCTCCGTCACCCCTTTGCTGCATCTTTCTTTACTGTAAATCCAGAACCATGTAGCCAAAGCTGCCAAGTTCTGCTGCCTATTGGAGGTAGAACCTGGCCCACTCAAAGACTTACATTTGCATAAGCATTAGAATTGTTGGTTTCCTTTGCTACATACGTGTTTTGTTTTGTTTTGTTCTTTTTTAGAAGTTGCAGGATTAGCTGGATGGGATCTTACCCTGAGGGTGCACTCCCTTTATTCCATTTAGCATGAGTTTTTTTTTTTTTTTTAAAGAACAATGTGGATTGCTGTCTAAATGTAGATGAGGGCAGGCACGAAATAAGGCTAGAGCCTGTGGTTGGGCAGTGGATAAAGAAGGCAGGCTGAGAGTTTCAGAGATGGAAGAGATAGGAAGACTCAGGGAGAAGGAAGGAAGATGGAGGCAGGGAAAGAGGATACAGATTCCATGTGGCTTCAAATAGCCACAGGTAGCTATGAATATCTTATAAGGGATGGATAAATTACAGGAGAGTTTGTCTTGTCTAGGTGGGCAGCTTGTATCAATACCAATTCTCTCTGAGTTCACTGTGTGGGCATTTTGTGGGGTGAGATTTACTGATATAAATCTGGCTGATAAATTACAAGTCTCTAGAGTTTTGATTTTACCGGGTTAAGGGGATCTGTGACAGCTGACCACAGGACGGATGGCTGGGAATGTGAGCAGGTTCCACACAAGAGAACAACAGGTGGGGTGGATGATGCATGGGGACCATGGAGACCTTGGGGGTGGGGAAGCATAGCCAGCGCTAGTGCGGGTTGCTCTTTTTATATTTCATGCAACACAACAACAACAATAACAACAAAGACTTCTTACCTCCCTTAGCACAGGACTTGTTGGCTCTAACACTAAATTTCTTGGTGTTCTTTTTCTCCTCAAACTGTACATTTTATATCTCTTTTAGTCCTACTTGCTCCTTTTCCTTGTAGATTTGTATACCAATGATCACTAATGACATATCACAGTCAATACTAGATTACCTTGAAATCTCCTCTGGCAAGGCTGTTAGTCTAAAACTCCCCAGTTTATCCTCTGGTACATTTTTTTGGACAAGGGCAGAAAACTGTGACATTCTTTGCCAATGTATCACGAATGGTCTCCACAGCAGATGCTATTGTTCTTCTCTGAGTCTCTTGAACTGGCCCTGCATAGTCCATGTTGCACGCAGTGCTGCTGTCTTCTGTGCTCTAACTAGGATAGCCTATTAAGCCTCACGAACTCATACCCAAACTATACCTGACTAAGACTATTCCCCTGCCTCCGATGCTTCTGTATCAAAACATAGAGAAAACTAGTAGAGTTTAACATCCCTGCAAACTATTATTCTTTACTCCAAGCCACAATAAAAGCTCCTAAAGTCTGATAAAAATCCATGATTCAATAGACTCTGTTCATTGATGTCAGGCATAGGTGTTGCAGTAGAGAGAGAAGCTCACTAAGATGCTAAGCCTTCATTTTCCAAAGGAACAGAGGGGTTCAGTCCTCTTGAAAAGACTGACACCTAGCTATCTCACCCCAGTCACTTTATTCAGATATCATACGATGTTAATTGTAGCTGGGAATAGTTCTAGCTACCAAAGTTACCTTGCCCTTGCTGCCCATGAGAGCAGGCAACCCACACAATCTCAATACCCTTTGGCCATGGTTAGATGTAATCAAAAGTAAGAACTCCAGGTTTGCCAGGAGTGTCTTAGGACCAAGATTAGTGCAGCTGCGACCTCTCACGTAGCACCAAGTACAGCTTCTCTAGGAGGCAATGCTTCTTCAAGGTTCAAACAGTCTCAAAACAATTTCCCAGCCTCTACTAATTGATCCGAAGATTCGCTGAAACATTTTACTCAAAGCCGGACAAAAAGGCTTTACTATACATTACCACTACAAGACTCCTTAGTGATAAGTTATTTCTTTGCCAGTAAAATGAGTCAATTCAAGCTAGATTAGAGTATACATAAAGGCAGGTTTATTGGCAACCCACTTGTGTTCACTGGTCCTAAGGAAAGAAGCCAGGAAAAGTCACCATGAGGAGGGAGACAGATGGGAGGGAGAAGAGAAAGGGATAGCATGCACACAAAGAGAGGGAGAGAAGAAAGAAGGGAAGAGAGGCTAAAATGTCTGGCTTATATAGGAAAGTGCCTCTGGGGGAAGGGAATCCCAGCCCCTGGTCTAAAAAGTTCAGGGTAGAGGGCAGGGTATACCAGGTAGGGACTGACAGATGCTGGGAGAACCTGGAGGCCAGGTCCACTTTAGTATGTTAAATGTGCACCTCAGCTGTTTGTCCAGCGTCTGAAACCCAACACTTAGCAGCAGGCAAACTCCAAAATAGGAGAAAGCTAGATAGATGTCTAGACATCAGAAAAATGGGATTTCATCTTTATTTGGAAAGATAAATGTTGTTTCTGTGAAAATCAGCACAATCTGGTCAAACACACAACAAAGAAACTATTGACTATGCCTCAAGAATCAGACAACAGACATTAGAGTCAAGACAGATGGTTTCCTTATAGATTTCCTTGATCATATCTGTTGTCACTCCATTAACTATTTTGATTCTTGTATCTCCGACCCTTTTCTAATCTGCCTGTTCATTCACTCCAACCAGATTCTACACAGACTCACGTGGATCACCTCTTTTTAGTGAATACAAATACCAGCTCATGACTCAAGAATCAGCAACTGATCAATTGTCAGGAGATGAAGAGGGAAGATGGCTTGAAAACATTCCAATTCAGAAGGAAGTAGGCAAAAAAGAAAAGCCAGGTCACAGATGCTGCTGTTGCAGAGTGTGTTAGCTATACCCCTCTGCAGCCTTTTTCTCATTACCAGGTATTGGAAATAAGTTCTCAGATAAGGTAAGACATCAAGATCAGCTTCCTGCCACCCAGGTTCAAGGTAATCAGATTAATGGCCATGTATCCTATGTAATACCTTTGCTAAGCTCCTGGCATGTAGCAGCCCCAAAATACATACTCCTTATAGTAAGGTCCTATGCCTAGTCAGACACCATCCCTTTTAAAGTCTATAAAGACAAGGACTTTCCTTTGTTCTAAAGGTTATTGTTGGATAGCCTATCCCAGATTCTTCTGCTATTGGTGGTCTATGTTGTTAATGGATATGTCACCTGAACAAAAAGGAAAAAATGATAAATGACAACATATGATGATGAAAATGAAGGAAAAGAGGACCATATATACACTACTGTTCACCACTTAAGCTGGTATATCCACTTTGAAAGTTGGTACGAATGTTTTTGTAAAAAAAATATACAAATATCTCTGTCACGGGACCCAGAAATATGATACTTTGTTTATATTCTGAATTACGTGGGTTGATTGAATAAAGAGGGTCACTCCAGAATGTAATTAAGCATCAGCCACCAGCAAGGAACAGGTTCAATGAAGTGAACCTCAAACAGCTACACGAAAGCATATTTATTGATTGTTACACAAAAGTTGTTGGGTGGGGGGATAGAACAAGTTCTTCATACCAAAGCCCCTAATCTAATCTACATGTTTCCTGAAGGAAAACATTATAGCCTTGCAACATTAATCCTTATTGTGCACTGTTTGCAGTACCCAATAATGCAAAACATTCCAGTTGTGCCAGGGCAGTCTTGTAACCCAACTTACACAAAGTCTATAAAGCCCCTTCAGAAAAACAACTCTGTAGATAACAGAAAATAATCGCTGTTTTCTATAATAATTTCTTCACGGTCAAAGTACTTCTAGAAAATAAGTATCCATTCTGATGTTTGTTTTAGACACAGTGAAAAACGATTTCAGTCTAATGTTTCCCCTCGATAAAATAATTCTACTAGAGTTCCACCATGACACCTGAGTATCCATCTAAAGGACTCTAAGTCCTACCACCACAGAAATATTTGCACATAAATGTTCATTGCTACATTAATGACATTAGCTACAAGCTGGAACCAGCATAGATATCAATCAACAGTTTAATGGATAAAAATGTGTTAAAACATAATGCAATTTTAGTTATCGAGAAGGAAAACAAATGTAACATTTCCAGAAAAATTGATAGAACTGGAAGTCATTCTTTTCACAAAATAAACCATATTCAAAAGCCACATTTTCCATATGTATAACCTATTTATATTTGCATATATGTGTTTCTGTGTCTTGTGTGTGCACACATATACATGTCTGTAGGTCATTAAACTAGAAATGAGACCATTTGAGGTAAAAGAAAAGTGTTGGGGGAAAGTGAGAGGCAATGGAATACATGGGAAAGACTATTGGGGAAAAGAAGGGGAACAGCTTGAAGATCAGGGGTTGATGGTGACCAGCAAGGAAGGAAAGATGAATAAGAACAAAGGATTTAGAAAATGCCTCAATGAAACTAATTTCTTAATGTGGTATGTCTTAGTCAATGTTTTGTTGCTGTAAAGAGACACCATGACCATAGCAACTTAAGAGAGAACGCATTTAATAGGGGGGAGGTGTTGCTTATGGTTTGGAAGGTTTAGTCCATTATCAGCATGGTGGGAAGCATGGTAGCATGCAGGCAAATATGGAGCTGGAGAGGTAAGCTGAGAGTTCTGCATCTGGATCTGCAGGCACCAGAAGTAAATGCTACACAAGGCCTGTGTCGAGCTCCTGTGACCTCAAAGCACACCCCAAGTGACACACTTTCTGTTCAAAGTAAACCTGAATCTGGTTTACTTTATGTAACAACAAGGCCACATCTATTCCACGAAGACCACACCTGTTTATCCTTTCAAATATTGCCACTACCTAATGACCAAATATTCAAAACTATGAGTATATGGAGGCCATTCTCATTCAAACCAGTACAGTATCTTGTTTTCTTTTTCAAAAAGTACCCATAAACCTTCAGAATTTAATCTGTATATTTCTTGAAATGCACAAAGACAAACATAGCAACAGCATGTGGAAAAAAAATGTAGAAGTTGGCTGAATGATACCAGGGTCTCCAGGGTAGTAGAAACAATGTACTATTTCATATTATCATGGACTTTTAAAAAAACAGGAGGACTTTTAAAAAATAAACTAAACATGACCTGGGGACATGGGCAAAGTACTTGCTTCACAAACATGAACACAAGTTTGGATACCCAAAACTCATGCAAAGCTGAGTATGGTAGCATGCATCTGCAATCGAATCACTCCTGTTGTAAGATGTAAGATAGAGAAAGGAGCTTTCCCAGAAGCTCATGGACCATCTATTCTGACATATACAGAAGTGAACAACAAAAAGGCGGTCTTAAATAAGATGGAAGGCAAAGTTGTCTTCTGACCACATGTGGGCCATAGTTCACATATGTTCTCCCACAAGATGCACACACAGCATATACAAAGAAACATGCATATGTTGTGGATGGGCCTGGTACTGTTCTTGTGAACCAATCCCCTAATGAATAAAGGATCTAATCACTGGGTGAGTAGGCGGGACTTCTGGGTTGGACAGAGGAAGAGAGGAAGGAGAATTAGTTCCTTTTGGAGCTGGAACAGCAGAGGGGTTAGATGTAGCTGCTAGAGTTTCCCAGTATCATGGCAGATCCGCAAGGATCCGCCGCCAGATGACTCAGATTTTAATAAGGCTTACAAGATTAGGTTTTAGTTGTTGCACCCAGAGATTGAGTTACAGTTCTTTCTGAACTAAGTTTGTGTTGCGTTTTCCTTCACTCAGGGGCTCGTCTGGGTTCAAGAGAGAAAGGTGGGCGGCAAAGTATGGGTTCACCAGATGTGCACCACAAAGGCCGTGGGGAATTTGAAGCAAGGGGTTGGCATGATAGCGACATGCCAGTGGGAACAAAACGAGCTAGGTGGAGAGATTGTGGAGTTCTGAGTGAGAGTCTCTGCATGAAAGTGAGAGAGAAAAACAGGTCGGCCATTGCCTGCCAGTGCATGGCCAGCAAGGCTGTCTGGGCAGAGGCACAAGCACAGGAACATGCAGGTTCTTCTTTTTAAATATTTCACTTAACATACACACATATATATCGTACATCCAAAAATATCTCCACAAACTAAATGTACTAATTAATGTGGAAGTACACATTCTGGAGTGATGAGGTTGGAATACCCAGTTTCCACATGGGAAGGCAAAAACAGGAATTGGGTCTCTACAAGACATCAGGCACACAGTCAGGTGTAGATTGGCAAAGAATTGAAAATAAAAATCAAGAGCTGAAAACACTATACAAAACGGACTTTCATGGCTTTGTTACTCATTGAGAGACCCACAACTTCATTTTGTAAATATTGTTTAATTTTAAGCATTTTCCAAGTATTCTGTTGATTTGAAGGATTCACACATACTCAGAACCAGACTATAAATCTTATCAATTTGTAGAGAGAGACAGAAGATAAAATGTGGAGCATGTAAAATAACAAATCAAAAAAGTGCTGCTAGAAGTAGTGGGAGAGGGTAATTAGAAGCTATTTTCAGGGGTGCTGATTTTTGTTTGTTTGTTTGTTTGTTTTTGGTTTTTCGAGACAGGGTTTCTCTGTGTAGCCCTGGCTGTCCTGGAATTCACTCTGTTGACCAGGCTGGCCTCGAACTCAGAAATCTGCCTGCCTCTGCCTCCCAAGTGCTGGGATTAAAGGCGTGCGCCACCACCGCCCGGCTAACTGAAAAGTCAGGGGTGCTGACTTTTAAGCAATCTGTAGGCTGTCATTTTGTCTTAATAACAGTATCCTTTGACTTAACAGCAGCTTTTCAGACTTAGTATAGGAAAGGACCATCTCTGTTAGATAATTGTATAAGATAGGTGTTGTGTGGTAGCCGTGGTGCTAATTGTATTTGATGCTTATTCCGTTCTCCTGGGAGGGGCTGCGGACAAGGAATGAGTCACCACTCAGGTGATTTCCTGTGAACCTGCTTCCCACCTTAATTTAGAAATAAAGGCTAGAGCTGGTGATTGGGCAGGAGGAGTGAAAGAGAGGAGGAGGAGGAGGAGGAGGAGGAGGAGGAGGAGGAGGAGGAAGTTTTGGGAGAGAAGGAGAGAAAGAGAGGTCAAGGAGGAGGAAAAGAAGGTTTGGGTGAGAAGGAGAAAAAGAGGATTTGTAAGAGGAAGAGAGGAGAAGCAGAAGAAGGTTTTGGGAGAGGAAGAGAGGAGAAGCAGAAGAGGGGAAGGTGGAGCTGAAGGTTTTGGGAGAGTAGAGAAGAGAGAGAGGACGATGGAGGAGGTGGAAGGGAAGCGGAGCCGAAGCACGTGGCCTGGAGAAACTACAAGTTCTAAGGGGTCTCATAGATGGGGAAGATGGTAGTGTAGTGGTGGATCTGCCCAATCTAGGCATGCAGCTTGTATTCATATTAATTGAGATGTGTTTTTATTGGCCGGACATATTTGGGTTGGAGATTTACCACAATAGATATGTATTCTTTCAATAACCCTGAGAATTAAACTCTATTTTCTTAATTTTGCAGAAAAAGAAACAGACTTATAAAAGTTGTACATGTCCAATCATAAAGACTAGAATGTAGGCAAGCTTGGATTGGGACTCAAATATAAAAGACCTCCTCAAACAGAATGGTGTTGGAATACATACCCTTAGGGGCTTTGGCTTCCACTAATTTTATATTCCTGTAACTTAAGTTGATCAATATGAACTCAAGAGAGATAATAATTGTAGCCAGAAAATTTTCTTCTTATGGACTAATGAACTAATTGCTAATGTCAAGATTACTAACTATTAAGGAGGGTATTAAATAATATGAATCAGGCCGGGCGGTGGTGGCACACGCCTGTAATCCCAGCACTTGGGAGGCAGAGGCAGGCGGATTTCTGAGTTCGAGGCCAGCCTGGTCTACAAAGTGAGTTCCAGGAAAACCAGGACTACACAGAGGAAACCCTGTCTCAAACAAACAAACAAACAAAAAAAAAAAAACCAAAAAACAAAAAAATATGAATCAGAAACATATCAAGTAGATGTAGTTAATTATTATTTTCATTTGGACATGCCTTCACATGCTGAAGAATATTAATTTTTCCACTTCAGAAATGCTGATTATTAAATAGCTTAGCATAGTCAAAGCTACTTTGGTACCTATGGAAAAATATATAAAATATATAAAGATAAAACAAAAATATTACATAATAGAAAACAAACAAACAAAAGGAAAAGAGCCCAAGGGAAGCACAAGAGTCAGAGACCCACATGTTCACACATTCAGGAATACTATAAATACACTAAACTGAAAGCCAGAACATATATACACAGAAGACCTGGTGCAGCCCCTATGTATGCTGCCTCCATCTTTGCAAGATCGTATGAGCTTTGATCATACTGATTTCGAGGGCCTTCTTATCTTGGTGTCCTCCATCCTGAGCCTCTGGCTCTTACAGTCTTTCTGCCCCATCGTCCACAAAATTCCCTAAGCCCCAAGGGGTGGGGGCGGGATTTGATGAAGACATCCCATTTAGGACTGAGTGTTCCAGGGCCTCTCACTCTATATGTTGTCTGGCTGTGGGTCTCTGTATTTGTTCCCATCTTCTGCAGGAGGAAATTTTTCTGATGATGGCTGAGCAAGACACTAATCTATGAGTAAAGCCTTTATTGATGTTTTTCGTTGTGTGTGTCTTTTGTGTTTTGTTTTGTTTTGTTTTGTTTTGTTTTGTTTTGTTTGTTGTTGGTTGACTTTTACCCTAGGTCTCTGGGCTATCTAGTCTCTCTAGACTATCTAGTCTCAAGTCTTTGGTCACCCAAGCAATGTCAGGTATGGGACCATCTTGTGGAGTGGGGCCTTAAGTCAAGTCATATATTAGTTGGTTATTTCCTCAGGCTTTGTGCCACCATTGCCCTAGTGTATCTTGTAGGTAGGACACCACTGTAGATCAAAGGGTTTGTGGCTGGGTTGATGTGTACATTTCTTTTAGTAGTGTGCAGGGTTGGTGTTTACATTTCTTCTTTGGTAGTGTGCAGAGTACCTTTCTGTACTGAAGACACTAGAATATAGAAGTGAAGAAGGCTCTAGGTAGGCACCAACTCGACTTCTCCATGTTCAATGAGTTGTGTAGGTATTGTCTTCAGCAGAGGGGTCTTGCTATCAGTTTGTGGAAAGCAACCTATTTAGTCTTGGCAACAGATTGGGTTGTTTGGGGATTTCCATAAGACCCCTTTGTCCAACAACTCACTTGGATGTAACATAATCTTGTGACTGGAAGCTTCATTTGGTGACAAGAGATGTTCAGATGGGGCTCTGTCTCCTACATTATTTGGTGATTTCATTTGATCTCTTTCATATATGTATATATTTTAGGAAGCATCTACTCTATTAGTTTTCCATACTACCCCCTCAAATGGCCCTTAATTAGAGTTATCTCTTCCCACGTTCCCTCCTACACCCCCTCTCCTACTCCTCCCCACTTGATCCCCCAATTCCAGCCCCTGAATCCATCTATGACTATTAATTTTATTTTCCTTTCCTATTGAGATCTGTCTGTACTCCCCAAGTCCCTTACTCTATACATAAACTCCGTGGTTCTATGAGTTGTGGCTTGGTTGTCATTAATTTAGCAGCTAATATCCACATTTAACTAAATATAGATCATATTAGTCTTTCTGGGTCTGGGATACCTCACATAGGATGATTTTTTCCTAGATGCATCAATTTACTTGTGAATTTTATGATTTCGTTTTTTAAAGGCTGAGTAATAATCAATTGTATAAATGTTTCATGTTTTATTTATACATTCTTATATTGAGAAACATCACCAGGCTCTTTTCAAGCACTCACTATTATATAGAGAGCAGCAATAAACATGGATGGGCAATTATCTCTGTGGTAGAATGGAGCATTCTTTGTGTATATGCCAAGAAGTGGTCTAGCTGGATCTTGAGGTAGATTTATTCCCAAGTTTACAATCCACCAGCAATGGAGGAGTGTTCCCCTTGCTCCACATCCTCCCCAGCATGAGCTGTCACTTGAGTGTTTGATCTTAGCCATTCTGACAGATGTAAGATGGAATCTCAGGGTTATTTTGATTTACATTTCCCAGATGGTTAAGGATATTGAACATTTAAGCACTTCTCAGCCATTTGAGTTTCCTCCAGTGAGAATTCTCTGTTTAGATCTGTACCATTGGGTTGTCTGTTTTCTTGATCTCTTTTATGTATTTTAAATATTAGCCATTCGATAGGCACATAAGTTCTTAAGTTGAAGAAGAGTCAATTCACCCACATTGACCTTTTAATGTAAAGGAAGAGCAAGTGGGTACCAATCATAACAGAAGAAAACAACTCAATATTATTAGAGGTTACAGAAAGGTTGCAATCTGATATACTGACTCAGGCAAGCCTGTTCTCACCTTCCCACAAGTAACCAGCCTTTTGTCTAAACTCTGCCCCACAGTTACCTGGCAACAGCCAGGTAAGCTCTGCAACAGCTCAGTATGCCTGACCCATTATAAAAGGGGCTGCTTGCCCCCTCCTCTTTCTCTCTTGCTCTTGCTTCTCTTCTGCTCTTCCCTTTCCTTCCCCGTCTCCACATTCCTCTCTCTCTCTCTCTCTCTCTCTCTCTCTCTCTCTCTCTCTCTCTCTCTCCTCCATGTACTGAATAAACTCTATTCTATACTATACCATCATGTGGCTGGTCCCTCAGGGGGAAGGGATGCCTCCTCATCATGGACCCGTTGAAGCACCCCCTTATCCCGTATCTCACCACACCTCCATAGAACATATCTCCCCTCTCTTTATCTTTATCTTTTAATAAATATATCAACCAGTGCTTTTTCTTTCTTCCTTTTTAAAAAGAATTTATTTTATGTATACCTGAGCAAAAATGTATGTGCACCACATGTATGCAGGAACCTGAGGAGTGTAGAAGAGGCATGGATCTCCTGGAACGTGAGTTACAGATTATTTCCAGCAGCCGTGTGGGTGCCAGGAACTGAACCCGCGTTCTATGTAAGAGCTACAGGTGCTCCTAACTACTGGGTCATCTCTCCAGTTCAGGAAAGGGACTTTTAAGACAGGAGGACTAAACGGGAAAGCTATTCTTCTGGCAGGAAGTGTGGATTAAAGGAGGATGCAAGAGACAGGTACTGCCGCACTTATCAATACAGAATTCTGGAAGTGTGGGCCGTGGGCTAGTCTTGTTGTATTCCTTGTCCTTGGATCATTTGCCAAACCGAGAGTCTGTGAAGACTTGTTACAGAGAACCTGGTGGGCAATAGGCATATAAGAATACAGCAATAGCGCGTAACACCTCAACTGGGGCCTGGGGTTGAGCAGGCGAAGTCAAGTCAGCCTCAAGTGCATGCGCACTGTTCCAGCCAATCAGAGAGGCGTATGCGCTGGAAGGCGGGGCCTAACCAACTTGCGGCTTTTTACTGTGCGGGGAAAGGGTCCTGAGGAGATTGTGGTGAGGCAGTGACCGAGGAAGGTGACTCAGAAGTGCCGACCCGAACGCTGTGGTAAAGGACCCTGTGGTAATTGGAGTGAGGCTAGAGTTGATTCAAGGCCGTTGGGGATTGGGGAGTGAGAGGAAGTGAGAACCAGGCTAACGTGTGAAGTTATGGTCTGGAGTCTCGCTTCAACCTAGGACTGGACGAGACCCCGAGGGTAGTCGGGAAAGGGACCTGAGGGCTAAAGGCCCTGGGAGGACTGAGCGGGAGAGTGAGTGCGGAGTGTGGTAGGTGAAGTGCGTACTTACAATCCAAAACCCTTTGCCTGTCGCTAGCTTTCTGGGACTCTGGGTGCCCTGAGGTGCACCTTTGGTGAGTACAGCTCTGAACCGAAAGTGCCGCCTCCAGGCAGAAACCGTTCATTTTCATACATTGATGGTGTTTCTGACTAGACACTAGCACCAAGTATCCGCAAAGAGGGGCTGGGACCTTGGCTTGTGTTCCATGAGCAGTGAGGAGCAGAGGGGACTAACGTTCGGGGGTCGGGGAGTAGGGTAAGCTCCCATTTTACCCTTGGCATGGGAAGGATGGGACTGAGGGGCTGGGACCGGACATACTTGCAGGGTTGGGGGCGGGGATTGTTTGTTGTTTTTGTTTTGTTTAGTTCTGTTTTCCGATCCCTTCCTGTTTCTCCAGCACAAGTAGAAAGGGACACTCAGGACCAACTCTGTGGAAACCTGATACCTGTTGCTGTGGCTTTCATTTAACTCTTCCTTGTATCTTTAATGTGTCCTTGCACATACAATGTTCAGGATTCCTGTCTAGCATAGACTACAGTCATGGCATCCAAAATCAAGGGCAGACCTCCCGAGCAACCAAAGGTGACTCCTGATCTGCCATCTGATGATTTACAGCAACTACATGAAAATAATCCAGGTAAAAACAAGGACAGGGTGGGGGTGAGGGAGGAGGCTCTGAGAATGTAACATGCAAGAAGCTGCCAGCAATGGTTAACACCAGATGTGGTGTCCCAAGCCTCGACTCCTCAGGAGGTGGAATCACGAAGATTGGAGCCCAGGGTTATTTTCACCTACATGGCAATTAGACTACATAAGACCTTGTCACAAAACACAAAAAGTCAGGATGCCTACAACATAGTTTCTGCCCTGTCCCCAAAGTATAGTCTGATGCATTTAGGTGGAGCACATGTAATTTCTTGGGACTCACATGGCATTTCAAACATGAAAACTATTTTCATAATGTGTTTGTGGGACTTAATGGTTCCCAGGTGTTTTTCTTATCCTTAGTGGAGCTACAAGGATCATATAGAGCTTCTCCTGGCCTGTGCCAACATGTCTCATAGTAAGGGCATGGTTTACAATGATTTGAAACTGGAGGCCTTGTACATAATTGTCCCCAATGTCTCCTTAATTGTATCTTACCTATACAGACATGATTCAGCTTATATGTGTTCTAAAAACTTTGATGTATGCATCTAGCATGAACCCCTAGTGCACATATTTCTTCGTGTAGGATGATCAAAATGGCAGACATAACTTGAAAGTTATTTCTTTTTTTCTATTCAATGTAGGAAACAATCCGGCCCTTGAAACTGGTGGGGAAAGCAGTTCTTCCCATGAAACAGGTGGACCAAAGCCAGGTGATATGTTAAAGGAATTTTCATTGTTGGTAATGTAATTCAGAAAAGCACACTTCTGCTCTTGTAACACGTATTCTGTGTAAATTCTGAGACAGAGGACACTCCTTCCCACAAGAAACATGGTGTTTTATCTACATTGAATCCAAAGCCAGTAGGATTGCTTTCAGGCTAAAAATACAGAAAATGATGGCAAAAAAATCAAAAAATCCTGCTGTGTCTTTAGGAACCATTAGTAGTTTTAGAAAGTTGTTTAAAACTAAAGTGCTTCGATGCCAGGCAATATGACTCAACAGTAGGTAATAGAAGTGTGTTTCATAACTTGTTCTTGTTTACTCCCTGCTACAGTGCTCTTTACTAGTTCACTTGAGAGATTTTGATTGTGCAGTTGAGGTGAGGATTATTATACTTACAAATGGTGGTAGTTTCTTTGTTTTGTTTTTTGTTTTGTTTTGTTTGGTTTGGTTTGGTTTGGTTTGGTTTGGTTTGGTTTGCTTTGCTTTGCTTTGCTTTGCTTTGCTTTGCTTTGCTTTGCTTTGCTTTGCTTTGCTTTGCTTTGCTTTGCTTTGCTTTGCTTTGCTTTGCTTTGCTTTGCTTTGCTTTGCTTTGCTTTGCTTTGCTTTGCTTTGCTTTGCTTTGCTTTGCTTTTGAGACAGGGTTTTACCATGTAGCCCTGGCTGACTTCTAACTCAGTATCAGACCAGGCTGGCCTGTCGATTCACAGGGATCCATCCGCCTATGCCTTGTAAGTGCTGGGTTAGATTAAAGGCCTGTACCACCATGTCTAAAAAACGGTGGGGTTTTGTTTGTTTGTTTGTTTGTTTCACTTTGTTTATTTATATACTGTGAAATCTTAGAAAAGTGGATGAAATTATCTATAATTTTTTTGTATTTTATTTTTAAATATCAGTCATTGTAAGCGCTTATCTCATTTTTTTGTTGTGTGGTGGGGTAGTGAGGACCAAGGACTCTGAAACAGCTCACTACTGTTTGTTTACATTGTATGAATAGCACATGCAATGCAGAGTTTAAGTTAAATGTTAATATGTGAGCACTGTATAATCAGAATGAGTCTGTCTCTGATCTGCGTGCTGTGTCAGATATTAGTCAGATGATCTGTGTTAAAGGTCAAACTAAGAAAAGGTTGAACTAATTTAGAGTTTTTGATATATTAGACCTCAATTTAGAAATTGTACAGGATTTATAATAGGGTTTTAGCTAAGTAGAAAAACACTTGCCTAGTATGCTCAAGGTCCATCCTCAGATTGGCAATAGTGTTATCCATGAGTCAGTTCATTTCGTTCCTTAAACTATTCAAACTGTCTAGACTTCTGTTATATTTTTCTAAAAACCTCAACAACTACATTAAATACAGTATTTCATCTCACCATGCAATAATCTCTGAACATTTGAAGACTATGTAAATGGAATACCCTCACATTTTTCATAAATCAGCCCAACAGTTCTGTTTAATGTGTCCTTGAACTGGAAGATACTTTGTACATTGATTAAACTTAGACTTTAAATTATTTTTTTTACAGAGAAATTAAACAACACTTTTGAAAATAGTTTTGAACATTTTGGAAAATCTCTTTATGTTTTACATTTAAGGTACAAATATCAGTTTTTCAAATTACAGTGGTAGCTGCTCTAAATTTCCACTATTAAGAAGGAGTGGAATACCCTTGGCTTTTAAAGAAGTGGCTATATGTTGGTCTCAAAGATTTTTCTAACAGGAGTGCAGTAATATTTACCTTATTAAATTAACTAAATATTTATAAGGATTTTCAATACAGGGCCTAGTAAGAAGTCTCTAAATGAAAGGAAGAGAAAGTATGTGCTGAATGTAAGTAATGCTGTCCAAAACATTGAGTGGAAAATTGACCACTTCTTGAAAGTCCAGCATGAGCGAAGGTAAGACTCTTGGCTTTCCTATTTCATAAGTTTCTTAGTACTCGGGAATAAGCCAGTGGCTAAGGACTAGCTGATATTTTCTGTCTATTGGAACATCTAGTGAAAGCTTCATATGGCTTGGGTTTTCTATAGAAAATAGCTCCTTTCAGCCTATGCTACCATTATAACCGGAATAAGCCGTATTGCTTAGCTGTCAGTAAAGGTGACCTTTTTTTTTTTTGTCTTATCAATTTAAAATATTTGAATTTATTCACCATAAAGAATTTGTGTGCCACCCTCAAATGTGATACCTGGGTTAACATTGAATATCTCAAAACACATTCCATATAACAGATACTCAATCATAAGGGAAAAAAGAGATAAATCTTATAGAAGAGTAATCTATACATTTATGGAACAAAGTTGACCCTTTAGTAAATTACAAATATGCAAAAATATGCACTGCCTTAAAGTGAGGAAAGGTGGGTAGGCCTCTGCAGATACTCTCTGATAGGTATGGATGTGCATCCTCACAGAACCACTTCTTCAGAAGGAGAAAATAAAGGAGAAGCTATGCTTGTCAGGAAGATGAATACTTGTGAACTGTTAATCAACTACTAATTATAATTCCCCCTAAGTTTTACAAACCTAAGGTATTTGAAGTGACTCCTTTCTAAGCCAATGAGAAACAGAAACTGTTAGTATAAAACCACATAGTTCACCTCATTTCCCATTTCCCTGTCAGAATATTTTAGATGCCCTTTCCCAGTCTTCCATCTGTATCTTTAGTGAGGACAAGTCAGTCGTGCTTTGTTTGAATGCGCTTTCTTCCTGTCGAGAAGGAATGTCACAGTAGCCACTGTTGTCTTTTACAGGCAGAAACTTTATCAAGACTATTCTCATCAGTTTTTGACTTTGGTTGTGATGTGGAATATAGATGTAGACCAAATCAAGAAATATACTGAAAGACTCTCTGTGAGTATTTGTCAGCATCAGAGGTAGTAACAGAGGCTTCCTGCAGCAGGTGTGGAGGGAAGGGACAGGACATGAGCTCAGGGAGACAAGGAGGGTGGTTGATGTGGTGAGGAGAGACTGGCCATCCTCCCTCAATTGTTTGAGGTCTCCACCTACCCCCCCCCCCCCCCCCCCCCCCCCCCCCCCCCCCCCCGCCCCCCCCCCCCCCTGAGGATAGATGACGAGGGTAATTAGAGGGTAATTAATGATGGCTTAGGAGCCGACATGGTACAGGTGGTGGTGCCTGCGGAGGGTCGAGGGTCGGTGAGCAGGTACTGTCTGCAGAGTGCAGGGGAAGGAATGGGATTATACCCCGAGAGGGGACCCTTCAGGATCCACGCAGTGCAGATGCCAAAGAGTAGGAGGGCCCCAAGAAGCCTTCTGACGCTGTGATCAGGGGTGCAGAGTGAGAGCAGTTCAGGTGGCTGTGGCAGAGCAGGAGGAGACTTAGCTGTCAGTGGTTGCAGTTCAGACCGGGGGGGGTGGGGGGGCGTCCCAGAGGAGAGGAGGGACATGTTCCCATGCAGTGATGGGCCTGTGAGGGTGACTGAGTCACCTCTATCCTGGAGATGAGAATGGGGTGTGGGGGACAGGTACTGGACTCAGTGCTGTCTCTGGGGACTCTCTCTCTCTCCCTGGTGGAGGATGGAGCTGCCCACCTGAGATCCTGACTTCCAAGGATGGGGAAGCAGAAAGGGGGAATACTGAGGGATATGGAGATGCTGTCCAGCCCAGCTCGGGTCAGGCGCACGGACTCTGGAATCCCACCAATTGGATCGCAGTCACGGTCCAGTTTCTTGCTAGTTATGCTAACTCAGAAAAATAATTTACATCTGGGCCTTAGTTTCTTGGGAGGGGAAGGAGAGAAAAAGTCCGCATCTGCAAGAATTCTTTCAAAAGTTTCTTTTAGATGTGTATCCTTCTGTTGGCACAGGGCAGTGACTGTCGTCAGTCTTATAGAATATAACCCTGTTAGCGTGGCCCTGTGTGCTCTACTCCTACTGGAAAGGACAAAATGGACTGGGTCCCTATGTGGGTAGTGACAAATGATGGGGACAACTCAAGGTAGTTTCTAAAAATACAGAGGGTCCAGCAGATTTGGAGGCCTCGCTCTAGTAGGTAGGTTTTCAAGTTGTCAGGAACTAATAGCAATGTTTTGAGTACCATATAAAACAATATTCGTATTTTTTTATTTTTTTAAAATTTTATTGGATATTTTATTTATTTATATTTCAAATGTTATCCCCCTTCCCGGTTTCCCACTCCCTCCACCCTGCTTCTATGAGGGTGCTCCCCCGCCCACCCACTCCTGCCTTACTACCCTAGAGTTCCCTTCATATTAAGTGAATGAAATTTCAGAATGTCAGAAATACTTGTTTCAAACTGTCGTGTCTAAATGAAATATTGAAGTAATTTTGATAAGCTGTTCATTTTAATGAAATGTTATATATCGCTTTATGTTTGTAGGATATACTTGATGAGCAACAAAAGCTTTTTCAACAATTTCAAATTATTCATATGCAGAAAATAGAAGAATTTAAGGAGTTATGTGATCGGCACTTGAAGGTGTGTTGGACATCTGGTTGAGAGGGGAAATAAAAATACTGGGGTTCATATATAGTGCTTATAACTTTAAACTTCTTCGTTCTTTTTCTTAGTGTTGCCATGTCAGGTAAACCAAACTACTAAGTGAGTGTCTCTTTTCAGAATTTATTCGTGGTTGTGGGTTCCTTTCAAAGCAGGAGTTGGTACATTGGTAACATTACCCAAAGTTCTAATTACCGTTTTGGGGGGAATTACTGATTTTTATAGCCTGGCTTTCTTCCATAATCAGATTTCTTTCAGTGACAAATCAATGGAGGAAGTCTCTACATCCTTTGTTTCCTGACTCCTTTTGCTCTTTGCATTATTGAAGTATAATTATATTTTTCCCCCGTGGACAATTAGAATGGTAAGACAAAGCCTGTAAGCAGGATGAAGCAAAACAATAAGTGAAGATAAGAGTATATTAAGAATTATCTACTGTTTTAAGTGCATCCTATCAAATTCTTCTCAGCCTCATTGAACTTGGCCAAATACATTTATATAATTACTCTGGAATTAATTAACTGTTGTATGCTCACATTCATTTTCTGAGTTGTTGTTTAATGCCTTGTGTTCCTGTTACATTTCGTTTATCCAACCTAATTGATATACCAACCAGCCGAGTCAAAATAATTTATTCCATGTTTTGTAATCCCTGATGTACACTGGGATACATGTATGCAGAACAGCTATTTTGAAGTGCTTCAGAGCTATAGTCGTGGGTATCAGGCTATTGTCCTTGTTGGGGGTGGGGGGAGCATTCCAAAATCAGACTGCAGGTTTGAGGTAGCTCTTAGTCTGATCCTCAGTCAGGGCTGTGCTTCCTGAGTACTCTCCATTCTCTATGTATGATAATACTGAGGCATCTCCTCCATCCCCTGTCTTCCTCCAACCTTTTCTGTCTCCCTCATCTTCCTTCTCCTCTGTCATCATCTTTAACTTCTTCATATTTTCTTCCTTTCCCCCTTCCTCCCCATACCCACGCCAATGTGTATGCATTCCCTATTCTGCCTATGAGATTTTGTTATTATATCGATTGCATATTATAGCATCCCCATACAGTCATGCTACTCCTGCCTCTTTTCTATTCCTACTGAAATATTAATCTTTCTACTGAGCCATAAGCATTAAGCTTCATTTCACCTGCATAGCTCAGCAAGTTGGTCATCAATTCTCATGCTAAAGTTCTGGTTCTGTGTTTACTGAACTATGAAAGAAATCATTTAATAGTTTCATAATGTTTCTATACCATATTTCACAAGAGTTTGTTTATAGACAGTATTTATGTAGCCCTGGCTAGCCTGGAACTCACTATGTAGTGGCTTTACTTGAACTTGTAGTGATCCTCCTGCCACTAGTTTGGAGTGATGGAATTACAGGTACGTATCAGCAAGGCACTCTGCTTAGTGCAACAGGTTTGATTTGTGTCCTAATCCATTCATTGTTGAATTTTCAGTCCTGATCACAAACATCACGATCACACAAATTTCTGTATCTTCATTTATAGCAATATTGTACTCAGCAATGCAGATCCATATTTCTGTGATGGATATTTTTATTTTCATATAATATACAGTATACTTTTACTTCACATTAATTATTGTCCATTCCATTTATTGTAATAAATACTGGTTTTGAATTGCAACTGTTTGCAGTTGTAAGCTGAGATGACAACTGGTGGCTTCTAATTAAACATGACTTTCGGTTTTAGAATCTACAGGCTATTAAGACTTGTCGCCGAAAAGCTATTGTTGAGGAAGCCAGAAAACAAATGGACCACTTGGAAAGGAAACTTACTGAAGAAACTGTAAGTAGAATAGTTTTTTTAAATGGAGTGTTGGCATCAACTTGAGCATTGAATCTTTCTTCCTAAAATATATGTCATATCTGCACAAATATTAATTAGATGTTTAATAACTCCAAGGTTCATGGAAACCAGCAGGAAGAAAACGGGGGTGTTCAACCATCGCTTCTGTCCCTGTTGTTCTCATAACACCTTGAAGAAAGAAGCTCATCCACCAGGACATGATCTCATGATGTGATTATGTCCTATATCTATGGTGACATGACACTGCAATTGTAGTGATTATAAATTCCTTGTTCACATCTCTGAGGTGTCAGAAAAACTTAACTGAGAATGTTTTGTTTTTGAAATTTATTGAGCATGTAGCGTGTGATCCTCAGGGACATATGAGGTCTCCTGTACAGTTAAAGCTCGTGTCCTGTGATTTCCTGGATGTATACCCTGGGAAATCTTTATCTGGGAACATTTGTATTAATAAACATGAAATTGTTTCAGACTTGTTGGGATGAGTCATTTAATTGCATTCTCTTTCTGACGTGTTCCTGACTTTTCACCCCTTCTCAGACAGAAAGGGACCCACGCCATGTGGAGGTGTGCTATCACCTGCGTTCCTGCATGGGGCCAGGTGTAGTCCGGGCCATTTGTCTCATTGTGCCCTGTTGTGTAGGAGCATTGAAAACAGGCTGTGTTCATTCAGCCTCTCCCATTTTCTCCAAGTGGAATTGCATTCCTCCAGAGTGAATGAGGGCTTTCCTGCTGGGATCATTTTACTGTCTAAAATTTACATTGTCTAGAAGAACGTCCCCCTTTGTGCAAACTACCTGTAAGCCTTTAGTATTATTTCTTTAATAATAATAATAACCATACTACTACTAATAATACTAATAGTAATAATAATATACTTTAGTACTATTTCCAGCTTTGAGTGTCTCCTACTTGAGATACTCTGCCTATCCTTACCATACATGGATACTCTCCATAGTGTTTCCTGTCCCCCTGGTTGAATTCTGTTCTTCTCTCTCTCTCTCTCTCTCTCTCTCTCTCTCTCTCTCTGTGTGTGTGTGTGTGTGTGTGTCTCTCTCTCTGTCTCTGTCTCTCTGTCTCTCTGTCTCTGCATGTGTAAATATTCCTCTTTGTATGTGGTGCATGTGTATATGCATTCATATGTGCAGGCACACGTTGTGTGTGTATAAATATGTCTTTTGTGTGTGGTGCATATATGTTTGCATTCATTTGTGCATGTACACTGTGTCTGTGTGCGCACACAGGTGTGTGTGTGCGTGTGTCTGTGTGTGTGTGTCTGTGTGTTTGCACACACATGGACCGTTGCATGGGGACAGAGATACTTCTGGTATCTGGTTTATTTTCTCTCTCTCTCTCTCTCTCTCTCTCTCTCTCTCTCTCTCTCTCTCTCTGTCTCTCTCTCTCTCTCTCTCTCAAGTGGTGCTCATCATCTAGGCTAGGCTGTTAGAGCATTGTGTTCCAGGGATCCACCTGCCTCTGCCTCCTAGTGCTGCTGATACACACACTCACTGCTGTGCTGAGATTTTTCTTTAGCGTTTTATTTTGGTTATTTTACTTATGTGGATCTGTATGTTCTCATGCATTCAGATGCCCACAGGGGTGTCTGACCCCTGAGGTAGAGTTATTGTGGGCCACCTGATGGGTATGGTGATTTGAACTCAGGTCTTCTGCAAGCGCACCAAGTGCTCTCAACTACTGATCCTGTCGTGTCTAAAGCCCCACCACCACCACCACCACCACCGTGCTGAGGTTTTTAAAAGGCTTTCTGGGGATCTGTACTCAGAGTCTCATGATTGTTCAGCAAGCATTTTACCTGCTGAGCCATGTCTCCCTGGCTCCATTTACATATTTTGTTTCTTAGGAGTTTGAGCTCAGAAATTTTTGTTATTGTTGCTGTTGTTAATGTTGTCATTGGCCCACAGGAGGCTCCTTTGGTAATGGTTGTAAATAAGCTGTAAGCAAGCAATGGCTCCCACCAGGCCAGGGACAGTACTGGACAGTACTAGAAAGATAAGCACTTAACATTTACTGTTGTTTATTTTTACTCTTTGGATATGTGTTTAAATTGTAGTAGCTGTAAAATCAGGAAACTTGTTAGAATCCATAGAGGGAAAATATTTCAAAAGTGGCATATAGATCACAGGTGGCATGAATGGTGCCTTGGGAATAGTACATGTGATGGGAATAAAATTTGTCTTAGTCACTGTCCTAGGGCTTTGAAGAGACATACTAACTATGGAACCTCTCATCAGAGAAAGGATGTATCTGTAACTTGCTTACAGTGTCAGAGGTTTTGTACATTATCTTCGTGGTGGAAAGCATTGCAGACTGCATGCAGACATGGAGCTGGAGACATAGCTGAAAGTTCTATGATTCTGCAGGGAGCAGGAAGAGAGATACCAGGTCTGGCTATGGGCCTTTGAAACCTCAAAGCCCACCCCAGTGACATACTTCCTTCAATAGGACCACAGCTCCTAATGCCTCTGATGTATTGCCACTCTCTGATGACTGTATATTCCAATATATATGAGCATATAGGAGCCATTTTTATTCAAACCATCACAGGAGCTCAGTGTAAAGAAGGTATGGACAGGGAAGGATAGTAAAATTAAAGACTTTTGACAAAATTCAGTTGGGAATCTATTACTGTAGTTGCTTCCTAAAATATATACATATATAAAGGTAATTTTAATGATATTATCCTTTACAGAGAGATCATGCCTTTCCCTGGTGTCCTGGATAGTGTTATATCAGCTGGACACAAGTTATCTCAGAGTAGAGAACCTCAATTAAGGAAATGATTCCATAAGATCAGGCTGTAGGCAAATCTGTAGGGCATTTTGTTAGTGGTTGTCTTAGGGTTTCCGTTGCTGTAAAGAGACACCATGACCAAGGCAACTCTTATAAATAAAAACATTGGGACTGGCTTACTGTTTCAGAGGTTCAGTCCATTATCATCATGGCAGGAAGCATGGCAGCATCCAGGTAGACATGTTGCTGGAGGAGATATTTCTACATATTGATCCAAAGGCAGCCAGGAGTCTTTTCTGCAGGCACATAGGAAGCGGCTCCCTTCTGCACTAGGTGGAACTTGAGCATAGGACCTCAAAGCCCACCCCCACAGCAACTCACTTCCTCTAACAAGGCCACACCTCTTAATACCACTTCCAATGGGCCAAGCATATTCAAACCACTGCATTGATTGATAGGGGTGGGCATAGCCCATTGTGGGTGGTGCCATCCTGAGCCTGGTGGTCCTGGGTTCTGTAAGAAAGCAGTTGGAGGAAGCCACGAGGAGCAGCACTCCTCCATGGCGTCTGCATCAGCTCCTGCTTCTAGGTTCCTGCCCTGTTTGAGCTTCTGTTCTGACTTCTTCCAATGATGAACAAAAACATTGGGAGTATAAGCCAAATAAGCCCTTTCCTCCCCAGCTTCCTTTTTGGTCATGGTGTCTTTTCACAGCATAGAAACCCTAAGCCACCAGGTATCACATAAACTGTCAAGTAATAAGTCTAGTTCTAAATGTGAGATTCTTCCCTTCACCTTGGTCAGTGAGTTCCCACAAGCAATATAGGATACTGCCATTGCTCTATGTTACCCTTCAGAACTTGGTAAATCCCCCATTGCTGGAGTCATAGGGCATGGCAAAATCAAACTGTCTGACTCCCTGCCTTGAGAAGGGGCAATCACTATCCTCCTTGTTGTCTTGAGGCAGGGTCTCTCACTAAACTGGAAGTTCAACATTTTTGTTATGGTGGTTGCCTACACAGCTCTCTCTCTCTCTCTCTCTCTTTTTTTTTTTTTTGGATTTGGTTTTTTTCGAGACAGGGTTTCTCTGTGTAGCCCTGGCTGTCCTGGAACTCACTCTGTAGACCAGGCTGGCCTCAAACTCAGAAATCTGCCTGCCTCTGCCTCCCAGAGTGCTGGAATTACAGGCGTGTGCCACCACGCCCGGCTGCACAGCTCTCTTGATTCACTTGTCTCCTCTCTCCAATGCTGAGGTTAAAGCTATGCACAATTATGTCCTGCTTTTTTTAATGCACTGAGGATTCTCACTCATATCCTCATGCTTGCAGAAAAAGATTTCTTTCTCAGAGCCATTCTCTCTCCCATGCTCATATTTGGTAATTTTCCCCCATCCTTAACTTGGTGACCCTTGGTATCAGTGGTACTGAGAATCTATTCCCAAGTGAAATAAGAGTTTGGATCTTTATCCCCAATAGCCTGCTCATAAACTCTCTTCAAAATTATCTTTGGAATTAAGGTTTTAGCGTAATTGCAAAGTATTTCTTTAGCAAGTACAATACCTTGGGTTTGGTCCTCAGCATTGGAAAAAATCTGTCTCTAGTAATTACCTAAGTCCCACTGACTGCATTGTTTACACTCTCATTTCAGGTAGATATTAGAAAATAGTGTGTGGTTAGTTTGAGGTGTGACTTTTAGGATGCATTATTATGATTAATTATTATTTATGATACATTATTATTATTATGGGAAAGCTGGTCAGCCTAGGCCTCTTGAATCTCCTAGTCTTTTCCCATCACCATCTAGTACCACTTTCAGATACTGGCAACAAGAAAGTCACCAGCAAACCTTGGACCTGAAGCATATGCCAAAATAAACCTGTTCTTTACAACTATCACCAGCTGTGTGTATTGTGTTATTATCAATAAGAAACAGAGAAAGGCATTAAATTCATGGAATTCATTGGTTTTGTACATATACCCCATTGGACAATTTGCAGCTGGCATTATAGAATGGTGGTCTAACTTGGGCTTAAATACAGTGACAACATGGTAGGAAAACATTTAGGAATGTTGTAATGCTACCCTTCCAGATGTGCTGGATGCCTTAAACCACTGTTCAATATATGACACTATATTTCTAAAAGCAAAGATGCATTGCTCCAGGAAGTACAGAGAAAAGTGGAACTGGTTTTGTATCACTTAATACTCAGTCAGAAACATTTCTTTGCTATTTGCCCCAGCTACACTGGGTCACATAGTTTAGTAGATCTAGTTTTTAAGGCCAGTTTTAGGGAATTAGATTTCTCAGGACACGGACCTGAAAGGACCTGAACTGTAGGTATTGACTGTGAAGACAGATCTTCATTGTACAGGAGCAACTGTGTTATGGTACACAGTGAAAGCAATCAAAACCCTGATTTGGAAAGAGGACCAATTCTAAAGACTCTGACTAATCTCTTGCCAAAAACTTCTGGTTAACAGAAATTTGCTGCAACCCAATAAAGGCAGAATCACCGAAAGATCACAGGTGTTACTCAGGAGAAAGGTTTTGGTCATCCCATCAGGAAGAACCCAGGTTAGCAGAATGTGCAGAAGGTAAAATAAATCTGGAATGTATGACAGAACATACCAGTTCTGCTTATTAACATAGTCCTCATGTTCAGATACTCAGAGACTTTAACAGTTAAATTTTATGTCATCTGGTGCTTTTCCCACTCCCCTGACTGCTGTGCTAGTTTATATGGAAACCAAGCAATAATGTATTACAAGAGGGAATATGTCCAAATTGTCAAATTCTCGTAATTTTCAAAACACAAACATTTCTAATCTTTTCTAAATGCTTAATGATCCCAAACCCCGCCAGGAATAAAAAAAAAAAGGAAATAAATATGCCAAAGGAACATCTGTCCTCCCAAGTTTATTGGCACTATACCTAGAACAGCCAGGAAAATGAATCAACATTATCCAGCAACTGAGAGGTACTTAAAGAAAGATTACTCAGTGGAGTCTCCTTCAGCCTTAAGGATGAACTTACCTCATTTGAGGCAATATGGATGGAATTGGAGGGCACTAATTTAAGTAATCAGCTATGCACACAAAGCTAAATTACCATAGTGGCAATAGAAATGAAAAGAAAAACAAAACAACAACAACCAAAAAAAAAAGACAGAAGCAAAATCACATGTTTTATCACTTGTCCCCAAAGATAAAACAAGTTGGTAGGAAGGTGACTTATCAGACACCCTGTCCAGAGGGGGAGATGGTTTCCTGCAGAACAAGATGGAGAAGGTGGTTCTGCTCAGCAGTTAGCAGTGGCCACATCTCCACCTGCAGCTTCTTGATGCCTTCAGTGTCCTTTTCGTGGGCAGCCATGACCAGGGACTGCAATAACAAAAACAGCTCCTCAGGAAGCTGGCCGCTGCAATCCTGGCCATGGCCATCGAAAGCCTCCCAGGAGTACTTCTCCAGTGTCTGGGCATGCTCGGGCAGCAGCTTGGCAGGAGGCGGTTGCAGGAGCAGCAGCAGCAGTACACGGGACACCTCACACCTGACAAGGACATCAGCAAAGGCACCGAGTGTGCCGGGCAAAGGCGCAACAGAGCCTGGGGCGTGGTCCGGGGGCAGCGGGAGGGGCAAGGTCGAGCCCAAGACAGGTCTCGGCTGGGGTCCAGACAGGGTTGGCTGGGGTCCAGAAGGCGGCTGTGGCAGCAGCTCGGGTTGCTGTACCGGGTGGCCCCCATGCTCCCTTGCCAGGCGTTGCATACGTGTAAAGAGCGCCAGGGCCCCTGTGTAGTCGCGCGCCAGCAGCTGGCAGGAGGCAGCATCACCAAGCGCCTGCAGCGCGGCCAGTGGCATCAGGGGCAGGTGCAGCTGGGCAGCACGCTGAAAGTGACCTGCAGCAGCAGCCGGCTGGCCCACAGCGCGAAGGGCGGCAGCCAGTTCCAGGCACAGTGCAGCAGCAGCGGCAGGCTGGCCGAGCTCGAGGTGCAGGCGCACGGCGGCGCCAAGGGCGCTGGCGGCCGCCTGTAGAGGCTCCCCATAAGCGGCGGGACAGCCCAGGCGTTGGCGCGCATCGCACTCCTGCCGCAGGAAAAGTCGGGCCGCCTCTGTGAGGGCCAGCGCTTCCCCGGGTCCATGGAAGAGCGCCTGCTGGCAGCGCGCCACAGCCAGCTGGCACCAAGCAGCGTAAGGCAGGCACTCCTGGGCGCGCAGCTCCCGGGCTAGCTGTGCGAACTGCTCCCCGGCCTCGGCCACGTTCGGCTTCCTCAAGAAGCGCTTCTTGAGCTTGTTGGACACCTGCCGGTAGCGTGCCAAGAAGTCCCCGGCCTCCGAACCTGGCCAAGCACCGCCACCCAAGGAGGACGCAGAGCCCGCAGCCATGTTGACCTGCTAGCCACGCCGCCTTACTTCCGGTTGAGGGAGGGCTGAGGAGAGCAGCTATGACTATCGCTCTGCTGCGTCTAGTCCACGCTAGGATCACAATTCATCACCTCCGCTTCCGCCTCAGTCGCCACAGCGCTCTGCTATAGTCACTGTGATGCGCGACGTGCTGTTGAAGGAGGGGTATGGATGGCTATATAAGCCAATCAACGGAGCCGGGCTGGGCGACAACCCCAGCAGGCCCCGTATGGAAATAAAAGTCTGTGGAGGCGGGGCTTGAGTGACGCATGTCGAAGGGGCGGGGCCCGGTGCCAGTCAAGAACGCACAGGTTTTCTCTACTGCCAGGCTTAGCATTGTATCTCTCACTTCCTCAAAAAACATGAGATATGACTAAGCAAACAGGACTGCCCCTGGCCTGGTGGGAGCCATTGCTTGCTTACAGCTTATTTACAACCATTACCAAAGGAGCCTCCTGGTAGTTTTGCTGACCATCAGAGGACGAATCATGTAAAAAACTAGCTTCGTGATCCTTTCATGGCCTTGATCCTCACCTGCCATGGTTAAGTTCACATCTGCATTCCCAACGAAAAGTCCACCCTTGCACATGGTTCCCTTCTCCTCTGTTGTCTCCTATGAGAAGAGCCATCTTTCTGAATCACCGGGCTAGGCTGGCCAATATCGGTTCAGAGCTAAGAGGGCATCTGTCATGTGTACCTTCACCCAGGTCCTCCAAGCCATTCAATGTTCCTCTCCCAAAGCAGCCTGCCTTCCACACCTACACCCCAACACTACTCTGTGTTCCTGCAACTAGGCCAGCCTCCCCCTCTGCCCCTGCTCCCACCTCATGCCTAAAGGAAAAGCTAGGGAACACAGCATGCAGACCACCCGCACCCCAGCGCCTGCCCCACTTCCCTTCCATATTCCTCTAACTACATCCACCAATCCTTGGACCCACCTTCCACTTCCACCTTGTTCCCTAGGAAGACTCTAGGAGAAACGAGCCTCTGGACCATCCGCACCTAATGACCTCCTACCCTCCATGTTCCTCCAACTAGGGCAGCCTCAGCCTCGGCCCCCATCTTTCAGTCCTAACTCGTGCCCAAAGAATAAGCTAGAAGAAACCAACCTGTGGGCCAATGACACAATTAACAACAGCAACAATAACAAAAATTTCTGAGCTCAAACTCCTAAGAAACAAAATATGTAAATGGAGCCAGGGAGACATGGCTCAGCAGGTAAAATGCTTGCTGAACAATCATGAGACTCTGAGTACAGATCCCCAGAAAGCCTTTTAAAAACCTCAGCACGGTGGTGGTGGTGGTGGGGGGGGGCTTTAGACACGACACTGATCAGTAGTTGAGAGCACTTGGTGCGCTTGCAGAAGACCTGAGTTCAAATCACCATACCCATCAGGTGGCCCACAATAACTCTACCTCAGGGGTCAGACACCCCTGTGGGCATCTGAATGCATGAGAACATACAGATCCACATAAGTAAAATAACCAAAATAAAACGCTAAAGAAAAATCTCAGCACAGCAGTGAGTGTGTGTATCAGCAGCACTAGGAGGCAGAGGCAGGTGGATCCCTGGAACACAATGCTCTAACAGCCTAGCCTAGATGATGAGCACCACTTGAGAGAGAGAGAGAGAGAGAGAGAGAGAGAGAGAGAGAGAGAGACAGACAGAGAGACAGAGAGACAGACAGAGAGAGAGAGAGAGAGAGAGAGAGAGAGAGAGAGAGGTAAAATAAACCAGATACCAGAAGTATCTCTGTCCCCATGCAACGGTCCATGTGTGTGCAAACACACAGACACACACACACAGACACACGCACACACACACACCTGTGTGCGCACACACACAGACACAGTGTACATGCACAAATGAATGCAAACATATATGCACCACACACAAAAGACATATTTATACACACACAACGTGTGCCTGCACATATGAATGCATATACACATGCACCACATACAAAGAGGAATATTTACACATGCAGAGACAGAGAGACAGAGAGACAGAGACAGAGAGAGACAGACACACACACACACACACACACACACACACACACAGAGAGAGAGAGAGAGAGAGAGAGAGAGAGAGAGAGAAGAACAGAATTCAACCAGGGGGACAGGAAACACTATGGTGAGTATCCATGTATGGTAAGGATAGGCAGAGTATCTCAAGTAGGAGACACTCAAAGCTGGAAATAGTACTAAAGTATATTATTATTACTATTAGTATTATTAGTAGTAGTATGGTTATTATTATTATTAAAGAAATAATACTAAAGGCTTACAGGTAGTTTGCACAAAGGGGGACGTTCTTCTAGACAATGTAAATTTTAGACAGTAAAATGATCCCAGCAGGAAAGCCCTCATTCACTCTGGAGGAATGCAATTCCACTTGGAGAAAATGGGAGAGGCTGAATGAACACAGCCTGTTTTCAATGCTCCTACACAACAGGGCACAATGAGACAAATGGCCCGGACTACACCTGGCCCCATGCAGGAACGCAGGTGATAGCACACCTCCACATGGCGTGGGTCCCTTTCTGTCTGAGAAGGGGTGAAAAGTCAGGAACACGTCAGAAAGAGAATGCAATTAAATGACTCATCCCAACAAGTCTGAAACAATTTCATGTTTATTAATACAAATGTTCCCAGATAAAGATTTCCCAGGGTATACATCCAGGAAATCACAGGACACGAGCTTTAACTGTACAGGAGACCTCATATGTCCCTGAGGATCACACGCTACATGCTCAATAAATTTCAAAAACAAAACATTCTCAGTTAAGTTTTTCTGACACCTCAGAGATGTGAACAAGGAATTTATAATCACTACAATTGCAGTGTCATGTCACCATAGATATAGGACATAATCACATCATGAGATCATGTCCTGGTGGATGAGCTTCTTTCTTCAAGGTGTTATGAGAACAACAGGGACAGAAGCGATGGTTGAACACCCCCGTTTTCTTCCTGCTGGTTTCCATGAACCTTGGAGTTATTAAACATCTAATTAATATTTGTGCAGATATGACATATATTTTAGGAAGAAAGATTCAATGCTCAAGTTGATGCCAACACTCCATTTAAAAAAACTATTCTACTTACAGTTTCTTCAGTAAGTTTCCTTTCCAAGTGGTCCATTTGTTTTCTGGCTTCCTCAACAATAGCTTTTCGGCGACAAGTCTTAATAGCCTGTAGATTCTAAAACCGAAAGTCATGTTTAATTAGAAGCCACCAGTTGTCATCTCAGCTTACAACTGCAAACAGTTGCAATTCAAAACCAGTATTTATTACAATAAATGGAATGGACAATAATTAATGTGAAGTAAAAGTATACTGTATATTATATGAAAATAAAAATATCCATCACAGAAATATGGATCTGCATTGCTGAGTACAATATTGCTATAAATGAAGATACAGAAATTTGTGTGATCGTGATGTTTGTGATCAGGACTGAAAATTCAACAATGAATGGATTAGGACACAAATCAAACCTGTTGCACTAAGCAGAGTGCCTTGCTGATACGTACCTGTAATTCCATCACTCCAAACTAGTGGCAGGAGGATCACTACAAGTTCAAGTAAAGCCACTACATAGTGAGTTCCAGGCTAGCCAGGGCTACATAAATACTGTCTATAAACAAACTCTTGTGAAATATGGTATAGAAACATTATGAAACTATTAAATGATTTCTTTCATAGTTCAGTAAACACAGAACCAGAACTTTAGCATGAGAATTGATGACCAACTTGCTGAGCTATGCAGGTGAAATGAAGCTTAATGCTTATGGCTCAGTAGAAAGATTAATATTTCAGTAGGAATAGAAAAGAGGCAGGAGTAGCATGACTGTATGGGGATGCTATAATATGCAATCGATATAATAACAAAATCTCATAGGCAGAATAGGGAATGCATACACATTGGCGTGGGTATGGGGAGGAAGGGGGAAAGGAAGAAAATATGAAGAAGTTAAAGATGATGACAGAGGAGAAGGAAGATGAGGGAGACAGAAAAGGTTGGAGGAAGACAGGGGATGGAGGAGATGCCTCAGTATTATCATACATAGAGAATGGAGAGTACTCAGGAAGCACAGCCCTGACTGAGGATCAGACTAAGAGCTACCTCAAACCTGCAGTCTGATTTTGGAATGCTCCCCCCACCCCCAACAAGGACAATAGCCTGATACCCACGACTATAGCTCTGAAGCACTTCAAAATAGCTGTTCTGCATACATGTATCCCAGTGTACATCAGGGATTACAAAACATGGAATAAATTATTTTGACTCGGCTGGTTGGTATATCAATTAGGTTGGATAAAGGAAATGTAACAGGAACACAAGGCATTAAACAACAACTCAGAAAATGAATGTGAGCATACAACAGTTAATTAATTCCAGAGTAATTATATAAATGTATTTGGCCAAGTTCAATGAGGCTGAGAAGAATTTGATAGGATGCACTTAAAACAGTAGATAATTCTTAATATACTCTTATCTTCACTTATTGTTTTGCTTCATCCTGCTTACAGGCTTTGTCTTACCATTCTAATTGTCCACGGGGGAAAAATATAATTATACTTCAATAATGCAAAGAGCAAAAGGAGTCAGGAAACAAAGGATGTAGAGACTTCCTCCATTGATTTGTCACTGAAAGAAATCTGATTATGGAAGAAAGCCAGGCTATAAAAATCAGTAATTCCCCCCAAAACGGTAATTAGAACTTTGGGTAATGTTACCAATGTACCAACTCCTGCTTTGAAAGGAACCCACAACCACGAATAAATTCTGAAAAGAGACACTCACTTAGTAGTTTGGTTTACCTGACATGGCAACACTAAGAAAAAGAACGAAGAAGTTTAAAGTTATAAGCACTATATATGAACCCCAGTATTTTTATTTCCCCTCTCAACCAGATGTCCAACACACCTTCAAGTGCCGATCACATAACTCCTTAAATTCTTCTATTTTCTGCATATGAATAATTTGAAATTGTTGAAAAAGCTTTTGTTGCTCATCAAGTATATCCTACAAACATAAAGCGATATATAACATTTCATTAAAATGAACAGCTTATCAAAATTACTTCAATATTTCATTTAGACACGACAGTTTGAAACAAGTATTTCTGACATTCTGAAATTTCATTCACTTAATATGAAGGGAACTCTAGGGTAGTAAGGCAGGAGTGGGTGGGCGGGGGAGCACCCTCATAGAAGCAGGGTGGAGGGAGTGGGAAACCGGGAAGGGGGATAACATTTGAAATATAAATAAATAAAATATCCAATAAAATTTTAAAAAAATAAAAAAATACGAATATTGTTTTATATGGTACTCAAAACATTGCTATTAGTTCCTGACGACTTGAAAACCTACCTACTAGAGCGAGGCCTCCAAATCTGCTGGACCCTCTGTATTTTTAGAAACTACCTTGAGTTGTCCCCATCATTTGTCACTACCCACATAGGGACCCAGTCCATTTTGTCCTTTCCAGTAGGAGTAGAGCACACAGGGCCACGCTAACAGGGTTATATTCTATAAGACTGACGACAGTCACTGCCCTGTGCCAACAGAAGGATACACATCTAAAAGAAACTTTTGAAAGAATTCTTGCAGATGCGGACTTTTTCTCTCCTTCCCCTCCCAAGAAACTAAGGCCCAGATGTAAATTATTTTTCTGAGTTAGCATAACTAGCAAGAAACTGGACCGTGACTGCGATCCAATTGGTGGGATTCCAGAGTCCGTGCGCCTGACCCGAGCTGGGCTGGACAGCATCTCCATATCCCTCAGTATTCCCCCTTTCTGCTTCCCCATCCTTGGAAGTCAGGATCTCAGGTGGGCAGCTCCATCCTCCACCAGGGAGAGAGAGAGAGTCCCCAGAGACAGCACTGAGTCCAGTACCTGTCCCCCACACCCCATTCTCATCTCCAGGATAGAGGTGACTCAGTCACCCTCACAGGCCCATCACTGCATGGGAACATGTCCCTCCTCTCCTCTGGGACGCCCCCCCACCCCCCCCCCCGGTCTGAACTGCAACCACTGACAGCTAAGTCTCCTCCTGCTCTGCCACAGCCACCTGAACTGCTCTCACTCTGCACCCCTGATCACAGCGTCAGAAGGCTTCTTGGGGCCCTCCTACTCTTTGGCATCTGCACTGCGTGGATCCTGAAGGGTCCCCTCTCGGGGTACAATCCCATTCCTTCCCCTGCACTCTGCAGACAGTACCTGCTCACCGACCCTCGACCCTCCGCAGGCACCACCACCTGTACCATGTCGGCTCCTAAGCCATCATTAATTACCCTCTAATTACCCTCGTCATCTATCCTCAGGGGGGGGGGGGGGGCGGGGGGGGGGGGGGGGGGGGGGGGGTGGGGGTGGGGGGTAGGTGGAGACCTCAAACAATTGAGGGAGGATGGCCAGTCTCTCCTCACCACATCAACCACCCTCCTTGTCTCCCTGAGCTCATGTCCTGTCCCTTCCCTCCACACCTGCTGCAGGAAGCCTCTGTTACTACCTCTGATGCTGACAAATACTCACAGAGAGTCTTTCAGTATATTTCTTGATTTGGTCTACATCTATATTCCACATCACAACCAAAGTCAAAAACTGATGAGAATAGTCTTGATAAAGTTTCTGCCTGTAAAAGACAACAGTGGCTACTGTGACATTCCTTCTCGACAGGAAGAAAGCGCATTCAAACAAAGCACGACTGACTTGTCCTCACTAAAGATACAGATGGAAGACTGGGAAAGGGCATCTAAAATATTCTGACAGGGAAATGGGAAATGAGGTGAACTATGTGGTTTTATACTAACAGTTTCTGTTTCTCATTGGCTTAGAAAGGAGTCACTTCAAATACCTTAGGTTTGTAAAACTTAGGGGGAATTATAATTAGTAGTTGATTAACAGTTCACAAGTATTCATCTTCCTGACAAGCATAGCTTCTCCTTTATTTTCTCCTTCTGAAGAAGTGGTTCTGTGAGGATGCACATCCATACCTATCAGAGAGTATCTGCAGAGGCCTACCCACCTTTCCTCACTTTAAGGCAGTGCATATTTTTGCATATTTGTAATTTACTAAAGGGTCAACTTTGTTCCATAAATGTATAGATTACTCTTCTATAAGATTTATCTCTTTTTTCCCTTATGATTGAGTATCTGTTATATGGAATGTGTTTTGAGATATTCAATGTTAACCCAGGTATCACATTTGAGGGTGGCACACAAATTCTTTATGGTGAATAAATTCAAATATTTTAAATTGATAAGACAAAAAAAAAAAAAGGTCACCTTTACTGACAGCTAAGCAATACGGCTTATTCCGGTTATAATGGTAGCATAGGCTGAAAGGAGCTATTTTCTATAGAAAACCCAAGCCATATGAAGCTTTCACTAGATGTTCCAATAGACAGAAAATATCAGCTAGTCCTTAGCCACTGGCTTATTCCCGAGTACTAAGAAACTTATGAAATAGGAAAGCCAAGAGTCTTACCTTCGCTCATGCTGGACTTTCAAGAAGTGGTCAATTTTCCACTCAATGTTTTGGACAGCATTACTTACATTCAGCACATACTTTCTCTTCCTTTCATTTAGAGACTTCTTACTAGGCCCTGTATTGAAAATCCTTATAAATATTTAGTTAATTTAATAAGGTAAATATTACTGCACTCCTGTTAGAAAAATCTTTGAGACCAACATATAGCCACTTCTTTAAAAGCCAAGGGTATTCCACTCCTTCTTAATAGTGGAAATTTAGAGCAGCTACCACTGTAATTTGAAAAACTGATATTTGTACCTTAAATGTAAAACATAAAGAGATTTTCCAAAATGTTCAAAACTATTTTCAAAAGTGTTGTTTAATTTCTCTGTAAAAAAAATAATTTAAAGTCTAAGTTTAATCAATGTACAAAGTATCTTCCAGTTCAAGGACACATTAAACAGAACTGTTGGGCTGATTTATGAAAAATGTGAGGGTATTCCATTTACATAGTCTTCAAATGTTCAGAGATTATTGCATGGTGAGATGAAATACTGTATTTAATGTAGTTGTTGAGGTTTTTAGAAAAATATAACAGAAGTCTAGACAGTTTGAATAGTTTAAGGAACGAAATGAACTGACTCATGGATAACACTATTGCCAATCTGAGGATGGACCTTGAGCATACTAGGCAAGTGTTTTTCTACTTAGCTAAAACCCTATTATAAATCCTGTACAATTTCTAAATTGAGGTCTAATATATCAAAAACTCTAAATTAGTTCAACCTTTTCTGAGTTTGACCTTTAACACAGATCATCTGACTAATATCTGACACAGCACGCAGATCAGAGACAGACTCATTCTGATTATACAGTGCTCACATATTAACATTTAACTTAAACTCTGCATTGCATGTGCTATTCATACAATGTAAACAAACAGTAGTGAGCTGTTTCAGAGTCCTTGGTCCTCACTACCCCACCACACAACAAAAAAATGAGATAAGCGCTTACAATGACTGATATTTAAAAATAAAATACAAAAAAATTATAGATAATTTCATCCACTTTTCTAAGATTTCACAGTATATAAATAAACAAAGTGAAACAAACAAACAAACAAACAAAACCCCACCGTTTTTTAGACATGGTGGTACAGGCCTTTAATCTAACCCAGCACTTACAAGGCATAGGCGGATGGATCCCTGTGAATCGACAGGCCAGCCTGGTCTGATACTGAGTTAGAAGTCAGCCAGGGCTACATGGTAAAACCCTGTCTCAAAAGCAAAGCAAAGCAAAGCAAAGCAAAGCAAAGCAAAGCAAAGCAAAGCAAAGCAAAGCAAAGCAAAGCAAAGCAAAGCAAACCAAACCAAACCAAACCAAACCAAACCAAACCAAACCAAACCAAACAAAACAAAACAAAACAAAAAACAAAACAAAGAAACTACCACCATTTGTAAGTATAATAATCCTCACCTCAACTGCACAATCAAAATCTCTCAAGTGAACTAGTAAAGAGCACTGTAGCAGGGAGTAAACAAGAACAAGTTATGAAACACACTTCTATTACCTACTGTTGAGTCATATTGCCTGGCATCGAAGCACTTTAGTTTTAAACAACTTTCTAAAACTACTAATGGTTCCTAAAGACACAGCAGGATTTTTTGATTTTTTTGCCATCATTTTCTGTATTTTTAGCCTGAAAGCAATCCTACTGGCTTTGGATTCAATGTAGATAAAACACCATGTTTCTTGTGGGAAGGAGTGTCCTCTGTCTCAGAATTTACACAGAATACGTGTTACAAGAGCAGAAGTGTGCTTTTCTGAATTACATTACCAACAATGAAAATTCCTTTAACATATCACCTGGCTTTGGTCCACCTGTTTCATGGGAAGAACTGCTTTCCCCACCAGTTTCAAGGGCCGGATTGTTTCCTACATTGAATAGAAAAAAAGAAATAACTTTCAAGTTATGTCTGCCATTTTGATCATCCTACACGAAGAAATATGTGCACTAGGGGTTCATGCTAGATGCATACATCAAAGTTTTTAGAACACATATAAGCTGAATCATGTCTGTATAGGTAAGATACAATTAAGGAGACATTGGGGACAATTATGTACAAGGCCTCCAGTTTCAAATCATTGTAAACCATGCCCTTACTATGAGACATGTTGGCACAGGCCAGGAGAAGCTCTATATGATCCTTGTAGCTCCACTAAGGATAAGAAAAACACCTGGGAACCATTAAGTCCCACAAACACATTATGAAAATAGTTTTCATGTTTGAAATGCCATGTGAGTCCCAAGAAATTACATGTGCTCCACCTAAATGCATCAGACTATACTTTGGGGACAGGGCAGAAACTATGTTGTAGGCATCCTGACTTTTTGTGTTTTGTGACAAGGTCTTATGTAGTCTAATTGCCATGTAGGTGAAAATAACCCTGGGCTCCAATCTTCGTGATTCCACCTCCTGAGGAGTCGAGGCTTGGGACACCACATCTGGTGTTAACCATTGCTGGCAGCTTCTTGCATGTTACATTCTCAGAGCCTCCTCCCTCACCCCCACCCTGTCCTTGTTTTTACCTGGATTATTTTCATGTAGTTGCTGTAAATCATCAGATGGCAGATCAGGAGTCACCTTTGGTTGCTCGGGAGGTCTGCCCTTGATTTTGGATGCCATGACTGTAGTCTATGCTAGACAGGAATCCTGAACATTGTATGTGCAAGGACACATTAAAGATACAAGGAAGAGTTAAATGAAAGCCACAGCAACAGGTATCAGGTTTCCACAGAGTTGGTCCTGAGTGTCCCTTTCTACTTGTGCTGGAGAAACAGGAAGGGATCGGAAAACAGAACTAAACAAAACAAAAACAACAAACAATCCCCGCCCCCAACCCTGCAAGTATGTCCGGTCCCAGCCCCTCAGTCCCATCCTTCCCATGCCAAGGGTAAAATGGGAGCTTACCCTACTCCCCGACCCCCGAACGTTAGTCCCCTCTGCTCCTCACTGCTCATGGAACACAAGCCAAGGTCCCAGCCCCTCTTTGCGGATACTTGGTGCTAGTGTCTAGTCAGAAACACCATCAATGTATGAAAATGAACGGTTTCTGCCTGGAGGCGGCACTTTCGGTTCAGAGCTGTACTCACCAAAGGTGCACCTCAGGGCACCCAGAGTCCCAGAAAGCTAGCGACAGGCAAAGGGTTTTGGATTGTAAGTACGCACTTCACCTACCACACTCCGCACTCACTCTCCCGCTCAGTCCTCCCAGGGCCTTTAGCCCTCAGGTCCCTTTCCCGACTACCCTCGGGGTCTCGTCCAGTCCTAGGTTGAAGCGAGACTCCAGACCATAACTTCACACGTTAGCCTGGTTCTCACTTCCTCTCACTCCCCAATCCCCAACGGCCTTGAATCAACTCTAGCCTCACTCCAATTACCACAGGGTCCTTTACCACAGCGTTCGGGTCGGCACTTCTGAGTCACCTTCCTCGGTCACTGCCTCACCACAATCTCCTCAGGACCCTTTCCCCGCACAGTAAAAAGCCGCAAGTTGGTTAGGCCCCGCCTTCCAGCGCATACGCCTCTCTGATTGGCTGGAACAGTGCGCATGCACTTGAGGCTGACTTGACTTCGCCTGCTCAACCCCAGGCCCCAGTTGAGGTGTTACGCGCTATTGCTGTATTCTTATATGCCTATTGCCCACCAGGTTCTCTGTAACAAGTCTTCACAGACTCTCGGTTTGGCAAATGATCCAAGGACAAGGAATACAACAAGACTAGCCCACGGCCCACACTTCCAGAATTCTGTATTGATAAGTGCGGCAGTACCTGTCTCTTGCATCCTCCTTTAATCCACACTTCCTGCCAGAAGAATAGCTTTCCCGTTTAGTCCTCCTGTCTTAAAAGTCCCTTTCCTGAACTGGAGAGATGACCCAGTAGTTAGGAGCACCTGTAGCTCTTACATAGAACGCGGGTTCAGTTCCTGGCACCCACACGGCTGCTGGAAATAATCTGTAACTCACGTTCCAGGAGATCCATGCCTCTTCTACACTCCTCAGGTTCCTGCATACATGTGGTGCACATACATTTTTGCTCAGGTATACATAAAATAAATTCTTTTTAAAAAGGAAGAAAGAAAAAGCACTGGTTGATATATTTATTAAAAGATAAAGATAAAGAGAGGGGAGATATGTTCTATGGAGGTGTGGTGAGATACGGGATAAGGGGGTGCTTCAACGGGTCCATGATGAGGAGGCATCCCTTCCCCCTGAGGGACCAGCCACATGATGGTATAGTATAGAATAGAGTTTATTCAGTACATGGAGGAGAGAGAGAGAGAGAGAGAGAGAGAGAGAGAGAGAGAGAGAGAGAGAGAGAGAGGAATGTGGAGACGGGGAAGGAAAGGGAAGAGCAGAAGAGAAGCAAGAGCAAGAGAGAAAGAGGAGGGGGCAAGCAGCCCCTTTTATAATGGGTCAGGCATACTGAGCTGTTGCAGAGCTTACCTGGCTGTTGCCAGGTAACTGTGGGGCAGAGTTTAGACAAAAGGCTGGTTACTTGTGGGAAGGTGAGAACAGGCTTGCCTGAGTCAGTATATCAGATTGCAACCTTTCTGTAACCTCTAATAATATTGAGTTGTTTTCTTCTGTTATGATTGGTACCCACTTGCTCTTCCTTTACATTAAAAGGTCAATGTGGGTGAATTGACTCTTCTTCAACTTAAGAACTTATGTGCCTATCGAATGGCTAATATTTAAAATACATAAAAGAGATCAAGAAAACAGACAACCCAATGGTACAGATCTAAACAGAGAATTCTCACTGGAGGAAACTCAAATGGCTGAGAAGTGCTTAAATGTTCAATATCCTTAACCATCTGGGAAATGTAAATCAAAATAACCCTGAGATTCCATCTTACATCTGTCAGAATGGCTAAGATCAAACACTCAAGTGACAGCTCATGCTGGGGAGGATGTGGAGCAAGGGGAACACTCCTCCATTGCTGGTGGATTGTAAACTTGGGAATAAATCTACCTCAAGATCCAGCTAGACCACTTCTTGGCATATACACAAAGAATGCTCCATTCTACCACAGAGATAATTGCCCATCCATGTTTATTGCTGCTCTCTATATAATAGTGAGTGCTTGAAAAGAGCCTGGTGATGTTTCTCAATATAAGAATGTATAAATAAAACATGAAACATTTATACAATTGATTATTACTCAGCCTTTAAAAAACGAAATCATAAAATTCACAAGTAAATTGATGCATCTAGGAAAAAATCATCCTATGTGAGGTATCCCAGACCCAGAAAGACTAATATGATCTATATTTAGTTAAATGTGGATATTAGCTGCTAAATTAATGACAACCAAGCCACAACTCATAGAACCACGGAGTTTATGTATAGAGTAAGGGACTTGGGGAGTACAGACAGATCTCAATAGGAAAGGAAAATAAAATTAATAGTCATAGATGGATTCAGGGGCTGGAATTGGGGGATCAAGTGGGGAGGAGTAGGAGAGGGGGTGTAGGAGGGAACGTGGGAAGAGATAACTCTAATTAAGGGCCATTTGAGGGGGTAGTATGGAAAACTAATAGAGTAGATGCTTCCTAAAATATATACATATATGAAAGAGATCAAATGAAATCACCAAATAATGTAGGAGACAGAGCCCCATCTGAACATCTCTTGTCACCAAATGAAGCTTCCAGTCACAAGATTATGTTACATCCAAGTGAGTTGTTGGACAAAGGGGTCTTATGGAAATCCCCAAACAACCCAATCTGTTGCCAAGACTAAATAGGTTGCTTTCCACAAACTGATAGCAAGACCCCTCTGCTGAAGACAATACCTACACAACTCATTGAACATGGAGAAGTCGAGTTGGTGCCTACCTAGAGCCTTCTTCACTTCTATATTCTAGTGTCTTCAGTACAGAAAGGTACTCTGCACACTACCAAAGAAGAAATGTAAACACCAACCCTGCACACTACTAAAAGAAATGTACACATCAACCCAGCCACAAACCCTTTGATCTACAGTGGTGTCCTACCTACAAGATACACTAGGGCAATGGTGGCACAAAGCCTGAGGAAATAACCAACTAATATATGACTTGACTTAAGGCCCCACTCCACAAGATGGTCCCATACCTGACATTGCTTGGGTGACCAAAGACTTGAGACTAGATAGTCTAGAGAGACTAGATAGCCCAGAGACCTAGGGTAAAAGTCAACCAACAACAAACAAAACAAAACAAAACAAAACAAAACAAAACAAAACACAAAAGACACACACAACGAAAAACATCAATAAAGGCTTTACTCATAGATTAGTGTCTTGCTCAGCCATCATCAGAAAAATTTCCTCCTGCAGAAGATGGGAACAAATACAGAGACCCACAGCCAGACAACATATAGAGTGAGAGGCCCTGGAACACTCAGTCCTAAATGGGATGTCTTCATCAAATCCCGCCCCCACCCCTTGGGGCTTAGGGAATTTTGTGGACGATGGGGCAGAAAGACTGTAAGAGCCAGAGGCTCAGGATGGAGGACACCAAGATAAGAAGGCCCTCGAAATCAGTATGATCAAAGCTCATACGATCTTGCAAAGATGGAGGCAGCATACATAGGGGCTGCACCAGGTCTTCTGTGTATATATGTTCTGGCTTTCAGTTTAGTGTATTTATAGTATTCCTGAATGTGTGAACATGTGGGTCTCTGACTCTTGTGCTTCCCTTGGGCTCTTTTCCTTTTGTTTGTTTGTTTTCTATTATGTAATATTTTTGTTTTATCTTTATATATTTTATATATTTTTCCATAGGTACCAAAGTAGCTTTGACTATGCTAAGCTATTTAATAATCAGCATTTCTGAAGTGGAAAAATTAATATTCTTCAGCATGTGAAGGCATGTCCAAATGAAAATAATAATTAACTACATCTACTTGATATGTTTCTGATTCATATTTTTTTGTTTTTTGGTTTTTTTTTTTTTGTTTGTTTGTTTGTTTGAGACAGGGTTTCCTCTGTGTAGTCCTGGTTTTCCTGGAACTCACTTTGTAGACCAGGCTGGCCTCGAACTCAGAAATCCGCCTGCCTCTGCCTCCCAAGTGCTGGGATTACAGGCGTGTGCCACCACCGCCCGGCCTGATTCATATTATTTAATACCCTCCTTAATAGTTAGTAATCTTGACATTAGCAATTAGTTCATTAGTCCATAAGAAGAAAATTTTCTGGCTACAATTATTATCTCTCTTGAGTTCATATTGATCAACTTAAGTTACAGGAATATAAAATTAGTGGAAGCCAAAGCCCCTAAGGGTATGTATTCCAACACCATTCTGTTTGAGGAGGTCTTTTATATTTGAGTCCCAATCCAAGCTTGCCTACATTCTAGTCTTTATGATTGGACATGTACAACTTTTATAAGTCTGTTTCTTTTTCTGCAAAATTAAGAAAATAGAGTTTAATTCTCAGGGTTATTGAAAGAATACATATCTATTGTGGTAAATCTCCAACCCAAATATGTCCGGCCAATAAAAACACATCTCAATTAATATGAATACAAGCTGCATGCCTAGATTGGGCAGATCCACCACTACACTACCATCTTCCCCATCTATGAGACCCCTTAGAACTTGTAGTTTCTCCAGGCCACGTGCTTCGGCTCCGCTTCCCTTCCACCTCCTCCATCGTCCTCTCTCTCTTCTCTACTCTCCCAAAACCTTCAGCTCCACCTTCCCCTCTTCTGCTTCTCCTCTCTTCCTCTCCCAAAACCTTCTTCTGCTTCTCCTCTCTTCCTCTTACAAATCCTCTTTTTCTCCTTCTCACCCAAACCTTCTTTTCCTCCTCCTTGACCTCTCTTTCTCTCCTTCTCTCCCAAAACTTCCTCCTCCTCCTCCTCCTCCTCCTCCTCCTCCTCCTCCTCCTCTCTTTCACTCCTCCTGCCCAATCACCAGCTCTAGCCTTTATTTCTAAATTAAGGTGGGAAGCAGGTTCACAGGAAATCACCTGAGTGGTGACTCATTCCTTGTCCGCAGCCCCTCCCAGGAGAACGGAATAAGCATCAAATACAATTAGCACCACGGCTACCACACAACACCTATCTTATACAATTATCTAACAGAGATGGTCCTTTCCTATACTAAGTCTGAAAAGCTGCTGTTAAGTCAAAGGATACTGTTATTAAGACAAAATGACAGCCTACAGATTGCTTAAAAGTCAGCACCCCTGACTTTTCAGTTAGCCGGGCGGTGGTGGCGCACGCCTTTAATCCCAGCACTTGGGAGGCAGAGGCAGGCAGATTTCTGAGTTCGAGGCCAGCCTGGTCAACAGAGTGAATTCCAGGACAGCCAGGGCTACACAGAGAAACCCTGTCTCGAAAAACCAAAAACAAACAAACAAACAAACAAAAATCAGCACCCCTGAAAATAGCTTCTAATTACCCTCTCCCACTACTTCTAGCAGCACTTTTTTGATTTGTTATTTTACATGCTCCACATTTTATCTTCTGTCTCTCTCTACAAATTGATAAGATTTATAGTCTGGTTCTGAGTATGTGTGAATCCTTCAAATCAACAGAATACTTGGAAAATGCTTAAAATTAAACAATATTTACAAAATGAAGTTGTGGGTCTCTCAATGAGTAACAAAGCCATGAAAGTCCGTTTTGTATAGTGTTTTCAGCTCTTGATTTTTATTTTCAATTCTTTGCCAATCTACACCTGACTGTGTGCCTGATGTCTTGTAGAGACCCAATTCCTGTTTTTGCCTTCCCATGTGGAAACTGGGTATTCCAACCTCATCACTCCAGAATGTGTACTTCCACATTAATTAGTACATTTAGTTTGTGGAGATATTTTTGGATGTACGATATATATGTGTGTATGTTAAGTGAAATATTTAAAAAGAAGAACCTGCATGTTCCTGTGCTTGTGCCTCTGCCCAGACAGCCTTGCTGGCCATGCACTGGCAGGCAATGGCCGACCTGTTTTTCTCTCTCACTTTCATGCAGAGACTCTCACTCAGAACTCCACAATCTCTCCACCTAGCTCGTTTTGTTCCCACTGGCATGTCGCTATCATGCCAACCCCTTGCTTCAAATTCCCCACGGCCTTTGTGGTGCACATCTGGTGAACCCATACTTTGCCGCCCACCTTTCTCTCTTGAACCCAGACGAGCCCCTGAGTGAAGGAAAACGCAACACAAACTTAGTTCAGAAAGAACTGTAACTCAATCTCTGGGTGCAACAACTAAAACCTAATCTTGTAAGCCTTATTAAAATCTGAGTCATCTGGCGGCGGATCCTTGCGGATCTGCCATGATACTGGGAAACTCTAGCAGCTACATCTAACCCCTCTGCTGTTCCAGCTCCAAAAGGAACTAATTCTCCTTCCTCTCTTCCTCTGTCCAACCCAGAAGTCCCGCCTACTCACCCAGTGATTAGATCCTTTATTCATTAGGGGATTGGTTCACAAGAACAGTACCAGGCCCATCCACAACATATGCATGTTTCTTTGTATATGCTGTGTGTGCATCTTGTGGGAGAACATATGTGAACTATGGCCCACATGTGGTCAGAAGACAACTTTGCCTTCCATCTTATTTAAGACCGCCTTTTTGTTGTTCACTTCTGTATATGTCAGAATAGATGGTCCATGAGCTTCTGGGAAAGCTCCTTTCTCTATCTTACATCTTACAACAGGAGTGATTCGATTGCAGATGCATGCTACCATACTCAGCTTTGCATGAGTTTTGGGTATCCAAACTTGTGTTCATGTTTGTGAAGCAAGTACTTTGCCCATGTCCCCAGGTCATGTTTAGTTTATTTTTTAAAAGTCCTCCTGTTTTTTTAAAAGTCCATGATAATATGAAATAGTACATTGTTTCTACTACCCTGGAGACCCTGGTATCATTCAGCCAACTTCTACATTTTTTTTCCACATGCTGTTGCTATGTTTGTCTTTGTGCATTTCAAGAAATATACAGATTAAATTCTGAAGGTTTATGGGTACTTTTTGAAAAAGAAAACAAGATACTGTACTGGTTTGAATGAGAATGGCCTCCATATACTCATAGTTTTGAATATTTGGTCATTAGGTAGTGGCAATATTTGAAAGGATAAACAGGTGTGGTCTTCGTGGAATAGATGTGGCCTTGTTGTTACATAAAGTAAACCAGATTCAGGTTTACTTTGAACAGAAAGTGTGTCACTTGGGGTGTGCTTTGAGGTCACAGGAGCTCGACACAGGCCTTGTGTAGCATTTACTTCTGGTGCCTGCAGATCCAGATGCAGAACTCTCAGCTTACCTCTCCAGCTCCATATTTGCCTGCATGCTACCATGCTTCCCACCATGCTGATAATGGACTAAACCTTCCAAACCATAAGCAACACCTCCCCCCTATTAAATGCGTTCTCTCTTAAGTTGCTATGGTCATGGTGTCTCTTTACAGCAACAAAACATTGACTAAGACATACCACATTAAGAAATTAGTTTCATTGAGGCATTTTCTAAATCCTTTGTTCTTATTCATCTTTCCTTCCTTGCTGGTCACCATCAACCCCTGATCTTCAAGCTGTTCCCCTTCTTTTCCCCAATAGTCTTTCCCATGTATTCCATTGCCTCTCACTTTCCCCCAACACTTTTCTTTTACCTCAAATGGTCTCATTTCTAGTTTAATGACCTACAGACATGTATATGTGTGCACACACAAGACACAGAAACACATATATGCAAATATAAATAGGTTATACATATGGAAAATGTGGCTTTTGAATATGGTTTATTTTGTGAAAAGAATGACTTCCAGTTCTATCAATTTTTCTGGAAATGTTACATTTGTTTTCCTTCTCGATAACTAAAATTGCATTATGTTTTAACACATTTTTATCCATTAAACTGTTGATTGATATCTATGCTGGTTCCAGCTTGTAGCTAATGTCATTAATGTAGCAATGAACATTTATGTGCAAATATTTCTGTGGTGGTAGGACTTAGAGTCCTTTAGATGGATACTCAGGTGTCATGGTGGAACTCTAGTAGAATTATTTTATCGAGGGGAAACATTAGACTGAAATCGTTTTTCACTGTGTCTAAAACAAACATCAGAATGGATACTTATTTTCTAGAAGTACTTTGACCGTGAAGAAATTATTATAGAAAACAGCGATTATTTTCTGTTATCTACAGAGTTGTTTTTCTGAAGGGGCTTTATAGACTTTGTGTAAGTTGGGTTACAAGACTGCCCTGGCACAACTGGAATGTTTTGCATTATTGGGTACTGCAAACAGTGCACAATAAGGATTAATGTTGCAAGGCTATAATGTTTTCCTTCAGGAAACATGTAGATTAGATTAGGGGCTTTGGTATGAAGAACTTGTTCTATCCCCCCACCCAACAACTTTTGTGTAACAATCAATAAATATGCTTTCGTGTAGCTGTTTGAGGTTCACTTCATTGAACCTGTTCCTTGCTGGTGGCTGATGCTTAATTACATTCTGGAGTGACCCTCTTTATTCAATCAACCCACGTAATTCAGAATATAAACAAAGTATCATATTTCTGGGTCCCGTGACAGAGATATTTGTATATTTTTTTTACAAAAACATTCGTACCAACTTTCAAAGTGGATATACCAGCTTAAGTGGTGAACAGTAGTGTATATATGGTCCTCTTTTCCTTCATTTTCATCATCATATGTTGTCATTTATCATTTTTTCCTTTTTGTTCAGGTGACATATCCATTAACAACATAGACCACCAATAGCAGAAGAATCTGGGATAGGCTATCCAACAATAACCTTTAGAACAAAGGAAAGTCCTTGTCTTTATAGACTTTAAAAGGGATGGTGTCTGACTAGGCATAGGACCTTACTATAAGGAGTATGTATTTTGGGGCTGCTACATGCCAGGAGCTTAGCAAAGGTATTACATAGGATACATGGCCATTAATCTGATTACCTTGAACCTGGGTGGCAGGAAGCTGATCTTGATGTCTTACCTTATCTGAGAACTTATTTCCAATACCTGGTAATGAGAAAAAGGCTGCAGAGGGGTATAGCTAACACACTCTGCAACAGCAGCATCTGTGACCTGGCTTTTCTTTTTTGCCTACTTCCTTCTGAATTGGAATGTTTTCAAGCCATCTTCCCTCTTCATCTCCTGACAATTGATCAGTTGCTGATTCTTGAGTCATGAGCTGGTATTTGTATTCACTAAAAAGAGGTGATCCACGTGAGTCTGTGTAGAATCTGGTTGGAGTGAATGAACAGGCAGATTAGAAAAGGGTCGGAGATACAAGAATCAAAATAGTTAATGGAGTGACAACAGATATGATCAAGGAAATCTATAAGGAAACCATCTGTCTTGACTCTAATGTCTGTTGTCTGATTCTTGAGGCATAGTCAATAGTTTCTTTGTTGTGTGTTTGACCAGATTGTGCTGATTTTCACAGAAACAACATTTATCTTTCCAAATAAAGATGAAATCCCATTTTTCTGATGTCTAGACATCTATCTAGCTTTCTCCTATTTTGGAGTTTGCCTGCTGCTAAGTGTTGGGTTTCAGACGCTGGACAAACAGCTGAGGTGCACATTTAACATACTAAAGTGGACCTGGCCTCCAGGTTCTCCCAGCATCTGTCAGTCCCTACCTGGTATACCCTGCCCTCTACCCTGAACTTTTTAGACCAGGGGCTGGGATTCCCTTCCCCCAGAGGCACTTTCCTATATAAGCCAGACATTTTAGCCTCTCTTCCCTTCTTTCTTCTCTCCCTCTCTTTGTGTGCATGCTATCCCTTTCTCTTCTCCCTCCCATCTGTCTCCCTCCTCATGGTGACTTTTCCTGGCTTCTTTCCTTAGGACCAGTGAACACAAGTGGGTTGCCAATAAACCTGCCTTTATGTATACTCTAATCTAGCTTGAATTGACTCATTTTACTGGTAAAGAAATAACTTATCACTAAGGAGTCTTGTAGTGGTAATGTATAGTAAAGCCTTTTTGTCCGGCTTTGAGTAAAATGTTTCAGCGAATCTTCGGATCAATTAGTAGAGGCTGGGAAATTGTTTTGAGACTGTTTGAACCTTGAAGAAGCATTGCCTCCTAGAGAAGCTGTACTTGGTGCTACGTGAGAGGTCGCAGCTGCACTAATCTTGGTCCTAAGACACTCCTGGCAAACCTGGAGTTCTTACTTTTGATTACATCTAACCATGGCCAAAGGGTATTGAGATTGTGTGGGTTGCCTGCTCTCATGGGCAGCAAGGGCAAGGTAACTTTGGTAGCTAGAACTATTCCCAGCTACAATTAACATCGTATGATATCTGAATAAAGTGACTGGGGTGAGATAGCTAGGTGTCAGTCTTTTCAAGAGGACTGAACCCCTCTGTTCCTTTGGAAAATGAAGGCTTAGCATCTTAGTGAGCTTCTCTCTCTACTGCAACACCTATGCCTGACATCAATGAACAGAGTCTATTGAATCATGGATTTTTATCAGACTTTAGGAGCTTTTATTGTGGCTTGGAGTAAAGAATAATAGTTTGCAGGGATGTTAAACTCTACTAGTTTTCTCTATGTTTTGATACAGAAGCATCGGAGGCAGGGGAATAGTCTTAGTCAGGTATAGTTTGGGTATGAGTTCGTGAGGCTTAATAGGCTATCCTAGTTAGAGCACAGAAGACAGCAGCACTGCGTGCAACATGGACTATGCAGGGCCAGTTCAAGAGACTCAGAGAAGAACAATAGCATCTGCTGTGGAGACCATTCGTGATACATTGGCAAAGAATGTCACAGTTTTCTGCCCTTGTCCAAAAAAATGTACCAGAGGATAAACTGGGGAGTTTTAGACTAACAGCCTTGCCAGAGGAGATTTCAAGGTAATCTAGTATTGACTGTGATATGTCATTAGTGATCATTGGTATACAAATCTACAAGGAAAAGGAGCAAGTAGGACTAAAAGAGATATAAAATGTACAGTTTGAGGAGAAAAAGAACACCAAGAAATTTAGTGTTAGAGCCAACAAGTCCTGTGCTAAGGGAGGTAAGAAGTCTTTGTTGTTATTGTTGTTGTTGTGTTGCATGAAATATAAAAAGAGCAACCCGCACTAGCGCTGGCTATGCTTCCCCACCCCCAAGGTCTCCATGGTCCCCATGCATCATCCACCCCACCTGTTGTTCTCTTGTGTGGAACCTGCTCACATTCCCAGCCATCCGTCCTGTGGTCAGCTGTCACAGATCCCCTTAACCCGGTAAAATCAAAACTCTAGAGACTTGTAATTTATCAGCCAGATTTATATCAGTAAATCTCACCCCACAAAATGCCCACACAGTGAACTCAGAGAGAATTGGTATTGATACAAGCTGCCCACCTAGACAAGACAAACTCTCCTGTAATTTATCCATCCCTTATAAGATATTCATAGCTACCTGTGGCTATTTGAAGCCACATGGAATCTGTATCCTCTTTCCCTGCCTCCATCTTCCTTCCTTCTCCCTGAGTCTTCCTATCTCTTCCATCTCTGAAACTCTCAGCCTGCCTTCTTTATCCACTGCCCAACCACAGGCTCTAGCCTTATTTCGTGCCTGCCCTCATCTACATTTAGACAGCAATCCACATTGTTCTTTAAAAAAAAAAAAAAACTCATGCTAAATGGAATAAAGGGAGTGCACCCTCAGGGTAAGATCCCATCCAGCTAATCCTGCAACTTCTAAAAAAGAACAAAACAAAACAAAACACGTATGTAGCAAAGGAAACCAACAATTCTAATGCTTATGCAAATGTAAGTCTTTGAGTGGGCCAGGTTCTACCTCCAATAGGCAGCAGAACTTGGCAGCTTTGGCTACATGGTTCTGGATTTACAGTAAAGAAAGATGCAGCAAAGGGGTGACGGAGGGAATTAAGGAAAGCCACTGAGGTCAGGCATATGGCAGGGAAGTCTCTTCATGGAGGCCCAGAAAAGCTTTCGTTTGAAGCTATGAAACTGAAACCTGGATTGCATTGGAGACCCAAAGAGGTTGTAGATGCCAGAGTGTGTAATATCTGCCAAGGAGAGCTACACATAGGATGAGGATCCAGACCAAGAAAGAAAGCTGTGTTACAGTCAGCAAAGCTGGAAGTAGTAGGAGAAGTGCCATCTAAGACAGAATTTGTAATTTGCCCTATTGGTCCAGTATTTCCTCTTTTCATTTTGGTCCAGTCCCCTCTTTTCCTCTATGTCATTGTATGTGGAAGTGTTCAATTTTCCTTTTCGATTTTACAGATGATTACCATTAAGAGAATGCCTTGAACTTTTAACCTGTCTTGACAGTAAAGAGTATGGGGATTTTGGGAGTTGGACTGAATGCACTTCACATTATGATATGGCTAAAGCCTCAGGAGGCCAGGGAGTAGAATAGAGTGGTTTGAATGAGAATGACTCTCATCAGTTCATATGTTTAAAGGCTTGTCCCCAATTAGTGGAACTCTTTGGGGGAATATTAGAAGGTGTGGGCACTCCCCCATGCTGCCTGCCAAAGGGGATTTAAAGCTCTCAGCTACTGCAACAGCACCCTGCTTATCTGCTTCCCGCCGTGTGTCTCTTCACAGTACTACAGCAGTGATTAAGACAGAGAACATTCTCATTCAAACCACAACACCATTGCCACAAATTAGGTGTGCCTATTTATATGAGTTTATTTCTAGATATTCTATTCCATTACATTGATTTGTGTTTCTGTGTGGGAGCCACCACCATGTTGTTTTGGAAACTATGACATTTTCATGTAACTTAAGATCTGATCTGGTACTTCAAGTCATTAATTTTTGCTTAGGGTTGCTTTGACTACTCAGTGTATTTGTACATCCATATGAATTTTAGGATTATTACTTTCTTCTAGTTCTTCTAAGAATGTTTTGAGGATTTTGATGGGGATTTCATTGAATCTGATAATTTTCTGTTGCTATGATAAAGCAACCTGACCAAGGCAAGTAATAGAAAAAAGAGTTTGTTTGGACTTTTAGTTCCAATGGGCTTGAATACATAATGTTAGGGACAGCATGGCAGCATGTCGCATGCATGGCAGCATGTCGCATACATGGCATCAGGAGCAAGAAACTGAACACTCACACTCATAATCACAAAGGAGAGAGAGAGAGGACTGAGAATCAAAAAAGTATTTTGAAAATTCAAAACCCAACCTTAATGGAATACCTCCTCCTCCAAGCCCAGAGCTCTTAATCCTACCCAAATATTCCAACCAACTGGAGAGTCAGTATTCAAAGAAGCCTGTGGGGGCCATTCTCACCCAAACCATCACATTTTACTCCTGGCCCCCATTGGCTTGTGGCCATATCATAATGAAAGAAAATGCATTCAGTCCAACTTCAAAAGTCCCCACAGTTTTTCACAGGCTCAACAATGTTTAAAAGTCCAAATTAAAATCTCTCATGAGACTCAAGGCAATCTCTCATTTGTAACTTCCTATAAAATCAAAAAGCAGACCCATACTTACAACATCCAATTGTAAATAATATACAGTACTATTTCAAAAGAGTGGAATGAGGAAATACTGGACTTAAAGCAATACTGAAATTCAGCAGATAAAACTCCAAATCCTGTAGCTCTGTGTCTGATGCCTGAGAATTTAGGTGGCTCTGCTTTGCTGCCAGCAGCAAACTTCTCTCTTTGGGGCCGATTCCACTCAGTGTAACTCTTCTTGGCAGATTCCTTACAGCTTTGGCATCTCTATCATCTTGGGGTCTCTAACAAAATCCATACTTCACTGTAGGAGCTTCACAAAATGGCCTTTTGGGGCCTCCATGAAGGTATTCCCTTGCCATATACCTGGTCATGGCAGCTTTTCTTAACGGGGCAGGGGGAGTTTACACAATCATGTTACTTGTCCATCTTTCAAAACTCTTAAAGCCAGAACTATGTGAATGACACTGCCAACCTTGACTACCAACTTGGGGTGAACCATCACACATTTTAATCACATTTGTAGCAGCTTTGACTTGTTGTTGCTTTTTATGAGTAGACTATCCCTTATGCCTTTTATTTTTACAAGTTGGAAGCTTAGCTAGCTGGGTGCTGTCTTCCCTAAGATAGGTTCCCTGAGGGCACCTATCTTAGGGTTTTACTGCTGCGAACAGACACCATGACCAAGGCAAGTCTTATAATGACAATATTTAGTTGGGGCTGGCTTACAGGTTCAGAGGTTCAGTCCATTGTCATCAAGGCAGAAACATGGCAGCATCCAGGAAGGCATGGTGCAGGAGGAGCTGAGAGTTCTACATTCTGATCAGCAGAAAGCAGAAGTGAATACCACAGTAGGATGGTCTTGAGTTTCTGTGATGTCAAAGCACCAACCTCCCTGTGACACCCTTCCTTCAACAAGGCCACACTTACTAATACTGCCACTCGCTTTGACCCTATGGGGGCCATTTTTTTTTATTCAAACCACCACAACATCCCTGTGAAGTGGAAACTTCTGGTTTCCTTGGAAAGTCAGTTCTGTCAAATGATGCTTAGCTGGGGCAAACTGGTGAGCGGATGTTTTGCTAAAGCAGACATGTGAAAGAATGCTTTGCTAAAGCAAACACATGAAAGGATGCATGATGTTTAGAAGGGATGTAAATATAACCTAACAGATGGTGGAGCATGCTGGATAGTATGGGTATGCCTTGCCATTCTTTAATGGTCACTGTCATGACTTCATAGAGAGAAACACCAAAAAACTTCTCATGGTGTTCTGACGGCTTCTTGCCACTTCTGTGGACTCAGGCCAATTGACTGAGTGAAAAAGTAGAAGTTTCTGGATATGTCAGCTGATACAGACTCACTTGGAGTTTGCTAAGAAAGACTCACATGGTGTTTTGCTGAGGTAAGACCCATGGGAGGACATGTGATGTCTGGAGGGAATATAAAATAGGACTCAACGGACAGTGACTGCTTGGTGCTTTGACATCACAGAAGCTCAAGACAAGCCTACTGTGGTATTCACTTCTGCCTTCTGCTAATCAGAATGTAAGACTCTCAGAGGCTTGCATGGCTAGCTTTGCAACGTTTTCTTGGTCTCTAGTCTTCGTCTTCCCATATCTTCACTTCACTGAGTGAGGCACAGCAAAGAACTTCTGGTGTTCCTACCTGTTCTGGTCACTCTTGCTGACTCATGCTGATTCATCAGAGGAGGCCTTGTTGTCTCTGGTAGGTTGTGCCACCACTGCTAATTTGTGTTTGTTATCCTGACACTACTGAGCTTGACTATGTGTATATCCATGAAGTGTCTACAAGTGGACTGAGCTGCTGCTGCTGACCTGTGAACTGAATTGCTGATTTCCTGACAACACAGAGGGTATTTGTCCCAAAGAACTATTTCTAAGCAGCTCCACTTCACCCCTCTGCCCCAACCCCCTGTATCCTAATAGCCTTTCTTTTCTACTGCCACTGGTGGGTGGTGGACTAGAAGAGAGGTTAAAGCATTTAATACCCCTTATTAAAAGTAGGTTTTGTATGTTTTGTCTAATATCCACTTATCAGTGAGTGAATATCATGCATATGCTCTTGGGTCTGGGTTACCTAGCTCAGTATGATATTTTCTAGTTACATCCATTTGTCTGAAAAATTCATGATGTCCTCCTTTTTAAATAGCCCAATACTACTCCATTGTGTAAATGAACCACGCTTTCTTTATCCATTCTTGAGTTGAGGAACATCTGGGTTGTTTCCAGTTTCAGTTTATTATGAATAAGGATGCTATGAACATAGTGGAGCATGTGTCCTTGTGTTGTGGTGGAACATCTTTTGGTATATGCCCAGGAATGGTATAGCTGGGTCTTCAGGTAGAACTATATCCAATTTTCTTAGGAACTGCCAGAATCTGGCAGAGTGGTTGTACCAGTTTGCAATCCTACCAGTAATGGAAGAGTGTTCCTCTTTCTCCACATCCTCTCCAGCATCTTCTGTCACCTGAGTCTTTGTTCTTCACTATTCTGATTGGTGTGAAGTGTAATCTCAGGGTCATTTTCATTTGAATTTTTCTGATGACTAAGGACTTTGAACATTTCTTTAGGTGCTTCTCAGTCATTCCAGATTCCTCTGTTGAGAATTCTGTTTAGCTCTATACCCCATTTTTTTTGAGTTATTTGTTTTTGTGAAGTCTAACTTCTTGAGTTCTTTGTATATTTTGAATAATAGCCCTCTATTGGATGTAGGCTTTGTGAAGAGCATTTCCCAATTTGTAGGCTGCTGTTTTGTCTTATGATAAAACTCACAGCCGGGCGTGGTGGCGCACGCCTGTAATCCCAGCACTTGGGAGTCAGAGGCCGGCGGATTTCTGAGTTCGAGGCCAGCCTGGTCTACAGAGTGATTTCCAGGACAGCCAGGGCTATACAGAGAAACCCTGTCTCGAAAAACCAAAAAACAAACAAACAAACAAACAAACAACAACAAAAAAACCTCATAGACTATATGGCCTTTAACAAGAAAGGCCCAAGTATGGATACTTCAATCTCACTTAGAAGGGGGAACAAAATAATCATGGGGGGCAGAGGGAGGGAGGGACCTGGGTGGTAGATGGGATGGGGAAGGGAAGAGGGAAACAGAATCAGGTATGGGGAGAGAGAGGAGAGAAGCCCAGAGGGTCAGGAGAATGAATGATAATATGCAGCAGCAGGGGATGGATGGGTGGGGGGCAACCTCTACAAATTTCCAGGGACCTGGGATGTGAGAAGCTCCAAAATTCCCAAAAGTAGGGAGATGGACTCTGAAGAGACCACCTCCAGTAGATAGACATGGCCCTCAGTTGAGACACGAGGCCACCCATCCATCTTCAAACTTTTGATTCGGAATTGTTCCTGTCTAAAGGAAATGCAGGGACAAAAATGGAGCAGAGACTAAAGGAAGGCCATCCAATGATTGACCCAACTTGGGATCCATCCCATGTACAGACACCAAACTCTGACACCTTTTCTGATGCCATGATGTGCTTGCAGACAGGAGCCTAGCATGGCTGCCCTCTGAGAGGCTCTACCAGCAGCTGACTGAGACAGACACAGTACTTCCACCCAGCCTTTGGACTGAGCCCAGGGACCTCTATGGAAGAGTTAGGGGAAGGACTGAAGGAGCTGAAGGAGATTGGAACCCCACAGAAAGAACAACAGTGTCAATTAATCCAGACTCCTCAGAGCTCCCAGAGACTAAGCCACCAACCAAAGTGCATACATGGGCTGTTCTATGGCCCCCAGCACATATGTAGCAGAGGATTGCCTTGTCTGGACTCAGTGGGAGAAGATGCACCTAATCCTGGAGAGACCTGATGCTCTAAGATGGAAGGATGCCTGCGGGCGCACCCTCTCAGAGGCAAAGGGGTGGAAGGATGGGAGGAAGAATTCTGCATGGGGGACCGGGAAGGGGGCAATATTTGGGATGTAAATAAATAAAACAATATAATAAAAAGTAGGTTTTGAAAAATCTAAGCCTACATGCCTCAGTTGACTCTAATTTGGATTAGTCCTCTCTTTTAATATTCGCGTCTCTTTCAGTATCAGCTGAATTGTTGGCTCCAACATATAATTGCCTATTCCTATTTTTTCTCCTCTAACTGTAAACTTCATATTTCTTTTTGCTCATGATTGCTATTTTTCATTGCATACATGCTTTGGCATAATTACCAATAACTATGTGACTTGAAATCCCCTATACCAAAGTAATTAATCTATTACATTTAAATTTAGCCTCAGGAACATTCTTAGGAAAAGGATAAAATGCATCAATTTCTTGACAAATATTAGAAGAATGGACTCCAGCCAAGTTTCAAATATTGTTCCCCATTGAAACCTCTTGAGCAGGGCATCCATAGTCTGCATAAAACTTAGTACTCCTGTTTTCCAGACTCCTATGAGGAGGGCCCATTATCCACTGCTCACAGAATTCAACTGCTTTCCTACTCCAAAGTCCTAAAGCCTTCCACATTAAAAACAAAACAAAACAAAAAACCAAAACAACACAAAATACCAGCATGGCTATGCCTGTTACAGCAATAGCTACTACCAGGTACTAACTCATGTCTTAGTTACCTTTTTATTGCTGTGATGAAACATCACAACAAAAGCAATTTATAAAAGAACATGATTATTAGACTTAACATTTTAAGAGGACTATAATGCATGTTGGTGGAATGAGAAAAGATATGAGTTCATATCATGAACAACAACATCCAGGCAGACAGACAGCAGTGGAAATCACACAACCTTTTCAAACTCCAAGTCCAAACCCAAAGTGACATAACCTCTCCCAAAGCCCATACCTCCTAATCCTTCCCCAACACTTCTAGCAACTGAGAACTAAGTACTGAGATATATGAGCCCCTGGTGGTCATTCTCATTCGATCAATCAAGTCCTCACTTTAATATTTCACAGTCTTAACTATGTGTAAAGTTTAAAAGTCTCTTTTGAAACTCAAGGTATTGTAGTGTGTGTGTGTGTGTGTGTGTGTGTGTGTGTGTGTGTGTGACACACTTCAAACACAGTATAGATTCCCACCCAGATGAGAGGAATGAGAACTTACCATGGTGCCTGGGATACGGGGAAAGGGACAAGGAGCATGTGCTTAATGGTTAGGGGTGCTAAAAGCACCCTACAAGCCTAGAATTGTGACATTCTCCATAGCACCTCTGAGTTGCCACCCCTCACATCTCATTTTCCAGAGGAAGGCTCCTTCAACAGCAAGGTGGCCACAGCGCCCCTAGCAAAGGCTGTCCAGGAGTCCACGCTCTCACACATGAGCATACAGGTGCACACGCAGGCTCTCTCTCTCTCTCTCTCTCTCTCTCTCTCTCTCTCTCTCTCTCTCTCTCTCTCTTACACACACACACACACACACACACACACATCATCATCATCATCATCATCATCATCAGTGGGAATGGGAGCACAAAAGTGGGCTGCAACCAATGAGGGACACAGTAGGATACACAGCCAGGCACAGACGGGGACTTTGGACGTTGGGATCAGTGTCCAGGCCCAGCAGGCCAGCCAAGCGCAGCCAGGTGGAGTCCAGCATGCCCAGGACTAGGCAGAGCAGGCCTCGAGGGTTGCCATCGTCATCTCCATCGTCCTATTCCTATTCATCATGGTCTCCTTGGTCCCCATTCCAGCACCTGGCTGACCTCATGAGTTTGGTGGAGAACAATCTTTGGGAGAGCAGCCATGCCCCACGGCTGAGCAAAAAACGGTGCCCATCTTCCTGACCTCCGTCCTGGAGTTCCTGACCTCCGTCCTGAAGTTCCTGACCCACAGGCTGCTGGAGCAGGCAGGCAATGACGCCCAACGATGAGGTGCCCAGAGGCTCATCACCCCGGAGCTGCTGGACATGGCTGTCTACAGCGATGTGCTTCCCAGCTAACTGTTCCAGTTCATCACCATCTCCCAGGTGGCCCAGTTCATAGTAGTCTTCTTAGTCGTCTTAGTGTTGTCCTCATTTCTAGCTACTACCTGCTGCTGCCACCACTGCTTCTGCCACCACCACCACCACTGCGTGGCTCTGGGTTGCTGACCGGCCCACCTGCCAGCCCCATCTATGCATCAATCTCACATCATCAATGAGTCCTTCCTCCCCAACCTTTCCCACAGACTGGCCCTGCATGGCTGGACAGCGCCTCTCCTTGCTTCTCCCACTTGTGTTCTTATTAAAGCTTTGGTTTGAGAAACCCATAGGCTTGCTTCTCTGGCTTTTCCTCTGGTCATGGGAAGGGGATATGGTGGGTGTGAAGGTGGTGGTGGGGGTCGAGGCTGAGGCTGGCCTAGTTGGAGGAACATGGAGGGGAGGAGGTCATTAGGTGCGGGGGTGCGGATGGTCCAGAGGCTCGTTTCTCCTAGAGTCTTCCTAGGGAACAAGGTGGAAGTGGAAGGTGGGTCCAAGGATTGGTGGATGTAGTTAGAGGAATATGGAAGGGAAGTGGGGCAGGCGCTGGCGTGCGGGTGGTCTGCATGCTGTGTTCCCTAGCTTTTCCTTTAGGCATGAGGTGGGAGCAGGGGCAGAGGGGGAGGCTGGCCTAGTTGCAGGAACACAGAGTAGTGTTGGGGTGTAGGTGTGGAAGGCAGGCTGCTTTGGGAGAGGAACATTGAATGGCTTGGAGGACCTGGGTGAGGGTACACATGACAGATGCCCTCTTAGCTCTGAACCGATATTGGCCAGCCTAGCCCGGTGATTCAGAAAGATGGCTCTTCTCATAGGAGATGACAGAACAGAGCCAGTCAGGTTAGAGATGCAGAAATGGACATAACAGCAGTATGTGGGTGTGTGCTCATAGGTGCATCCATTGTCCATCTAAATAGGCCAACTTCACACACACACACACACCACATTTGTGCATGTGCATTATATAAATGACATACACACAATCTAGAATCCATACATATGATGATTGTTATTTGGCTTATTTCATTTAATATGATCCATATAGTTTCATTCAAGTGTTATTACTTTCATTCTTTACTGCTGAATAAGTGGTGTAAATATGCCACATTTTCTTGATTCATTCATTGATCTATTAATAATGATGTAAGCTGATTCCCTATTTTGTCTATTGTGGATAAAATTACAATAAACAGGAATGTGTAGGTACCTCTGAATTATATGATGACTTAGCAGGAAGATGATATACCTGTGATATCAGGTGTAGGTATGATATCAGCATTTAAACATGATTTTAGTAATGACACTATTACACTGCCAAGAAAAGTTTCTGAGGATAAATTTTTATCTAAATTTATTGTTATTGATGTGTATTGCATGTGCCTGGTTACCAATATGAATGTCATTTGCATGGAGTGCCCATGGATGTCAAAAGAGGGCACGGATCCCCTGGAAGTGGAAATACAAGTGATCGTGAGCCATCTGCTGTAGGTGCTGGGGAGGGAAGCTGCTTCCTCTGAAAAGTCATCAAATGCTCTTAATCTCCACGACATCATTTCAGTCCCTGGTTTTCCAAGAGACACTATTAATTCTTAAAGTATTTCACACATTACATTGTATTTTGAACATTTCGTCTTCCTCCCATCACCTCTCAAATCCATCCCCAACTTTCAACCTAAACTATTCTCAGTGAGAATAGTTCCCCTGCAACACAGATATTGGACTCTGTGCAAACATCAACAGTCTGCCAACATTTCCCTGAAAACCTACTTCTGTGGAGGAATAAAAGAGCACATCTCTGGTCTGTATCCTCTGCAAGGACAAGTGCTATATCCCTTCTTCTTCTTCTTATGGTCCATGCTGTGCACACTATGACAGATGTGGTGTCACTACACAGGGATGACTTTCATCTGTGTGCAAAACCAGCTCAGCACCCTGGCAACTCACCTTCATGACCAAGTAATTATTTTTCTGTCATTAGTGAGCTGTAAAACTCAACAACTCACGTGCCCATCACCTACTGCCTGTGACTTCACCTCTGGACATGGAGCATGACTGGTTTATACAGCACAGAGAGTGGTGACAGAGGGGGTGTGGTGGTGGGGGTTGGTCCATGTAGGTGTCACCACAAGCAGGGAAATGCTCAGCAAAGAGGTGAGATCAACTTTGTCAGCTGGGATCAAACTTCAGGGGGTCTGAGGACAGGTGGGTTGTGGCCAGCAATATTTAACACGGTATAAGTAGGAAAAGTTTCCTGGTGTACCACAATCTCCAGTGCACAAGGAAGCATAATTACACCAAAATGCCACCAAGGGCACATGTCATTTCTTCCAACAAGATGAGTTCTGAGGAGAGGCTACCTGTGCTAGCTTTAGGGCCTCAGGAAGGATGCGGCCTGTTCTGAGCCACACAAAGAGCTTAGAGGTCACTTATGCTATTATGTATCTCCAGTCCTGGTTGTGACAGTATGGGTGAGCCTGTGCCTCTGCAGGGAGTGTAATGGTCATTTAGACAATTAGGAATCTCCAGTCCTGTTTGTGGGAGCTAGGGGCAAGAGCCTGGTTATACTGGGGTCATTTCAAATACTAGGTATCTCCAGTCCTGGTTGTGGGAGCTTTGGGAATCCCCTGGCTGCTGTCCAGATGACAAAAGGGTCATGTAGACTATTAGGTACCACCATTCCTGGTGGTGGGAGATGTGGAGGCCCAACACATGACTACATCTTTTCCATTGAAACGATAACCCTGCTTGCATAATATTCCTGTTTTCCCTGAAGATCTGTGGGTGAAGTACCTTGGTGCTGCCAGCAGAGTGGGACGACAGCACACTGTGATAGGAGTTGTGGTGTACCCAGGGAGGAGGACACACATCGAAACATTAGATGCTGCACAATGTAATAGTAAGGGTCACAGAATATGTTCCGTATGTATCAGTGTGGACAGGGAACAACAACAAACAACTACAACAACAAAAATTTCTGAGCTCAAACTCCTAAGAAACAAAATATGTAAATGGGGCCAGGGAGACATGGCTCAGCAGGTAAAATGCTTGCTGAACAATCATGAGACTCTGAGTACAGATCCCCAGAAAGCCTTTTAAAAACCTCAGCACGGTGGTGGTGGTGGTGGTGGTGGTGGTGGGGGCTTTAGACAGGACACGGATCAGTAGTTGAGAGCACTTGGTGCGCTTGCAGAAGACCTGAGTTCAAATCACCATACCCATCAGGTGGCCCACAATAACTCTACCTCAGGGGTCAGACACCCCTGTGGGCATCTGAATGCATGAGAACATACAGATCCACATAAGTAAAATAACCAAAATAAAACGCTAAAGAAAAATCTCAGCACAGCAGTGAGTGTGTGTATCAGCAGCACTAGGAAGCAGAGGCAGGTGGATCCCTGGAACACAATGCTCTAACAGCCTAGCCTAGATGATGAGCACCACTTGAGAGAGAGAGAGAGAGAGAGAGAGAGAGAGAGAGAGAGAGAGAGAGAGAGAGAGAGAGAGAGACAGAGACAGAGAGACAGAGAGAGAGACAGAGAGAGAGAGAGAGAATAAAATAAACCAGATACCAGAAGTATCTTTGTCCCCATGGAACAGTCCATGTGTGTGCAAACACACACACACACACACACACACACACACACACACACACACACGTGAGCGCACACAGACACAATGTACATGCACAAATGAATGCAAACATACATGCACCACACACAAAAGGCATATTTATACACACACACATCATGTGCCTGCCCACATGAATGCATATACACACACACCACATACAAAGAGGAATATTTACACATGCAGAGAGACAGAGAGAGGGGGGGGAACAACAGAATTCAACCGGGTGGGGGGGGAACACTATGGAGAGTATCCATGTATGATAAGGATAGGAAGAGTATCTCAAGTAGGAGACACTCAAAGCTGGAAATAATACTAAAGTATATTATTATTACTATTAGTATTATTAGTAGTGGTATGGTTATTATTATTATTAAAGAAATAATACTAAAGGCTTACAGGTAGTTTGCACAAAGGGGGACGTTGTTCTAGACTGTAAATTTTAGACAGTAAAATGATCCCAGCAGGAAAGCCCTCATTCACTCTGGAGGAATGCAATTCCACTTGGAGAAAATGGGAGAGGCTGAATGAACACAGCCTGTTTTCAATGCTCCTACACAACAGGGCACAATGAGACAAATGGCCTGGACTACACCTGGCCCCATGCAGGAACGCAGGTGATAGCACACCTCCACATGGCGTGGGTCCCTTTCTGTCTGAGAAGGGGTGAAAAGTCAGGAACACGTCAGAAAGAGAATGCAATTAAATGACTCATCCCAACAAGTCTGAAACAATTTCATGTTTATTAATACAAATGTTCCCAGATAAAGATTTCCCAGGGTATACATCCAGGAAATCACAGGACACGAGCTTTAACTGTACAGGAGACCTCGTATGTCCCTGAGGATCACACGCTACATGCTCAATAAATTTCAAAAACAAAACATTCTCAGTTACTCCTATCCACACAAGTGAGGAAATTAATAAACCATGGCGTATTAAGCTGTATTAATGTTCAGAATCACCTCTCAGTGTGACAGACACATTGAATTGAAAGACTTGTAAATGTGTTGTGTGCAAATGACATTACCACAGATGCCAGTCACATTACGCACATCTTTCTTACTTGGGACGTTTGCTTGCTGAATTCTACTAGTTTAACTATTTTAAGAGCACACTGCCTTTGGGCGCTTAAGGTTAGTTCCACAGGCTCCATCACTGGACACATTTAAGGGCAGAATGTGATAGAAAGACTGCATCTTCTTTGTTTATCTGGACATGACAAGGATGGCCCCCTTGTGTGCCTTCCAATTTGGGGAAATGGTGCTCAGGTACGAGATAATGCACTATATCAGCACCAATGTGCACTAACCCTTAATAACGATGCTACCAAGGAAAGCCTGCCATTTCTACCCGAGGGCTGGAGCCTCCTACAGACATATCTGCAGTGCTGTCATACAAATCCTTGGGTTTATTTGGCTTTTAACAGAAACATCTTCAGGACGAGGAGGAGGACAGTGAAAGATCTAGCCGCCGCAGCTGCAAACATCACCACAAGCCGCGTCACCAGGCTTGTTTCTGCTCCCCTCATATGGACTTCTGTGCTCCAAAGTATTATGAGAATAACATATCCAGGAGAGACTGTGAAGCAGCAGCAGTCTCTTGCTGGCTCTGTTAAGTAAGGAAAATATTAAATGGGTGTAAAATAAATGGCACTCGGGGTTGGGCTTGTCCCCCTTTTCTATGCGAAAGGTTCGACACTTACATGCAGCATCAGAAGTTTTCTTTCCAAGGTGGCTATGAGACATCTCAGCTCTTGAGCAATGGAATTTCCCCGAGAATCTCTCAGCACCTCGAATTTCTGAAGTGAAAAGACATGTGCGGAAATCAGCCCTGGTCATCTTGCCTTACAAATGGGAACATCAACATTTAAAAGGGAGCAAATGTGGTAAAGGGACATGGTTTAATTGCTCCAAAACGCAGCACACACACCCTGTAGGACATGAAGAGCAAACCATCCACCAAAGTGACACAGACGCTGCCACTCCTCAACCCACTGCTAAATGTTCAAATGGTGACAGATTAGCTATAGGCGTGGCCCAGGGGAAGGGTGCTTGCCTACCACATCTGAGAGTCTGGGATACCTCTCCCTGCACAGCACACATGAAAGCCAACGAAGCCAAATGAAAACAGAGAACATGAAGCATGAGCCCATTCATTGCCACTCACCCACTTCTTTGCAAGATGGAATAGCTTGCCCTGTACTATGACCACTGAGCATCAGGAACTTAAAATTCAAGGTTTCCACACCCACACTCCCTGCAGCACGGAGTGAAACAGCACACACTAGATCTAAACAGTTTTACTAACTACTGTGGAGGGGATTATAAATCTTTGCAGGACCTCTTCCATAGTCTTATTCAGTAACCATAGAAACTGGAACAACACAGAGATCTGAATGTTGGAATGGGCAACTGAGTAGTAAAAGATGATATTTCAACAACAAGAGACACTGCCTCTCTCTCTCTCTCTCTCTCTCTCTCTCTCTCTCTCTCTCTCTCTCCTCTCTCTCTCTCCCTCCCTCCCTCCCTCTCCCACTGTCTCTGTGTGCTTGTGTGAGCAACTATGTGTGTGGGGGGGAGTGAGGTGAAGGTTTGTTGTAGGAAGACAGTCATAAGAAAGCAAGGATAAATTCTATCAATTAGGTTGTTTTGGGTCATGTGAATTCCTCTGGATGAACAAAATTTTAACTGCAACTTGAACAAGCCAATTCACATTGAGTCTGAAGCAAAAGTAGAACATCCAGTCATTAATTGTTTTGTAGAGAGCTACAAACCTGAAGACAGCACAGTTCAATCAACGTGCCTAGCAAGAACTTACAAAGACTATTATGGAGGATAACTCTCAATTCACAATCTCTCTGTCTTCCACTCACTGAGTGCTACACCTGGGAGCTGTCTTGCGGATCTAATTGGCCTTATGAAGCCATGTTTCTGTCCTACAATGATAGGAAATGTAAATGGACTGAGTAACTAATGTTAAGTGCAATTATTCTTGTCACTAGTCTGCTCTAATCGGATCACGAGGGTCCGGGAAGACAGCTGCAGTGTGTAAAAGTATTTCTTGGGGGTCAGGAATGCAGTGGTAGGCGATGAGCTGGCTCTATAAGCATAAAAAGCCAACCTTAGCTCTTCAGCACAGATACTCAAAGTCAGGCATGGTGACACATAGACCTGGGGCAGCAAAGGACCTGCTGAACATCCAGTCTAGTCATAGTGGAGAATCCCAGGTCCAGTGAGTCATCCTGTTTCAAAAGGATGTGATGGGAGTCCTGCACAGTGGTGCACGCCTTTAATCCCAGCACTCAGGAAGCAGAGGCAGGCAGGCGGATCTCTGGTGTGAGTCTGAGTCCAGACTAGTCTAGTCTACATTAGTGAGTTCCAGGACAGCCAGAGATACACAGCGAGACCCTGTCTCAAAATTAAAACCAAACACACAAAAAGCTAAAGGGAAAAAAAAAGATATGATGAAGAGTGTCTGTAAGAGTTGACCTCAGACCTCTACACACCCATGCACAGACAAGTACACATACATACCCAAAGGAAAAATGCACTGTGAGTCAGGATGGGATGAGCTGAAGAGCATTAATGTCCTGTACAATATGAACAGCTCCAGACAAAATTACCAAGGCAGCAAGTCCTGCTTCGAATGATTCCCCTAACCCTGAGTGAACCCTAACATTAAAAACTGACTTTGTACTTAGGTTTACATGGAGCATGAGGAAAATGCTGGAAGGTGTTTGCAGGTAACTTTCCGAAGCTCTTATCCAAAGCACAGAAGGAATACCAGGGTATTCAATAGCCGCTTGGGTAGGTTGAAAAATGTTCAACAGACCTCCAAGTATTCTTCACACAGTGATTTAAAGAGCTCCATTCTGCTCTTCTGAAGAGTGAGAGATTCATGAATAAACTTCTGTTGCTCCATAAACATAGTCTACAAACGAGGACAGTATACGATGTAAGAACAAGCCCGGGTAAAAACCGGAAATCTTACAGAATATAATTCTGTATTAATGCATTTATGCAAAACAGATGGAGTGAAATGCATGTACAAATTTTTTCAATTAAAACAGTGACCACATTTACAAGAGCAAACTACTAGTGTAAAAATAACCTGCATTACGTGAAGCTCACTCATTGAATGGGAAGTGTTCCTATTTAACAGTACTCAAAACATTGCTATTAGTTCCTGACGACTTGAAAACCTACCTACTAGAGCGAGGCCTCCAAATCTGCTGGACCCTCTGTATTTTTAGAAACTACCTTGAGTTGTCCCCATCATTTGTCACTCCCCCACATAGGGACCCAGTCCATTTTGTCCTTTCCAGTAGGAGTAGAGCACACAGGGCCACGCTAACAGGGTTATATTCTATAAGACTGACGACAGTCACTGCCCTGTGCCAACAGAAGGATACACATCTAAAAGAAACTTTTGAAAGAATTCTTGCAGATGCGGACTTTTTCTCTCCTTCCCCTCCCAAGAAACTAAGGCCCAGATGTAAATTATTTTTCTGAGTTAGCATAACTAGCAAGAAACTGGACCGTGACTGCGATCCAATTGGTGGGATTCCAGAGTCCGTGCGCCTGACCCGAGCTGGGCTGGACAGCATCTCCATATCCCTCAGTATTCCCCCTTTCTGCCTCCCCATCCTTGGAAGTCAGGATCTCAGGTGGGCAGCTCCATCCTCCACCAGGGAGAGAGAGAGAGAGAGAGTCCCCAGAGACAGCACTGAGTCCAGTACCTGTCCCCCAAACCCCATTCTCATCTCCAGGATAGAGGTGACTCAGTCACCCAGCAGGCCCATCACTGCATGGGAACATGTCCCTCCTCTCCTCTGGGACGCCCCCCACCACCCCCACCCCCGGTCTGAACTGCAACCACTGACAGCTAAGTCGCCTCCTGCTCTGCCACAGCCACCTGAACTGCTCTCACTCTGCACCCCTGATCACAGCGTCAGAAGGCTTCTTGGGGCCCTCCTACTCTTTGGCATCTGCACTGCGTGGATCCTGAAGGGTCCCCTCTCTGAGGTACAATCCCATTCCTTCCCCTGCACTCTGCAGACAGTACCTGCTCACCGACCCTCGACCCTCCGCACGCACCACCACCTGTACCATGTCGGCTCCTAAGCCATCATTAATTACCCTTGTCATCTCTCCTTGGGGGGCGGGGTGTAGGTGGAGACCTCAAACAATTGAGGGAGGATGGCCAGTCTCTCCTCACCACATCAACCACCCTCCTTGTCTCCCTGAGCTCATGTCCTGTCCCTTCCCTCCACACCTGCTGCAGGAAGCCTCTGTTACTACCTCTGATGCTGACAAAATGGACTCCTTTAAAGGTAAGCCTGATACTCACAGAGAGTTTTTCAGCATGTTTCTTGACTTGGTTTGCATCAGTGGTAAACTTCCTATTCAAATTTGCAACCTGATGAGAATAGTCTTGATAAAGTTTCTGCCTGTAAAAGACAACAGTGGCCACTGTGACATTCCTTCTAGACAGGAAGAAAGCGCATTCAAACAAAGCACGACTGACTTGTCCTCACTTAATCTGCAGGTGGAAGACTGGGAAAGGGCATCTAAAATATTCTGACAGGGAATTGGGAAATGTGGTGGATCCTTTCCTATCAGAGTAACAGCATCTGTTCTGCCTTGGACGAGGTAGGAGTCACTTCACAGCTCTTAGTGCTAGAAACCGCAGGAAGAAGAAGCACTGCTTTACTAACATTCCATAAATGTTTGTCTCTGAGGAGCACAACCTCCGCTTTGTTTTCTCTTTATGAAGATAGGTCCAATGACGATGCACACCCAGGACAATCAGAGAATTCTGGGGACGCCTACCCACTCTTCGGTGCTGTACCAGTGAGGATTTCAGTACACCTGTATGGTGAACACTGCTCCAGAAACCTGTGCAGCATTGGAGGCTAGAGATTTTCATCTCATTTCACGCTGAACAGATGACAGATGGCAGGATGAATGTTTTGAGGATTTCAAGCTCAATGCCCCCAGCACTTTCATGCAATGCACACAACCTTCCTACTGTTGCACTGATTCAACTGCCCCATGTCAAAATGGTGTCAAAACATCTTAATTCATCCTTAGGAAACACAGTTGAATTCAGTTACAAGGAGAGGCTATAACACAAAACAAACTCTGTTCTACAGAGAACCCAAGGCAAATACACTAGCCAACAAAGCTTCTAGCCAGGGGGTGACTGGCTATTTCTCCTTCATCATGCTCACAAACCAACTGTCAACAGCTCTGGGATCAAGTGACAAGAGGCAACAACCCTACCTTTGTTCACACTGGGTTTTCAGAACATCCTTCACTTTGACCTCCAGGGCAAGGAAAGATGAGTTCATGATCCTTGAGAATCTTTCTCTGTTTTCCTGAAGAACGTTCTTAATTGGCTCTGTAAGGGAACATACTCTTGTAAGCATTCCCCGTGAAGGTCCCTCAACGGTACTGGAAAGACACTTGTTATCAATAGATGGAAATGATCTGTCGACGCAGAGGTTATTGGCCTCCTTTCTTTCAGTCAAGAATTTCAGTGGCTCTGACCTTAACGTGAAATTGGGTAGTTGGACTTCAGTGTCTAGATACTACACACAAAACATCACAGAGGGGACTTAACAAAACTTACAAAGAGGATTTCAATTCACTGTGTAATTTCTTTACTAGATGCCATTTATAAAGTATGAATTTAATCAATGTACTAAGTGTGATCCAGTTCGATGATACCCTAAGGAGGGACTGTTGGACTGCTTGATGCAAAACACAAAAGTTGTCCATTTACAAAAACCTCCAAAGGCTCAGAGCTCACTGCACAGACAGAGGAGAAATATGGCTATTATTGTAGCCATTGAGGCTATTTGACAAATGTGATTAGGTAGACATCCTGAGCAATTTAAAGGGAAAACTGACTCACGGGAAAGTCTGTGGTATTGGAGATGGAACCCAGAGGCTGGAACAATATGAAGCCAAGTGCCTTCCACCCAACTACATCCCTATCCTGAGCCCTGAATAGTTTCTAGATGGAACTCTATATCAGAAAAGTCAGCAGACCTCCCAACTGGGTCTCAGTTTGTAAGTTTTGTTCAACAGTTCATGTGACTAACCTCTGACAGCAATTTAAAGCAGGACTCAACTGATCATATAGTCACAGGCTAACAGTACTGACTTCAGCTTTCCACTTCATGTGCTATCTTTTTGCACGGTAAATTGTGGGCAGCTATTTAACCAGGATTGACCCTCTCTGAGCACACAGACACACATACCGCCGCCGCCACCACCACCGCCACCGCCACCGCCACCACCACCACCACCACCACCACCACCGGCCTGGAAATAAAGAAGAACCAGACTAGAATACAAATGAGAGGAGTAAAATGTCGTACTAAAAGCAGATACATCATTTGTGTGAATCAGATGGGAGACAGATACTTTCATCCAATCTTTAAATATCTCATGGTGAGTAGGTAAGAATAGTCCCACAGCAGGGGCCATGATCTTCACACGGACAATTAACGTGAAGTAGAGACTTGGTGAGCTAATAAATACTATTTTGACACTGAGGGTTTGAGAACGAGTGACAACTCCCTTGCCTTGCACTTCCTTGGCTCCAACAATTTTCTCTAATTCCAAGTGTCTCCTAGAACATACCTTCGAGTCCTTCGAAAAAGTCCTGTTTTGTCTTCCTGCAAAGAAATCACAGAAACTCTTTACTTCAATGCATACAAAAGGCCAACTCTGTTGCGTGAGCAGAGGAAGTGCAGTGTCCCACACACAGCCTCTGTACAGTTCACGGTTCTAGAGCGGACACTGACTCTTCTGGATTTTTCTGTGTGCAAGAGAAATGCATGTGTACGCATGTGCCACAGTCAGAAGTAGAAGTGTGTGTGTGGGGAGGGGGGTTTCCTCCTCTACCCACCGCCACCTCACTCCTGTCAGACAAGTTCTGTGACAGGACTTGCGGTTTGCTGGTAGCATGAGATTTTCATTTTGTGACACACTGAACATCTGATGGACTGCAGGATGAAGGTGTTGGGGCCTTCAAGCTCAATGCACCCAGCACAATCTTGTGATTCACACACCTAACCCACGACTGCATTTGTTTGTTTGTTTATATCTCAGTTTATTTTTGTTAAGCTGGCACCCAGAAAGAACTTCTCTGTCACACACCTCAGCCCTCAGTTCTGGGCTACAAAGGTGTTAAGTGGCCATGTGTGCCTTTTTCTGTGGGGGCTGAGTTAATGATCTCAGATTCTCATGCTTGTAACACTGAGCACCCTTCAACTGAGCCATTTTTTTCCAGCACATTTCTAAATGTATTGTGTGAGTAGATTAAAAAAAAAAAAAGTGAAGCGTAATCACCTGGCCTGTGGCCTCTCTGATCCTGGGGAAATAATGTCCTCCCTATCGGCATCAAGGACTTCGTTGTTGTCTGTATTAAAGACAAAGAGGAAAAATATTTTGAGACAAAGTGTGCTGCTCCCATCATCTCCCAATGAAAACTGATTCACAGTGGGGTCTCTAGAGCCCACAGCCACCAAGGGAAACTTACACCTTTCAAAGAAGTCATGCACATGCACACACACACACAGTGTGAGTGAGGGTGAGCATACAGAAGTCTGAAGAAACATATACAGAGGGAGAGGGGGGGAGGGAGAGGGAGAGAGAGAGACAGAGACAGGGGGAGAGAGGGAGAGAGACAGGGAGACAGAGACAGGGAGAGAAGGAGAGGAGAGAGAGATTAGAGGACAGGAGAGGAGAGGGGATAGAGAGGAGAGGAGGGGAGGATAGAGAGAGACAGGGAGAGAGAGAGGAATGGAGGGAGAGAGGGAGGGAGAGAGGGAGGGAGGGAGGGAGGGAGGGAGGGAGGGAGGGAGAGAGGGAGAGAGGGAGAGAGAGAGAGAGAGAGAGAGAGAGAGAGAAAGAGAGAGAAAGAATGAGAATATATCACACAGAAGTACAGACACAAACACAGACACACACGAAATTCATTAGGCTTGAGCGATTCTTGGACCAGCTGCTGCAGGCACCTGCTCACGCCTTCCCCGTGTAACCCATGTGTTCCCAGAGAGGCATATTGCATATTGCCTGGAAAGAAGTATCTTATGAGCCTTGCAGGTTTCTTGTAGGGTGGGAACTTCAGGTGGGGAAAGCTAAAGCCACAAACAAGCTTGAGCGTCATTTAATAGCATCTGAAACCTCCTACTATTCCAAGAAAGGAATGTCCATGCACCACATCCACTCAGTGCTCCACCTGCCAAGGGATTGTAGGGCGTCTCCTAGGGGTGGACACAGCCCTCTCGCGGCCCCTCTGGTTTGTCTGTCTATGGGGTTTGTTCATGATGTCATTTTGGTTGTTGTTGTTTTCTGATTTTTACCTGCAGCAATTGCATCTGGGTTCTGGCTGTCATCTGAGGAGAGATTTGGATCCATCCTTGGGTGCCTGCCAGCACTGTCAGGGGCCTTCCTTTCCCTGCTCGACATGGCTAGATTCTTTTTGGGTTAGATAGGAGTCCTGGAAGTAGAGATATGGGGAAGAAACTGCAAAATAGAAATGAGAACAGGGAAGAGGACACCACGGGGTGTGGCTGGGAGTCCTGGCACTTGTGCTGGAGCGAAATGAGAGCAAGAGCATGTCACCAATGTCCTGACCTGCCCCATTTCTCTACCTGGACTTGGTGCTCCCAGACCCGCTATCTCTCCAGATCAGTACCCTCTGCTGTTTTCCCACCCCATCGCTGCCCCCACCCCCTATACTACAAGGCACCTAAGGCTGACGCCTGGTTGGGAACTCCAACTCACCGAGGTCCTACTCAGTCAGTGAGGCCATGTCTCACAGCTCACGTGCTGTCCCATTTAGCCCTGCCAATCCGCGCAGCCCCATGACTGCTCCCTAGCCTTGTCGTCAGTGGCACTGTGCGGTCTCCTTGGGAAAGTGAAGGTCCTGGTATGGCCCCACCGGTTTGCCCTGGACCTGCCTCTTAAGTGACCCTACCACTGCCCTACCACATGAGCTAAGGCTCCTCTGTGAACCCTGTCCCAAGTGGACAGCCTCTAAACAGAGTTCCCCAATGGCCAATCATCTGCCCAGGGTGCTCCTCTACCCTTGGAGCCTCCTTCTTCTCAGAGGGTGGTTGGTCACACCTACGTAGGCACCTCTTCCCAGGGCACATCTCTCTGGCTGGCTGGGAAGGTGTGTACACCCAGGGTTAAGTGGCTTCGGCTAGTACTTGTGGGATTTGGGTGGAGATGTTGCCCTTTGGTGGAGGGGCCCAGTCCTGGCCCATCCCCTTCAGACGGGCATTTGTGTTGAGGGAGGCGAGGCCCCTGGCTGCAAATAAGCAGGACGCGGATGTCCACTGAGGACCCACAGAGCACATGTGGAAGGTCACTCCCTCCTTTTCTCCACTTTCCTGTCACAGCCATCTCTGTTCAGACCTGCGACCCTCCTGACCCCCCTTTCATCCACTGCCCGCATTGGTCTATTTTACTACCAGGTGCAAAGTCTTCTGAACTTCTCATCGCACAGATAAACCCCGTCCCTTCTGCCTCAAGGTCCCACTTTGCTCCCCAAAGGGCCCGAGGCCCCAGGCCGACTGTGCTTTCTCACCATCAGGGGCTCAAGACTGACTCGGTTACTACCCTGTCCCTCGCCCAGGTGAGCACACTTGAGTCCATTCCTGAGAGGCCCCATGTTCTGGAATGGGGCTCTGACTAGCGGCAACACTACTATGCGGGCATGCCCGAGGCTGCCTCCAGGGCCTCGCAAAGGTGTGCGGCCTGCCCACCAGTCACCCATCCCCAGCTTCGGGCCCTGTTGGTCCGCACGCGTTTGTGCAAAGTGCCCAGGGGGTTCCCACTCCGCTTCAGGCTAACCCCCCTAAAGGAAGCGTCACAGGAGGATCCAGGCGTCCAGTCGGGACCCAAACAAGACAACCAAAAGCCAAAACACCAAAAACAGCAGCACCGCCATCACCAAACGCCAAACAAAACCCAAGAACAAGGAAAAACGGCCCGAGCTGTGAGAGGTGTGTAGAGGCGCCCACGCCCCCTTGCAGCCGCCCACGGGCTGCCCCAGCCACCGCTCTATGGTGGTGCTGCCCTCGTCTCCCAGCTTCTCCTTCTCGGCCCTGACCCTCTTCCAGCCCCGAGTAAAGGAAAAGAAAGCTCCCCAAGCCCCCTCACAGGCTTTCGGGGACCCTCACGTTCCCGGATTCCACTGCCCCACGACAACGACGGCGACGATGACGAGACGCCTAGGGCTTCGGTCTCTCCTGGGGCCTCTAAACCACCCCTGGAGGCCCACCACGGAACGGCCCCCACGCCCCCTCCGCACAACTCCTCACTCACTCACCTAGGCCCCTCGTCTCCGCAAGGCGGAACCTCCTTCCACTCAGAGGGTCAGCAGGCCTCGTCTGCTCCACGTCCAGATACAGCCTGCTCTGATTGGCTGGTATACCGCTCGCACATGCGCCCTGGGTGCCACGACGCTGCACATGCGTCATGGGGGCCCAGCCTGCCCCGCCCCATCCACGCACACTTGCTTTCCTCGTGAGGGGTGGCCCGTGGCTTCCTTTCATTGGACCACAGCCCGTTTTGCCCACCTCCTTATGTATTTATGTCTGATTGGCTGCAACAGAGAGAGGCCTGGATGAGTGTCAGAGACAGGTCCACTGGGTCCTGGGAGGCGATAGAATACGTGGGCGCAAAGACGAGAAGATCATAATGCGCATGCGCCAACAGAGCCCGGGCGATGCTCGAGGCATAGGAAAACCTGTGGGTGACGCGTGTACACTACCAGGGTGCAGCAGTCAGGCATGGCACGCCCGAAGGGCCTTTTCTCTCCAGTTGGTGCTCCTGTTGCGGGATGCCCTTGGCTGTACCTCAGAGGCCCCGGGTGTTCAGTCCGGCCCTAAACAGTTCACAGCCGGCAGATGTCGGATACGACGAGCCACTACCTAGACCCGCAGTGTCCAGCTCGGACATCCCAGGCCCTCTGTTTCTCGAACTTCTTCTCTGACCCTCCAGGGGCTCCTAATCCAGTCTGACTCTAAAGCCAGACTCAGGCACATTACGTCACAGGCCCTCTTGGGCAATTCTCCTTGAGATCCCCACCATCCTCCCCCAAGGGCTGTGGTCCAAGCAGTACTCTTCTTAACTCAGCTTAGCTGAGGATGCCCTTTCATCCAGTACTTCACCTGGGTGACCCAAGCCCACCACACCGCTGAGCCTCTGAGTGCATCCGTCCCTTGAGAGAGCACCCATAGCTACTTTCCAAAGTAGCTTTTTTTTTTCCCCAGCCTTTCCAAAGAGTTGCATCCCTTCCGAGGATGTGACTGACCCATGGTAGCAGGGCGAAGAGAACAAGACAGTATTGGGAGACTTCCAGTTTTCTACAGCCAGGGCATTCTAACACCTCCACAACAGGGGATGCAGTATTCAAAGGTCCCAGTCAATGGGACACATCTCATACAAACCAGCACACACAGGTGAAGCTGAAGAGGAAATTCCACAAAGGTCCCTAAACCTCTGCCTGAACCCTCACGGCCTGCCCAGGCACTGGCATAAACCTGCTGTCTATTGTTCCTTAAAACATAAGAACCGCCGGGCAGTGGTGGCGCACGCCTTTAATCCCAACACTTGGTAGGCAGAGGCAGGGGGATTTCTGGGTTCGAGGCCAGCCTGGTCTACAGAGTGAGTTCCAGGACAGCCAGGGCTACACAGAGAAACCCTGTCTCAAAAAACCAAACCTAAACAAAACAAAACCAAAAAACCGGGTAACACAGCAACCAGTAAACACCACCTATCTATGCTGGTTGATGGAACTCTTAAACCTGCACTCATGCTGCCCTCTAGTCCATCGCAAGGTCTTGTGACAGCCGAGAGGATGCAGCAATGTTCTTCAATGGACCAGCATTCTCTTTACTCTTCTATCATGGGAAATATCTCATCACAGATGGGGGTGGGGTGGGTTGGGGTGGGGTGGGGGACCTCAGGTTAGGAAAAAAGGGCCCTCTTTAAACCCCCTACAAGGCAACTCACCAAGGAGCCAGGTGAGCCCTCAGCCCCATCTGAGTCCCCGCGGCAGTCCCCAGCTGCACAACAGTACTCTCTGCACTACTCCATTACAAGACAAACCTCTATGCCGGGTCCTGGCTTCCCATGCCTCTTTATGCCGCTCCCTGCCCCCAGCAGTCCTGTTCTCTCCAGGACACCAGAAAAATAATTCATAAGGAAATGTCTTTTAACCTCTCTCCCAGTCCAAAGTGGAGAAAACGCCAATTAATCTTAGGGCTAACACTGCCAAACCCTCTAGCTCATGACTCAGCCACGGAGTCCTGAACTCGATGCATTTCCACCCCACCGGGGCTGCATCGCCCCAAAGTCAGATCACCATTTTAATCGTTTTCTTTCTTTCTTTCTTTCTTTCTTTCTTTCTTCTTTCTTTCTTTCTTTCTTTCTTTCTTTCTTTTTCCCTCCACAGCTCAGCCAGCAGGTTGTGGCAGAGGAACCGACTTCCCACCAACACAGGCTCCAGGCTTGAGACAGAGGCTCCCTGCTCTCTGGCTCACAAGACTCTGCTCAGGGCCCTGGTGGCCCACTTTTACCACCCTACATGTGTCATTCTCTGGTGGTCTACTTTGCAGGAGGGCGGGGGAGTGGTATGTGACACCCCACACACACACACCTCCTACAAAAGAAGCTGCTAAGTCCCCTTTCCCCAAGCAGGCAATGCCAGAACCCTGCCAAAAAGTATGGGCAGGGAGGAGTAAGATCCTCTCAAGCAAGCTCAAGTGCACACATCGTCCTGGGCCCACCAGGGGAGTGCCCTGCATCTCCTGAAAAACGTGCCTTGGCCTGTGACAGGGGTACCAAAGTTGACAGCTGAAGGGAGTGGCTGGAAACCACAGGGTGGGCCCCTCCCCCGGGCCAGGCATGGGTGGCAGCAGGTCACCAATTAAGGCTCCTGGGCAGAGTGTGACTACTTGCTGCTTAGCTTTCCAGCTGAGGGCCACCTGACTGTAAAACCTACAGGCATAGTGGACAGAGTTTTGCTGATGAAGCTGCAGCTTGAGATGACATAGCTTAAAGCAATGCAGCTAGCCAAAAACTTATGAGTTTTCTTGTTTGTTTGTTTGTTTGTTTGGATTTTGTTTAAGTGGTTTTTCAGTTTGTCCCTAATAGCAGAAACAATTAATTGCCGTTACGGCACATATCTACTGACTGGTGGCGGCCCACTGTCAGATTAACCACTGAAAAGCCAAGTGAGGTTTATCTCAAACCTCACTAGGGGATTCGACCTCAAATAGTCCAAGAAAATTATCACCCGAGCCTAATAGAGAATTGGCTGTGGGGGAAATGACATTCCAGGGAACACAGGTGGGTCACTTAGATCCAGAAGTCAACTGTATTTTGATTGTTTTTTTCCCTTTCTAAAAATTATGGTTATGCTCTATGTCTTTACTCTTAACAGGGTACTTTATTTTAATGTTCCAATATCACATTTAGGAGATCTTAAACATCTTTTAAATTTTTTAAAGAAAAGGTTTACATCATTAGGAAGGTTTAAAATCAATGGCTTAACATTATTATTATTATTTGTGCCTGTAGACTAAGAAAGGCACAAGCCTCAATATTTTACTTTGGTGTGGATTTTTATGTGACAATGTTAGAAATCCAGAGTTATTTGCTACAACATAGGATATAAAGTTCAGAGACTTTACATCAGTGGATTTCTGACACTACCTTATTCACAGGCTCCCTTGGTTGCCTTTAGAGTACAGACTCAACGATGCTCCTCTTTATGCTAAATTTATATACATCCAGTCTTCTGGATGGAGGAAAGAAGCCCTTCTTTCATGGTTTGCAGTCAAACTAAAGAATGTTCCTGCTGTTAACCCAAAACTGTTTCACAAGCTGCTACTATGAAACAAAGGTTTGAATCTGCTGCCTTCTCTAAGTTGTGGGTTTCAATAATCTTTTAAAAAAAACACATAATCCTGGTAAACTTCTGAAAATCATCGTGGATCCACATCTCACAGGGTCAAATGGCCTACAGATTATCTACCCGCAGAAATTCTATACATCAGCAGCTATAGATTTCGGTCTGTCTTTAAGAAAGGACTGAACAGCACTCAAGTTATTTTGATCCGTACACCTTGGCCAATATGAAACTGACAAATTTGCCATTTGGAACTAAACTTACTAAAGCCCGTGTAAAATTAACCAACTTTCTGGTACATATACCTTTTTTCAAGTGCAATGTATAATTTCTGAATTAACAAAAGCACAGACTTATGATTGATAAAGGGTGCCAAGATTCTGTTCCACTCTATATTGCTCTTGAGAAACTCCCTGTAGGCATGCTGTTGTAAATAGGTTTGCTTCTGGTAACAATCAACCTAATTAAAGGTTTCTGTTGTTAAACGGTGCCATTGAATAGAAGGAAAATGTAAACTAAGTGTAATGGCATGTTTCCCAGTAAACATGTTGAAAGCTAACAAAAAAAGGTGAATGACATTTTAGTACATTTCTTCTTGACTCACCAATCAATATATCTAATGTGTCATTTCAATATGAATCCGTACAAAAATTAATAGGGAGATGTAGGCATAAGGTTTTGCATCCTACTTTTAATAAGGGTTTAACCTCTCCTCTAGCCACCACCCATCAGCGGTAGTGGAAGAGAAGAGTCATTAGGATATGCAGAAGTGGACCTTCTCAGCGATACTTCTTTGAGGGCAAGCTCTATCTCCTTTGGCAGCAGTGCAGTCCTATCGCAAACATCAAATATGACTCAGCAGCTGCAGGCCAGTCCCGTCTGCAAGCAGACACCAGGCACGAAGCGGGAGCTTCAGTTCAGTCCAGTTCTTTCGGCGGGGAGACCCCGGGCAGGGGCGCCAAGTGCAATGAGGCAAGGCTGCAGAAATTGGAAACTGCTGCAGGAACCTCACAAGCAGTTTTTGGGCGAGTTTCTGGCATCATCACAACGAGTGGGGATCAACAATTCTATGTGAGGCGAATGGACACATGCCTGTTATTAGAGGAGACTAGCCAGGTGGAGAACACCAAACCAATGCTCATTGCTCGTCTCCCGCCATCTGTGGGGTCATATCTATACTCCTTCTTCAAGGGTCCTTTCGCGTGTTTGCTCTACACAAACATCCTTTCACCTGTGTCTGCTTCAGGAAGACATTCTTCCCTGTGACTGTAGGCCCGTGAAAGGCAACCTGCTTCCTGGTTGAGCCAAGGCTAGAAACCCCGGGGACCCTAAAAGGGACGGAAGTAGTTTGGCCCTGCTCCGGGGGAACCAGGGTCCTGGCACGAGGCTGAAGCCCTCCATAGAGTTCTGCCCTTCAGTCACGCAAGGGCAATGCTCCGAGCCCCTCCACAGATGGAGGACATGACCTGTGGTCATGTAGCCTCAAGACAGATCTCCATTTTAATGAGGTACCTAAAGGCCAAGAAACTCTCCTTCCCAGACACTCCTCCCTGCAAAGGGTATTTAACCTCGGGCCCTCCCTGGGAAGCGGGTACGGTTTTACTCATCCACTTTCCTCCATGACAATAAATGCCTTAAAACCATGGACTGCCTCTTTTCATAGGGATCTGCTGTGGCCAGCCATTGAGAAGGCCTTTGTTTAGCGGTCTTGTCTCCTGTAGAAGGCCTCTCTGTGCTCCCAGCCACTGCAGTCACCAAGCTCAAGCCAAGCCAGCTGCCTGCCCACAAGCCAAAGACTCTCCCCTCAGAATCCAGCCAGAGTCAGCAAGAACTCTCCCCTCTTTGGCCTCTCGGCCTTGGTCTAGAATCAGCCAGCAGGCCCCCACTCTGTCTTCAGCTCTTCCACTGCATCCAACAGTGCCTGGGTGTCCCAGAGCCTGACAAGCAGATGGCTTCAGCCTCCTTGCAGGCCTGGGGACCCCCCAAGCCAGCTAATGCTGTCCCGTGCACCTCAGACTGCACTTCCCCACCCCCAACCCCATCCCCAGAGAGATGTCCTGCTGCTTCCCCACTCACCCTGAGACAGCATGGGATAAGGGCAGTCAAAATTCCCATGTCCTGCCTTCTCCGCCCCCCCACCCCCACCCTCAGCTGCAGAGCCCTGTGGCTGAACAGATGCAGGGCCCTACTAGGCTTTAACAAGATGTCCTTTCCCCTGCATACCCCAGCAGAAAGAACATCAGTGGACATAACTAACTGTCCAAAGATACTAGAAGTTTCCACTTCAGGGAAATATGTTTTGCCCTCTTTTATTTGGGTTCTATTATTTAATCTTCAATTCATGTAAAAAAAAATAAAAGGAGGGAAGAGGCCTTTAATTTGAGACAGTTTATTTTACACAGACAAGCTGTTACTGACTATTCCAAAATATATTCTATATTGGCATTATCTCATATGAAAAATATCTAATAACTAATACTGCCTATGACATGTCCTAGTCGTTATCAATCTCTAGATTTTCTTAAACAGGTCACATAGGTTAGCATGGTGTTTCCTTGCTCAGCCACTCTAAGCAGGTGGGACAGTTGATGCTTTCTTGACTTCAAGTGTTCTTAAATGAGACAGGTAACACAGCTGCTAAACATCACTGGATTTTAGAACAGACTGAGGAATTAACTCAGCTAACATACCTTAAGGATGTGTTAAGCTCAGAATAAAGTCAAGAAACGTGTTGCTTTAGGGAAGAGGTGTTTTTTGTTTTGTTTTGTTTTGTTTTGTTTTTGTACTCTTGTTTCAATGACAAGGAAAAAGTAGCAAATCTCTTCAAAGCTAATACAAATAGGATTTACCCAGGAGGGACCTCCTGAAAATCTTGACTGCAGATAAGAAGAGAACCAGACAAGCAAAGCAAACCAAACAGGTGGTGCACATACTGGTACTTCTACATGGCAACAGCTCTAGAGGCCCGCTGAGACATGAAGGCCCCTACATAGCCAACGAATCCCTTTGGCTACCTGTCCTCATGGTGTTTTATACATGCCATCCTTTCAAATATGGCATGGATAGAGATTTATATTATAGTCTGCTTATGCAGTCCAGTGGACTCATGGATTTTGATGCCTTTTACTTCTTCAAACATAGAGCAGAGAATCATCATTAGTGGAATTGTGCATGCTGTACAGTCCATACACGTGTTAGAGCAGAAATGTACTTACAATGTTACCTTTGAAGTTTGTGTGTTTCAGAGCAAATGGACTAGAGGCAACACCTGGCTGACAGCTTCCAGGACAAGCTTAACCAGGTCGTGGCTTTCACCACAGACACTCCTCAGTCCCTCCAGGGACAGAACACCTCCCTAGAGGGGGCTTAGTCTACAAAATCGGAAAGCTCTGTACTTACTGACTGCGGAGGGACTTGCATTTTGTTGATGTTTCTATGCCAGTGAACCTGGGCTGGTGGAATAAAACATACAAATAAATGTTCATAGGTCTCCAGCGAGAGATCCGGGGCACACTGTGCGACCAACACCCCTACCTCATAGTGCATAAACCTCTCTGGTGCATTGGTTTCTCCGCTCCTTGGCCCATAGCTGGCTACTGGAGTCCTACTCCTCCAGGCACCTGGCTTCATCCAACTTCTAAAATGGCAGATAAGCAGCATTGAAAAAAAAATCACTGCCGATCAGTTTCTGGTTCAATACCAAACCGTTGTTCCCAACATAGAGGCTGATGCATATGAGGATACCTCCTCCTCCATAAAACAAAAGTGGGGAGATGTGGGGCCAGAGAGCCCACCCCCCCTTTTTAATGTGTATGTAGCAGCGTACATACTATATATTATGGGCCTTTATTTTTTTTTTAAAAAAAGATTAATTTATTTTTCATATGGAAGTAGACTGTAGCTATCTTCAGACACTCCAGAAGAGGGCATGAGATCTCATTATGGATGGTTGTGAGCTACCATGTGGTTGCTGGGATTTGAACTCGGAACCTTCAGAAGAGCAGTCAGTGCTCTTAACCGCTGAGCCATCTCTCCAGCCCCCACCAGAGAGCCTGTTGACTGGGGGAGCCAGTTCATAGCAAGGGTGAGGTGGAGACATGTCCAAACCCCGGAAACCTGGTCCTGAGACCAGGAGGAGCAGGATGGTCTTCCTCCTTGTTCTGGGCCTGCGTGTCCCCAGGGGATGTACACTGTGAGACCCGCCCCCCACCTCCGCCACCCTTGAGGTAGTCACACAGCCTGGTGGCCAAGTTACAGGTTTAACTTCCTCTTTCCCTATAAGTACATGTCCAGCATGCACCTGGAATTACTCTTCATGCAAATGAAGCATTTCCAGCACCTCAGCCAATGTTGTACACTCAACCCCCAAGCCCCTACCCACCCCCCAAGGTTTATATAACCCTTATGATCCCCCAATAAAGGAGAACTGTTTCACTGAAAACCATCTCAGAGGATGCTGTTCATGTCAGGCATTCACAGCTGCCGACCTGAAGACACCTGGTCCAGCTAGGTAGGCTACATTCCTTCCAGTCCTGCCCAGTGCACAGCACCTGAATACCCCAAGGGTAGAAGCAATCCGGGACAGCAACACACTGGTCATTTGTGTAGGGGTATGATTGACCCTGAAGGCACAAATGCAAGCTTGTCTGGTCCACCAGGCCTGCATAAGTGGTGTGAGAGCTTCAGCCATTTCTCTTCCAACAAACAGATTTAATTTAAGGCTGTGTGTCTGCTTCCTCCTGCTCCCCCCCTTTCCACGGCGTTCCTTTTGTTATTCCTTATGTTACATAAGCATGCTTGCAGGTCAGCTTTCTGGGATCCGTGAAATGCTTGTACACCCAATCATCTCTAGTTCTGCATTCACCCACATTTCTCCATTTCTGTTTCACATTCTCACTTAGAAAGAGAAGACTCGAAAGTTGAACCTCAGCTAATAATGAACGGCCAAGCACCTCCTGTGGAGGAAGAGGAGGAGAAGATATGTAGGCCATGTCTTCTGTTCTTCCATTACTGTGTCCCCACACCTCACAAGCCCCATCCTCTGCCTCTCTGCCTACTTTTAGTCCTTGGCTTCACTTTCTTTTTCCCTTTTCTTGTTTTTAACAAAAGGAAATTGCTTGCTAAGGTGCATTCAGTTTGCTCCTTTGTTCCTTTATGAGATACCAGGATTATTCTATTACAAACACTGGGCCCCTGTTGTGTGGTTCCGGCCCACTTGGGCCTGCAAGGTGCCTGTGTGACAAGGAGCACGCATCCATTCTTGCATCAGGTAGATCTCGCCAGCCACAACCCCTGTTAATGGACCATTTTCCTGAGGGCTATGTCCTCAGCTTCCTGAGGCCTGGGCAGGTACTTGGCCACGGTGCTTTCACAATTCATCAGCTGGGCAGGTAACTCTGGGGTCAGGAGAGTGTGACTGGCCCAGGCCCCCCTCACCTGGTATGAGAATTGAGGTGAAAAGCAGGAGAAACCGCCTCTGGACTCTGTCATCCACCATTCCCAGTCTGGTCCCTGTCTCTTCTGCAGTGCCATTTTCTTGGCCCCAATGAGATTCAGATGCTGGCCGACTGGACCTCGCCCCCCCCAGTCCCCCCGACCAGTGCCCACCCCCACCTACCCCATCATAGCCAAGCACAGAGCTGCCTACATCCAGTTACCTTTCTGGGTGATCTAACATAGCCATATTCCCCTGCGAGCCTCCTTCCCTCCCTTGGGGTGAGTGAGCATCCATGCCTAGTTATACTCTACCTCCCTGGGTGTACATTTCTGATAGCCTGGGAAGATTTGAATGAGCAATCCTGGGGAGCTTACCAGTGAGGTGGGCCCCTGCAGGCCTGCCTGCATTCCTGACATCGTCCTAGCATAACCCTTAGCTTGAGCTGGGCCCAGCATGGGGGCCCATCAGGTGCAAATGAGCAAGTAGGACCCACAATAAGGATGGTGCAAGCTCCAGGTCCGGGTGATAGTGAAGCTCTTGGACATCACCTCAGAGGCCAGTGTGGGCCCCCGCTTCCTTCTGACCCCACTGTCGTCTCTGAAAAGTTTGGATCCATCCTGGCCACTCTGACTCACCACTGAAAGCTCAGCACAGGGTACCCTGATAGCCACTTCCCCCCTTGCCATTATCGCCCCCACTGCCTTACACAGAACCTTCCTCCTCAGAAAGGGAGGATATGCAACCAGTCCCTCTCTACCCCAAGAGGGTACCTCTCTGACTGGCTGGAACAGGGTATATTTGAGGATGTTCTAGCACGTGGGTATTCTTGGGATGGGTCTAGCACATGGACAAGTGAGCAGCAGGCATAGCAGTCATGTATGACATAGGCAAGCACAGCAGGCCTATGTGTGATCCATCCCTGAGAGGCCTAACAGGTGTGGACACACAAGGCACACCAGATAGATGAATGTGTGAGGGGAGTTCAGCAGGTACTCACAAGGGAGGTTGTCTAGCACGTGCTTGCATGCGTGAAGCAGGGACCGGCAGGCCCCACGAATGAGGCCTTGTGCAGGCATTCTGAGGCTTGGCTATGAGAGTTTAAAGCACTAGTTCTCCAACTTCCAAATACAGCTGCTCAGGTTGTGGTGACCCCCACCCATAAAATTATCTCCATTGCTACTTCATAACTGTAATTTTGCTACTGGTATGAATAGTAATGCAAATCTCTGTGTTTTCCAGTGGTCTTGGGCGACCCCAAGAAGTCAAAGGCTCCTTCGATACCCAGTGGGTCACGGCCACTCTCAAAAGGTGCCATCTCCAGTTTGATCTCCCTAGTCCGGGCACCAACATTAATGGCACCAAGACTCGTCTATCACCCTGCCACCCCTGCCTCTCTCTTGCTGAAAGTTCCTTATGTTCCTACACTCTCTGTAGTGACCTATACGACCACGGCTACTGTTCAGAGCACTCTTCCCATTCCCTGTCTATGGAACTCTGAAAGCTTCCCTGGCCTCACCACCCACCACCCACCCAGCGTAGTTGGGAACAAGTCCATCATATGGCTCATGAGTCACCGGTTGAAGAGAGCTGCCTCATGAGTCACAGAGCGCTATTAAAGAAGTGTTGGGTCCTAGGCTAGTGAGAAAGACTCTTGCATATTCAATGACATGCCTGCTGCTAGGATACATTAATGTTGTCATTCTGAGAAATGAAGGATCTTGATGCTGCTGTTCCAGAAGACCAAAGTTCAGGTAGCATCACCCACTTTGAGCAGCTCAAGACCACTTGTAAATAGAGCCCCAGGGGAACTCAGCCCCTCTTCTGGACTTCATGGGTGCTGATGCACACTTGGAATATGCTCACAAAAAGACTTAACAGGTACACACGTTTAAAACATAAATAAAGACCCTCAAATGTAGTGAACACAGATTCTAAGCATTCATTTTAACAAATACAGCACGGGGCCAAGGTAAGAGAATGAAAGACTCGGGAGCTAGACAGACAGACAGACAGACAGACAGAGACACAGACACAGACACAGACACAGACACAGACACAGACACACACACAGACACACACACACACACACACACACAGCTTCTCGGCCTTTTGGCTAAGACCGAGTGTAGACAAACACACGCATACAGGCAGAAGGACTGGATGAATACTAAACTCTCCAAGGAGAACCCTAGAATATGCTCATGTAAACACCCATCCACAACACTGGAACCACAAACGCTTACACAGATGCACGTTGACAAAATGCTTTCAACCGAAGATAAGGGCGAGTATCTTCCAACCAGGGCCGAAGGCAGCTTTGAAATGAGTCTGGGGGTCTTTGGGAAATGCCACAGCCCCACAACTAGCACCGTCCCAACACATTAGGATCTGGCTCTGCTGTGGGGATCGTGTTAACGGTTTTTAACACATCTGAGCACAGACATGAGTGTGCTCAGCAAGTCTCAGTGGCAGGTTGGGGCGATTGTCCAACTGCAATGGAACTGGCCCTGTGACCTCATGAATAAATGAAAGCACACACAGCAATACAGGTCCCATCTTTATTCACTTCTTCCTAAAATAAGTAAGGTAACATTCACTTTGGGGATGTGACAGAGAACCAACCACAACATCAAATGACATTTGCTTCCAAAGAGTAATTGCCACTGCTGGGCAGAATATATCTCCCTTGCTCTCATGGGCCTGGACGTTCTACACTCAACTGCTGCTTCTCACAGAACTGCTGCGGGTTCGCTTAATGGTTAACAGAGTCTCAGTCTCCATTCTAACAAACAAAGTAAAGAGAAAGGAGCTGCACCGACCACTACTACTACTACTATCTTCTTAACGCTCCCTTCCCCGTGCACCCTATGTGTGAGCTTCAGATGGTTTCTTCAGAGTGGTCAAGGATCAGGGACTGAAGGTATGTTTCGACAACGGATACATCTTGCTCTTGCTGTTTGAAAAATGGAGAGTTAGAGGATCTTCATTACAACTCTGCTAATAGGAAGCCAGCCCGAGGCGCAGGGTGTTACAGACACATGACTTACAGTTTCCATGATAACTCTGTCCTGCACCTTGGAGATTTCCTTCTCCACATTAGTTTGCTGACCACCAATGAAGGTTTTGCCGTGTTTACGCAAGTCGTTGGCTTTCTGAAACAAACCACAGCAAAAGAAGGTACCTGAACCCAAGCCCCAAGCCGGAACTTGACACCTCACCTCATTTAATTTAAAAAGTACCGACTTTGCACATCCAAAGGATTCTCCTTAGGAACCAAAGTTAAGAACTGGTGGCCACTTCTTCTGTATCGATATGAACTCTCCACAGAAAGCTGCAGTGCCATATGTGAGCTCACCATCCTTGTGAGAAGAGAACAACACCTAAGGCACTCACTCATCTTAGAAAATGGACAGATGAGCATGTGAAGGCCATATGGAGCAGGCGTGGAAAAGGAGGCGCAGGCATGTGCCGGAGACCCCCAAGGTTCCCCAGCGGAAGGAGCCATTCATTTGCTGTGCCATGGAATGTAATTCTCACAGAGAAGACACAGCGTGCAATCACATGCCCTTTGAAGCTAACTAAAGCTGAAGTGCGGACTCAATCCCCTCTGATCATCTCTCAAAGAACACCACAGTGGTGGATGCAGAGGAGAACGAGCTGTGCTGCCTGTCCATAGACTGCAAAATGCCTGTCCAGTCTCTGCCCTATTCCCAGGGCCCAGCGGAGCCTATGACCATAAGGCATGTACCCTGGCTGAAAACAGGTGTGGAAGGGAGCCTGCTGGCTATCTGACTGACGAGGACACACATGGTGACTTCCAGTGGTGAAAACATAGGATCTCCATAGGGAAGACAAGGCGCAGGGATCTATCTGGGCCAAGAGCAGAGGCAAAGCACGGACAGGGAATAGGAGTCCCTTCAGGGGGACCTGGTGCAACGGGGAGGAGGGAAGACAAGACAGAAGCATCCAGTGGAGCTTTTGGAGGAGGGCTGTTTGCAGAGGACACAGCAAAGAGGGAGAGTTAAGAAAGAACACCCCTGGGAAATATGGAAGAGGGAAAGGCCCTGTTCCAGGACAACAACTCCTCAGAGCTGAGGTCTACAGAAGCTTGAGAGAAGCAGCAGCAGAGGGAGGTTGAGAGTGCACATTTACAGTCAGCAGCTCCCATTCTAGAACACTCTCCCACTAAAGCTCATCAGTTTCCTGGGCGAAACAAAACCTAGCCTTTTTCCTACGTGTGGGGAAAATATTCCAAAGACAATGTGATCACCAATTTCAAAGCTAACTACTTTTCCCACAAATTGAGAAAGGGCCATTCTGTCTCCTGCTTTTATAGACACGTGGTATGACATAAGGATGCGTTCTGTTCACAAGTGCAGTCTACCAGACCTTCAAAAATGTGTCACACATCTCTTTAGCGTTTTCAAGCTTGGATTCATGGTCCGCTATAGCTGTCTCTAAAATCTTCATCTGCTGCTGAGTTATAAACTGAAATAGAGGATGAAATCGATGATAAAATGTCAGTAAAACTGAACATCCAACCCAGTGGCTTACAGCAATTGCTTCCTGTGCTGTTTTGTGGGTTCTGTCATTCATGATCAAGGTTGCAGACATGACCTTCAATACCAAAATCAACATGACAACGTCTGACCGGTCACAGAGTGAGACATTCTGTCGCATCTGGGCAAAATTCCCATGAAATAACAACTCATTTTGAAATTAACTTGAGATCCATCTAATCTGTAGACTCCCACACCTCAACAAAATAAGGTTTAAAAAAATTAAGTTCTATTGTGGCCCAGTTTTCATAAAGTATGCATCTTTTTGTCAAACTCAATGGGCACATAGATTAGCTTCCAAGGGAACACATCTTTCCAAAGGAGTTTTCCACCTAAACCTCCCCACACTGTGACACCCCATGAACTACATCATCAACCAAATAAGAATGACAGAGCAGACAAAGAGCAACTGCATATCAGATCCTGCTGCCGAGCATTCCGCAGCAACAAAAATTTCAAAAGCTGAAAACATTCAATACACAGGTCTAGAAGGTAGAGATTCTCCACCAGCCTGATTTTACTTTTAGGAAACTGAGGCAGACAAGTTAATGATTTTCCTGAGTTTTCAAAATGAGCAAGCATCAGGACTATGGCTGCATCCCAATCAGTGGGTTCTGTAGAACCTGCTCCTTGCTGCCAGACTGGAATCTATCTCTATCTCCCTCAGTCAGAATCCCCAGGCAGGGGAGATGGGGGTGGGGTGGGGGCGGCAGGTGGCACAGCTCCATCCTCCACCAGGGAGAGAGAGAGAGTCCCCAGAGACAGCACTGAGTCCAGTACCTGTCCCCCAAACCCCATTCTCATCTCCAGGATAGAGGTGACTCAGTCACCCTCACAGGCCCATCACTGCATGGGAACATGTCCCTCCTCTCCTCTGGGACGCCCCCCCACCCCCCCAGCCCCGGTCTGAACTGCAACCACTGACAGCTAAGTCTCCTCCTGCTCTGCCACAGCCACCTGAACTGCTCTCACTCTGCACCCCTGATCACAGCGTCAGAAGGCTTCTTGGGGCCCTCCTACTCTTTGGCATCTGCACTGCGTGGATCCTGAAGGGTCCCCTCTCGGGGTACAATCCCATTCCTTCCCCTGCACTCTGCAGACAGTACCTGTTCCCAGACCCTCGACCATCCGCATGCACCACCAACTGAATACCATGTCGGCTCCTAAGCCATCATTAATTACCCTTGTCATCTCTCCATTGGAGGGGTGGGGGGAGACCTCAAACAATTGAGGGAGGATGTCCAGTCTCTCCTCACCACATCAACCACCGTCCTTGTCTCCCTGAGCTCATGTCCTGTCCCTTCCCTCCAGACCTGCTGCAGGAAGCCCGGCCACTAGGGAACCTGACACAGCAGAGGATCTGTTCCAAGTTGAGAGCACCACTCACACTGAGGTATTCTTCTTGGTCCCTTGTGCTGTCCACCTCATCCAGCCACTTCTGGTACAGGGACCCAAACCTTTCACAGTACACAGACTTAAGCTCCTGCCTGTAAAACACAGTACCGATTACAAGGCATGGTCACACAGGGCGAGGGTAAGCCAATGACACACACTCACCATTGTGAAACAGGAGCTAGGAGCAAACGAGAAAGGGGAGAAGGAATTCCACTGACTCACGAGGGGCAGAAATCTGACTCTCATTCCTGAAGAATTTTGTCCTCAGCTGCTCCCAGAGACATCCTTTCACGTGTTTTTCCTCTCAACCACCTAGGATGCATTCCTGCATCTCTCTCTCTCTCAAGATTGCATTTCTGGCTTAAAATTAGACTCATCTTCCCTTCCCCTTATGGAGTAACCTATAAATTCTGAGAGCACAAGTCCATGTCCTGGAGGCAACATACCCTATGGTGTTTTCCAGACAGAAAGTGTGCACAGAACCCTTTCCCCACGGGGGACTTACAGAAGAGAGCTCTGGTGCATACCTCCTAATTGGTAGAGTTTTGCAGCCCATAGAGGACTGGCCTTCCTTACAAGAAGTTGCCTGCACTGTTATCTGATAGGGGCAAAACGGCTGTCCTGCCAGTCTTGCAGCTAACACATCTGAGATCCGTAAAAGGGGGGGTTCGCGCTGGCTATTAACTGGACCAGGTCATATTGCAAAAGGCAGTGCTCCAGCGATCCCATCAGCTATTCCATTCTGTGCACGATCATGATGGCAGACTGGAGTGACCTGGCCTGGGAGGAAGAGTAAAGGCTGTTTACAGAAGGTTACAATGTTACCTTGACTTCTGCTCAGCTTTCAAAATACCCTGGAGGTTATCATTCAGGCTTCTGAGAGAGGCATTTACATCCTTTTCAAACTGCTTCCTCTTTTCCATAAGAAACCGGGGAAGATCACCTGTGGGAGAAGGGAAGAGGCATCACTTTAAATCAAATATCAAGAAGGAGGAGGAAGAGGAAGAGGAGGAGGAGGAGGACGACGACGACGAGGATGAGGACTAGGAGGAGGGGGAGCGGGAGGAGGGGGGAGGAGGGGGAGTAGGAGGGGGAGGAGGAGAAAGAGGAGAAAGAAGAAGACAATGACGAAGATGAAGAGGAAGATTAAGATGAAGAGGAAGAGGACAACTACAACGAAGACGAAGACAAGACGAAGAGCTTGTTCATGGCAGACACACGCCCTACAGGAAAATATGAATAAATACGCATTTTTTTAAGACAGGGTCTCTTAAGCTGCTCTCAAACTTGCTCTGTAACTGAGGCCAACCTCACGTTCCTGATTCTGTCTCTACTCCCTAAGTGTTAGGAATACAGGCATGGGGGTATCCTGCTTGACTAGACAATGCCACTGACAAACAATTTTCTGGACACGTCCAAACCCAAGCAGTTCCTCTGCACCAGAAAGAACAATGCCGTCACTCTTCCTTGTTGGTCTGAACTGACTCTACACGCTGACTAAGAATCGATGATGGCTCTCTAGTAATGCTGTCTTGGTTCACCTAGACAAGGGAACAAAGCCCGCCTCGGTTGGGGGGGCATATGTTACACTGGCATTGTTACCATGGATGACAGAAAACAAGCTAGTGTGGCAGGCACGACACATACAAGCTTCTTCCCGGTGCTGCCTTCGGAGCTCCCTGTCAGGCTCCTAAATGTCTATAGGCTAAAGGCTATTGTACGGGAGTAAGGGAGGAGTTGCTCTCCTTTGGCAGGCGTTCCTGGAGGAGAGCAACTTTGGAAAGCCAGAAAAAAAATGACTTGGTTCAGAACTTGAAAAACAGCTGTTGAAATCTGATATACCACTCCTGCAGTAAGTTAAAGAGCAGAGATTTATCTGCTTGCCCATCATGTCTAGTGACACTCTTCAGCGGATGCAGGAAGCAGGAATCTCTCCCCACAGCCTGGGTGACAGCTACAACATTTCCCCTGCTCGCTGCAGCATCTTAAGAGTTAAGGTAAAGGTAACCTCTGAAGGCCAAAGGACAACTTACCCTTCAGAAACATCCTCTGAGCCACACAACTGTTCCAGAGTTCTGCCGTCTCTCTCACTGTGCATAAGTCGGAGGGTTGGAAAGAAAGTTCTGGGACTACCAAGACCTGCTCAAACCTACCTTTGAAATCCTGCATCCTCTTCTGAACGGGCTCCCTGTGGGAAAAATAACACAGAATTCTAAGTCGAGGACAAGCATCCTAAGTTTGCTTTCAGGGAAAAGGAGAGGCATGCTGTCTTGCAGAGGGTAGAGCTTGTGTGGGGTAAACTCGGGCTTTCCTCTCTCAGGGTCCTTAATTTTATTCCTTTGTCCTTGTTTTCATACTGTGCCAATGAGTCCTTTGCAGATATATATGGGCACATGGCTAAGGGTTACTTCCTGGAGCACAAGCGACTGAAAACCTACTGCATCCCCAGGAATCCCACCCCAGGCTGTTTGGGTGGCTCACGCAAAATCGCAACCCAGGTGTTCCCTGCCCAACTTCAGGCAGCTGCACAGAAGTTATGTATCTCCTCTCCTCAAGTGGTGACTTTGTGTCTGTTGTGTTCTGGCAGCGTAGGGGATTTCTATATCAAACCTTTACCGGGATCCTTTCACGGTGCAGCGGAAGGGTTTCATAAAGGTGTACTCACCCGTGTGTCCTGCACTCCAGCCACATTCACTCTCCTCCTTCCTCAAGCCCCTCCTGCTGCTATTCCTCCTACATCACCCAGACAGTGTCTCTTCAACTTTCATGCCAGGTGACCATGTGCAACCTCCAGAGTCGGCCTCTAACCACCTCCCCTCAACCCCTGCTAACCTTCCCCTCGACCGGGTATTGCCTGCCTCTTCCCACTCTCCCCTCTGAGTTCAGGTATGGACCTACTTGTAATCCAGGATCCGCAGAGGAGAGAAAACAGGTGGCAGTAGTCTCTTTGATCCTGGCCTATTTCACTTAACACCGCCCCCACCCCACCCCCCTACTCCCCACCACTTAGATCCGTTTCCTGGTAAAGGGTACTTTTTGCTTTGTATTCCTGCATACAAGCACACTGAAACTACCTCACGGGGAAGGCTGACCCTTTAGCACTTCACCTGGCCTCTTGCACGTCTGGCCCTGAAGAATGGCTGCCCATCTCACTGCTACCAACTGCTGGATTGTCTGCTGCATTGAGAAGGAAGGAAAAGGAAGGAAAGGAAAACCCTTCGCAAATGAAGCATGCTGTTCTCATCCTCCTGCATGGGAACCAGCTCCACTCTAGAGTTGGTTGAGCCCATGTCCACGACAAAGGTTTGGAAGCCCTCTTCCAGGAACACGTGCCCCTCCCCCCCCCTCACACAGGTGAAACTCAGCTTGGCCCCAGTCTAGGGACAGCAGATACATGTATGTGTACAAGCCTTACGAGAAAATTCCCTGTGACCCCTGGGCTTCTTCAGAGGCCTTGTATCTATCTCTGCCATGGGCTGAGAATGTCAGGTGGGGACCAGAACCCAGAGCGTGCTTGAGGATCAGAGGTCAGAGTCTGAATCCCTCTGTCCTCCATGTGCCCCCCTCCCCAGCCGGGCCAGCCACAATACCATGGAATGGCCTGATTCTTATCAGACTTCCCCACCCCCCATGCTCCATGTGCCAAGTAGTAGAGCGTCCCCACGGTTGGGCCCAGGCCCATAAGCCCCATATCAGTTGTTACCAGGGTTGACTGCATCTGGGTTCTTCGAGTCATCTGATGGGAGGGGCTTATCTACCCTCGGCCGCTTGGCACTTTTCCTCACGGCCTTCTGCTCCTTGTTTGACATGGCTGGAAACTTCCTGGGTCAGACAGGACTCCTGAAATGTCGGTATGCACAGACAGTAAAGACGCTGGATTTCATGACAGTAAATGAAAACAGGGACCAGGACTCCACAGGCTGTGGCCATGTGTGCTGGCACTCGTGCTGGAGCAAAGAGGAGGTGGAAGGGTGACATCAATATCCTGCCAGGTCCAATCACATCCTGTCCCATTTTTCTGGCTGAATGCAGCGCTCTCCACAACCCAGTAGCCCCCGATCTCAGCTCTTTCTCCTGATTTCAGCTTGTCACCAGGTTAGGACAAGCTTGGCTAGACCCCAAGCCAAGTGATCCAATGCTGGTGCCTAGTCGCAGACACCAATCCACCAATGGCCAATGAGGTCACTGGAGCTGTGCCCTGGCAAGAAATGGTTGCACCCTGCTGCACAGTCAGGTGAAATCCCTGGCCACTCTCAGTCTAGATGTTTAAGAAGAAACTCGGGAACCCAAGCCTCCAGGGGAGACCCAAATACTACACCAGAGGCAAATGCAGAGATCCCCCAATACACTCACCCAAGACGACACGCAGCCTGTGGAGGGCATGAAGTCTCTGTGCTCACAGACAAGGAATACAGAAACCAGGGAAGGGAAGCAGGCAGGCAGGCTGGCTTGCCTCTTCAAGACAAGGGATGTATATGCCTCTTTTCCACCCAGAAGGCTACGAGTGGAATAGCCTGGTGGTCTGTGCCACCTGTGGGGTCAGGCCACACTCGGATCCCCCTGATTTTTACAGTTATCTCAGACCTTCCCCTGGCTGCCCCGCCCCGAGACCCTCATCCTTAGTTTTGTCTGTCAGTCAGTAGAACCCCGTGGGACATGTGGAACCTTGTCACCAGACAGAAACTGGGACGGTTGAGCAAATACAGAAACCCTGGTAAATTCTCATATAGGAGAATGGGAGGCGTTTCATGTACTCCCACCGGGTTCCTGTACTGGAACATGGGACCACAATACCCCCCAGATGAAGATTATGACCACTAGTCACATAGCACAGAACACCGAGTTCTCCATGCTAATGAGATATCTAGATGGACAGGCCCCCCCCCATCCCCCACCCCCGCCCCGCCCCGGGAGGGTTCAGCCAATAAGCTTCCCTTCACCTACATCCCTTTGCACAAGATGTATTTAATCTCTGGTCCACCCTGAGTAAATGGCATGCCCCCCATCTTCCACGATGAGCAATGAATAAACAGTGTGGACAAGCCAAGAAGACTTGTCTCATCGAGAACCGCTGTGTGGTGGTGGAGTGGGGGCAGGAAGCCTTCATCATACACAGAACCCTTGCCTTGTAAGTCTCCTGCTGAAGGCCCCTCTGACCTTTGGACAAGAATATTCACACACACACACACACACACACACACACCCCGCACCCCCCTCCCGAGATGAGGCAGAGTCCCCCCTCGCCCTGGCCCCGGGCTCACCACTGGCTTGTGCAGACTGGAAATGTCTTGGTGACTGGATGACTGGGAGTTGGGGAACCCCTGTCTCACTGGCCTCGGCCTCACAGCAACCCCACCCCCCACCCCTCTTGCCCTCGAAGGCTTGTGAGGAGGATGTCACTTCTGGAAGTTCATTACCATGTGTCTCGGGATGCACAGGCACCAAGCAAGGGAACTAGCCTCAAAGCAGTGCCCGAAAAGCCCTCTCACCCTCCAGAGTAGGTAGCAAAAGCGAAGGAGACCTCCTTTCTGGAAGTGTTCTATCATAGGTCTCACGATACCTTGTCTCTCCGTTAGGAAAAACCTCCACACGGCAGTCTCCGTCAACAGTGGTAACAGCCAGAGAGGTCACTTGCTGAAGTGGGTCCCCTAGGATAGCTCGCCCCACGGGGGAAATCCCCGCCCCCGAGCCCCGTGGTATCCTCCAGAGTGGGTACAGCTATTGGACGTCACTTCCGGGAGGGTTTACCTTGGGTCTAGATGCTCAGCCGGTGAGATACACCTCCCACCATCCTCCAAAACCCCACTTACGCTCGAGAGAGGGCACGGCTATTGGACATCACTTCCTCGAGGGTTTTACTTTGGGTCTCACGGAAACTTGTAGCTCAGCTAGGGAATTAGACCTCCTCTGACCGTGGAGGGTGGGCACGGCTATTGGATGTCACTTCCGGGAGGTGGTCCCTCGGGTCTCGCGACATCTCATAGCTCAGCGGGGGAGTTGCACCTCCGCCACCCCCACCCCCACCCCCACCCCCACCCCTCTTTCCCCCAAGGGTGCTCACAGTACTTCGCCATCACTTAGGGGTTTGACGTCGGGCCCTAAGACACCTTGGCGCTCGCTCTACTAAGGACATACACCTCTTACGACCCCCCAACCCCTTTTACCCTCGAGAGGAGGCTGAAATATTAGAAATCACTCCCGGAAAGGGTTGGCCTTCGCTGCTGTGATTCCTTGTCGCTCAGACATGTAATGGCACCTCCTACCCTCGGGAGTGGGCACTGCTTTTGGACGCCCCTTCCAATGGGGGGATTCACCTCGAGTCTCAAGATACCTGGTCACCTGGCTAGGGAAATAACACCTCCGACAATCCCCAAGCCCCACTCGCCCTCGCGGGTGGGGACGGTCATCGGACATCACTTCCGGGAGGGTTTTCCCCTTGGGTCCCGCGATACCTTGTTCCTCAGCTAGGGAGTCACACCTCCCACAGCCCCACCAAACCCCACTTCCCCTCCAGAGTGGACTGGGCCAGGGAGATGACGCTTCCGGAAGGGTTTTACCTCATACCTCGCGTGCGTGCACCTCGCGATGCCTTGGCGCTCACCTAGGCAATTACACCTCCTACAATCCCACCAAACCCCTCTTACCCTCGAGGGAGGCCACAGCTAGTGTGAAGTCACTTCCGGAAGTGCGGTGCCAGGATGGAAAATGTGTGCACGTGCATGAGACTGGCCAATCCGGTTCCAGGCAGAGGCCCATCTGGCAATCACGCATGTGTGACTTGGGGCTTGGGGTTGCGCGCCTGTGTCAGCAGCAGCAGCAGCAGCAGCAGCAACAGCAGCTTTCCCACACCACCCGTCCCCGCCTCCTCCACTCCACTGTAGAATTCAGGCTCCGGACCCTCCGGGGTCTCAACATGTACTCACTCACCTACAGGGACACACAAAGCTCACCGCAGTCTCCAAGAATCCTCTTTCTCCTCCAGGGTGGTCCCAAGTATTCCTCATTTCCTCTTGCCCTGTGGAAAACCATGTCTGCCCTGTGTGAGCCTGGCCAATGCCGCTCCATCTTGTGCCCCTCTGCCATAGCCAGCAAGCCCTGTAATCACTCACGATTGACTTGGAGCTTTCAGTCGTGCATGCATAAACTGGGAACTCACCCAGGAAGGGCCTAATGTGGCGGGAACGCCTCTGCTCCCTGTTTTCAGTCACCCTTAAAGTCTGACTTCATGGAACTTGTGTTCTGAGCCCCCATGCTTCCTGTATGCATGCACACACGATGTGATGGTGAAGCGTGGTCAACATAGGTACACAGCCCTTGGGGGAGGACTGGGACAGTAGGAAGTGTTCATGCAAGACAGCAGGAAGCGTGGAGCTGTGCAGAATCACGAGACTACACAAAGGGTACCATGCGGAAGGTCCCTTGTCTATGCAGGGGCAGACATGCTGTTCTACACACACACACACACACACACACACACACATGCACACACTTGCGTGCACACACCATACACACACGCACGCACGCACGCACTCGCATGCACACACCATACACACACAAACGCCCGCACATGCACACACACACACACACACTCGCACGCAAGCATACACACAACCCTTAGAGTCCCTAGGACCCTGGCAAAGCTTTCCAAGGCTGGCCCTCTGGGCTTTGTACACTCCAGGGTGGGCTTGAGGCCCATGGCATCACCTCATTGGCCCGAATAACTAGTTGCTCACCTATACAGACATCCTTCGTGGCATTCACCCGAGACCCTCCTTTTCAAGGGTTAGTCCTCACGTGCAGAAAGTAAGGATGTTAGCCTCTCCAGAAAAAGGCAGAGAAGTACTTCCAGCCCTTCCTGGGTGACTTCCCAGTTTATGCATGCACAACTGAAAGCTCCAAGTCACGCCTGAGTGAGACTGGATGAACTGACACACCCACCAAACAATCACATGACAGTTACTCGAGGCTTCAAGATGATGTGCACGCTGGGCTGGTGTCTGTGGTTGTGCCTGCACACTGGGCCGCAGTAAGGTCCTCCTGTCTAAGTATCACTCGTGGCTGCTTCTCCGGAGGAGCCAGGTGGCCAGTGATGAGTGCAAAAGTACACAAGGGGCAGAAACAGGAGGCCCCTAGCCCCATGCCCACTGGACAGACTCCTGCCTGGACAGAGTCCAGCCACTTTAGGACTGCAATACTCACGGCCCCCTTTTACATCGCCTTCAAGAGCTTTGTGTTATCTAAAGTACAAGTGAGACTCCTGGCTATCACAGTATTGTTCAGCTCCGGCTCTGACACTTCATCTGTCTACTGTCTACTACTGTCTTTCCCCCAAGGGCTGTGCATCTATGTTGACCACGCTTCACCACCACATCATCTGTTTCGAGTACATCTGTGCGTGGGAGCTCAGAACGCATGGTCCATAAAGTCGGTCCTTAGGGGATGCAGGAAACAGACAAGGAGGTCAGCAGTTAAATCCAGCCAGCCTCCATCTGACTATTAAGGAAGGGAATTAAGAATAACTGTGAAGGCCCCGCTGCTGTGGGGATTTTCAGTGTTGTATCTACTGTGGGGAGGACCTTTGCGTTCATCAAAATGGCAAATGCCGCATCAGCCCATCACAGGGTCACTGCACATCTAGGTAAGTGCCGCTTCCCCACATAGAGGCAGTCAAGGAAATATAGGCATGGCAAAGCTCAAGACAGCTCTCAAATCACAGTGGAAAAGTCCCAATTTACCCCTCACGATGAAGAGATGGGCCAAGCATGCTACATCCACACAGCAGAAAACTGTCCAAACCCCCAGAAGGAAATGCATTGTCTCTTTAAGGACATTGGAAGCATTTTTGGTGAAATCGCTCCAACAAAGTCACTTTGTGTAAGGATCCGTGTATGTGCCATGAGCAGAGTAGAAAAACCCCCGAAGAGGTGTCCAAACTGATGTCATCTAATCTGGTGAGAAAGCATCTCACTGGATGACAGCATGGATGCCCAGAGTGGCAGGCAGACCTTGGGACAGCTTAGCGGAACACAGTTTCCTCTATGCCTGTGGATGAGGGTGGGTGTGTGCATCTCTCTCTCTCTCTCTCTCTCTCTCTCTCTCTCTCTCTCTCTCTGTGTGTGTGTGTGTGTGTGTGTGTGTATGCATGCGCGTGTGCATGAGCGTGTGGGTGTGCGTGTACGTTTACATGTACGTGTACATGTAAGTGTGTGTTGCTACTTTGTTTCCAATCCAATTCCCCAGTAAAAGAAATCTCAACTCAATCAGTAACAATACAAGTTATAAGCCTAGTGTCTTAGTCGGGGTTTCTATTCCTGCACAAACTTCATGACCAAGAAGCAAGTTGGGGAGGAAAGGGTTTATTGAGCTCACACTTCCACTCAGCTGTTCATTACCAAAGGAAGTCAGGACTGGAACTCAAGCAGGTCAGGAAGCAGGAGCTGATGCAGAGGCCATGGAGGGATATTCCTTACTGGCTTGCTTCCCCTGGCTTGCTCAGCTCTTATAGAACCCAAGACTACCAGCCCAGAGATGGTACCACCCACAAGGGTCCCTTCCCCACTTGATCACTAATTGAGAAAATGCCCCACAGCTGGATCTCATGGAGGCACTTCCCCAACTGAGGCTCTTTTTCCTATGATAACTCCAGCCTGTGTCAAGTTGACACATAAAACCAGCCAGTACACCTAGATTGGGCAGATCTCCCGCTACACTACTCTATGCCCATGTATACTGTCCCATATAACTTGCGGCTTCTCCAGGCCACGTGCTTCTCTCTCCGCAGGCTCTCCATGGAACCTTCATAGCCCCCTCTCTTCCCCTGGATCCTTCGTAGCTCCTCCCCCTTCCTCCTGCCCAATCATTGGCTCAAGCCTTTATTTGAAAAGTTAAGGTGGAGAGAAGGTTCACAAGGCAACTCCTCATCTGCAGCCCCTCTGAGGAGTGGAATTAGCATCAATATACCAGCCCAAGGCTATCCACAACATGCATGCATGTGTGCATGCACGTGGGTGCATGTGTGCATGCACGTGGGTGGTGGTGGTGGTTTGAATGAGCTATCTTCTGCAGCCTGGGGCTTTTGAATTCTTGCTTCCTAGTAGATATTTCTGGTCAGCTTGGGAGGTGTGGCACTGCTGAAGGAAATGTGTCACTGGGGGGCGGGCTTTGAGGTTTCCAAAGCCTCCAGCCATTTGAAGTTGGCTCTCTCCCCTTCCTCCTTGAGATGCAGGATAGATTTGTGTTTGTTTGTTTGTTTGTTTTGTTTGTTTTTTGATGCTGCTGCCACCTGAACTCCTGTGCTGCTTTCTATCCTGTGCAGGTCCACGGTGCTCCGAGTTTTCTGCCAAGTGACCTGGAAGGCTTATTTGCATCAGGAGAAACAAAACACTTGCCTGCCTTGTGAACTCTGGCAGGAGAAAAGGTGGCCTTCTCAGATGTGGGCCCTGATGTTATTATTTTAGAAGGCAGGACGGAACCTGTGATCTCTTGTCTTGCCTTGTCCCAGACCCTCTGTGGTCAAGTCAAAGGCCCGGCACTCTGGAATGGCACTATCATCTTTTGTACTGTGTGCAGCTGCAGGGGATGGTGGGAGAACCAGGTGACAGGGATGTAAGTGAACAGTCAGCCTCCTGGGCGGGTGGATTAGTACTTCCTCATTTCCTCAGAGAACTGGCTACTAGGAGAGAATGTTGGTTTTTTTTTTTTTTTTTTCCTGATGACACTGCGGTTGCCATGACAACAGGGACAAGCCATTCTTTCCTGGTTACAGATACATTTGTGAAGGACACTCACAGATTGGAGAGGTGGAATGACTAGACAGACACGCGAAGCATGTAGGTAGGTGCCTGCAGTCAACCTGAGAGTGTGTGAGAGCTGAGTCTGCGAACGTGTCTTGGGAACCCGTGTGCTCTTTCCCGGGACAGGGAAGGTTCTCTCACTAGAACTGAGTACTGTTTGAAGAGAAGCTTCAAGGACTGGCTGCTCACTCAGCCCTGTCTCTTTGTCCTCAGGTGACACTTCTTTGCTGCTGGCTTTATCTTTTCAGGCCCTGAGAGCATAGTTGGCTTTTGTAAACGGACACCTTCTCTCTGTTTGGCAATGATTGTCACATGTGCTCTTCTTGACAGGATGACCCTGTCTGTGTGACAGCCCCTTACCCTGGATAGTTGCGGCTGGTGTTTGAGAGAGAAGCTGGGAGGCATTTAAGGAGGAGGTAAACGGGGCTGGGGGTAGGGTGCGGGGTTCGGGGTTTGTGGTGTGTGGTGTGTGTGTGGGGGGGGGGGAAGCCTGCAGTTCCCTTGGAGAATGGTTGAAGCCCAGTGGTGGCAATACTCTCTTGGCTGGAGACCTGCCTGACACAGAAAGAAAAAAAAATGCCTCCCAAAGACAGCTGTCTCTAAACTGGTCACTAGTCGCAGTTAGACAGAAGGAGATAAAAATCAGTGTGGCACGAACCCCCAAGGAAGGGGCAGAGTTTGTTCCCTCAGCAGGTACTAGTTCGTGTCTGTGTCTTAGCCTTTACCGTGCTCACCTCACAGTTGGGTGAAGCATCAGCTAGCTGGGTTTGACAAAGTATGTGGCTGGGGCTGCTCTCTGACCCGCCGGCACATCTGGATCACCCTGTGTGTCTCTGCCCCCTGTGTGTGAGCAATATGCGTTATACTCTTCTTGCACCCTCTCATCAGACTGACCCCCGCCTGTCTGTCTCACCTCAGGGAGGGAAGCCATTGTGCCCATCTGGAGGAAATGTGAAAAGGCACGCACAGAGGGATTGTGTGTAAGTTCCTGATAGAAGGCCTTTGGTCCCAGGGCCAAAGTGTGCATTGAGACAGAGATTTCAGGCTTCCACCTCCCAAACTTCTCTGTGTGCCCCTGGGGAAGATAGTGTGCCCTTTTCACCAGAAAGGCAACTCCCACAGAAATTTCTGAGACCCTTTCGAAAGCAGTGCCCCGGAGGCTACACCTGGAAACGGTGGAGGCAGGTGGTGATACCGCTAACATCTAACCAGGATGTAGGAGACACAAGGACCTTTATGAGCCCCGGAGCAATAGGCGTACACAGATGGAATACACACACTGGGGAGAGTGTGGCCTGATATGAGTGCAGACACCTTTCTTTATGACTGAGTTACAGATGCCCCATGGATGCTCTGGTCTGTGGGCTTGAACAAGTACTTGGTATTCCCAGGTGTGTTTTCTAACTGAAATCAGAATTATGTGGGGCTGAGAATGTCCTGCTTGAGGGAATCAGAAGCATGCGCAGGCCTGCACAGGGTAGAAAGCGTGTATTCTATAGGTGTGCCTCGGGCATCTGTGGTTTCCAAGGGCACCCCGTGAGGGGTGGGCTCTCACGCGCCCCAGGCACGGTGCCTGGATGGTGGAGAGGCATGGTTGGACTTGATGGGGTTCGTTTAGCCTTGCTGGAAAGCATGTGCAAGGAAGGTCCAGGAGAAGGCAGCCTGAAAGTAACTGAGGCGTTGATGTTTTCCTCTGTGTCCTCAGGAGATCTCTGCGTGACAAGGCCCAGGACTCCAAGGGGACTGGATCAGAGGAAACCAACCCAGGGAGATGACAGGACCTCCTAGGATGAAGGGTCACTGTCCGTGATCCCTAAGTTGAGCTCCATACCTCCACAGTACACATTTACTATTGCATCATCCAGAAGGTGTGCCCTGAGACATTCCTAGACTGCTTTCTGTAGAAAGCCACTTTAGGCATCCTGAATTCGGATTTGAAGTCAGTAAGACTTGGATGGGAACACATCAGAAGGGACAGTGCACATTTGTGGAGTGAATTGGGAGCTAGAGTGAGTGTACCACCAGGTGTTTGTGGATACAGAGGGTAGGAAGGGAAGAACCGAGGAGATCAGGAGAACTTCATCTGTCCTCCCTGCTCCCCTATCTCTGTATGGCTGGAAACTCCCACAGATACGATCTGGAATCCCGTGATAAGCTACCTTGACCCATGCTCACGGAAGGAAGGTGGGGGTAACAGGAGTTCACAAGAAGAGCAGCGTCCTTAGGAAGCTGTTTCGGAGGCCAGAGTCCACAGTGCTCTGCCTCACTGTGCTTGCTGGGGCCCAGGTAATGACCTGGATCACTTGCATCCTGGCGTAAACAGTGAGCAGCGGTAGCATGTGAGCCCATCCTGCTCCTTCCTCTGTGCTGTAGTCCTATCAGCAAGCACAGTGGGCCTCTTATGAGGATCAGACAGACGCAGGATTTGTTTCACACAGACGTGTATGACATACACACTGCTGATAGGAAACAGACTGTCTCAAGGCAGAAAACAGTCAGTAACACAACAGCCAACCCCAACCCCGCCCACACACACACCCACAAAACAGATATAAAACACACACACAAACACACAAAACATACAACACAACATAAAACAGACACAAAACACAGAACACAACTCTCTCTCTCTCTCTCTCTCTCTCTCACACACACACACACACACACACACACACATACACACACTGCTGAACCTCCCAATTAGTAAGCATTTCTCCACAGTGAAATGCTTTCTCTTTGAGGCTTTCCCCCAGGTGTGCCCTGTGAACACTTGATCCCATAGTGAGGTCCAGGCTGGAGTTGGGAACAAGAGATCTGAATCAAAAGATTGGTGGTACAGGGTTGGGGGTGGGGGACTGGGACAGGAGGAGGCCAGCAGCTATGACAGCAGCCATCCTTCCTTGCAAATCACCATGAACATTTCCCCAGCTCCATTGCTCTTCAATCTGCTGGCACACTGGCCCGGAAGGCAAGTGCACTAGGTGTCCACAGACTTCCTGAGGTTGGCAGCACAGGACTACCTCCCTAGGAAAGAAGACAGTGAGGCTGGCTCCCCCAGCCCCAGGGAATCCCAGGGAGCCCCACGACACTGACAGGGTGGGCAAGAAAACACCCAAGCCTTGTAAAGACACCCACCTCTCTGGGAGGATGTTCACCACCCCAGCCTCAGGTCGAGGAAGAGAATTGTTGTGACTGTCTCCCACAGATGCTCTGGAACCTTCCATACCCTCTCCCACACCCTCCCTTCTGCAGAACAGACTTTGCGAGCTCCCTTGATTTCTCATGCCTTGCCTCACCGAGGTGCTGCTTCCCTGTCCACTAAAGGCGATCTCCTTCCTAATGCGGCTCTGCTTCCCTCTCCCACCCTACAGGATAAGCCCGCAGCACGCTGAGCTACCTCAGTCCATTCAAACTTCTTCTTTGCTACCAGACTCTGGAGGGAGGACAGCACCACAGGCAGGAGAGCAGAGCCAGAGAAGACTGGCGGGCAGTCACGGTGCCCAGAACAACCAAAGGAGTCTCCCTGTCCTGATCAGCCCCAGCCCCAGAGTCCAGTCGCCATGGACTCTGCAGAGTATGTGCTCTGTGGCTGGAAGGGCCAGCTCTGGCCTGCAAGGGTGTTGTCCAGACCCAGGACCCCTGCCCATAGTAAGAGGAGAGGGACGCCTTTCCTGGAGGTCCAAATACTGCCTGTGGGTGAGAAGACGAGAGTGAGGAGCACTGAGGTGAGGCCCCTAGCCAAGTCTGAAATCATGAGCATCGCCTCCTTGGCAGGAAAGGAGTCACAGGGCAGTGGCTCGTCGAGGGAGACCAGGGCCTACAGGAAAGCCCTCAAGGTGGCCCTGGATGTTCTGGGCGAGGGAACCTGTTTGTTTCAAGGAGGAAGAGCGGGCAGCCGAAGAACCAGCACGGTGGCTCCAAAGGTTCCGAAAGAGCAGGCCAGCTCCAGCAGCTCCAGCCTAGGCCAGCACATGCGCCTGCGCCTCCAAGGGCGCAACCAAAAAGGCCGAGGGCACTCCCAGAGGAGTCCTGGGAAGCGGGGCCGGGGCCGCCCGGGTCCTGTGTTGATGGGCTCACAGAATGTGCCTGCAGTGCAAGGGGCAAAAGCCCAGGCCCACACTGCTGCAGGACCCCCTCGCTTTGAAATGCAAGGGAATGTGTTAAGAGGCACCAGAGTGTGGCCAAGTTACTCAGAGGCACCTTTGAGAAATGCTGGTGGTAATCCAGGGAAGAGAAAGCCAGGCACATCCAAGCTCAGGTCTTTGAGTGCCCCAGCCTCCAGGGAGGGTACCCGAGCTAAAAACAAGCAGCAGGCTGCCTCTGGGCCACCGAGGCGCATCTCTATCTCACCCAAAGCTCTCAAACAACGAGTTCGGTGTGCTGGCCTAGAGATCCGGGCAATTGGAGCCCAAAGGAAGACGGCCCTCCCAGAGAACAAGGGCCATCCTGGCCCGGGGACCCCGAAGCCAGACTCAAAGCGGGCATCGGCAGCCTGCATGCCTCCAATCCCGAGGCTGCGAAGGTCACTCCGCATAGCTAGTCGAAAAAGGAAGATCCATGTGCTGTGTGCACAGTGCGGGCTCCCAGAACGGGAACCCCAAGTGCACTCAAAGGTGACTAACACCAGGTGCAAGAGGAGAGGGGCCGGAGTTCAAAAAGATGCCCAAGCCACCAACGTGGCTTCTGCCCAGGGGCCCAGTACCATTGAGCGGGGTACGCTGGTCTGGTTCAAATTTCAGGACCTTCCTTACTGGCCAGCGGTGGTCAAGAGTGTCAACAAAAACGACAAGATGGCGAGGGTGCTGTTGATCCAGGGCGACATGCAGTGTGAGCGCAGGGGTATCCGTGTCCCTCTCCGCAAGTTGAAGCACCTGGACTGTGGGGAGAAAACATCACTCTTGAGGAGAGCCAGCAGAATGTACGCCCAGGGCATCAACTGGTGCTTCTCAGTGATCGACCACTACAGAGAGGACCTCGCCTGTGGCTCCTTCCGGGGCTCCTTTATGGACTACTACACCACCCAAGCCAGTTACCCGCTAAGGAGAGCCGTCCAGGAGGGTGACCTGCACATCAGTTTCCCCAAGGTGAGCTATGCCGACTTGGAGGATTGGGAGGAGGAGACCGCCCCGGGTAGGAAGGGGCCCCGCAAGAAACTCCTGCCTGACCGCATGAGGGCCGCTTGGGACAGAGCCAACCAGAAGCTCGTGGACTTCATCGTGAAGAGGAAGGGGGCCGACCAGCACCTGCTGGACATCGTGAAGGGCAGAAAACCGTCCAGGTGGCTGGACAACCTTTGGAGATCAAAGAGGGAAGTCTTCTGCATCGAGACCTACCTGGAGGACGAGGACCAGCTGCATCTCGTGGCCAGACATTTGCAAGAAGTAGCCAAGGAAGCAGACCAGGCCCTGCTCTCGCTGGCAAGAGGAGACACAGTGCGGTTTACTATGGAGGTGCTTCTTCCAGAGGCAATCATCTGCTCCATCGCTGCCCTGGATGAGCTCAGCTACCAGGAGGCAGAGGAGAAGTACCTGCGTGGCCCACCCGTGCACTACCGTGAGAAAGAGCTGTTCGACAAGACCGTCTTAAAGGCGGCCAGGAAGAGGTCAGCAGCCAGGATTCAGGCTGCCAGGGACCCCCTTGTGTCTCCTCCTTAGAAGGGAGCATCCTCCTCTCAGCGGTCACCCCTGTGGCTCCCAAGACAGGAGACACGAAGCACCTCCAAAGGGGAACATCTGGGAGACCTTGGGGCGCACTGTGGCCGCTGTCAAAGCTCCTCACTAAGTGCTTCTTTTCCCACTTGAAATAAAGGTTCATGTTCGTGCTTGACAGTGTAGATGTCTAAGCCTGCTCTACCCATCCTCCTGTAAGCTTCAGTCCAGGCCTAGCCTTTTGGCTCTCTTTCGCCTGTGCCCAAAGACCCACAAGTCCCGTGGGTCTCTGCAAAGTCACCAGCCCTGTGTGGAGTGTTGGCTAGCTAAAGCAAAGGCTGCCACCCTGCTAGATGCATGGACCCCATGCATCTAGACAGCACACCATGTTCCCGATGACCCCAGGTCTCTGACACGGCCCCCTCCCCATCCTCTTCCTCTCTAGGGTGCTGATACGGATGGGGCTGGGTTCCACTGTTTTCTCCATTATTTCCTCCTTCACTCACTCATACTGAGGGAGAGGAACAGATGTGTGTTTTGAGGCTGTGATTTGAAGCCACAGAAGAGGTTGGAAATGTTGTGACCCTGGAACAACAATGCAAAGAACAAAAGGCAACAAAAAACCACAAGAACAGTCTATTGTGCTTTACAATCTCTCTGTCTCTCTGTCTCTCTGTCTCTGTCTCTCTCTGTCTCTCTCTGTCTCTCTCTGTCTCTCTCTGTCTCTCTCTGTCTCTCTCTCTCTCTCTCTCTCTCTCTCTCTCTCTCTCTCTCTCTCTTGCTCTCTGACTTTTACTCTACTGTGGCTGTCTGTCTGTCTCTCCCCCTACTCTGTGTGTGTGTGTGTTTCTCTCTACCTGTCTCTCTGTGTATCTCTCTTTGTTCTGTGTTCTTTCTCCCTCTCTGTATTTATGTACAAGTGTGCGGGAGTCATAGGCCAAGATCTGCTGTCTTCTTCAGTTATTCTCTAGTTTTTGAGACGGGATCTCTGACTGAACCTGTTGCTCACTGATTGTTCTAGAACTATGGCTTGCCAGGCAGCTCTTTTGATCCTCCTGTCCCTGTTACCCCAGTGCTGACATTAAGCATGCCTGTCTGTATACCATTTTCCCCCTTTTGTATGAGTACTGTGTAATGAACTCAGGTTTTTCACCCCATGCAGGAAGCACTTTACATTCTCGGCCATCCTCCACATGCCAGAGACTGCATAACTCTTCATGAGAGACAGAGATTTGCCGACCTTGTGATCTGAGTGCTGACTGTCTGCAGTCATGCAGCAGGCATTGGTATCTCTGCTTTTCTCACATTTCTGAGATCAGAGACTTCTGGTATTTTCAGGAATGGGAGGGAGCCTGACATTCTTTGGAGTCACTCCTCCTGGGGTGTACTGATGAGAAGCAGCCCTGACATACCTCCCAGAAGGTACTGCTTCCTCCTCTTTTGTTCTGTATCCTTGAGTTTCCTTGGGGACCTGGGACTCCATTTTTGTCCCAGTGGGCTCTGAAGTCCTCTCCTCAATAAAGTCATTTTCAATGTTCCTCTGTTTATTTTTAACTCAGATGGATGAAGTCACTATCTGCATGCTGGTCTTTAACTGTGGCTTTTCATTTTTCCACAAAATTGTGTGTGCCTGTATTTGCTATAACCCGTGGTGGGATATTTAGCTGGGTTGTCACAGTGACTGCCATACTACCAGATCTAGGTGCAGAGAAGAATGTTAGTAAAGGAGACCACTATGGCCCTGAACGCTCACAGCCCGCATTCCCCAGGACTGTATACTGTATACCTCATGACCTGAGCCCAAATCTGTGTGTGTGTGTGTGTGTGTGTGTGTGTGTGTGTGTTTGCATGTGCACGAATGTGGTCTCTGTGTGTCCAGGTTCACCCTTATGTGTCGGTGACAATGCATGCCCAGAGGTCAAGTTCAGGTAACATTCCTCAAGAACTGTCTTGGTTGTTTTCTCCTATAACATCTCATGGCCCACAGATTCCATGAGAACATAAGGCTAGTTGACCAGGGAGCTCCAGGGACCCACCTGTCTCTGCCTTCTCAAAGCTGAGATTAAAAGTGAGAGCCATCCTGTCCAGCTTTCCACATGGGTGCTGAGGATCAAACTCAAATCCTCGTGCTTTCAGGCCAAGGACTTTACACACTGACCGACACCTTACCCCGGTGATGGGAATTACAGAAAACCTTTGGTATTTGAAGGCTGATCTACATTTCTTAATTTGAAAGTTAACATATAACCTCTGGATCAAAACATTTTGTTTCTTCATTATGCCTGAGACAGGACTTAAAGACTAAACCGTCCACTCTTCTGCCTGTTTTCCTTTTACACACGGAAGGGACTAACTAGCACCAAAGAGCCATCAAGTATTATTGGCGTGTGTGTGTGTGTGTGTGTGTGTGTGTGTGTGTGTGTGTGCAGGTCACCTACTACCCTATCTATATAAAATATATTCCATTTTGTCCCTGCTGACCCTCCATGTTTCTAAGGATTCTCTCCCGTCTTTTCTGGGAAAAGCTGGGATTCTTAGCCACATTTAGCTTTCTGTGAATTCTGAGTATTGGAATTCATGTCCTATAAGTTTCATGGGAACTTGAAAGTTTCAAGTAGCATTTTGTCTACTGAGCTTTATATGCAAGCCCAATCACTTTTTTTTCTTTTTTTTTTTTCTTTTTTTTTTTTTGGTGTTTGGTGTTTGTTTTTTTCAAGACAGGGTTTCTCTGTGTTGCCCTGGCTGTCCTGGAACTCACTCTGTAGACCAAGCTGGCCTTGAACTCAGAAATCCACCTGCCTCTGCCTGCCAAGTGCTGGTTTTAAAGGCTTAAAGGCCTTTAAGCACCCCCCCACCCTTCGCAAGCCCAATTCCTAATTCTTTGATCCTAAAGATCCAAATCCTTGGCTCACCTCTTGCAGATTATATAATAATCTGAAGCAGGCCATTTCAAGATGATCACCTACTAGTATATTAGCTTGTCCCATTATGTCTCCTGAAGACAGTAACTCAGTCACAAAAGAAAACACGGGGTATGCACTCACTGATAAGCTTATATTAGCCCAGAAGCTCAAAATACCCAAAATACAATTCACAGACCACATGAAGCTCAAGAAGAAGGAAGACCAAAGTGTGGACACTTTGGTCCTTCTTAGAAGGGAAAACAGACTACCAATGGGAGGAGATACAGAGACAAAGTGTGGAGCAGAGACTGAAGGAAAGACCATCCAGAGACTGCCCCACCTGGGGATCCATCCCATATACAGTTACCAAACCCAGACACTATTGTGGATGCCAACAAGTGCTTGCTGACAGGAGCCTGATACACCTGTCTCCTGAGAGGCTCTGCCAGTACCCACAAACATAGAGGGGGATGCTCTCAGCCAACCATTGGACTGAACATGGGGTCCGCAATGGAGGAGCTAGAGAAAGGACTGAAGGAACTGTCAGCCCTATAAGCGGAACAACAATATGAACCAACTAGTACCCCCAGAGCTCCCAGGAACTAAACCACCAACCAATGTGTACACAGGGAGGGACCCATGGCTCCAGCTGCATATGTAGCAGAGGATGGACTTGTTTGACATCAATTAGAGGAGAGGCCCTTGGTCCTGTGAAGGCTCGATGCCCCAGTGTAGGGAAATGCCAGGACAGGGAAGAGGGAGTGAGTGGGTGGGTGAGCAGGGGGAGGAGGAATGGGATATGGGAGGGGGGTCTGAGAGGAAACTAGGAAAGGGGATAACATTTGAAATTTAAATAAAGAAAATATAATATCTAATTAAATAAAAACACCCCACACACAAAGGAGATGGTGAAAAGTACTCAAAGAGCTCAAAGCAAGATATCATCATTGGAGGGTTCGCAATGTCAACTGAAGTGGGCGCTCCACATATGTGAGCTGAGATAATCAGTGGCTTATGCTGTTCTTTCCTAAGAGCAGGAAAACAAGTTTCACTTCACGTGAAAATGAACTAACAGAGGACAATGAAAGACAAATCTTATGCAAAGCACTAACAAGGGAAAGGAATAAAAGCAGAAAAACGCCTTCCTAGACTCCCTCATTTTAAACTTGAGTAAAGCCATTAAGAAAATAATCCAAGTTGTGTGTGCTTATCAAACACATGTATTCTCAGGTACTCTGGAGGCTCAGTCAGGAGGATCACACATTCAAAGCTTCCCGAGGCAACAGTGAAAAATTCTAAAAAATTAAAGTTATAATAATAGCCTAATAAAAATAATCACCATGTCCATGCCTCCCACCCCTTCTCCACTTACCTCAGTGGCCCACGGATGGCTTCAGTCTCTCCTCAAAGCTACCACATGCCAATCCACTAGCTTTCAGACCATTGCTAACCTCAAGCACACCTTCACTGCCATCAAGCCAGAAGGCATACAACACAGGCTAGTGAACAAGATCAAAGGTTTCAAACAGAAGGGATTCCTCATAATGGCCATGAAGTTCCTTTTGGTGCCTGATGAGCACCTGAAGCAACAGTACTACAATGACCTGAAAAATAACCCTTTCTTCCCCAGGCTAGTGAAGTATATGAATTTAGGGCCTATGGAGGCCATGGGAGGAGCTCAGTATGATAAAGTCTGGCTAACTATTATTGAGTAAGACCAATCCTGCTGATTCTAAAATGGGCACCATTCAAGGGGATTTCAAGTTTACATTATAGTTGTCAGCAATTCAGTGAAAAATGCTGAGAAAAAAAATCACTGTATGGTTTAAGCCTGAAGATCCAATTGACTATAAGACTTGTGACCATAACTGGGACTGAGTAGATATGGATAAACAAGGTCCTTTCCAGCATTATTGATAGATATGATCCATTGAGCAGATGGTTCATTTTTTTAGTTACTTTGTGTTGAACCAAAATGAAAAACAGCCACCATGAAAACAGATGTTAAGTAATACTTTGTGATTACTGTGAAAAGATTGAGGAAGAAAATGTATATAGAACAGAGAATGGTAGAAACATAGGAAGGAGCAGTGAAGCAGACTTGGCTGAAAGTAGACAGAAAAGATATACAACCAAATTAAATGATGTATGTTGTTCTTAACTTTTAAGAGACTAAGCTACTGAGATCCTACAACCTGACTAGTCTTTGTTCTTAGGGAGAAGAAAAAAAGGAAAGAGTATACACACACACACACACACACACACACACAGAGAGAGAGAGAGAGAGAGAGAGAGAGAGAGAGAGAATTTTTAGAGAAAGTAGAAGTAAAATTGTATAGGGAAACTAAGTGGATGGGTAGGGTAAGAAAGGGGAGAATTTGCTCAACATACAATATATGAGTCAGAAATGACTAGACACCTGTGAGCACAGGTAAGACCACCACATCTTCTCTGAGGTACCAGCCTAGAGCCCTCAGGACACAGGAATCGAGGCGCAGCCTGGGACAGGATCCTTCCAGTTTCCATCTGCGCCAAGTTGACCCTGTCCCACAGCATTCCATACCTAAATCCCACTGGGAGAGCTGGTCTCCCAAGAGTACTGACGTACCTTAGAGCACAGGTGAGACCAACACTTCTGCTCAAATTCCTGGCCCAAGAGTGACCTGCCCAGAGCCATCAGGACACAGGAAATCAAGGAACAGCCAGAGACAGGATCCTTCTGATTTCTATCTGCTCCTCAAAACTGACACTGTGCCACAGCTCTCCATAGCCAAATTTCTACTGGAGAAAACTGGTCTCCCAGGAGTGCTGACACACTGGCTTACAGGAGGGAAAAGCCACAGTCAGAGACAGCCAGAGCAGCTAACACCAGAGATAACCAGATGGCAAGAGTGAATGCTTCAGTCCTACTTAGAAAGGGGAACAAAATAATCAAGGGAAGTAGAGGGTGGGAGGTACTTGGGAGGAAGAGAAGAGGGGGAGGGAAAGAGGGGAAGAATCAGGTATGGGAGGAGATGAAGGAGATGCAAAGAGGGTCAGGAAATTGAACAGAGGTGTGTAGCAATGGGGGATGGGGAAAAAGGGGTAGCAACCAGAAAATCCCAGATGCCAGGAAAGCAAGAGCCTCCCAGAACCCCACAGGGTGGCATTAGCTGAAATACCCCACAAAGGGGAGAAAAAATCTGTAGAGACCACATCCAGAGGTTAGGCACGCCCCCCAGTTGAGGGATGTGGTCACCCACCCATCTTAAAACATTTTAACCCAGAATTGCTCCTGTCTAAAGGAAATACAGGGACAAAGAATGGAACAGAGATTGAAGGAAAGGCCATCCAGAGACTGCCCCAACTGGGGATCCATCTCACATGTAGACACCAAACACAGTCACTATTGTGGACGCCAAGAAGTACTTGCTGACAGGAGTCTGATACACCTGTCTCCTGAGAGGCTCTGCCAGAGCCTGACACATACAGATGAGGATGCTCGCTGCCAACCATTGGACTGAGCACAGGGGCCCCAGTGGAAGAGCTAAGGGAAGGATTAGGGAGCTGAAGGGGCCTTATCTGGCATCAATTGGAGGGGAGGCCCTTGGTCCTGTGAAGGCTTGATGCCCTACGATAGAGGAGTGCTAGGGCGGGAAGGCAGGAATGGGTAGATGGGGAAGCACCCTCATAGAAGCAGGGTAAGGGGAGATGGGATAGGGGGTTTGCAGAGGGGAGACCTGGAAAGGGGATAACATTTGAAAGGTAAATAAATAAAATATTCAATAAAAAAGAGGTGACTAGAGATGCAGCCCAGTGGTAGAGTAGTTGCTTAGCATGTGCAAGGCTCTAGTTTCTTCTTTCTTTCTTTCTTTCTTTCTTTCTCTCTCTCTCTCTCTCTCTCTCTCTCTCTCTCTCTCTCTCTCTCTCTCTCTTTCTTTCTCTCTTTCTTTCTTTTGTGGTTTTTCAAGACAGGGTTTCTCTGTACAGCCCTGGCTGTCCTAGAACTCACTCTGTAGACCAGGCTGGCCTTGACCTCAGAAATCCACCTGCCTCTGCCTCCCAAGTGCTGGGATTAAAGGCATGTGCCACCACTGCCCGTCAAACTTTTTTTAAGGCTCTAGTTTCAATCATCAGTACCAAGGGAGGATAATCCAAAACATAAAAGAACAACACAAATCAGAATTATAAAATCACAGAATGGGGCAATTGATTTAGAAAGTAATTATAGATGAAATTTTAAGGTTTTTAATTTTTTTCAGTAAATAATATTAAATTTAAAATACCTATAAGTGACTATTGTGGTTTGAATGTTTGTCCCCCATAGAGTTAGGTGTTTGAATGCTTGTCTCATGGCAAGTGATGCTCTTAGACGGCATGGTCTTGTTGAAGTAGGAGTGGCCTTGTTGGAAGAAATGTGTCACTGTGGGCCTTTGAAATCTCATATGTGCTCAAACTATACTCAGTATGACAATCTCCTGTTTGCTGACTGCAGATGAAGATGTAGAACTCTCAGCTCCTCTAGCACCATGCCTGTCTGGATGCTGCCATGTTCCCACCTTCATGATAATGGACTAAACCTCTGAACCTGTAAGCCTGCCACAATTAAATGTTGTCCTTACAAGAGTTGCCTTTGTTGGGCTAGAAAGATGGCTCAGTGGATAAGAGCACTGACTCCTCTTCCAGAGGTCCTGAGTTCAATTCCCAGCAACCACATGGTGGCTCACAACCATCTGTAATGAGATCTGATGTCCTCTTCTGGAGTGTCTGAAGACAGCTACAGTGTACTCACATAAATTAAAACATTGTTTTAAAAAGATTGTCTTTGTCATGGTGTCTGTTCATAGCAATGAAACCCTAATGAAGTGACTAAACACAGCTTATAATGTCTCAAAAGAAACAGAGATCCAGAGAGATGACTTGGTAGTTTAAAGCACATGTTGTTCTTTTAGAAGTCCCTAGTTTGAGTCCCAGCACCTACAGGGCAGCTCACAACCATCTGTAACTCCAGTTCTGAGGGACCAAACATGCTCTCCTGGGCTTCATAGGCACTGTGCATGCATACAGGCAAACACTTATACACATTTTTTGAGGTAAAACAGATGAAGAAACCAGGTGCACATTTAAAATAAAATGGCAAAGCAAGGAAGAGGACTTGAGAGAGGGGACAAATATAAAACTATGGTGTCAATAATAAGTATCTCCAAGATAAAAAATAAAGCATATAAAAAGGACAAATATGAAAATGCTTAATTCAATGAACACTTCCTGTGCTATTGAAAACCACAAACAGAAAGGGAACAAAATATACCTAAGAGTCCAGAATAAGCAAAACCAAATTGTGTTTTAATGAAATTATTGAACCTTAAAGGAAAATAAGTCTGGCTATGTAGCCAAAGAGGTTAGGGTTATAATAAAAAGAAAACTAAATTCTCCTTAAAGTATCCAAAAGCAATGCTCTTGGAAAGAATGAAATTTAAGGGGGAAAAGGTGGTAGAGAAGGTGCTGAGAAGGTATATTCTTTTGTGTTTGGGTGATATGTGTGAAATGTTCTATAGATATCTGTTAAGTCCATTTGATTAATAACCTCTGTTAGTTTCATTATTTCTCTGTTTAGCTTCTGTCTCAACAACCTGTCCATTGGTGAGAGTGTGGTGTAAAAGTCTCCCACTATTAATGTGTGGAGTTTGATGTGTGATTTAAGTTTTAGTAATGTTTCTTTTATGAGTGTGGGTAGCCTTGCATTTGGGGCATAGATGTTCAGAACTGATCATTCATCTTGGTGGTTTTTTCCTTTGATGAGAATAAAATGTCCTTTCCCATGTCTTTTGATTACTTTTAGTTGAAAGTCAATTTTATTGGATGTTAGAATGGCTACTCCAGCTTGCTTCTTGGGTCCATTTACTTGGAAAACCTTTTTCCAGCCCTTTACTCTAAGGTAATGTCTAACTTTGTTGCTGAGGTGTATTTCTTGAATGAAGCAGAATGATGGATCCTACTTACACATCTACTTTGTTCGCCTGTGTCTTTATATTGGAGAATTGAAACCACTGATGTTGAGAGATATTACTGACCAATGATATGTGTTCCTGTTATTTTGATGGTGGTGGTGGTACTCTGTGTGTGTTACTTCTTTTGATTTTGCTGGTATGGAATTATCTATTTCTTGTGTTTTCTTGGGTGGAGTTACCTTTCTCGTGTTGGAATTTTCCTTCTAGTATCCTCTGTAGGGGCAGATTAGAGGAAAGTTATTGTTTAAATGTGGTTTTGTCATGGAATATCTTGTTTATTCCATCTATGGTGATTGAATATTTTGCAGGATATTATAGTCTGAACTGACAACTGTGATCTCTTATAATCTGCAAGACATCTGCCCAGGCTCTTTTGGCTTTATGGTAACTAGTGAGAAGTCTGGTGTAATTCCAATAGGTCTGTGTTTATATGTTACTTGACCTTTACTCCTGCATATTTTAATATTTTTCTTTGTTCTGTACATTTAGTGTTTTGAGTATTATGTGGGGGAGGATTTTCTCCTTTTGGTTCACTTCATTTGGTGTTCTATAAGCTTTAGGCATCTCTTTCTTTATGTTAGGGAAATTTTCTTCTATGATTTTCTTGCCTTTGAGTTGGGAATCTTCTTCTATTCCTAGGTTTGGTTTTCTCATAGTGTCCCAAATTTTCTGGATGTTTTGTGTTTTCTAGACAGATACCACTAACCAAAGTTAAGTCAAGATCATGTAAACTATGTAAATAGTTCTATAACCCCTAAGGAAATTGAAGCAGTCATTAAAAGTCTCCCAACAACAACAACAACAAACCGTCCCAGGGCCAGATGGTTTTAGCATAGAATTATACCAGACTTTCAAAGAAGAGATAATACCAAAACTTCTGAAAATATTCCACAAAACAGAAACAGAGGGAATACAGCCAAACTCATTCTATGAGGCCACAGTTACCCTGATACCTAAACCATATAAAGACTCAACAAAGAAAGAGAATTTCAGACTAATGTCCCTCAAGGACATTGATACAAAAACATTCAATAAAACACTCACAAACTGAATCCAAAAACACATCAAATGCATGATCCACCATGATTGAGTAGGCTTCATGTCAGGGATGCAGGGGTGGGGTGGTTCAATGTATGAAAATTCATCAATGTAATTCACCATATAAACAAACTGAAAGAAAAAAAAACACATGATCATCTCATTGGATTCTGAAAGAGCCTTTGGCAAAATCCAACACCTCTTCATATTAAAAGTTTTTTGAGGGATAAGGGATACAAGGTACATACATAAACACAATAAAGGCATTATAACAATTATTACTTGAATTGCTTTAATTTTTTCTCCATTTAATTTGATGTTAGCTATGGGCTTGTTGCACATACCTGTGATTGCTGTACTTGGGAAGCAGATGCAGGAGGATTAGGAGTTCATGACCAATCTTAGCATGACAAATATGCCTAAAATTGCCTGGATTATGGTATTCTTTGCTGTTATTAAGTTGTATATTTTTGTGTTGTATAATTTGTATTGCAAAAAACATGTTAAGGAAAAATAATGAATCATTTTGCAGAGAGTATTCTGAGTAGTTTTACAGTGAAGGGAAGAAATGGAAAAACATAAGAAGGAAGTGTGGGTAAGGCCGATCAGTGGCTATAGTTAGCAAGAAGTTTTGGTGTGCTACTGCACAGGAAGGTGACTATAGATAGCAATAATGTACTGTATATATTTTGATAATAGATGAACTTCGGGTGCAATGTAAGATCTTACTATCTCTGAGTATCAAAGGGTGGAATCACCCAAGTGAAAACACCAACCTTAAATCAGTATGGTGGTAATCAATCTTAAAGCTTAGTGTTTGTGATAGCAATTGGAGAGGACGAATCTGCAGCAGGTGTTGAATAGGTATAGGTGTGAGGCAGTGAGTGAAGCAAAGAAACCGAAGGGGCTGAACAAGATACATTGGGGCTCATTCCTACCCATCCTTTAGAGGTTTTGCTCCATTGTCAAGGTGTGTAAGCTTTGGAAATTATTTTACAAAGATAGAGTCAAGACTGTGGAGGTGGGAACAGGAAAAGCTAATGGGAGTTGGGGTTGCAATCAAAGAATATTATATACACATGTGAAAATGTTATGATGAAGCCTATTGCTTTGTATAATAAATATGCTAATAAAATCATGGGAGAGAAAGAGACAAACAAAAGAATCTAGTTTAATACAAGATCACACTTTTCAAGAAACATTACTAGTGTAAGGCAAAATGCTGATTTTTGTTTTCTTTCTGCCAGAAAACCCTGACCCTTATCTAAAAGAAATCATTAATACTACCACCTAAAGGCTTATTTACCATTCTGGTTTCCATAGGAGGAAGCATTTTGTGGTCAGTAGGATGATACTTAGAACATACCTTCAAAGATGTCTGTGTTCTAATCCCTGGAATGTCTCAATATATTGCTTTACATAGCAGAAAAGTCATTGCTATTGTAATTAACTTCACATTTTTTAGATGGGAGATTATCTTGGAGGATCCTGGTTACCAAATATGATCAAGGAGGCCTGTAAGTGGGGAAGGAGAAGGCAGAAAGCCTGTCAGGGAAAAGGTAAGCATAAAAGTACTAGTGAAGTAGAAACATAAGGGTTCTTTGTAAAGTTGTATTGGACGGTGTTTTGCTGGGGCAGACATGTGAAGGAGTGTTTCCCTGAAGTGGACACAGGTGAAAGGCTAAGTCAGACTAATGAAGGAACTTTTAGGTAAAGCAGACACAGGAGAAAGGATGTTAAAGCAAGCGCATGAAAGGACACGTGATGAGGGATTCTTTGCTAGTGACTCCCATGTATTCGTCCACTTTACATTGTGTAGCTGAGCTGCATTTGTTGGGACTCCAAAGAGAGAAATGCACCAAAAAAACTTCTGGGGGTGTGCTGCAGTCTCTTGCCTCTTTCTCAGACTCAGGCTTATTGTCAGAATGATGTCAAATGAGGCATATGCATATGCTGAGGCAAGACACTTGGAAGACATGTGATGTTTGCAGAGAATATAAATAGGACTCATCAGACAGTGACAGAGGCAGAACTTGGCTTGCTTACAGAGCTAGCTGTGCAACACTTGTGGGTCTCCTGTCTTTGCTGATTTTCACTTCCAGCTGAGAATTTCTCCTGGCATCCCTCCTGGTCCCTCCTGCTGACTCTAGCTGATGTTGAGGCCTGGCTGTCTCTGCTAGGTCATGTCACGGCTGTTGCTAACCCAACTCTACCAAACTGGTACTGCTGGTGTATCCCTGAGGTGTTTGTGAGTGGATTGAGCTGCTGCTGCTGCTGACCTATGAACTGATCTGCCCATTTCCAGACAACACAGATGGGAATTGCTCAAAGAACCTGTCTAAACAGGTCCATTTCTCTGTGTCCTTTCTTTTCTACTACCTCTGTTGGGTGGTGAGCTAAAAAGGAAGTTAAAGCATTTAAGAACCATCATTAAAAATAAGATCTGAAGAAATTAAACTTACATATCAGTTACAGTGATGATGTTGTGAGACAAGGAAAATGACCTCCAGAATTGTAAGACTAGTCACTGACCCTGTGGTCCTGTGTTACAGCAGCATAATGGATAATTTTGGTTGTCAACTTGATTTGGTCAGTAATCAATTAAGAACCCAGCTCTGGGTAATCTGTGATGGTATTTTTCTATGGGGAAAGACCTGTAGAGTTGGTAGCCCTGAAATAAAGGGTCCTGAACAAAAAATGCTGCTGCTTTTGCCTGCCTGTCATTTATATTTGTCTAAAGGATTTACTCTGCTGCTGCTACTGCTGCTGTGGCAACTGCCACCACCACTGCCACTTCAACCATCCTTTGCTGTCATGGGAACTCAGCTTCTTTGGTCTTCCAAAGCCAACAGAAGAGCAGCAGTTCTCCAGGAATTCTTCAGCCTTGTGTCAGCATTGTGGACTGAGAAGCTATCAGGTTCTCATGGAGTTTAGTGTCATGACTGCGCTCTCGGTCAGTGGCCAGGATCAAGAATAATGCTGTGGTCAAATTCAGGTCCCTAGAACCTAATACAGTGCCAGGCACCATATAAATACTAAAGAGGTTGCCAATCCAGAGAAAAAAAGTCATGCAGGTAAATATGTTCAACTCATTAACGAAAGTCCAGAAGATGAAAATGCATTGAAGTACCAGATGCACAACACTGAAGGATCAAAACAAACAAAAAACAAAAACAAAAAACACGGAGTTAGAGATTCGATGCAATCCGTGTCACTAAACTTCTTAAGGCTTTCCCAGACAGATTCTAATACTCATATGAAAAATATAAAGGGGAAATATTCGATACCAGCAACTTAGAGTCATGGTAAATCCTATGAAGAAGTTTTAGGACTGTGGGTCATAGTGGCATCTGTTCATCTCAGGAGGCATCTCAGAAGAAAACTAGGAGGACAATGCTACTGTATCAACATCCTTGTGTATGTTTTACCCATAATCCCACGTACAGCCATTTAAACTCTAGAAACCAGAAAGAAAGGCTCTTCCATGAATTTTCATGCTCTCTCAGATTTCAGGAAGAGGCAGTACCACATTATGGAACAAAATTGATGAAATATGCAGCATGCTGCTGTTTTGAGAAATGCCTGGGCACATCTGTGAGGGCTTTGTGCTTAACTATACCATTTGAAGTAGTAAGATCCACTACTAATAGAGATCATTGATGTAGGAAGAGACACCTTTTTTTTTTATTTTTTTATTCTATGTTTACATTCCAAAGGCTTTCCCCTTTCCCAGTTCCCACCCACCATAGTTCCCATAGTTCCTCTCCCCCCCCAACTGTTCCCCAATCATTCCCCCTCCCCCCTCGGTTTCTTTACTACACTGGATGCAATCTTTACAGGCCCAGGGTCCTCTTCTTTGGAAGAGACACCTTTAATCCAGATCTTTTGAGGTGTGAAAACCCGCCTGTAATCTGGGCCATGCCTTCTGCTGGAAACCTATATAAGGACATGGAAGAGGGAAGTATTCTCTATTCTCTCTCTCTCTCTCTCTCTCTCTCTCTCTCTCTCTTCCTCCCTCCCTCCCTCTCTCCGTCCCTCCCTCCCTCTCTCCCTCCCTCCTTCCCTCTCTGACAAGTTAATCCCTTCACTGGCATTAGAGCCTATTTCTTTAGGATTCTGTGAATACTGAAGACCAGCTGATACATTTAGCCTTATGGACTGAACCGCTACTGGATTCTTGGACCTTGAACATACACAGGCAGCCATTATTGGATTAACTGAACCATAGATGTAAGTCATTCTAATAAATTTCATTCATACACATACACACACACACACACACACACACACACACACACACACTACAGATTCTGTTGTTACTCTAGAGAACCCTGACTAATAGAAGGAGTCATGTTATGATTTTCATATCAATGGACATATATTAGCCAAATATGACTGAGGGAAGAGATTAGCATTACATACAGAATAGACAGGATGGGCAGGGAAACAGCTGTGCAGTTCAGCCTCTCCAGTCTGAATTTATGAGACAGAAGTTGAGGAAAACAATCTTCAAGATGTATTTTATTTTATTTTATTTTATTTTATTTTATTTTATTTTATTTTATTTTATTTTATTTTATTTTATTTGACAGCAAGAGGGTTTATTGTACACGAGTTACACTTGGCCACACAAGAGAGAACAGAACTAGTCCAGAATGCCAAAGGTCCGGGGCAGAGGGCCAACCAGATGGACTGTTTTGGTTATTAAGAAAGGCAGTCATTTCCCCAGGTGATCTCGGCGAGGTGACATTCTAGGTCTATGGAGACTTATTACCGACAACAGCATATACAGTCTGACAACTTTTCCTGTGTCTCAGCTTTCCGCATCCCTTACTTCTGCCCCTGCGGGCTTCGTGGGTGCACAAGCTGGTTTCCTTGGACCTCCGCCTCATCTTTCTTCTCTTGCGCTTCAGCCTGGAATGCAGAGCACACATTCTCTTCTTCCGCCACTTAGCTCTCATGGCGCGGGAGTCTCAAGGAAGATGGCGCTAAGACAAAGGTAAGGATGTATTTTAAAATGTCTGATTTTACTTTTAGCATATAACAAAAGATGTGTAAGAACAGATTTCATCTAGAGAGAGAATTGGCATTTATCCTATATGTAGTTAAGTAATCTAAAAGGAGGCCAAAGATGCCCTTTTCAAGGGGAAAGGGGAAATGCCTCTTCAGATATTGTTTATGTTACTGACTTTAATCTGTTTGTGGCTTCAGATTCTTATGGAAACCTAGAATATTTTTGGTAACTGCTTGTGAGCCACATGGCACAGCCGAGTAATTGTAACCAAGGATCTGAGCTGTTCTCACTTTAAGGTAAAGAATACTGACACTTGCATTTTCATGTCTCATGAAACAGTTATAATGTCCATTAGATCAGAACACAAATGGTTGAATTGTCTGTCAGAGGATTTCTTTACTAATCTCCTGTGTTTTTCTCATTCCTGTCATGCTGATAGTTAAGATTAATTGTCCCAAGCAACATCTGGGTGACTGAACACCATTGAGAAACTGCTGTTAAGTGGAACACCACTGGGAGGCACAATGGGACCACAGACTCCAAGTTCTCATGCAGTGGCCAAATAATACATTTTCTCTGTTTTTCTAAAATGAAAGAAAGCTTTCATGGTTTTACTGCCTCCTTCGAATTGTCATAGTTTGGAGAGATTATTTTCTGACTTAGCTTGTCCTGTCTTCTAGAACAGTTTCACTTGTTGATTCTCTTTCTAGATCAGATTTTGGAGGGTTGATAATTTTATTATGATCTTAGAAATGTAAACTATGATTTCTCAGAAATTTTCATATAATTCTTTAAGCCAGTGTTCTAGTACATTGTTTAGTATGTATCATGTGACTGCACATTTGTGTGTGTGTGTGTATGTGTGTGCGCACACATATGAATATACTTATGTAGAAGGCATAAGAAAGCTTGCTGGAACTGGTTCTTTCCTTTCACTCTGTGGGTTCCAGAGACTGATTTCAAGTTATCAGGCCTAAAGGTAGGTGCCCAGTATTAAGTCATCTTAATACCTAAGTCAGTGTTGTAAAAGGATCTCTTATTTTGAGATTCTAGAATTTGTTGAACAAATCCGTATTTTCCTTGTACTGTATGTTTTCCTCCATAGGCAACCCAGTTGACATTATGAGTACAAATGGACAAAGTGGAGTTTGATTCCTGGCTCATCTGCTCCAAATCCCTCTACTGGGCTTTAAGAATAGGAGATGAGTTAAAGAACACCAGAGCCACAGACTGCTACTAAAATATAAGAGAATGTTGTGTGCTTGTTAAAGCATTAGTCTGCTGGCACTTCAGTTGGCTCCTGCTCTAGGACCTTTGTCTGTTCTATTCTTTGGCTAGACTACTCTTCTACATATGCACAGATGTCAATATTTCTTCTGGCTCTCTGATCATAGGCCATGTTCTCAGGAACTTTTGTTGGTCACCCTCTATAAAGTATAGTAAAAGCAGTCCCATTACCTTGTGCTTTTTAGCCTTTGGTTCTGTTATTCTGTTAATTCAGAGTACTACTTTTCATCAAAAATTTTAGTTCAGAATTGCTTCTCTTTTTTTCTTTTCTTTTCTTTTCTTTTTTTTTTTTTTTTTTTTTTTTTTTTTTTTTTTTTTTTTTTTGGTTTTTCGAGACAGGGTTTCTCTGTGTAGCTCCAGCTGTCCTGGAACTCACTCTGTAGACCAGGCTGGCCTCGAACTCAGAAATCCGCCTGCCTCTGCTTCCCAAGTGCTGGGATTAAAGGCATGCGCCACCAACGCCCGGCCAGAATTGCTTCTTAATGCCTATTGTTTGTGTCTGTATGGTGCTAGCTCTGGGAAGCAAAGAAACATATTATCCTGGTTTTGTCACTACTGGATTACCTATATCATGCAGCTTGAAAGAATTCAGTTGCTCTTTGGATTCAGGGCTTTATTCACTAGCACCACTCCTAAGAACTCCTCCTGTACTAAGGCTCCATCTGCCATCCATTTGTGTCATTTTAAAGTCTGTCTCCACCTTTACTTGGTCAGTCTTCTGTGCTTCCATTTAAATGGCATCAAAAGCTCAGTAACTAGCCTCAGACTGTTCTATCTCTTCATTTCAAGCCCATTAGAAGGCACTTCCTTCAAAATGTCTGTCAGAAACCAATTTTGTTTAAATCCTCTTCAGTACTTCCCCACAAGCCTGCCTTGTTGCTTAACTTCCTAGAGGCGGAGGATGGTGATCTTGTCTGACACTTTCCTGGCTAGAGCTACTGAAATCAGACCCTTTGGCTCTCTAGCTTTGTGATCCTAAGCCTTAGTTTTCTCGTCCTCAAAACAGAAGCCATAGCTTAGAACCTCAAGCATGGTTAAAAGAATTGTAAAATCATTCATGTATGGGCCTAGTCCCATCAGAAGCAGTTGACAGATGGTAGGTGTCGGTATCCCTGAATTCTCCCTCACTCTACCATTCAATCCAGACCAATTTCTGCCTACCTTTCCTATCAAATTGTTATAGAAATAGCCATCTGTTCACAGACCTACCAGTTTAGAACAGCCACAGGCATGTAAATGTAAACTCTTGAGAAAGCCAAAGAGGTTTCTCAGAATCCATTTTCTCCCACATCAATCCTGTCTTCCATCTAACTGTCAAACTGACAGTGATTGATATTCTTTCTTATTGATCTGACTGGATTTTGAATCTATGTGTGTCTATGAGGGTTGTCTGTAGACAGAAGACTCACCCTGAATATGAATCATGTCATCCCATGAGCTGGCGTCCACGAATGATTTCTAAAAAGGAAACAAGCCAGTTGGCTACCAGTGTTCATCTCTATTTCATGAAAAAGGCTATAATATGACCAGCTTCCTTAGGCCCTCACCTCCATATCATCTCCAACAACATAAATTTAATTTCTCTGAAATGTGAGCCAAAATAAATCTTTCCTCCTTTAAGTGACTCTTTGGCCCAATAACCAAAATAGCAACTAAGGAATCACACACTCAAAAAGCCAAAATGGTTGACACATGACTACTTCAAAGCCTTCCAAACACTTCTCTTGCCTACAGGGCACAAAGCTGAAGTCTTGAAAAAGACCACTAAGGTCCTCTGTGATCTGGGTTCCTCAAAGCTGTACCCAGAAGCCCTGTTGCTTTCTGACATCATCATTCTGGCTCAACCCCAAACCTGAATTAGAACTATTTCTTGTGTTAGCCATTCAGAGCCCTGCTGAATACCTATTCTGTGATAGGCATTATGTCAGCTGAAGAAAAAGGTCAGGGTGCCAGGACAGCACAGAACAAGAAGGTCTTTCTTATTTAACAATGTACATCCTCAGCACCAGAACCAGTAGGTGAAAAGGGGTGGGGTCAAGCAAAGAGCATTAGGTAACAGCACATCAGTATTTCCTCATAGTCATTGCCAGAAGAACTCACCCTGGAAGATGCATGTCTTCCCTTTTTTGCTTGCACATGCCCATCACAGTTCCCTCTTCACTTTTACATATCCTTTGCCCCTTCTAGGTAGTAGTGCCTCTTTGAAGGAAGCCATGATGTTTGCCAATAGCTGATAGTTTATGAGTTGGGAAGACTTCAGAGAATGGATAAATCAAAAGTAGAGCCTTGCTTCATAACATACTCTGTATATCTGTGAAGTGATGTGGCTGGCAAAGTGTTTAGAACTGCACACATGGGCCAGATCTCTTTGAATACTTACTCCTAGTGCCCTGAGAGCCTCACTGTTTTATGGCTGGAGCTTTAAATTGCTTTTTATGGTTATCTGACTAATGTCAGTTGTCCCTTTAACAACACAAAGGACTGTAGCTTTGTGCTTGCTTTGGTTTTCTCAGAGACTGACATTATCTGGATCATGATAGGAGCTCATGCAGAAATGCTTGTGGATAAATAAAAGTGGAACATGCTATATCACCCATTACTCTTACATCTCTCACAGTGCTGAGATCTAGAATAATTATTCAGTAAGTAAAAAGTGATAGAGTTGAACTTGTTGAATTGTATATATTTCAACTTGACCCCAGTGGAAACAATTTCCAGAAGTAAAGTCTGGGAAGAAAATCTTGATTATATAGCCATGCTCCACTCAGCACCCTGAGAGCCCCACAGACCATTCCTGACCACAATCCCATGCTTTCTAGAGCTTACGGAAGATTACACAGTGCCACTCAGCCAAACATGGCCCATTTAGGCTGGATAGCAGGAGAGTTTCTCACTGCTGCTTCTCACAGTTGATATTGTTCACTGAAAACAACATGTAGTGCAGAGGAGTGAGAATGCTGTCCAGTCCCAGAGAACGTTCATTTGGGAAGACACTGGGCCATATAGAAGGACCACCATAGTAACTAAAAAAAAAAGGGGGGGGACAGAAAGATAGCCAATGTAATCAGTAGATGTTTCCTGAACTCACTCCTTTTATTATTGAACATTATGAATTAGTAATTATTGCTAATTATTTACTTGATGTTGTTAATTATATATTAAATATAAAATCTCTGTGTGTTCATGTAAGTACAGGAGCTTATGGACATTTGTGTGGAAGTCAAAACACTATCAAGGGTGTCAATCCTTACCTTCCACCTTGTTCTAACAAGTCTGGCTTTATGCATGTTCTAGGGATCTAGATGTTTTCATTCTTGCAGAGCAAATGCCCTAAGTGCTGAGCCATTCCTCTAGCCCCTAGGAGCGCATTCTAATCCCCATCTTACAAATGAGGAAACTAAGGTACCAAGAAAAGGAGAGAATGGTAGCCATTGAGACAAAATATACAATAACTCAAAAGCAAGTACACTGAGTGATAAGGGATAAAATCGATGTTCTCAATTCCATATCAGCAGTAGTCATGTGGAGATCAAAGGTAGTGCTTTCCAAAGTAACCAAGAATTAATACAAATGTCCACATGGAATACTAGCCTGAATGCTTTATGGTCATTCTATAGATAGTGAAAATGATCTTTTAAAGTTGGGGTAGGGAGGCTGGGCTTGGAATAAATACCCACAAAGTCCTGTACTTTTGTTGGGCTGCAGCAGCTCTAAAGTCTTCCATAAAAACTTGGAGAGATTCCACACATCTGAAAGTTCAAGGGCAATTCTGATACTGCTATTCCAAGTTTTCTAACTCCTCTCTGGTCATACCATCAACATTGACTCAGCCAGGCCTTGTTGCTGAAGGCCTTCCCTTGTCTATGTGTTTTAGGATATCTATTTTTTCTATATCTGAATGTCCTCTCCCTTAGTCATCTAAGGGACACCCTCAACATGTTCCTACACAAGACAGTCTCTCCCTGATCTTCCCCAGCAAACTTGACATTCTGTTGCTACTATAGTGACAATGATCCCCATTTTTGTGAATACTTAGTATTGTTTTATCTATTCTCTGTGATAAATTCTTACTTTTCCATGGGTGGTGACCTTGCCCTATTTATTTTTTATGCTCAATTACAAATAGAAGTGTATAGAAATGTTTAATAAATCCCATGTTTCTCCACACCTCTGGACTAATTATTGTTTAACTCTGAGCTTTCAGCATTACATTGACACAGCCACATTCCTGCCTATTATTCACAAATTAGCAGTATCATATGGGACATATGGGGCAACAAATATCCACAAATGCAAAATGCACAGTTAATGATAACAGTTACTAGTGGCAGTTCAATATGCACAAAAGCTGAGAAGTCTGGAATAACAATCAGGGGATTCTGAAAAGCCCTGAGCAGACCTTGTGACATTCTGAGATAGGGTCTAGAAAATTATTTCTTCATAGTGAAGCCAAGATAGTTTTGCCTTATGCTTTCTCCTTCTTTCTCAAAGGTATGAAGGAATATTCTGAAGGTTATTCAAGAAGGTTGGTTATTCAAGTGTGATATCATGGTAGCTTGAAGTCAGAAATGGCAATAAAAAATCCAACTATCTTCTCAGACATCAAAAGGAACCACAAACATGTCAAAGGGGAGCTAAGGAAATGGTTCATCTAATAAAGTGCTTGACAGAGTTCTGATTTCAGTTGACAGACCTTGCCTCAATGAATAAGGTGAAGAGGGGTCAATGAAGACTCCAAATGTCAGCCTTGGGCTCCCAATATGTACCTCCTACACATGTGTGTCCATATATATGTGAACACACACACACATGCACATCAAACATATACACAGTTGTAAAATTGAAAAAAGAATTGTTCTTACTAAAGTTCAGAATTTTTATAAATAATATTGTTAATATATTTTAATAATGACATCTTTAAATAAATAACTATTTTTACATTTCTTTTCATTTACTTTTTACTTCAATGTAGTAAATTTTATACTGTATTAAGACATACACATGTATACATATCCAATATAAATAAGACTTCTTCTGGGTTCTGAATAATCTATCTGACTTCAAAGGGGCTGGTCATGGTGGCACATGGCTGTAGGGTACTCTGAAGAGGTAGGAGCAGGAAGATCAGGAGTTTGAGGCTATTCTAGGCTACACTTCTAGGTCTGGCATAATGGTGCATGCCTTTAATCCCAACATTCTCTAATCCCAGCATTCAGGAGGCAGAGACAGGCAGATCTCTATGTGTTTGAGTCCAGCCTGGTCTACATAGCAAGTTTTGAGCCAGCCAAGGTTACAAGTGAGACCCAGTCTCAATTTAACAGCAACAAAACAAGAATGCAAAGGGGTTATAAGACCAAAAGTTTTAAATGTGTTGGTTTTAACAATTGGTGGGTTAATGTTGCTTAATTTGATGCTCCAAATTGATGTTGGTAAAGCCATTTTTTTTTTTTTTGCTATGGGTGCTCTTGTGAAAAGTATCTATCCCAGGCCTCTCTCCTTTCCTCCCGTCTGGTAGGTACATGGCTCTTTCTCTCTCTTTCTCACTCTCTGGTGTGTGTGTGTAAATAATACTTAGAAATTTTTTCTCTTTATCTTTGCAAGAACACCGATCCTACTGAGTTCAGGACCACTTTAATGACCTCAAACTTGATAGCCCTGTTAATATTGTATTTGTAAAGATTATACTCTGAGGTACCAGGGTTAAGATTCTAACTTTATTTTTAAGTAAAATCCAACTGAACTCATAGCAAAGCTAAAGAACTTATAAAGGAAAAAGAAGACTGAGAAATTAGGGGCTTAAGTTGAGAAGTCCAATTTCACATTTCCATCCACGGTAATGAAGACCCAAGAAAATTTCCCAGTAAAAACCTTACAAATACTTGTGTTGTGTTTTGCCTGTAAATGTATAAAAATGTTCAAAGATCCAGGTCATGCTCTGAAGCTCTTTGGTTAGCTTGAGGCTGAATAGAATGTGCTGTGCTGAGCAGGAACTTCATGTTCTTTGAAGATAGCCCTGCTCAAAGAGCACTGGATAAAGAGACTAATCTCCAACTGAAAGTTTAGAACCAACTCAAACATTTCTGTGCCAGAGGCTTGGGAAATCCATGGAAGAGGAAGAAACACGCCTATGACGATGCAAGGCTGAAAACACTGCTGGCCTTTCACTGTTGCAGCCATGCTAGCCAGTTCACAGCAAGGAACCCGACCCGATACTGTGGGACACTGGGTCCCACACCTCATGGTCTTAGAAGTAACAAGAAAAACTGCATGCATTAGAAGAATCCTCACTTTAAAGGGAACACCATGTCACCTACCTGATCCAGCATGCCATAACCAATCACTATGAACTTTGAAGCTTAATGCAACACCCATTTATTAATTCCCACTTACCCCAAGTCCTTGTGTTCTGGGCTCTCAAAGCTGTAGTTAGGGTGTTGCTGGCTGAATTCTGATCTGAAGGCTTGTGGGGAGTACTCAGTTCCTCCAGGTGGGAGGGTTTCAGCCTCTGCTTCCTTGCCAGCTGTTGCCTGGGAGTGGCCCTTCAGCCATTCCAGACGCCTCTCTCCATTCCCAGTCAGCAATTGTGAACCGAGTGAGTCTTCTCCCACATCCAGTCTCTACGATGTCCTCTTTTGTTCCCAGTTACTAGTTACCAGGCAACCCAGGATCATCTCCATAGTTTAAGCATAGCTAGTAACCTCCACTACATCTGCCAAATCCCCTCTGCCACATAGCCTCACAGGTGTGGCTGTAATCAAGTCATGCTGTGTCTCTGGAAAGCCCATATCTAGAGACTATATATTCCATTCAGCAGATTTCTCTCTGCTTTATTTTCAAAAACTCTTACCCCTTCTAAATTGCTTCCTAGCTGTTCTCAATGATTGCAGTGGTTCCCTTAGCAACAGCTGGAGCTGGCAACCTCTTTTCTAGTGCAGACCACTCTAGTGTACTTTTCCACTGAATATGCTTCCACAGCATATTTAACGACATCCCCCTCTCTACTTGCTGTGCAAACCCTTCACTCTTGTGCATTTCCAGCCTGATGCCTTGCTGATGCACTCTTTCTTTCCTCTACCACTCTGCATTCAGGCTAGCTGAATCGTTGTTTTTACCAATCTTAAAACAGTATTCTCTATTACCCTTTAAGTCCTATGAACTGAGTGTTGTCCCATTGTATTATTCTCAATCTAGTCCAGTGCCCAACCCTACCTGTGCTGGTTAGGGCTTTTCTTTTCTTTTTTCTTTTGTCAACTTGAAACAAACTACAGATCATCTGGGAAGAAGGAACCTCAACTGCAAAAATGCCTCCATCAAACTGCCCTGTAGGCAAGTCAGTGAGGGCGTTCTATTGATTAGTGTTTCATGTAGGAGGGCACAGAGCACTATGATAGGCGCCACACTGGGTAGGTGGTCCTGGGTTGTATTTTAAAAAGCAAGCTGACTGAGCTCTGAGCTGTATGAGTCATAAACAGTAAGCCAGTAAACATGGCTTCTCCATGCTTCTGATTCAGTTCCGGCCTCCAGGTTCTTTCATTTTGTTCCTGCCCTAATTTCCCTTCAAGCCAAATAAATCCTTTCCTTCTCAAATGTGTTTTATTCCAGCAACTGAAAGCAAACTAATACACTGCCCCAGGCAGACTCCATACACTCTAAAGGACCAAATACCTACCCCCAAAAAGTGCAAAGCAAGTATAAATATGCAGAGTCCTATGAAGACCCAGAAGGAAATGAAAGCTAAGGAAAGGCCATTGGACAACTATTCAAATCCTATAGTCCCTCAAAGGACAGAATCTGTGGTTACAGAGCCCCAGTGGGAGCTATTAATCTGGAGCTCCAGGAAAGGGAGGAGCCATAGGAGAAGCATAGGCATATGCTGGACACTGCCACCAAACAAGGTGAGGACTTTCTATAGCAAGTTGGCTTTTGGCCCAGGAAACATCAGGCAGTTGCTGTTGGCTGGAGGTGGATGGTGGGTGGTGGGTGGTGGAATACCACTATCTGACAGGGCCACGAGGATATTAAAGTCACCTGGAAAGGTGGCTCTGCTGTTGTGTGGGACAATCCCAGGTACTGTCCAAAGTCAAACCCTGAGAACTCTGGGTGGATATGGTCAGATGCATACTGGGCCTTCATGGGGCAGGGAGGTCTTTGTCCTCCCTTGCAGTTTTATTTCACTGCTTCTCTTCACACTCTGGGGCCTTCTTCCTAAGACTCCACTAGTGGGCTTGGGAAGTGAGTCTCCCATGATATAGAATACAGATTAAGGATATCATGGGGTACCCCAAAGCCAAGTGTGCAGAGATTAGAACCCTCTAAATGGTGGACTTTTTGTAATAGAAATCAGGACAGCTGAGCTGAACATATCTGATTTCCACTTCCCTCTTTATGTCCATTTTCAGCAGAAGCTGGACATCTCAATTGTCATTCAGTGTTAAAGGGGCATCCCACATATGAGTCAGGATAGGTGAAATCCAACTTTGGCCAGCATAGCACTGACTACCAGCCCAGGCACAGATATAAGGCTCTAATAGTCTCTTGGCTATGTAAGCTGGGCCACAGGAACATAACCACCCATGGATGATGCTTGGGGCACTCAGATATGGCAGCAAAATGTGGAGAGCTCATGGGTAACACAATCATATGCCCTGTCTTAGTTTGGGTGTGAAGAGACACCATGACCACAGCAATCTTATAAAGGGAAACATTTAATTGGGGCTGGCTTACAGTCTCAGAGGTTTAGTCCATTATTTCATGGCAAGAAACATGGCGACAGTCAGGCAGACATGGTGCTGGAACCAAGAGTTCTACATCCTGATCTGTTTGTAGCAAGGAGAGGAGGCTAGATTCCACATTGGGTGGAGCTTGAGTATAAGAGACCTCAAAGCCCACCTCCATGGTGACATACTTGTTTGCACAAGGCCACACCTACTCCAAGGCCATACCTACTCCCACAAGGCCACACCTTCCAATGGTGCCTCACCCTATGGGTCTAGCAAACATGTGCATCTATGGGGGCCATTCCTATTCAAAGGACCACACTCTCTGACCACCCCTTCTGTCCTTTCTGCACATACTTGATCTCCTAATACAGTCTCAGCCCCACCAAAATTCCCACCAGCCCTTTGTTCTCTATCCTGACACAACTGGGATCACTCCTTACATCATGTGTGGCAAGATTCCAACAAAACCATGTGATTGGTTCTCTTTTAGACATGTAGCTGCTCATTTCTAGTAGTGCAGCTCCTCCCTGTCACCTGCTCCTTCCTTGCCAGACACTCTTGCCTCATCTGTGGCTCCTTTCTCAGCTGTTCTTCCTGCCTCACCCACAGCCCCTGGCTCCCCTACGTCTCCTTCCTCAACTGTAGCCCCTGACCTTCCTGAAAGCCCTGCCCCGCCTGACACCCCTTCCAAAGCTTGCCCATGAGCCTGCTGTGCAGGGAAACTCAATGTATGCTGTGACTCGACTTCAGGGACCGGAGGCAGGAAGATCACACTCCAGGACCCCCTAGTATTTGGTATTTGTTGGGGGATCAAACTTTGGTTTAAATTGTCAGCGAATTCAACCAAAGCGACCTTTGCCCCAAGCTCCTTTCTGAAGGCCTTGCCGAGCACTCGGTACCTGCCCAGGGGCCTGAGGGCAGCCTGCACTGCCTCCTGAAATTCTTCTTCTTCACAGTCATCAGGGATGCCCAGGATAAGCAGTGAGCGCTGGGCATTGACACCCAGCCACCCACACCAGTCCTGCAGAATCGCCAGTGCCATAGCAGTAAACTTAGGAGGTAACATGACCAGACAGGGATGTGTCTGATTGGATTCGTCTCTTCCTCAGTCTGTGAGTGGAAAACAAAAACAAAACAAAACAAAACAAAACAAAATAGAAAGGCATGTTAGTGTCAGGCAATCCAGCACCCTCCCATACACACATATAGCTGGAATCTCATGCTCCTCTTATGAAACCATTGTAGAATCAAGGGACCCTTCCCTTCTCTCCCACATTAATACTGTTGTCTCCCAAACCTCAGCAATTTCACTTCCTGTTTGGAGATATCCCCTTTCACCTGTGCTGATGTCACTGCTCTACCAGACAGCACCTGTGAATGTATCTCTTCCTCCTCACCATTGTCTGCAGCCACCCCTATAGTCAGTCAGGTGTCCTTTTCAACAATCCTTTCCACCCCAATTCCAGAATCCTTCCAGAGCCAACTCTCTAAGAGCACTTATCTCCTCTCTCCTGGATAAAGATCTAAGACTCTGATTTTTATTATCATTTCCACAACCTGAGTATGCCCACCTATGCCCTTTTAACCCAGAGTGTAGAGTACCCTAGTTTTCAAAAGGAGGGGTCTCTCACTGTCCCAGTTAGTTCATCAGTGCCTTTGTAAGCAGAGCAAATCTACCTAGTTCCCCAGGTATCCCTCACATTCCTATTTCACAGGCCTTGGACTAAGACACCTCCTACAATGATGTCATCTCATCCCAGCCTGTCTACAGTTATAGGTGTCCTACCCATGAAAAGACCCTAGCTATCAACTCATTTCCTCTAACTTTGATGTTACTGCAGTGACAACCAGGAGATCCAGGCTCCAAAGCCCTGGAACAGATCTCAGAGTGCTACTAAAGTCCAGGAACCTTTCAGACATTTCCAAGCTAGGACCAAATGAGTGTCTAAGCTAGGGGCAGATAACTGTAACCATCTTAGTTACATTTGCTGATGTATTTCTGAGCAGGGAACAGGGCTAGATAAAAGGTGTCATCATTACCCTAGGAACAGGATATGCATTGTAAGGGCTTGAATTGCTCAGGTTTGGAGCTGCCAAGAGCAACAAGCACATTTCAATATTTTCCACTTCATAATTGTGGCAAATAAATGGGCAAGAGAAAAGAATCCCAAGTCTTCCATGCCATACTACTCTCACAGCCTGTCCTCATTAAGATTGAAATCACAGCAAAGGGAGGACTGGCTGTGCTCCTCATCATAGTCCTTCACACTACATAGATAGTCTGCAACCTCCTAGCCAGTCACCAAATCTAAGAAAAGCTCTGGCCTTGAGTCAGGCAAATCTGGGTCACTCTTCACCTTCTTCCTTGGTCCTGCTAGCCCAACAATACTAATGGAAGGTTCAAGAATCCAGTAGTTGCTCAGTAAACAAGGCTTGATATCTCAACTGGTCTTCAGTTCACACTGGAATCCTGAAGAAGTAGGCTCTATGCCAGTGAAGGAATTGACTTGCCAGCCAGAGAGAGAGCAAAGAGATTAAGCTTCTATTTTGTCCTTTATACAGGCTGCCAACAGAAGGCATGGCCTAGATTAAAGGTGCCTCTCACTACCTCAAAGATACAGATTAGAAGTGGTCTTCCCACTTCAAATTATTAAATAAAAAAAAAAAAGACTCCTAACAGCAGAGGCGGGGTCTATGTCTGACTTCCCTGTCTTTGGATCCCTTTCCCCTAACTTGGCTGCCTTGTCTGGCCTCAATGGGAGAAGATGTACCTAGTCCTACTGCAACTTGATATGCCAAGGCAGGTTGATATCCATGGGAAGACTCTTCTCTGAGGAGAAAAGGGAGAGAGGATGGTGTGAGAGGAGGTGAGAGGGAAGGACTGCGAGGAGAGGAAGGAGGGGAAGCAGTGATAGAGATGTAAATTATAAAAAAGAAAAGAGAAAGAAAAAATCCCTCACAGGCATGCCCAGACATTTGGGTTTTAGTAAATTCCAAATGTAGTCAAGTTGACAGTCAAGAACAGCCACCACACACAGTAAGTGCTTCTACCCAGTGAGCTATCTCCCTAGACTGTAGGTAGGTACTCTTTACTACTTTGTGGGTTTTTCTTTTACCTGCCCATTATTCCTCTCATGTTCATGTTTCACTCCATGTAATCAGATAGGAAGAAAGGAGAGAGAGAGAGAGAGAGAGAGAGAGAGAGAGAGAAAGAGAGAGATATCTGAATCTATTTTTTTCTTAACTACTAACAAACCACAACCCCCCCATACACACACACCTCCTGCAAAAACCACCAACCACCAACCCTGCCTATGGGCCCCCAGCATTTATATATCCCTTGAAAAGTTCCCAGAATTCCAAATGTCACACAATCACAGAAACTATATGCAACTGGCAAAACCCTGCCCCTGCTAGAGCATAAGGCAAATCAGTCAGCTGCTGAGGATAACCTGAAGCAGCCCATCCCCCACACCTGGGACTGAAACAAAAAAATTATTTCTGAGTTTTTTTAAAAGAAACCAAAATTCCAGCATTCTTACTACATCAAACACTTTAGAAAATTAAGTTTTTGTTTTTGTTTTTTGTTTTTTACAAAATGAAAAAAAGAACTATAAATCAATATGGTTTATGAACTAATACATAAAACATTCTTAAAAACATTTGTAGCAATGTGGCTTTAAAAACGTTAAAGGTTTGTACACCATGACAGGAGTTGCTCAAGGAAATACAAATCAAGATGTAATTTAATTTATTAACAATGAAGAAAGGAAGGCCTGGATAATTAACTCAGTAAGTACAACAGAAGCATTTGAGAAACTCCAACACCTACTGCAGACTTTTTAAAGAAAAATTTTAAACTCCCAGAAAACAAGATGGTAAATTTCTTAACATGACAATGAATATCTGTGATAAATTCTTAAGTCATGTTATACTTAAGATCAAAAAGTGGGTGTTTTCTTTCTAAAATTAGGATGTCTAATCTCATACCTTTTGTTCAATATTTTATTAGAGAAAAACAGCAACAAACAAACAACTTTGACTCATGTAGCATTTCTTGAAATTCTCACTTCTTAATATGATCAGATTGACAATTTCTGGACTTTTTTATTGTAGATGCACAATAGACGAAGAATATCACCACATTGTTGACTGAAGCCACCAAACAGGGTGTGTAGTGGCTATTCCTGGTTGTCAACTTGACTATATCTGGAATGAACTACAATCCAGAATTGGAAGGCTCACCTGTGATCCTAATCTGAAGGCTCAGAGATACAAGTTTCTGACCCAGATTTTGGCATGGAGATCTTGAGGCACAGTGCCTATGAATTCCAGAAGATTAACCGGGAGATCTCTAAGTTCAAGGTCATCTGGGACACAGCAAGTCCCAGAGGTGTGGTGGCACACACCTTTAATCTGGGCCACACCTTCTGCTGGAGACCTACATAAGGACATTGGAAGAAGGAAGATTCAAGCTCTCTTCTCTGCTTGCCTGTGGGACTGAGCAACTGCTAGATCCTTGGACTTCCATCCACAGCTGCTGCTGACCATTATTGGGGAGTTGGACTACAGACTGTAAGTCATCAACAAATTACCCTACTATATAGAGACTACCCAGTAGTTCTGTGACTCTAGAGAACCCTGACTAATACAGGGTGCAATGTACAACTCTAGGAAATATAAGCAACTTTGAGAACACTAAGTAAATCCCTGGTTACCATAGGCGAGGAGGAGAAAGTGATTAGCAGGGGCTGATGACTTTAAGGATAATAGATACTCTATTTACCTCATTTAGGTGAAGATTTCATAGTTGCATGCATGTTGATGAAACCTTACCAAACTATGGTGCTTAAATCACAGTTCAATCACCATAGTTTAAACATGAAATTTATTGCATGTCAAATTCCAACATATATGGCTTAATTTTCAAAATCACACACACACACAAAGACAAGCAACTGTGTAGAGTTAGGCAAATGATTTGAGCAGCCACATTACAAAGGAAGGTACAGAAATGAGAACTTTAAACGTCAAACATATTTAGTGTAATTAGTCATCAAGGAAATGATCACAGAAATCACTCACACCCACTTGAATGAATAAAAAATCAAAGCTGGCAACACTAATGTTGATGAAGATGATAAATAAAATGAACTCTCACACATTTCTGGTAGGAATCTCAACTGTGTATTCACTTTGAAAAACATTCTGCCAGTTGCTAATAATACATACAACTACCCTATGATGTGGCAAATTCTCCCTTCCAGGATTTTACTCCAGAAAAAAAGAAACAACTATTCCTTTAGTGAATGAACAACTATTCATATAGTGAATAACAATCCCATGTGATAAAGTACAATGACAAATGACTCAGCAATGAAAGGAAAGGAAATATATTTCAGCAATATAGAGGAAAGGAAAGAACTCAGACACAGAGTAGTAGAAAAGAGTACATATTATATATTCCATTCACATTCAATAGGAATTACTCAAATAGGCTGTCTATAGTGAGAAATTTTAGAATAGTGGCTTCTCTGTGGAATTGTGCTGGAATAGGAAAGGGAAATTTCCAGATTTCTCAATAATGATTTGTGTCTGGAGAGGGGTTTATGAAAGATATTTATCAAAATTTACCATATAGATTTGTACATTTCACTGAAAGCAAATTTTGCCTCAAAAAATTATAAGGACAGTAAAAAAAAAAGTGGACCTCTAGTTAGTGCTGCACTTGATGAAGTACTTAGTGAAGTGTACTAATTGCACCTTATTTGAAACACATCAGTAAAATTAAGACAAGCATAGAGTCCAGCAAGCACAACACAATGCTATTGTACAGGATTAAAGATTGGTACATAGACACCAGCTTTCTATTGTTAGAGTGTTGCAGAGTTTTAATAAAATGTAGGGAGAAAATAAGAAAAATGTTATCTGACAAGAGTAGAAAGTACATTATGTTCATTATTGCTAGTACCTCTTTTCCCTTCCTCCCTGTACTCCCAAACTCCCTCTATGTGTGTGTCCATGTCTATATGTGTGTATTTGTATGTTCCAGTGTATACATGTATATCTGTATATGTGTGTGTTTGTGGAGGTCAGAGGAGGCCATCAGGTGTCATCTGAGTATGTGTGTGTGTGTGTGTGTGTGTGTGTGTGTGTGTTCTTTTTTTCTTTCTTTCTTTCTTTTTTTTTTTAGCAGAGTCTCTCAGGGACCCAGAACTCATTATGGAAGCTAGACTGGGCTGGCCATCCAAGTCACTTAGGTCTTCAAGTGATTTGCAAGACAAGCACTGTACAGGCTGAGTTATCGCTCCAGTACCTGACTTTCCTTTCTTATGCTGGATATGTCAAAATTATAGGTGTTTACCTTTGGTGTTGCCTTTGTCCACAGCTGCTGCAGTTTCATAGAAGCAAGCATGCGCGCACGCGCACACCCACACCCACACCCACACCCACACCCACACCCACACCCACACCCACACCCACACCCACACACCTCCTGGTCATTCCAAACATCACCTGGATGGATACTGAGTGAAGTTCTCATCTCTCTTCTGGGGTGGGGGATTGCATTGATCTTTGTTTATTAGCGCCTCCCTCGAGAAAACAGTCAGTATATTTAAGAAAGCAGTTACTTGTGTTGCCAAGCAGTGAAGTTGACTCAAAAAAGACATTTTGAACTGGCAGCTGCTTACAGCACCTCTGAACCAAGACACTTGTTTTGGGACTCATGGTATAAACTGCTATTCTGAAATTCAGATTACTGTTTGTTTATTTCTGTGTGGTCCCTAATACACATAGAGTACTCTCACAGCAGCTGTGGGGTGCCTGATATGTGGCTCTTAAGATAGGCATGAGGGTCTAGTTTTGTTCACGGTTGTATTCTTGGTGTCGGCTCATGCCTGATTTTTAGAAGGACTCTGACCCCTGCACTCTTTTCTTGATTGTACCATCATTCTAAAGGCTCTGTCGCCGTCAATTTCTTCATTATCTCCACCACTAACAATTCATTTTGCTCATTTATTTATTCATTATTTGTTTTTACATTCGTTCCACACTCATCACCTAGGATCCATGAGTTTTACTCCCCCAGTCTCATCAATCCCACCTCCTCTCCTCACCCCGCCCCAGACATGCCCCCTTGTGTCCCACCCCCCTCTCAGGCCAATCGCAGCCGACAGGCCGGGCGGGACCGGGGCCGAGGCGGGGCTTCGATCTCAGTACCCCAGGCGGCGCCCCCGGCTCCGGAAACACTCGGCCGGGCTTCAGGGCTCTGCCAGGCAGAGGCGGCTCCGTGGCGCTTCCTGCCACGCCGGGCCTGCTTACACTGAGCCTGCTCTTCTTCTTCAAGGGCCCAGAGTCAGGCGCCGTGGGCCGGGTGAGCGTGCGGACTAAGGGATGTGCAGCTCGAGTGATCTTGAGATTGTGCGTGTGTGCAAGGATGTGTGACTGAGAGCGTGTAGGGCCGCAGGAGGCTGTGCTGGGAGGCCCGCGTGAGTGTGTGGACCTTGGAAGAATATACGGGGAAGGGGACGTTTCGTAGAGTGGGATGCTGCTGGGTCGTGGAGCAAACCAGGGGTCAAAAGGAAAAGGTCTGTGGCGGTAGGTGGGCATGGTGAGGCCCTGAGGCCTTCTCGTGCAGGGCTGGGGGGCAGTGGTCCAAGGCGGGAATCATGGATGTATTGAGGCCTGTGTTGCTCTTTGGAGGGTGCTAAGGTCTGGGAACGTGTCAGGAGCTGGGGGTGGACTCATACACACAGCCCCCAGCGACACGGAGGCCTTGGGGCTGTCCTTAGGGCTGTAGGGACTTTCCCCTAGTATGGGGGAGGGGTTGGGCCTCTGGGGCCTGAAGAAGGTTCTGGCTTAGGGGGTGGGGGGAGGGGATCTACCTTTCCATTTGAGTGGTGGTTGCATGGGAGCAGGTACGTTTCTTAGGGCAGAAATTGGGGGGTGGGGTGCAGAAGGGAATTCTTGCCAGATGAAGAGACTTTCTTCAGTGGCCCTCCTGAGAACCACATTTTCTGGCACCACTCCATTGCCCCCCTCTCCTAAACTCCTTTGCTGGTTCCTCCAGTCTATATTTGGGTGATTAATTACATGTCCTTTTTACACACATGCATACTCCCACTTGCCTGCTGCCCAAAGCCCATGGTCCTTTTCAGTGCCTCCACCCCCATTTCTGGCTCTCTTCCCAGAGGACTCACCCTGTGCCAGCTGACACCCTCTAGGCAGACTTGGACTCAGGCCCTCTCCAGTCTCCCTGGTCAGTGGAACATTTCCTCTTAAACCTCAGTCTCTACATTTTCCTTTAGGAGAAAATTTCAGATGGGACTAGTGGAAGAGTACCTCTCCTGGGTAGGACCATTTACTTACGTTACCCGGTCTCCCATTGGACATTGTTGTAAAAACAACATTCACGGGGTCTGACACAGTCTGGTCCGTTGCTCCAAAGTGGTCCTGAATCTGTATTTAGAATCCCATACAGCAGTGATTTCTAGCCTTCTGTTAATGATAGACCCTTTGGAAAAATTGTCTAAATAGTTTGAGTTCTCTTGTCAGAAGTCTGACCACCAGCAGAGCCTGAGAAGGAAGTTTCTGGGTAAAAAAGCTGTTTGATATGAAATGTGGGGGAATATCCAAATTCTAAACAGGTTCCATCAATGTCTGCATGTTGAAAGATAGTAATTCTGACACAGCCACCCAGACCTGTGGCTCTTCCACTAGAATTTTCAGTGAATCATTAGCCTGGTTTCTGACACTTCTGAAACTATCTGGGTCCTTTAGATGACCCAGGGCAGCTGCATAGCCTCTCACTACACTCCCAGTTTGCAATCTTTTATATCCAGATGGTGTACCCGCAATGATTACATTTTATTTTGATGTTTAGAAAGATGTCACTGTATTGGAGAAATGGGAACATAAACTTTTCCTCAATTAAACATAACAAACAATATAAAATCCCCTTCTGGTCTGCTTTCTGGGTTTTTATAGAATGGAATAAAGAGGGAAACTTCAACAGAAACAGGTGCCCAGGCAAAACAGAGAAAACAGATGCCTTCCCACCCACACATGCAGAAAAAGATAACACACCGACACAAATATTCTAAGAGAAACAGATTTTCCTGGTAAGACAGTCGTCCCTTTTGGCCTTTTAGGGTTCTGCACTTTTGAGTAGGAGCCAGATTTCACAGTACAAGATGGACCTATGGGCCTCTTACCTACCTTCTTCCCAGGCATGTTCAATTGGGGAGCGTAAAGGCCAGAAGCATCTGTAGCTCCTAGGTCCACTCAGTACTTGCACCCTAGACTCACTGAGGCACATGCAGACCATGCAGTACCATTTCAATTACACGACTTGTCTTGCCCTTCAACACTCGGTCTGAAAAGGACAGGTTTCTCATAGGTACATGTAGGAGCTGCTTCTGTTCACCCAACTTATTTCAATCCAACAGGTGAGACCTTCTCTACAGGACTAATCTCTTGGAACTGTTCTAAACAAGATGAGTCATCCCTGTGTGTCATTTTTAGGTAAGTCTGGGTGTTTATAGCCTGTCTGAAGGTGGTAAAGCTGCTGTGTTGCTGGAAGGCCCATGGGTGGGGGTAGAAGATAGTGAAGAAGCATTTGAGTTCTGGAAGCTCATATATGTGAGTGCTGCTGAACTACCTCTCCAGAAACAATTCTGACAATTTTAAGCACACAGTACCAGGGAAAGGGGGCTAAAGGCCCCCATTGGGACCAGATCTCTTTTGAGTGTTTATAAGCTTGAAGCACATTTACTGTGGACCTAAAGGGAATCGAACAGCACAAGCTTTATGATCTGTTTTAGTTTGGTTTTCTGTTGGTATAAAACACCCTAAGCAAAAGCAACTAAGGGAGCAAAGTGTTTCTGGGCTTATCCTTCACGGTCCTAAGCCATCACTGAGGGAAGCTGGGGCAAGAATCATGGAGGAGCAGAGGAGTGCTGCTTACAGACCTGGCTCTGCTTCCCTGCTTAGCTAAAGTTAGCCCTCCTGCCTAAGGATGCCTCCAACATCAGCCATCAACTAAGAAAATGGCTTCTAAACAAAGCCACAGGACATTTTTATTGAGACCATTCTTCAATTAAGAGTCCTCTTCTTAGGTGACTCTAGGTTTGTGTCAAGTTAGGTTTAGGACCCTTAATTGAAGAATGGTCTCAATCAAAGCACATGTTCTGAAGATATTCCTACTGCAGGCTCTCATTTCAACACTTGAGTCATTGTAGGTGTTTAAGGCACCCTTGGACGCTTCTGGAAACTTTCAGATGGGTCTTATTTGAATGATATTCCTGCCTCTTCTTCCCCTGCTGCTGCAGAAAGATAATGCCTGTCTAGGGAAGTACAAAAGATGCCAAATTATTTCCCAGATTTTATGATATAGGTTGTTTGATATCTGTTAAATTCAACTCTGAATTTCTGTTCTTTCAGGTGAAAAATAAAATGGTTATATTGTGTCTCTTAGTGTTTATAATTCCATGCAGTAAATTCAAATAACTTGCTTAGTTAAAACTGATATTGTAACTAGATAAACTCTATTGTGACTGAATACTCTATTTTATTTATTTATATGTTGACGGATACTCATGATGATTCTACCAACTGGTACTGCAGAAAACACATGTTAATTCATTTGAAAAACTTACATATTGTTCTGAAGCAGGAGGATTTGCCGGCCACAGGGGCTCTGGTGTTCTCAAGTTCACACTTGTCCAGGAATTGAGCCGACTGCTGCGCGTTCTCACAGCAGATGGTTCTTAAGCAGCTGCAGCACACACGGACTTGGCAAGGCCCAATGTGAACTTTGCAGTTAACCCTGACAAAGCCTTTGTGCTCTGGGCATGGATAGTCTGGACCATTGTTTCCCTTGTAAAGAAAGACTGTTGTTTGCCTTAAAAGTTGAAGATTTGTTTTCCTGCAGTGGTTCTCTTAGCTTTCTTTCCCAATTAGAGGTAGTAGTGTACTGTGGGAAAGTCTTTAGGAATCAGACTATGCTTTTCTGTCCTGAATGAAAGTGACTTATGTTCAAGGTTACATTACAGTCTGTGTCCTCTGGGTGCACTACAGTGACTTTCATGTTCTGTGTGGAATCGCTTTGATTTTCATCTCCAAAGATCTACTTCATCTGCAATTGGCACTATTGTCACAGCATCCAGCTTCTTTTCTAGATTAATTCCACCATTTTAAAGTAGAACAATTGTGCAACACAGAGGTTAAGTGGTCCACTTGTCTTCAGGATCAACAGTAGTTTTATTTTTAACCACAATAGGGATTTATATGTAGAAATATTTTTAAATGATTTTCCTACACTTAGCTAATTAGGCAGAGTTTAGTTTCCTTTGTGAAAGCAGGACCTACTTTTTTTCCCCTCTTGTTTCCATGATACCTTCTAAATTATCTGTGTATGCAAGGGCTCTGTTACTGTGGGTGGCCATCACATATCCAACAGGAGCTAAAGTACTCTCAAGTCAAATCCCAGGGGTGAACTAGTATAGGAAAGACTACTCCTATTACTCAATGGGAAGGATAATTATCAATTCTTTGGGGATTGTACTTCCAGGACTTTTAACAGTTAATCATGCCAATTAAGGAAAAAAAAACACTTCAGTGGGATTTGTTCCATTAAAGGTAGATGGTTTGAAAGACCTCTGCTTTTGTGTGTGTGTGTGTGTGTGTGTGTGTGTGTGTATGTGTGTGTGTGTGTGTGAGAGAGAGGGGGGGAGATGTGTATGTATTTATATAGTGACACTCTGAAATGACATGTTGATGGTATGATTTAAATGTAGCTTCCAAACATGTATCCACTCCATGATGCCTGCACAGTGGTCACTACTTTTGGTTCTGGCCTGGGTACTTGGGGTACATTATTTTCTAGAAACTGGTAATAACAACCAGTTATAGTTGTGATAGTGACATTTTCTGAGAAAAGCAACTTCAAAGGGGAATTTTTCATTAGTGAAAATGTTTGGAGTAAACTGCCAGAGCTGGAAAATAAAAAGGTTTTAAGGAAGTGGCATTTGAGTTAAGGCTTGAATTCTTAGAAGGAACCTCCTGCTATAAGAAATGGTGTTCTCCAAAGGTCCACAGGCTTTGAGGGCCACAGCCTTGGCATCTTACATCTGCATGAATGTTAGTGTTTGGATGGGGTGATTTGTGTAAGTAGGCTATGCAATTGTGTGCTAGGCAAGAAAGGGTTTATAATAGATCATCTTTTTCCAGAAGTGCATATGTGGTGTGATGTCCCTCTCTATTTCATTTGGTACAATCAATGTCAATTGGAATTGAACTGTTTTAAAAACAAAATCATGTAATAAGTTTATGACCAGCTCATTGTGTTTGCATAGGAAGCCAAAATCACAATTTTATAATGTGTTGAAATGTTATCTTAGACTGGCCTCTTATTGTTTTTTATGCATTGAGTTCTAGGACCTTGTACTAGAAACTTTAGAACTATGACCCACCTTGGTCATTCACCCTGCACATATTTTTTTTCAGTATATTTGTTACAATATAATATCCTTAGCATTGTTTTTAGACAGTACATAGTCTTCTGTTTTAATACAATCTAACAGTCTCTACCTTCTGATTGATAATGCTTGGTCCATTATATTTAACTTAAGTATTTGCATGATAGAGTTTAAGTTTGCCATCCTGCTATTTATTTCCAGTTGTCCTATATCTTTTACCCTTTTCTTATTTTGAAGTATTAGCGTTCAGCACAGTCTTGGGGAGCTTGATAAAAACACATGCTCGTATGTTTAGCTACTGCTTATTCTTGAAATGCTCACATAAATTATAAAAAGTTTGAAATGCAGAAGTTGAAAGTTTCGTGGGTTTTATGCCTTTGTGTAGCTCTAAGTGCGATTTCATTTTCTTCCACCTGAACATTAACTTTGGTATATTTTATGGGTACAGAACTGTAAGGGCAAGTTGTCTAAGTGTCAGCTTTTGTCTAAAATATTCATCTATCCTTCATTTTTGAATATTTATTTATTCTCCATTTCTGATAGATTTTTTTCTGACTATAGAATTCTTTGTTGACAGTCTTTTATTATAATACTTAATTGCTTTATTTCACAACATCTCTTCCCTCCAGCTACTTTTAAGATATTCCTCTTATCATTTTCAGAAATCTAATTATGTTAGCTTTCTCTCAGGCTTCATTTTAGATAGCTTCTATTTCTATATCTTCATGTTTTCCACTATTTATTCTAGTATCTAGTAACAGCCAGTGAAATTTTTATTTTTTACATATATTTAATCTACAAATTTTCCATTTGGTTCTTTTCATATCTTCTGTTTCTCTTTCTATCTCCATTTTCCTTCAGTAATGGAGCATAGTTAAATTATCTTCTTTTCTTATCTATAAGTTATATTACTCATTACTGGATGTTCCTATTGACTGCTTGTTTTCTTTACTGTAGGTCACATTTTTGTGTTTCTTGGTAATTCAGTAATTTTTTATTAGAAAGTGGATCTCATAATGATTATATCCTTCAGTTTCTAGACTTTGAGGGTTACAAGTAGTTAGTCAGTTTAATGTCCTTGGAACCTATAATTAAATTTTTATAGGACAGATCTTTTATAGTATTGGCTTTAAGAATAGACCAATGAACCATGTTCCTTCTGTGTTGGTTTCTGAATGTTCTGGGGGAACATTAGGATTGTATGTGAGTTGATTAGACCTTGAACATCTCCTTACCTCTGTGTGTCCTAGGAACTGTTCATCTTACAGTCCTTGAGAGTTTCATTCAATATTTGCAGTCAGAAAAGATTCAAGGGAAGCCTTATGCATATCTTTTTCACTTCTTTTTCCTACATGGCACTATGCTTTCTGAAATGTGCTCTGCAACCTCATCTAGCCTGTCCCCTGGAATGCTAGCCTTAGAAGCTTCTGATGAGGTTGCTAAGCTCTATTTGGTTTCACCCCTTTTATGCACTCAACCTGGAGGACATTGTCTCCAGGTAGAACACTGAATGGATAACAGAAATCACCTTATTTATTTATCTGGGGATCTTGATCCTGTGCTTCCTACTGTCCTAGTATTAAAAACTATTATTGAACACAGGTTTGCAACTTGTTTGTGGATGTTAAATTTGTTCCTTGTTACTCCATCATGGCCATACATGGGAATTTCCATTCATCTCTTGTAAGGTACCATATTTAAGTCTTTCTGGAGTGCCTGGGTTTTTGTAGTCCCTGAGCTAGTGCTAAAATGTTTCCTTTCACTTATTTATGAGTTGAATTGAGTTGACATCAGAACATGAACTATGTGGCTGTTTTTTTGAACTCAAAGTTGGAGGCCTATAATGCATAGACATCTGTGGTAAGATGTTACAATAGCTCACAGTCTTTGCAATATGGAGGAAAAGGTAACACACACACACACACACACACACACACACACACACACACTTGAGATCTTTTCTTTATCAATATAGTGTTTGAAGAGCTTTCCTTAGAAGTTTTTTTCTCCAGCTGTTTTTACAACCTTCCATTTTGTTGAATAACATAAAAGAGGGTTCATCATGATTTTCACCCAATGACTTGTGATATTAGTTTATGCTTCTAAAGACTCTACCGCTGGTGAAGAAGTCCAGGTTCCTGCTCTTTGTCACCTCTCCTCCTTTCAGTTGCCCCATCAGTTTTAGATATCCATAAAAAGTACCTCATCTGAGTTATCTCCTCTGATACTCTTTTTGGTGTGCTTCCTCCCTCTGTAGGATGCATTTGGACCTCATCCAGGCTTATTTTAAGGGAACTCTATAGTCAGCCAGTCTCTTGCTGCCAGTCTTCCTGCCAGCAGCTCTCTGTAGCTGTCTTCACCTCAGCCTGACTAGCGTTTGTTTGTCTTATCTTGCCTCCCTTTGCCTGCTTTCCTACTGTTTCAGATCTGTTTTCTCAGGCCTACTCATGCTCTGCCTTGTCATTCAGCCAGCCTGAGAGAGAAGACTCTGTAAGATTTAAAGCTACGGAAATCACTAAAGTCATCCCAGGGGACTAAGAAACAGGGCTGTTGTCACTCACAGCTTTTTTCACTTTCCTTAGCTCCACCTGCTCCCCAAGGTTTTGCCCTTCCCCAAGACGGAGCCCCAGGAAACCAGGTCCTGGCAGTCCCTCTTGAGATGCCGGAGGCCCAGGTGAGCTGTGCTTCCCTCTTGCCTTGCTTGAGATTTTGTCACTGCTCCCTGATTTTGGCCTCAGCCTCAGCCTCAGCCTCTGCCTCTTCCCCAGCATGGCATGCTGTAGGGTATGAACCCTGGCCACTGCCTTCCTTCCTGTCCTCTGCTTCTCTCCCACAGGCTGCCAAGGAATGAATCCCCAGTGTGCTTATGATGCCCATTGTATACAAAAGAGAACTAAGTCTGTGTCCTTTGGGAAGACAGTGGGATCACAGGGCCAGACAGCCCAGGTCTCCTTTTTTGTGATCATGTTTTCTTTCTAGGACTCCTTGGGATTGTGGCTAGATCTCCACATTAGCAACATACACAGATGTGAATACTTCAGGCCCTAATCTCTTGCCCCTGGCATCACTGATGCCATCCTACCTCATTACAGATTAAGTAAAAAGACTGACTGTCAATGTGATTTCTTTCAGGATTTGGTGTCATTTGATATTGTTCCGTGGCATCTCACAGAACAGGAGTGGCTGAGTCTGAGTTTGAGCCCAGAGCAGCGGGCACTGGCATATTCCAGGGCTGTGACCTCCATTGGTAAGAATGTCTCCAGAACTTCTTAGACTCACCACCTACTGAAAGTGGACTTGCAGATGCATGGCTACCCCTTATAAACTCACTTTGCTCTTCCTTATTGAGAACACTCAACAGCAGCTCCGCAAACTCCCTGTGGCATGGAAAGATCTCTATTGCAGTCTTTCATTTGAAAGAAATTAGAACAGTAGTCAATTAAATGGCTGAACACATAAAGATGCTTGCCACAGAACCTGCTGACCTCAGTCTCCAGAACCCATAAGGTAGGAGGAGACAATCAATTTCTGCCTTCTGGCTTCCACAAGTACACCATGACATGAACATGCTTACCAGTCACATACATAATAAATAACTGTAAAAATAAAAGTTAGAGCAATCTTGTTATGATAATTTAGAGTATTTTTAAAATTTAATATACAAAGAATATACCACACATTAAATTGATCAGAATACATGCTATATTTGATATCAACCATAGGGCTGAGACAACATATTATACCAATTCTATCAATATATGCAAATATATTTTATATATCTATATATGAATTTACATTATATTATACCAGTAATGACCAGTTGATTGGGACTCATTGTTGAGAGTTATTTATCTATCAGATGTTTGCATGGGGTAGGGAATTTTTAGAAGAAGCAACTGTTGAGAGTTTGGATTGAGAGTTGTAGAGGTCTGGGAAGAGCATAATGTTCAGTGGGCAGGAGTGGACATTGGGGTAAGTTCATTTGTCCAAGATGCTACCTATTGTGTTTTTGGAGCCTTTGCTAAGAGGGCCCAGAGCCTGCCTCCCTACAGTCCCAAGAAGGAGCGTGCCCTTGAGAAATGTATCTGTATTGCATATATGACTTATATACTACGGTAATAGGAAGCTCTCCCCCTGCTCCTCCATAGTGACATCATCAGTGACTGCCTTCTTCCATTTACAGGAGTTCCTGTTGTGAGTCCTGCTTTGGTATCTCACCTGTCACAAGAACAAGTTCTGTTGGTATCTGATCCATCCCTCGACACTGATCACACTAAGTGTCCTGGTGAGCATAAAGGAAGCAAGAGGAAATTTGGGAGAGAGACTCTGATTTGGGTTAAAGGCAGCTGCTGAGCTCTTAGGTTTGAAATTAGACTCAGGACTCGCCCACCTTTCCCTGTGGTGCTTGCCTCTGATGGTTTTAAGGTCCTTCCTGGTGCTCAGCAGTTGGGGGAGAGGGGATTATTTTCCTGGGGCCTCTATAGACTGCTGTGTCTCATTTATGCTTTATCATTGTAGAAAGCACCTCTGCGACTTCCCACCAGAAGATGGGTGAAGAAGCCCAGCTGCAAGAGATGGCGTCCACGAGTTCCCCGAGGGCCAATGACCCCAGCGCTGAGGTCAAACAGAATGGGGACTCTGGGGGAAGGGGAGGGAGCCCACAAAATCTGCCCATAGAACACCATTTTGCATGTAAAGAGTGTGGGGACACCTTCCGCCTTAAAGTGCTCCTTGTTCAGCACCAGAGGGTTCACAGTGAGGAGAAGGGCTGGGAGTGTGGCGATTGCAGGAAGGTCTTCAGGGGGGTGTCAGAATTTAATGAGCACAGGAAGAGCCACGCAGCTGTGGCCACTCAGCCCTGGCCTGGCCCCAGTCGGGCTTTGGAAGATGCCTTGGAAAAGAGGGAGCAAATGGAGAGGGAGGCGAAGCCCTTTGAGTGTGAGGAGTGCGGGAAAAGGTTTAAGAAGAACGCAGGCCTTAGTCAGCACCTGAGGGTGCACAGCAGAGAGAAGCCCTTTGATTGTGAGGAGTGTGGGCAGTCCTTCAAAGCCAACACCCACCTCTTTCGACATCAGAAGCTTCACACTTCGGAAAAGCCCTTTGGGTGCAAGGCGTGCAGCAGGGATTTCCTGGACCGCCAGGAACTTCTCAAGCACCAGCGGATGCACACGGGCCACCTGCCCTTCGACTGCGATGACTGCGGCAAGTCCTTCCGTGGTGTCAACGGCCTGGCAGAGCACCAGCGCATCCACAGCGGCGCCAAACCCTACGGGTGTCCTCACTGCGGCAAGCTGTTCCGGAGGAGCTCAGAGCTCACCAAGCATCGGAGGATCCACACCGGTGAGAAGCCCTATGAGTGCAACCAGTGCGGCAAGGCCTTCCGCCAAAGCTCCAGCCTGCTGGAGCACACACGCATCCACAGCGGTGAGCGGCCTTATGCATGCGGCGACTGCGGCAAGGCTTTCCGAGGGCCTTCTGACCTCATCAAGCACAGGCGCATCCACAGCGGACTGAAACCCTATGAGTGCGACAAGTGTGGCAAGGCCTTCAGGAGGAGCTCAGGCCTGAGCCGCCACCGTCGGATCCACAGTGGGGTCAAGCACTGTGAGTGCAGTGAGTGTGGCCGTGTGTTCAAGAGGCGCTCAGCACTTCAGAAACACCAGCCCTCCCATCACCAGTAAACACTGCCCTGGGACCCATAGCAGGTGTCTGCAGAGGCTATGGCTCAGTCAAAGGAGATGAACAGTTTTGTAGCGCTTATCTAGTTTATTTTGTGAGAGGTTGAAATGATTTATACTGCCACCAGCAATTTATAAATATCAATGTTTCCCAGTACACCTATTGAGAGTAGCTTTTAGCATTTGAACATAGCTTGGCTATTTTTTCTGGCAGAAAGTACCATCAAGGTATTTTAATCTTCACATCTAGAATGAGAAGAAAAGTCTGCAAATGGGGGGGTCTAGTATGGAGCTGGGAGGTCCTTTCCAAGCTCTATCTCTGAGGAAAATGTAGCATTGTTCAGTGGCATCAATAGGAAAGGAAAGTTGACCCAAGGGTTTGGCCTACTTGAATTTATAAAATTTTAGAGATGTAAATAGAATGCTCAAATGCCATAATATTTAATTTATTAATTTAGTAATACATATGCATTGCAAATCACATTATATGAAAGAATATATTAATTTCGAGAATACTCCTTTTTCACCATCCTCCCTTTGCTTCTAACATTTGACGTGCATTTTTTACCTCACCAACATGGGAGCCTGTTTGAGTGATGTGAGCTATGGTAGCACTGTGACAATCCCTGCGTGAGGCTCTCACCAGAAGTCTCCTCCCAAGCCATAACAACATAATGTTAGTACTATTCTTTGTGTGTTTTTTAATTTGCACTGTATCTACAACATCACCACTTAAAGTGGTGATTTTTCAGACATCACTCCTGGGTCATACTCCTAGTAAAACTTACTGGGCTGGAGATAAACGTTTTTTTTTCCTCTCATTTTGCTAAGCCAATTCAGTCCAGTGACCCCTATGAACACAACAAACAAACATCAGTTGGGGTTTGTCCTCACACAGTATCATTTTGTTCAAAAGAAAGTGAGAGAGCACCCCCAAATGAAAGGGACATCTTCAGGCCGTAAAGGTACATAAAGGTCAAATCCTTTATGTTGGAATCCTTACAACACTCCCTCCATTTGCAGCTTTGAAGTGGAAAGTTGTCACAATTCCTACCTCCTAAGGTTCTCCTAAAGAGTGTGCCTTGCATGCAAGGATACTGCCTGGCAAGGAGGTGTATGTGCTCAGTGAAGGTCACTTGTTGACATCCCATAGCTCATTATCACCAGAGACAGGGCTGGGCCCCTCAGGCCTCCTGTGTCACGCAGTGACTTCAGTAGTAGTTCTGTTTACTTGCATGCATATTATTTCTTCATCTCCTTTGACTAGTTACCAAGTTACCTTGGATATTTTGGCTTTATATAGTAGTTCTTTCTATATCAATTGTGATGTTATTTTCTAATTTTTATTGCTTTGGTTTTTTTTGTACATTATTATATTTTTGTTGTGTAAGTTTTAGATTTTTTTTTACATATCCTTGAATTTTTTTTGTGTGTTAACCTGTGATGACTTTAATTGCTTCAGTACTTACATATGATGATGTTTTCTTTGAGAATTTATTTACAGAAGAAAAGTTAAATCAACTGCCTACCAAAAAAGTGACCATACAAGGTAGGCAGGTTGGATGAGAGTGGGCCAAAGAAGCAGTCCTGAGCCACATCCAAGATGCAGACTCTCTGTGGGCAGCACTTGACTATACAACCTGGCCACTGGGGCACACTAGACATACGTCTGTCACACACTGCTCAGAGCACTCTGTGACTGCTCCTCAGTATAGCCCCAGCCACCAGCAACAGGGCTCAGCTTCACCTAGACCAACAGAGTGGTCCCAATGTGGCAACAGCTAGCCATCCTTCAAGCTGCCGGGAGCCTTGACTATTTTGGATTCAGTGACTGAGCAGCAGCTCCACCTAAGAAACATCTCAGACACAGAAGACTGACCTGACTGGTAATGTTATAACCTTCATTCTCCTCCCAACAAGTGACTCTGGAATGAGAACTTAGTGGCTTCTGCTTTGGGCAACTAGATTGAGAAATTTGCCCATGTGATCTGGTGTCACTACCTACTGTCACATCTAAGAGGGATGGCATATAGGCCTGGAGAGAAATGGAGCTGTGTTCTTCCAGTAGCCTGCATGTCATGCCACAAAAGCTGGTTATACCAGGTCTGGTCTAGGACTTGGAGTAGCCAGGCCCAAGAGGGCAATAAAACAAGATCAGAGGACAGGAAGCCACCTGACATCCATGTGGTACAGAAACTGAAACTGATCACAGTTCAGTTGGGCCATTGCTTCAGGCAAGCCCCCTCAGGAGAAACAACAGGTGAAGAAGGTGGCCACATCAGGGTTGTGCCCTGAGGGATGTTGTAAGGCCAGAAAATGTGCCCTTATGCCCCCCTAGTTAGGGAGGTTGGGCTCTCTATGGGACATAGCCTGAAAGGGCTTTCAGCACCATCCTGGGAAGCAAGATCTAACTGACAGTGACCTCTGATCTTGGTTAGAAGGGCCTCTTGAAAGCCCTAGGCCACCACAGTGGCCCTGTAGGCCTTCTCTATGCTGGAGAGAAGCCAACAATAGTTGCTACATAGCAACTCCTGTTGCTCTGTGGGCTCAGTTCTGGTGGTTTCTTGTGAACCGGTCTGAACCCACTTCTTTCTCTAATTACTTTTCTCATTGTGAGCTGTTAGAACATGTTTTGTACAGCTATTATTGGGTAAGGAATGCTGACATCCACAAGGGAGCAAACATGGCACCTTTACCTTGAAAGAATGCCATTTCTTGCTCAGTCAGTCATCAATTGTCAAGGTTGACAAAAGATATCATTGAAGTCTAGAATAACACTAACTTGGAAGGTAGAGTGAGTAGTCACTGCCCCACTAGGGCATGGCATCACTTCCCATCCCTTCCAACCCTCTTTTAATCTTTTCTAGTTTGGGTTCTGTAATTTTTTTCTCTTGAACAAATCCTTTTTCAGAGTTAACACTAAAAATCCATGTCTTTTCCATGACTGTTATCAGATCAGCTTTTAAATGGTGTTGGTAGTGAAATCCCCACTCTCTCCAAATGCAATCATTGTTGTGGCTTTAACATGTGATCCATAGTTTTATCCTTTGCCTTGGGTAATGGGGGGGGTGGATTTCCTTGGATCCTCTAGGTGTACTTCTATGTCCAGTGCAAACGTGAGCAAAGCTTCTTGCAGTGTGTGCTTGTCTATGCATTTGTGTATCTACCTCATTGCACTTTTCTTTCTAATCACATGTATTCTTGCAAGGGAATGGAGAGCAGCTGGATTACATAAAAGTCTGACTCTCTATAGAAATCCATCCCTTTACCATATTAAGAAAGAAAGCCTCTGTGGCTTTTATTAGAGCTTTTGAATACTTGCTGAAGTTTTTAAAAAGCAAATGTTTACCATTTTGCTGCTTGTTACGATTAAGTGTATCAATTGGTTATATCATACCCACTCTTGGATTTACAGAAGAATCCCCACCAGATTACCAGAAAGATAGGTGGGCATCTTTCTCCCATGATATTGCATTCTGTGTGCTTAATTTTGTGCTTGAAGTGGCATGAAACCTGCCCTGCCTGCAGTTCTAGACTGCCCTATTGTGTGCCATGAGACTTGCCAACCCCAGACACCTGACCCAAAGGCAGCAACCAGCAGTCAGATCTTATTGGAGAAGATGGACTTGGCCTTTTAGGACTATGAAATGCAAAAGAGGAAACTGATGTATCTAGTTGGTATTGGAGGCATGGAGGGAGGCACAAGGTATTTCAAGGAGTTGCCCCTAGAAGTAGAACCAAAGAGATCTACATGTTTTTGCTGGCCTTCCCAGAGCTGCTTGGGTCCCACCATAACAGGCCTTGCTGTGTGGTCTTGGATTGCTGGCAGCTGTCTTCATCAGTCTATGTGTGTCCCCAGAATAGACACCCCCCCACACACACACATGCCTTTAGCCAACATGAATGGGTGTGTGCTTTTTTTGAAATTTGTCAAGAGCCAATTGCATTTTACAGTTGGGCTGCTTCATGAGAAGATATGCGTTGCTGGCTCTCCTTACATCCAGAATTCCTGGTCTAAGTCCAGTTGACTGACATGAACACCTGTTTAAATGTGGTACTGTACTCTGTTCACTGAGATGGGTGTAAATCTATGCCTTTTAGTTTCTGGGGTTAACCCATGATCTTCTGTATGAGTGTAGTTCCTTATCTGAACAGCATTTGACTCATAACATGAGCTTATTATAGCCCATTCTATTTGATTGTGGAAGTGTTTTACTATTTCCAGCAAACCCGCTAGATTAGGGGATTGGTAACACCTCTATTCCTAGTGTACTTACATTCTATAGTTCACATTATGTTGGTTTGAGTACTTACTTTCAAAAATAGAAATGGTATATTTGAGCATGTTCGTCAGTGCTCCTGTCATCTCTGAGGATAGCAGTTGTCCTGCCCCAGTTTGTATTCAGTTTTCGAGGCATTCTTGTTCGTCCCTAGTCTGACTCTCTTGTCTGTTTAATGGCACTCACTGTAATCAGCCTTGCACTAAAGTTGTTTGTGGACTTGGCTTCTCCTCCCCCTTTTTCAGCCTTCCCCAACCTATTAGATTGTGAGCTCTTAGAAGACAGGGGTGGCCCTTCATGTCTAATCCCCTACCAAATCTAGCACAGTGCCTTGCATCTAGTAGATTTTAATAAATATATGTTAAATGGCATAAGTCTTTCTTGACTCATTTTATCCGTGCTTCCTTTATCAACTCTTTCCATTGTCTTCACCATAGGGTAGTTCCACATAGAGAATCATCCTTCCAGCACTGAGCTCAGCTGCCAGCTTGATCTCTGCTGGGTTTAGTGATCTTTGCATTTACTGGACACCTGGAGGAAATAGGCAGCACTGTGGTAGAGGGAGGGAGGTTTGCCTGCAGCTGAGAAACTTTTCTCCATCTCTAACTGGCTCCCCAGCTCTGAATCTGAGATGAAAGTCAAAGTCCAGAGCCTGAGAATGAGGTGGCAACTCGTACAGGTACTTGAGAGTATACCTACCTCTTAAGGCTGAAAAAAGACAGCAGTGGGAGGTCTTGTTGGCAGCCAGTTGCACCCTCTGTCTGGTAAACATTGCCTCAGAAATGAGATCAGATACAAATGTCGCAGATGCAAAGCCAGCTGCCCAGTTGGGGAAAGGATGGGAGACCCATTGGAAAGTAACACTTTAGAAAAGAAGCATGACTCCCTAAAAAGTTGTTTTCTGGCAAGGACTCCAGGGATACCTAATCATCTTTTCTCTAGCATCCTGTCAGCATAACTAGTGACTCTTAATAGACTTCAGTGGGACTGGCATAACACTACCTGAGTCTCTGCTTCCCAGTGCCCTTGCCCCAAACCCAGCTTAACTATTTCTGCTTACAAACAGTTGAGAGAAATGAAACTGTCATTTTTGCCTGGTTTGTGTATTACTAATAATTCCATCTATTTTCCCCTTAAGTGTGTACAGGCATGATTCTAGAAAGCTTGAATTGACATGAGACAAAGCCACAGATCATTTGGACAAGCTAACTGTGAACTTGCAATTGGGGGAGGGAGGGAGAGGGGGGAGGGAGGGCACAACCTAGAACTCCCTTGTCTGTCTCTCCCTCCTTCCTCCTCCCTATCTCCCTCCTTCCTCTTCCCTATCTCCCTCCTCCCTCTCTTTCTCCTACTGCCCCTGCCTTGCAGAACCTGGTAGCTTCTCCATCACCAACTTCTCCAGAGCAAAACAAAAGGCATCAGATGAAGCAAGGATGTATGTTGTGGCTTTCTCTTTAGTGGAACATTCAATTACCCAATTGTCTTGGCGATATCATGCAAAGCCTCAGCAGTTTCCAGTTGTCTGGTTGTCATTTTATGTGCTGGTGTAAGCACTACCCTCTTCCTCTGTCCCAGGTTCCCATCACATAGTCTGCCTTGGCCCTCTTGGAGCTGGAGGCCCACCAAGCAAAGACAACTGGCTCATAGACAAAGTGGCTTTTGCTTTGGTGCTTACTACATTTTAGCTTCCTTTCCTCAATGTTTCCTGGCCCATTTTCCTGAAGACTCTGAATCTGTGTCTCTGTCTACCCATCCCACCCTCCCAGGCATACACTGGAAATGCAATGTGTTTGCTTAAAATGCAAAGCCAGTGTGTTGCACACGTGTAATCCCAGCATTCAAGAGGTGGAGGCAGAAGGATCTAAAGTTCAGGGCAGCCTGAACTCTAGAACAAGACCCTGTCTGAAAAACGAAGTGCTAATCACACAATAATATGACCCCAGACTTTCCAGGCAATACGTACCAGAACTATCCCCCAACTTCCTCACTTCTCATCTTTTTTTCTAACCTGTATTCAATATACATTTAGTGGGTGCCTGCTATGTGCTTAACCCCAGATGCAAAAGCAAGGTCCCTGCAAGAAAGATGAGGTTTTCTGTAGACAATATCATAAGGCAAGTGTTCACTTAACCTTTAGAATTTATATACTTTAGTGGTGTCCTGGATGGGACACAAGCTAGAGTCATGAGAAAGAAAGTGACCTCAGTTAAGGAAATGCCTCATGAGATCCAGCTATGAGACATTTTCTCAATTAGTGATCAAGGTGGGGTGGACCCAGTCCATTGTGAGTAATGCCATGCCTGGGCTGGTGATCCTGGGTTCTATGAGAAAGCAAGCTAAGCAAGCCATAGAGAGCAAGCCAGTAAGCAGCGACCCTCTCCATCAGCTCCTTCCCTGATGAGTTCCTGTCCTGACTTCCTGCAGTGATGGGCTATGATCTGGAAGTATCAGCCAAAGACGCCCTTTCCTCCTCAACTTGCTTTTTGGTTGTAATGTTTCATCAGAGCAATAGAACCCCTGACTAAGACAAGTGGGCACAATTTACACTTCATGTAAAGTAGCTTCAGGCCCTCCCCTACCCTGTTCCTACTTCTGTTAGTTTAGCTTCATTGGCATCCCTGCTTCTGGCTCTGCCTGTCCCAGGCAAAACCACTCTGTCTAAACCAAGGTAAAATCAGTTCTCAGGTGTAAAAATCCTGGTCCCCAAACATTTACTGACCAGTGGGACATCCTGTGCTCCAAGGAGATGGTACTAAAATGTCATCACTCCAGCATTTCCAAAGGCAGGCACTGGGCTCAGCTACATCCTGTATGGGAGATCTGCATTTACTTTTCTGTCCATCCCATGCCAATTCCACCCAAACGAATAAATTCTTTCTGTGTTATGTCACTTCTGCAGAAGCATGAGTCCTGTTTCTAGGTTCACAGTCTAGAGGCTTCTGACATTTCCTCCTACTGTACTGTATTTTCATCTTGACTGGATTATCCCCCACCTAGAAGTTTCCTTCACCTCAGACCTATGTACCATACCACCATCACTGTCCTGTACCCAACTGAAAGAGGTACCCTCCCTCCTTCCAGGGCTCTCCTTTCATGTTATCAAATCATGATCAGATCTGTTATAAGTGGCCTGTGCCCAAGAGTTACCTCTAGGCAGGGTAGGGTAGATGTGCCTGACCTCTAGTGCTTGGCTGCAAGGCTGTGCTTATATAGCAGGAGGGAAAGCAGATGTCTTTGGAGTGCACAAAGAAACACAAACATCCCTCCTCCACTGAAGGTTAAGTCCTGAGTCCTTGGAGTGAAGTGGCTGGGACAGGGTATGCAGCCTCTGCCTGGTCGTGAAGCTGTGGAGATGATGGATCAGAGCATCCACTGGGTGTGGAAGGACCCGCTGGATTGGGCCAGCCTCAGCTCTTGGGGACACTGGGCATAGAAACCATGGTGGTGCTCATGGAACGGTTCAGTACATAGTTAGAGTGAGTTTTCCCACGTTATCAATCTAGACTCACAAACATGCCAGGGGCTAGCCTAACGTAAATAATCCCTTATAGGTATGGCCAGGGGCTTGTCTCCTACACAATTCTACATTCTGTCAATTTGACCATTTTAATCATTACACTAAGTATGCCAGGGGTAGAGCTGGATAAAAGTGAGTAGGATCAAGGTAGAGGGATACCAACCTGTTTAGAATTGACAAATGGTGTCAGGTTCTTGAAGGAGGAGTGAACCATCCATTGACTCAGAAGATTCCTGCTATGCTTTGAAAATATTATTTTACATTTATTTACTGTTTTAGCATGTGTGCTTATTGCTGTGGAAGAGTATATAAGTGGCAACACACATGGGGAGGTCAGAAGACAATTTTCAAGAGGTGATTCTTTCCTTCCACCATGTAGGTCCAGAAATAGAATTCTGGTCAGCAGCTGGGCCCAAGGCTCACAATAGGAGCCTCTTGAACCATGAACCAAAATAAGCTATTCTTTGTAAACCTTAGTAACTAGCTCTAATAATTCTGTAATAGCAATAGAAAATGGGCTTTAGACCTCAAAGGCCAGGAGTAGTATAGTTTGGTGAATTAGTAGTAGGGGTTAGATGATAAAGATTAGGATCTATTGATTTGAACCTCAAGAAGTCTCAACACCAAGTCCACTTTAGAAGGGCTTGAAGATAACAATTTATCCAAAACTAAATGGACAAGGACAAAGTCCAAATTTTGCCATCAAGGAACAAACACAAAATTTAATAATTGTTAGTCATTTTCATAGCATGAGTTTGAGAATTGCCTCAGTCCTGTCAACCATGTTTGGCCCTTGGCATCCCTGAGCTGCACGCTTGCCCACTTCCCACCTGCTGTTGATGGTTTTGAGACAGCTAACTTTTCAAAAGAAAAGTTTTAGCAACATGTTTGCCAGAAGGAAATTTGTGCCTAGTATTAACAATGCAGTCTTGTGCTGGCTACTGTTTTATCATCTTGACACAAGCTAGTCATCTTAAAAAAAAAAATGGAACCTCAGTTGTGAAAATGCCCCTACTAGATTGGCCTGTGGGAAATCCTGTGAGGCAATTTCTTGATTAATGATGTGGGAGGGCCCAGCCCATTGTGGGAAATGCCACTTTTAGGCAATGGAATTGGATGGTATTTTTTAAATGTTGGCTGAGCTAGTCATGAGGCAGTAAGCAGCATTCTTCCATGACTTCTACTTCAGATCCTGTCTCCAGGTTCTTGCCTGTTTGAGTTTCTGCCTTGACTGCCTCCAGTAAAGTGGTGGTCTGTTACCTGGAAATGTCAACTAAATAAATCCTTCTTCCCCAGGTTCTTTTTAAGTCGAGTTGAATCTTTATGGAAAACAGCTGGCATTTGTAGTGGTTTCTTTAACGATTGTTTTCCTGAAGCATTTTGGAAAGGCTGGTTTGAAGTTGCCTTAATTTAACATAAAAATCTGTTAAAAAGCCATTTTCTCTGCTTATTGATTTCAATTTCATATTCTTTAATTATTTTGGGATCAGATATTTTTTATCAAAGCATAATGGCACATGTTTATACATTTTCCCTTCTAGGCATTATTCTTGCTTTCTTACAAGATGAGAATTTCCCAGGGTACTTTTTCTGAACACACTCATGACCAAAATGGAATCAAGCAACTAATTCCATTCCTAAAGTTCCTTTATTTAACCCCATAAATTCCAGTATGCCAAACTATTGAGTGACACAGTTACCTAGAATTGCATTATTATGAGAAATTCACAAACATTCTTTTACAATACACTTTCATTTGCAAGTAAACCATGAATATACTCATATTAAAGTATTAAATAAATATAAGTAAAATGGAGCCCATCTTAGCCATTCTTTGGCTCCTCCCTTGTGTGTGGTGGATGAATGCTCTACCACTGAGGTACAGCTTTGGGAAAATTGAAGATTGAGTTGGTGAGGGCAGCTCCAGTACATACAGTTTTTCAGAGAGCCCAGGTCCTTACATCCCATGTCTCTTCTCAACCGTCTGTGATAATCAATTTGTTTCCCCAATCCGCTATAGACTTGGCCTTCTGTAACCTGCAGTAAAGATAGCAGGGAGGCAAAATGCTACTAGAAAATCTATAGAGCACTTGAAAAAGACAGAACATGGACATGTCTATATTAAAGTGTGACCTGTTGTGCAATGCCAAGAGACACTGAAGATTTTTTAAAAATATTTTACATTCTTATTTATTTTGTATGAATGTGGTGGGGGTGGGGCTACAGTTGCCACAGCATGTGTAAGGAGGTCAGAGGACAAGTTGTGGGAGTCAGTTCCCTCCTTCCAACATACGGGTCCCAGAGACTGAACTCAGGTTTTCAGCCTCGGTGGCAGGCACCTTTACCTGCTGAACCATCTCACCAGCTCCTGAGCTCTTATTTATAAGATACCTACCTACATCATGGAAGAGCAAAGCAATTGTCTACCTGAGCAGTCTGTACTAGAGAAGCAGCTCTCAGAGAGGCAATGAACAGATGTCAAGAAGATGTCACAAGGTATAGGCTGTTCATTTCAGCGAAAAATGAAGTTGTGTGAAGAAAAATCCCTTTGACCTTAAAAACCAAAATGGAGCATGTTCTTCCCCAGACACAATTACTTCCTGTAGCAGGAAACAAATTGTTTTTTAAGAAGTTTCCAATCAGAAATTGGGTAGAAGCAGATATATCTTTTTTGATGTTTTGTTTCCAAACAATTTTCTTTGAATCCGAATCACTTTTTATGTTTCATATAGTCGCTATGTTCTTCATCACATTAGTGATCAGAAATGAGGTGAAACTCCCCAGTCCCTTCCTGAAAGAGCTAAGTAGGATCTTACTATAAGTTAAAAGGAGTTCCACCCTAACTGAGGAATTATGAAAAATGAACTATGGGTTTTATTGACTGTCAGTGAATTGTAGTATGGCATATCCAGAGACTATTGAATGCAACTTAAAATGCTTAATTAAACACTCTTTAGTTTGTTTAATACTTTTAGTACTAAAAAAAAGGCTGTTTCCATTTCCTAACTATTGTGGATACAGCAGCAATGAACATGGTTGAGCAAGCGTCTGTAGAGGAGGATGTTACATTCTTTGGGACTACATATGCTGAGAATGGTTAAGCTGTGTCAAATGACAGATTTAGTTTTTGGTTTTGAGAATTCTCTATATTGATTTCTATAGTAGCAGTCCCAGTTGGGAATCCCACCAACAGTGAATGAGGGTTCCCTTTACCCCAGCTCCCCTATAGCATCTGTTGTTGGTTATTGTTGGCTTAGATTCTTTTGGAGCCTACTTTAGTAAGGGGTCTTAAGTGCTTCAATATCTATTCTAGCCCACCACCCTCCAGAGATAGTGGAAAAGAAAGGTTAATAGGAAACAGTGTGTGTGTGAGAGAGGGAGTGGACCTGTTTAGAAATAGTTCGTTGGGGCGATTCCAATCATTGTTGTCAGTAGTCTAGTCCTCTAGCAAACACCAACATGAATCAGCAGCTACAGACCAGCACTTGGCAATCACCCCTCATAAATCAGCAATGAAGATTCCATCCAGAAGAAACCATGAGGCTCCACCAATCAGGCCTAGTCCATGGAGGTGGCAAGAAACACCAAAATATCATAAAAAGGTCGTAGGTGAGTTGCTCTCTATGAAGTCATGACAAGCAGAGATCAGGAACATGATGCAAGGCAGACCAAGGCCAGAGCATCATTAGCAAAGACTAGCAAGGTAAGGTGGAGAAAAGCAAACCAAGGCCAGAGCCTCCTCCCTCAGTCTGTGGGGTCATATTTATAGTCTTTCTAAATATCACATGTCCTCTCACATGGCTGCTTCAGCAAAATATCATATTTCATAACTGAGTTTCCAAAGAAAGCAGAAATTTCCACTTCAGGTTGTTTTTATTTTTGCCATTCATACAGGGGTAAAGTAAAAACTCAGGGTTTTGTAATTTGCATTTGCCCAATTGCTAGGTACGATGAACATTTTTTAAAAGATATTTCTTAGTCATCCTTTTTATTCTTTTGAGAACTCTGTTCAAATCTGAGACCTATTTTTTGAATGGGTGGGCTATTTGTTTATTTGGCTGGTTTTTGGATTCTTTTATTTTATTTTCTATATTCTTTGTTTACATTCCAAAGGCTTTCCCTTTCCCAGTTCCCCCCTCACCATATGTCCCATAAGTCCTCTTCCCCCCACCCCCCATTCTGCAATCACCCCCCAATCCTTTCTCTGTTTTGGTACTCTCCTGCAAAACTGGATCCAGTCTTTTCAAGACCAGGGTCCTCTCCTTCCTTCTTCTTGGGAATCTTTTGATTTGCTAATTGTGCCTTGAGTAGTCAGAGCTTCTGGGCTCATTAATATCCACTTATCAGTGATGCATTTCATGTGTATTCTTTTGTGATTGGGTTAACTCACTTAGGATGATATTTTCCAGATCCAACCATTTGCCTACAAATTGCATAAATTCATTATTTTTAATTGCAGAGTAGTATTCCATTATGAAGATATACCATATTTTCTGTATCCATTCCTCCTTTGAGGGACATCTGGGCTACTTCCAACTTCTGGCTATTCTAACTAAGGCTGCTATGAACATTGTGGAGCGTGTGTCTTTATTGCATGAAGGGGAATCCTCTGGGTATATGCCCAGGGGTGGTATGGCAGGGTTCACTGGAAGTGTCATGCCCAATTTTCTGAGGAACTGCCAGACTAAGTTCCAGAGCGGTTGTACCATCTTGCAATCCCACCAACAGTGGAGGAGTATTCTTTCTCCACATCCTCGCCAGCACTTGTTGTCTCTTGAGTTTTTAATCTTAGCCATTCTGACTGGTATGAGGTGGAATCTCGGGGTTGTTTTGATTTGCATTTCCGTGATGACTAATGATGTTGAATATCTCTCAAGGTGCTTCTCAGCCATCAAATTTCTTCTGGTGAAAATTCTTTGTTTAGCTCTGTACCCCATTTTTTAATAGGGTTATTTGGTTCTTTGGGGTCTAACTTCTTGAGTTCTTGGTATATACTGGATATTAGCCCTCTGTCGGATGTGGGGTTAGTAAAGATCTTTTCCCAATTTGTTGGTTGCCATTTTGTCCTTCTGACAGCGTCCTTTGCCTTACAGAAACTTTGTAATTTAATAAGGTCCCATTTGTCAATTCTTGATCTTAGAGCATAAGCTATTGGTGTTCTGTTCAGGAACTTTCCCCCTGTGGCCATGTCCTCCAGGGTCTTCCCCAGTTTCTTTTCTATTAGTTTCAGTGTGTCTGGCTTTATGTGGAGGTCCTTGATCTACTTGGAGTTGATCTTAGTACAAGGTGATAAGAGTGGGTCAATTTGCATTATTCTGCATGTTGACCTCCAGTTGAACCAGCACCATTTGTTGAAAAGGCTATCTTTTTTCCACTGGATGGTTGTAGCTCCTTTATCAAAGATCAAGTGACCATAACTCTGTGGGTTCATTTCTGGGTCTTCAATTCTATTCCATTGATCTACTTGCCTGTTGCTGTACCAATACCATGTAGTTTTTAACACAATTGCTCTGTAGTACTGCTTGAGGTCAGGGCTATTGATTCCCCCAGAAGTCCTTTTATTGTTGAGAATAGTTGTAGCTATCCTGGGTTTTTTGTTACTCTAGATGAATTTAAGAATTGCTCTTTCTAGATCTATGAAGAATTGATTTGGGATTTTGATGGGGATTGCATTGAATCTGTAGATTGCTTTTGGCAAGATGGCCATTTTTACTATATTGATCCTGCCAATCCAAGAGCAAGAAATATTTTTCCATCATCTGAGGTCTTCTTCGCTTTCTTTCTTCAAAGACTTGAAGTTCTTGTCATATAGATCTTTCACTTCTTTGGTTAGAATCATGCCAAGATACTTTATATTGTTTGTGGCTATTGTGAAGGGTGTTATTTCCCTAACTTCTTTCTCAGCCTGCTTGTCCTTTGAGTACAGGAAGGCTACTGATTTGCTTGAGTTGATTTTATAACGAGCCATTTTGCTGAAGTTGTTTATCAGCTGTAGGAGTTCTCTGGTGGAGTTTTATGGGTCGCTTAAGTATACTATCATATTATCTGCAAATAATGATAGTTTGACTTCTTCCTTTCCAATATGTATCCCTTTGACTTCCTTATGTTGTCTAATTGCTCTCACTAGAACTTCAAGTACTATATTGAAAAGATATATAGAGAGGGGGCAGCCTTATCTAGTCCCTGATTTTAGTGGGATTGGTTCAAGTTTCTCTCCATTTATTTTAATGTTGGCTACTTGTTTGTTGTATATTGCTTTTATTATGTTTAGGTATGGGCCTTGAATTCCTGTTCTTTCCAGGACTTTTAGCATGAAAGGATGCTGAATTTTGTCAAATGCTTTTTCAGCATCTAATGAGATGACCATGTGTTTTTTTTTTCTTTTAGTTTGTTTATATAGTGGATTACATTGATGGATTTCCGTATATTGAACCATCCCTGCATCCCTGGGATGAAGCCTACTTGATCATGGTGAATGATCCTTTTGATGTGCTCTTGGATTCGGTTGGCAAGGATTTTATTTAATATTTTTGCATCGATATTCATAAGAGAAATTGGCCTATAGTTCTCTTTCTTTGTTGGATATTTGTGTGGTTTTGGTGTCAGCGTAATTGTGGCTTCGTAGAATGAGTTAGGCAGTGTCTCTTCTGTCTCTATTTTGTGGAATAGTTTGAAGAGTATTGGTGTTAGGTCGTCTTTGAAAGTCTGATAAAATTCTGCACTAAAACCATCTGGTCCCGTACTTTTTTTAGTTGGGAAACTTTCTATAAACCCTTCTATTTCTCTAGGGGTTATGGGACTGTTTAGCTGATCTAATTGATCCTGATTTGATTTTGGTATTTGGTAACTGTCTAGGAAATTGTTCATTTCCTCTAGATCCTCCAGTTGTGTTGAGTATAGGCTTTTGTAGTAGAATCTGATGATTTTCTGAATTTCCTCAGTTTCTGTTGTTATATTCTCCTTTTCATTTCTAATTTTGTTAATTTGGATACTGTCTCTGTGCCCATTGGTTAGTCTGACTAAGGGTTTATCTATCTTGTTGATTTTCTCAAAGAACCAGCTCCTGGTTTTGTTGATTCTTTGCATGGTTCTCTTTGTTTCTACTTGATTGATTTCAGCCCTTAGTTTGATGATTTTCTGTCTTCTACTCCTCCTGGGTGAATTAGCTTCTTTTTGTCCCAGGGCTTTCAGGTGTGCTGTTAAGCTGCTTGTGTGTGCTCTCTCCAGGTTCTTTTTGGAGGCACTCAGGGCTATGAGTTTTTCTCTTAGCACTGCTTTCATTGTGTCCCATAGATTTGGATAGGTCGTACTTTCATTTTCATAGAATTCTAAGAAGTCTTTGATTTCTTTCTTTATTTCTTCCTTGACCAAGGTGTCATTGAGTTTTGTTCAGTTTCCATGTGTATGTGGGCTTTCCGTTGTTTTTCTTGCTATTGAAGACCACTTTTACTCCACAGTGATCTGATAGGAGGCATGGGATTGGTTCGATCTTCTTGTATTTGTTGACATCTGTTTTGTGACCAATTATATGATTGATTTTGGAGAAGGTGCCATGCGGTGCTGAGAAAACGGTATATGCTTTTGCTTTGGGATGAAATGTATATATATATACATATATAACATACATATATATGTTAAATCCAATTGGTCCAAAGCTTCAGTTAGTTTCACTGTGTTTAGTTTCTGGTTTCCTGATCGGTCCATTGAGGATAGTGGAGTGTTGAAGTCACCCACAATTATTGTGTTAGGTGTAATGTGTGCTTTAAGCTCTAGTAGAGTTTCTTTTACAAATGAGGGTGCTCTTACATTTGGAGCATAGATGTTCAGAATTGAGAGTTCTTCTTGGTGGATTTTCCCTTTGACCAGCAAGAAGTGTCCTTCCATGTCTCTTTTGATGACTGTAGGTTGAAAGTCAATTTTATCTGATATTAGAATGGCTATTCCAGCTTGTTTCCTGAGACCATTTGCTTGTAAAATAGTCTTCCAGCCTTTTACTTTAAGGCAGTGTTTGTCTTTGACACTGAAATGTGTTTCCTGTATGCAGCAAAATGTAGGGTCCTGTTTCCATATCCAGTCTGTTAGTCTATGCCTTTTTATTGGGGAATTGAGTCCATTGATGTTAAGAGATATTAAGGAATAGTAATTATTACTTCCTGACATTTTTGACGTTATTTTTTTATATTTGAGTGGTTATCTTCTTTTGGGTTTGATGAGAGGGGGGTTTCTATCTTGCTTCTTCTGGAGGTTTCCCTCCTTGTGTTGGTGTTTTTCCCCTATTATCCTTTGTAGGGCTGGATTTGTGGAAAGATATTATGCAAATTTGGTTTTGTCATGGAGTACCTTGGTTTCTCCATCTATGACGATTCAGAGTTTTCCTGGGTAAAGTAGTTTTGGCTCAAATTTGTGTTCTCTTAGAGTCTGCATGATATCTGCCCAGGATCTTCTAGCTTTCATGGTCTCAGGTGAGTCTGGTGTAATTCTCATAGGTCTTCCTTTATATGTTACTTGGCCTTTTTCTCTTACTGCCTTTAATATTCTTTCTTTTTTAGTACATTTGGGGTTTTGATTATTATGTGACAGGAGGTATTTCTGTTCTGGTCCAGTCTGTTTGGAGTTCTGTAGGCTTCTTGTATATTCATGGGCATCTCTCTGTTTAGGTTAGGGAAGTTTTCTTCTATAATTTTGTAGAAGATATTTGCTGGCCCTTTAGGTTGTGTATCTTCACTCTCATCTATGCCTATAACCCTTAGGTTTGGTCTTCTCATTGTGTCCTGGATTTCCTGGATGTTTTGGGTTACAAGCTTTTTGCATTTAGTATTTTCTTGGACTGTTGAATCAATGGTTCCTATGGTATCTTCGGCATCTGAGATTCTTTCTTCTATTTCTTGTATTCTATTGTTGATATTTGCATCTATGGCCCCTGATTTCTTCCCTAGGTTTTCTATCTCCAATGTTGTCTCCCTTTGCAATTTCTTAGTTGTTTCTACTTCTGTTTTTAGATTCTGGATGTTTTTTCTCAGATCTTTTGCTTGCTTGTTTGTATTTTCATGTATTTCTTTAAGAGATTTTTGTGTTTCCTCTTTCATGACTTCTACTTGTTGACCCACATTCTCCTGTATTTCTTTAAGTGATTTTTGTAATTCCCCCTTATTGGCTTCTATTTTTTGATCCCTATTCTCCTGAATTTCTTTAAGTAATTTTTGTGTTTGCCTTGTAAGGGCTTCTAATTTTTGATCCATTTTCTCCTGTATTTCTTTAAGAGATTTATCTATGTGTTCTGCTATCAGCATCCTGACCAGTGATTTTAGATCCAAATCTTGGTTTTATGGTGTGTTGGGGTATCGGGACTTACTGCTGTCAGGGAACTGGGTTCTGATGCTGCCATATTGCCTTGATTTCTGTTAGTAACGTTCCTACATTTGCCTTTTGCCATCTGGTTATCTCTGGCCTTAGTTGGTCCTGTAGTCACTAGCTGGTGCTTGAACCTCCTGTGGGCTTGTAAGGCTATTTCCCCACCACTGCATGACTGGGTTTCCGCTGGCACAGATTGCTGATATGTTGTTCTCCTCTTGGGTGCTGTTGGACCCCTGGTGTATCTTGCTCAAAGCAATGTTACATTCGGTTATCTCTGTGGACCTGATGCTTCTTGTCTTCTCTGGTTCTGCTTGCTTAGTCCAGTCAGCAGCAAGGATGCTGGCGGCGGCCACAGGGAGTGCGGAGTGCAGGGTCTCCCACAGGACAGAGAACCCATACCCTGCTGAAACACAGGAACCACTGCTCTGCCAAGCTCCCATTCTTAGATGACTGGCTGGCGGCCCAAGTCCCCAGAGATCTTAAGCTTGGGGTATCTCGGGTATCTGGTTCTGCCTGCTCAATCCAAGCAGCCGCCACCAAGATAGCTGCGGTTGCGCACAGTGCAGGGTCTCCCCTGGATTCTTTATATATTCTCAATTATATCTCTGTCAGATGTATAGTTAGCAAATATTATCTCACAAACTATGGGCCTCCTCTTTACCTGGTTAATTGTTTCTTTAACAAAATCTTTTCAGTTTTATGAAATCCCACTTGCCTATTGTTACCCTGAATTCTTAGGCAAAAGAAAGTCCTTTCTTATATCATGTAGGGTATTGCCTATATTTTCTTCTATAAAGTTCAGATTTCATATTTAGATCTTTGATCCATTTGGAGTTAATTTTTGTGCAAGGTGATAGATACACTTCTGAATTCATTCTTCTGCATGTGGCCATCCCATTTTATATGAGAGTTATTACAATGACTTACAGGATTTGGTCCATCTGGTCCAGCTAATCCAATAATGGCAGACTACTAAGGGAAAGTCTAAGAATCCAGTAGTCACTCAGTCTATGAGTCTGTATGTCTCAGCCAGTCTTCAGTATACTCTGTATTCACAAATTACACTTTAAATGGCAGTGAAAGAATGGACTTGTTAGTGAGGTGTAAGCAAACAGGAAAGGAACAAAAGCTTCTTTCTTCCATTTCCTTATATAGACTTTCAGCAGATGATGTGGCCCAGTGGGTTTTCCAAGCTCAAAATATCCAGATAAAAGGTGTCTCCCCACATCAAAGATCCAGATCAGAAATGGATCTTTCCACTTCAAACTAAGCAAAAATCATTCACAAGTGTGCACTCCATTTTTGAGTTTTAGTTAATTCTAGATATAGTCAACTTGACAATCAAGATTAGCTTTCATACCCAGTCTCAATGGATACATCTACAAAGCAGCTCCTGCACCAAAGGATTGGGGAACATTGTAGAGTAGGGGGTGGAAAGACTATAAGATTGTAAGAGCCTGCTGTGAGAATGGATGTACTAGTAATGTCAAAAGCTATACTCGTAAAAGCTTCACCAATATAACTGCCCAGACATGACAAGGAGAAGACCAATACACATGCCTAAGTGGATAGGGCAAAGTCCATGAGGCCTCAACCCTACACAAAGGACTACAGGCAACTAAGGAATACTAAAAACAAAAGAAATAGTGTACCCAGCGGAAAAGAATAGCAATTGATTATCCAATACCAAATGGTTATTCTTGAGACTATACATATTAGTAACATTGTATAGACTAAGAAGGTTATATTTATATATGCATATATATGCAACATCAATTAATAAAAGGGGAGGCTATGAGTTTGAAAAAGCACACAGAAGATTATACAGGAGGTAAGGGAAGGAAGAAATGATACAATTATTTTAAGTCCAAAAAATAAAAGAATGAAAAGCAAAGGCATCTTAAAACAGATAACACTGAGTTAGGTGTAATGGTGCATGCCTGTAATCTTGGCACTTGTGAGACTGAGAGAGGAGGTTCATGAGTTTAATTCTTAAGACCTACACATGGAAGAAGATAATCAAATCCCTCACGTTATGATCTGGCCTACAGATACATGCTAACACACACACACACACACACACACACACACACACACAGAGAGAGAGAGAGAGAGAGAGAGAGAGAGACAGAGACAGAGACAGAGACAGAGACAGAGACAGAGATAGAGACAAAGAGAGATAGACAAAGTAAATTTTTAAATCATGATGAATTTTTTTACTATATTGAAGTGAAACAAATATAATTCATTCATAGTTGTGTCTTTTCTATATAAGGGTATGAAATAGCTTATTGTTTAACTAGGCTACTTTTGTAACCTACAGTGAGGTTTTAAAATTTTTTATATTAGCTTGTAGTACCAGGTTTCCTAAGGCATTTTCACATACACACAGTTCCGTTTGACCTCTCCTTGCCACTTCCTCCTTTTCCCTGCCTCTCCCCATCTCTGCCTAAACCAGTGGTTCTCAACCTGTGGGTCACTACCTACTTGGGGGCCACATATCAGATATCCTGTATATCAGATATTTACATTTACTAACTAGCAAAATTACAGTTGTGAAGTACCAACAAAATAATTTTATGGTGCGGGTCACCACAACATGAGGAATTGCATTAAAGGGTCACAGCATTAGGGAGGTCCAGAACCACTGACTTAGTTTTCCACTCCCAATATTTATTCTCCTTCTTGTTTCATATCACATCTGTTCTCTACCCTCCCCTCTCGTACTTTTATTCATATCAGATTTTGACGTATCTAAATATTTCCTTATACTTTTTATACACAGGAGTGTTTGCTTGAATGTATGCAAATGTGGTCAGTGCCTGTGTGCCTAATGTTCAGAGTCTAGAAGAGGGTGCTGACTCTCCTGCAACAATAGTATGCCACCATGTATGTGCTGGGAATTAAACCTGGGTCCTCTGGAAAAGAAAAAAAGAAACCATACCCTTAACTGGTGAGCTATCTCTCCAATATCAGTATTTTAATGCATTTAATATACCATGATGTATTATTGTTTGAGTCTTAAATGTACTTGTAGGGAGGCATGTTTCTTTTGAATTCATTACATTGAGAGGCTGTTGGAATTTTAGGTGGTAAGGACTAACTGTGGGAAGTTTTCACTGGAGATAAGCCTCTGAAGTTTGGCTGCTCCTGGTTACTGTCACTGTCCCTCTGCTTCTTAGCCCAAGATGATTTGAACAGCATCAGCAACATGCATCTATGGTGAATGCAGTTACTCTGCTATGCTGTCTGTGACCTCATAGACTGAAACCCTCTGAAGCTATGGGCCAAACAAATATCTTGTGCCTTATTTCTTTCCAGTAACTGATACATAAGTCAAAGCTTTTCATAGTTTGTGTTTGCTTTGTTTCATAGTTCTCTTTGGAGCAGAACATTTCTTTGACACATAAAATTTGTTTTACCAGAGTTGTTTGGAAGGCTGTAAACACATCTCACTAATTTAAAGATACTTTCCCTAGATCTTTATAAGCTGGTATATCCCAATAATTAAAGTTCTTCTGTTCCAATATTTCTACTGTTTTTCTTTCTTGTTTTACATTGATCCAAATTATTTTAAGGACCTCAATCAAGGATTAGAAATGTCAAGTAAATAGATGTTCTTCATATATCTGTCAAGATAATGTATTTTTATGTTCTTCACCAATAACGAACTGACTTACATTAATGACTGTTACTGTTTACCTATCATTGCATTCTATAAGAAAAGTATATTTGGGTATGGTACAGGCTTTTGTAATGTCCCTATAGAGATGATTAATGTTTTTGTGCTGTTGTTAATAGATAAGATTAGTCTACAAAGTGCTTTTACTATGCTTGCTTATTCTAATTTGAGTACCAGGATTATAGTGGCCTAGTGATATGGGTTTGAATATTTCTCATATTTTACAATGCAAAGACGAGATTATACAAGAATTACTTATTTCTTTTAGAGTTGGAAAAGTTTAGACATAAAACTACTCAGACTTAATACAGTATTGAAAGATATATCTTTAACTGCATTTCTTCTCTTTACTACCTTCTTAATTCATATTTCCCTAGAAAGCTATCTACTTGAACTCGATTTTTAACATTTATCTACATACATATGTGTTAGAAAAATTTGCCCGTTTCTGACATTATATTCTCCTTTCTTTATATATAAAAACTTTATTATAAAAATAACTTGTGGGTAAATAAAAACTCACGTACAAAAATTAATCAGCCCCTCTTGTTTCTTGTTACATTTGTTTCTTTCCCTCCCCTCTTTGATCCTAACAAAAACTGTGTAGAGTTTATACTTGTTGTTAAATTTTTATCTTTCCAACTCTTCTGTGGTTTTTGATGTTGGGTTAGTCAGTACTGGGTGGGTTCCTTCAGCTAGTCACTTCTAATTTTGATGCTTTGGATTCAATAAAAATGTTTTCTTGAATTTTGGAGATTCTCTTTGTGAAGAAGGAGTTGGTTTTATATCCTACACTACAGGGTACATTTATGTGCATTGTGCATTGTGCATCTATGAGGTCAAGGTTATGACTTGTACAACTTGAATTCTCTGTTATCTTTTCTCTCTGGCTTGTCAATTAACCTGAGAGGATAACAATTTTCTCTGATTATGGACATGTCTATTTTCCAATAGTTGTCAATTTTGTTTTCAAATATCATAAACTTATGTTGGACACAAAGGTTTATGCCTGTTTTTTGAGCTAGTGTCTTTTAAATATCAGGACATTCATATTTATCTGTGAAGAATTCATTTGTTTGAGTTCTATTTTCTATAATACTGCAGTTCTAAATGTCCTTTCTGTAGGTATTTTCCTGGTGCTTTTGTTAAATTTTTTAACACTTCTCAAGATTTATTTGTTAAGTTTCTTGAAGATTCAAATGTACATTTTCCAACCACTCCTGCAGATTAGAATGGCTAATGGATGGATAATTGTAGTCATTGATCAAGGATCTGGAAAGTTCTTTACAGTGGAGTGAATTAGTGTGAGCTATGCTTTTCCCCTCCAACTTTCTCCTATACTGGAACACACACTAATTACGTTGATACTGTAGGGAAAATGGTAATAGAATCAGGAAGATTCTTCTGTTGACATCCTTGCATGGCTAACAAAAGCCAGAAACCACCTATGTCCAAACAACTAAAATTATGACAAAAAATAAGCACACTGTGTTTAAATCACCATTGCTGTGTCTGTTACTTCATCAAAACCAATTCCTGATTAATAATACATCACCCCTATGGGTAATCCGTATTACTGGTTTATATGTTTTATTCTAGAAATAGTCTATTTATGTATAATTATTCTAAGTGTACCTTGAACATTTCATTATGGAAATTTCCAAGCATGCACATAAAATGGCAAATAGCATGGTGCACCTCCATATATTCATAAGCAATTATCCATTGGTAATCTATGCAAGTACATGCAGGCACATTCACACACAAATTCTTGTTTGACACAAATGTCAACATGCTCTTGACACTATACTTTGACTTCCATTTATTAAAATAATCCTAGAGTTATTTATTTTGTGTGTGTGTGTGTGTGTGCAAGCATACCTATGTTCATGTATATGTGTCTGGGTATGGGCATATGAGTGCCATAGAGCACATGAGCAGATTAAAGGATAACTTGAAGGAGTTGGTTCTCTTCTTTACTCTTTGGATCCTGAGGATTGAAATCAGGTCATCAGACTTGGTTGCAAGTGTCTTTACCCACTGAGCCATCATACTAGCCTGACTTACCTTTTTAAACCAACAATGTTTGTTGGATCTGGTTCTATATCAACATTAATTTCTCATTGTCATCAGTGTTCATCTAATATTGCCTTATGTCATCATACATGTGTAAATAGATCTGTAGAATCAACTCCCTGATGTAGAAAAGCCAACTCAAAAATGTATAGACATTTGTAATTTTCTTTTATTTCCTCAAATTACCTCCTGAGAAGTTTGTACCAGTTCCAACTCCCATAAAAATGGGAGTACACTCCTGTTGGTCCATTACTCTGTCAAACATTGCTGCTATTTTTTTTAATTTTTCAAAGTTTTATTTTTGCTTTTTCTATAACACGAAAGTATACATCAAACATGCAGTCAATTTGAAGACATGATATTATGCAATCAACACTAATCTTAATTGATCAAAGAAATTACACTCAACAACATTCTATACTGTATAATACAGATAAAAGAAACGTGTGCAAAATGTCTTAGTATCAAGGAACACTGCCAAACTTAAGACAGCAAATAAACCTATAAAGTTTCGTTATCAGCCAGGCGGTGGTGGAGAAAGACTGAGGGAGATATGCAAAAGTAACCTCAGGCCTGTAAGCATAAACACTCTTGCATATGTAATCATGTATACAGATAACATGCAAAACATTGATCTAGCCTTTGTGAGAATTCAAATCTCTTGCTTGGTGTCTTGTAAGGATAATAAGTCCCTATATGAAGGAGAAACTTTTGGAGGGAAGCTAAAATAACCACAGAACGTTATTTTTTTATTTTCTAATTAATCACATTTTATCATCTTTGGGCTTTCTAAAGTGTTTTGATTTTTCTTTCTAATATATTAACATATTTTATTAATTTTGATTCAATGTGCTATTTCTAGAAATAATTTTTAAATTGAAAATTAAGCTGGAGTGGTGCCACTCACCTTTAATCTCAGCACTTGGAAGGCAGAGGGAAGTGGATCTCTGTGAGTTTGAGGCCAGCCTGGCCTACAGAGTGAGTTCCAGGACAGTCAGGACTACACAGAGAAACCCTGTCTCCAAAAGTCAAAGAAAGAGACCTACAGAGAAGCCATGTCTCCAAAAGTCAGAGAAAGGAAAGAAGGAAGGAAGGAAGGGAGGGAGGGAGGGAGGGAGAGAGAGAGAGAGAGAGAGAGAGAGAGAGAGAGAGAGAGAGAGAGAGAGAGAAAGAAAGAAAGAAAGAAAGAAAGGCAAAAGGGAAGGAAGGGAAAGGATAGGAAAGGAAGGGAATAAAAGAAAAATGAAAGTTAAGCTAGAACAAAAACAATATATATGGATATGGGAAATGCAAAGGATGAAAGTGAGGACAATCTTAAACACAAGATGATGTATATGAATATTTTAGATCAACAGACAAATACAAAAGATAAGCAGAGAAGACTGGATGCTTGGGTGACCTGAGCTCTTAAAGAAGAAAAGAAGGTAACAGGGCGTTAAAGTACATGGTACCCAAACAAAACTGCCATTATGAAATCCCATTATTTTGTACAGTGAGCAGATGCTAGTAATTGAGATGAAAAAGAAAGGATCAAGCTTTTTAAAAGAAAAGTACTAAAACTTATAATCTAATGAAATTTTCTGAAATTAAAAAAGATTTGAAGTTACACAAAATTATGTATTAAAAGAGCAGAATGTGGGGCTGGAGTTAAGAGCACTGAATGCTCATCCAGAGGTCCTGAGTTCAAGTCCCAGCAACCACAAGGTAGCTCACAGCCATCCATAATGGGATCCAATGCCCTCTTTCTGGAGTGTCTGAAGACAGCTGCAGTGAACTTACTCATATGCATAAAAAAAGAAAAAAAGAAAAAAATTTTAAAAAGGAGCAAAATGTGTACACAGTGATTATCAGGCCAGCAAAGTCTTCAGAGATACCTTATCTCAAAACAAATGACCAAATATGTTTAAATATACTAAAACCTTTTTAAATTATTTTTTAATGTCTGCTGCACCCACTGTGACTATCTTCACACACACAGCTCACCTGGCCTATATTCTGTCCCCTCTAAGCCTTTCACCCAGCCTGCAGCTCAGAAGCCTTGACAGATGGAGGCTTGCATTAGTCATGGCTCTCTAAAGCAACAGAACTTATTATAATGAATCTCTATGTATAAAAAGGAGATTTATTAGAATGACTTTAAGGCTATGGTCCAACTAATTAAAAAATGGCTGGTTGTGAATGATAAGTCTAAGAATCCAGCAGTTGTTCAGTCCACAAGGCTGGGTGTCTCAATTGGTCTTTAGTATATGCTAGAATCCCCAAGAAATAGGCTTTAATGTGTAACTTTAATTTTTTCAAATTCTATTTTTAATGATGGCTCTTAAATGCTTTAACCTTCCTTTTAACCCACCACCCACCAGAGGTTGTGGAAAAGAAAGGATATGGGGGTTGTGGCAGTGGACCTGTTTAGGGGGGTTCTTTGGAGCAACTCCCATCTGTGTTTGGAAATCAGCAGTTCAGTTCACTGCTTAGCAAGCATTGACAGCTCAATCCACTTGTAAACACCTCACAGATATACCAGCAGTCCAGTTCGGTAGAGTCGGGTTAGCAACAGCAGTGACACAACCTAACAGAGACAGTCAGGCCTCAACGTTGGCTCAAGTTAGCAAGTTCTCAGTTGTGCCTCTCTCAGGGAAGCAGAGATCAGCGAAGACTGAAGACCCACAAGCCTTGTACAGCTAGCTGTACCAGAAAACCTAGCTCAGCCTCCATCACTCAGCGTGGGTCATGCCTCAGCACATGCATCCAATCAGCCCTTGAAAGCAGCAACAAACTACAATAAACCACCAGGTTTTTGGTGCGTTTCTCTCTATGGAGTCCTGACAAATGCAGCTCAATTACACAATCTAAGGTGGACCAATACATGTGAGTTCTTAGCAAAGAATCTTCACCATGTGTCCTCTCACATGCTTGCTCTAGCAGAATATACGTCCTCCTGTCTGTTTCTTTGAAACGTTCCTTCATGAGTCTGCCTTAGTCTTTCACACCTGTGTCCACTTTAATGAAACACTCCTTCATATGTTTGCCCTAGTAAAACACCATCCACCCAACTTTCCAAAGAACCCTTAAGTTTTCACTTCACTAATGCAGTGAAGCAATGGACTTGCCAGTAAGGAGTGGACTTGTTAGCAAGGCGAGGGCAAGCAGGCAAAGAGCAAAAGCTTCCTTTTTTTCCATGTCCTAATACAGGATTCCAGTAGAAGACATGGCCCAGATTAAATCTGAATTAAAGGTGTGTCTTCCTACCTCAAAGATCTAGATTAGAAAGGGATCTTCCTACTTCAAATTAAACAGAAATTCCTCATTTCTGTGCCCCTCCATTTGGGAGTTTTAATTAATCCCAGATGTAAGGTTGACAACCAAGAATAGCCATCCAAAGCCCTATCCTGCTCACTCTAGCAGACAGGTCAAAGCAAGTAGAATAGGTTTCAATAGCTTCACTGCCTCACCTACCATCACAGGGAGCTAGGACACCCTTGGACATACCTTGCTTCAGTTTTGTCATTTAATGCCTTCTTTTCAGCATCAAATCCCACTTGATCTCTTTCCTGAAACCTTCCCACTCTAGCCTCTGACTGGACATCATCCTCCTTCCCTCCCTCAGGCTTGCTTCCTCTGCCAAGAAGACAGCATTGATTATTTATTCACATAGTGCATTCAACAACAAAAGTAACACAAACTGGGCAACTTGAGGCAATAGAAATGTCCAAGAGGTGATAGTCCCTACTCAGACTCTGGAGGAAGATTCCACCTGGTTCTTTCAGCTTTGGGTGGACTTAGGCATGCCTTAAAATGTGGGCCTCATTACACTGAGTGAGATCAAGGCCTCAGCCAATAATGCCTTGATGACAGTCAAGTAGATCTTGAGATCAACCTGTTTCCCTAACCTGGAGAAAGAGCAGACAATAAATGTGTACAATCCTAAGTCACAAAGCTCTAGGTCCCCTCACTCACAGCGTGGAAGATCAACGGGGCACAGGGAAGGAATTGCTCATCCATTTTCCATGGTCCATTGTTGAGAGTGTACTCTTCCCCTAGTAATTCATTCTCTCTCTCTCTCTCTCTCCATCTCTCTTCCTCTCTCCCTCTCTCCCTCTGTTTGTGTGTGTGTGTGTGTGTGTGTGTGTGTGTGTGCATGTGGAGCATGTGGAATCCAGAGAACAATCTCAGACACTATATTCTGGCAGGGAATTTACCATGTAGGTCAGGCTGGCTAGAGCCCCAGGGACCTATCTGCCTCTACTTCCCATTGCTGGGTGTCTTAGTCACTATTCTACTGCTGTGAAGAGACACCATGTCCACAGCAAGTCTTATAAAAGAAAGCATTTAATTGGACCTTGCTTATAATTCAGAGGTTTAGTCCATTGCCATCATGATGGTAAGCATGGCAACATGCAGGTAAACATGGTGTTGGAGAAGGAGCTGAGAGCGCTACATTCAGATCCACAGGCAGCAGGAAGAAAGCAAGCCACTGGGCCTGGCTTGGGATTTTAAACCTCAAAGCCCATTTCCAGTGGCATACTTCCTCCAGTGAGGCTACACTACTCTAACAAGGCCACACCTCTTAACCTTTTTAACTAGTGCCACACCCTGATGACCAATCACTCACATATATGGGCCTATGGGAGTCATACTTATTCAAACCAACATGCTGGCATTATAAGTGTATCCCACCATATCTGCTTTTTTATATTGGATTTAGGGATTGAACTACAGTCTCATGCTTGCAAGACAAGCAAGACAATGGCTACTGAGCCATTACCCCAGACCTATTTTTCAGTTCATTTCCCAATGACCATCTCCCCTCTCCCCTGAATTTTCCATAGCTGCATCTGCCCAGTTAAACTCGATTTCCTAAGTCAACATAGGAAACTCAGTGAATTGCTGAAGGAGTTGACTTATAAAGAGAAAACAAGGCGAGGTAAGAAAATGTGCGTCACGCAGACACTGCAACATAATACTTCTGGAATTTCCTTAAACCATGAAATTCAATGTAAGTTTAGGGAAACTGGTAACCAAATTTCCCTACAATAAAGCTGAGAGTTACCTGGCAGGCTGTTAGCCACTGTTCTAGTGCTGTGAAGAGACACCATGACCTAGGCCATTCTTATCAAAGATAACATTTAATTGGGAGTGACTGTAAGGTTCAAAGGTTTAGACTCTTATTGTTATGTTAGAAAGCATGGCAGCATGCAGGCAGATGTGGTGTTGGAGCGCTAGCTAAGAGTTCTGCATCCATATGTACAATAGCAGGAACAGAGATCTTGAACCTGGCTTAAGCTTATGAACTGTCAAAGCTCACCCCCCTGCCCCGCCCCAGTGACACACATCCTCCAGCAACACCATACCTCTTAATCCTAGGTAGTGCCACTCCCTAATGACCAAGAATTTAAATATATGAGCCTATGGGGGGTCTTTCAAACCACCACATAGGCCAAGCTTAGTTCTTTCCTATGTGACCTAGAGTTTGCCTCTGATCTCCTTGGCCAAAGTGCACAGACAGATGACCCTGGCTCAAGTCGCATGTTTTTCTCAGCTGAGATAAAATGGAAGCCCACTGTCCTCATCATCACTAGCCAATCTTCCAGCCTCATTGTTTCAGCTCAGCTAGAGATGAAAACCAGTTCTCAATCTTGAGGCTTCAGGGGATAAGTAAAGGCCATCAAACAGAGCCTCGGGAAATGCTTCAGGTAGAAGAGAGGTTGTCTGGGCTTCTAGTGTATCCCTCCCCAACACATATACCCAGGGAGTTTCTTGGACCTGAAAATGAGAACAAGATGGCCACCAAGTTCACCAGAAGTTAAGGTAAGGCGGGAGAGCCTTTGTGGAGTCTTGCAAAGGGGAAGTTTTATGACAAGAGAGACTGGTTGAGACTGGACTTCCACTGTGGCCAGTGGGAATCTTGTTAGGTTGTTTGACTCTTTTGAAAAACTATGACAAACTATGTTGGTTGACTTTTTGGGTCTCAAAGGAGTATGAAAATGTAGCAAATGATATCTGCCCCCTTTGTGGCTGTATACTTAGTTACACAGACAAGATGAAGGTATTCTTAAGATTATTTTTCTGGTTATGTCCCACCCCAAGGCACCATCACCTACTGTTACCTGAAGGGGAGATATGAAACAGACCCTGAAATCTTTTTCTCTTATAAGTCAACAACAGGACCTGTTCTCACTCTGATGGAGGGGGAAGCGGGTTGGAGATATACAAAGGAGATGGTACTAGGCAATGTTCACTTTCATGAAGACTTTACCCCCACAGGCTTTTCCTTTTGAGCACTAAGCAAAGAAGGTGGCCGGCTTGGTCACACAGTGAGCATAGCAGTTGTTGAGTACTTACCTTGATTCAGAGCCTCTGCATGACTTGTTTATACCAAGAACTGCTCCTGTATGGATTTATGGAATTACCCTGAAGATGTCTCTTTCTGTGAACACGTTTGCTTACTAATGGCACCATCTGCCTGTCTGGCTCTGTTGGTAAATTCCATATATCAAACTATAAGGGATGCTGCCTTTCACTGATACAGATTTCTGATTTTGTATCAAACCTATTTTATGGTGCAGAATCCCTGGGCAACTAGCAATGTGCATGTGGTTTTCATTGTGATTTCATCTCCCATGCCAGATGAGTAGTCTGCTGTTGCCATGGTGAATTGGTATTATACTGTGACCTTGATTCTGAACAGAAATGTACATTGCCTTGACCATGATTACACAAAATTCATTGTCTAGGAAACAGCACAGTTCCTGGAACAAGAAGAGCCAGATAATTCTTAGCTATAACTGGAAGCCACACAGGGTTACCTTGTACTCAGCAGTGTTTCAGTTTTCCTCAGGGGGCCTCTGGGCCTCATGTTTCCATGTGTGACACAAATTGAGAGAAAGGGGCAATAGAAAAAGAAAAGTGAAGGCAAGAATTGGGGGAGTGCTAAGCACCTTTCTCCATGGTGGAAAATTCTGAGGAGGAACAAGATCTTGGAGCTGGTGAAAATGTCCAGGGCTTACTGAACCTTCCCATTGCTTCCTGGGATCCACTATGGAAGGGGTGGACAATAATTCTCCAGGATGTTACATTATCCTAGTTTTATCTATAGGAAACACACACACAAACCACCACCACCATCTGAGGCAAGGGCATATTGACAGGACTGGAATCTATTGGTTTCCTTATACACACACCACACATAACCTCAGGCTTCTGTACAACTCATCTGAAGCAAGCATAGAGGGTAGAGTTTTAATCCATCCCAGCAGACATAAGGTGGAGCCATAGAGGCACTAGAAGGAGCTGCCCACAGGAGAAATGGCACAGCACAGACTTTTATACACTAGGCTTCTAAGCCAATGACTTCCTCTCCTTCCCCAACCCCAGCTGCTCAAGTTGGATACTTTATCCTCATCCACAATATCCACCTTTCCTCAAGCACAAGTTCTAACCATTGCCCTGGACAGCCTATGAAGAACACCTATTATCTTCACACCTCAGCAGTTCCTAACCACCACCACTCCTCCCTATACTCCTTTGCCTCCTGGCCTAGACTTACCACCCCCAGTGTGTATGTAGCACTGCACACAAGAGTATAGCAAACACTTCTTGAGTCAATAGCTGAAGTAGAGAGAGAGATCACCACAATATAAGTAGCAAGGAGAGAAGAAGAGAGAGCTCATGCCCATTGGAAGCAGTGATGAATAACAGAAATCTTTAAAGATGTTACAAAATGCACTCCAAAGCCTAACACCCAGCAGTACCTGCCCTTAACATAAGCTCAAAGCCCAGAGTGTGCAAAACAGAGTGTAGACAGAAGTAGGATCAGGCAGGTGAGATTACTCCTGATGCGATTATACGCCAAATGAGTACAGACAGAAACATGAGTACAGGATTCCAGTTCTACGAAGCTTGAGAATAGACAGATCCTAAAATCAGAGAGCAGATGGGTGGCTGCCAGTGACTAGTGCAAGAAGAATTGGAAAATTACTTGCTGATGGAGAAAATGACATGAACAAGGACTACTAAAGGAACAGAATTTCTCTTGGAGTGGTAAATATAAGTACATTAATGACAGTGTTAGAACTTTGTAAATATATTAACAACCATGAAATGGTACAAATCAAAATGGTGATGCATAGGGTTCTTTGACTTACAGCACAGTAAACTATAATCACTGTGTATGAGTGTGTGGCAGTGAAGGGTTTGTACTGTGTTTAACTGAAAATTTTATACTTTCTCATGTATAAACAAAAAGTAACTTAAATAGAGCTGAAAGAATTGCTGACATACAAGAAGCACTAGTTCCTAAAAGATAAGGAATAAAACTATACAAATGTTGCACTGTTTGAAATAATCGTGTTTCCTTGCATGTTCTTCAACAATGTGTAAAATCATCTTTAATTACAGGTGAAGAAAAAAATCCCACATACACTTCTCTTAGCAACATCTCATAGCATCAGTCCTCTACCTCTGTTTTTTGTTACATTATATTGCCATAGCATTTGACACACTCTGCCCTGCACTGTTGTTAAGTGTATGGTTCCCCTGATGCTGAATACATAAACAGATCTTGTCTGTGACTCTTCCATTGCTGAATTCTTTACTCTGATATCTCTTGCACTTGGATGGAATTTGTTCCTTAGGCAATTTTCACTGTGGTTTTTAAACCTGAATGACAAACTAGATAGATTCATAGTGTATTGTGGGATGCTGTACTCTTCTCTCTCTGCTTCCCAGCTACTGTGAAAAGCTTCCTCCACCATGTACTCATCTCCAGTATGATGTACTGCTTCACCACAGGCCCCAAAGTGATGAATAGTCAACCATGGCTGAAAAGTCTCTGGAACTGTAAGAAAAAATAAGCCTGTTATTTTATTATTGAGATACAAGTTCACTTATCATGTCATTAATCTATCCATGGGTACTTCAGTTTATTCTGTATCATTGCTATTATGAATAACACTGCAATAAGCATAAGAGTGCAGGTGATTCTTTAGAAAATTTATTCCTTTTCTTTAGTATATACCCAGTAGTAGAATAAGTACATCACATGAAGGGTTCTATTTGTAGATTTGTGAGGAGCCTCCCTGCTGCTTTCTCTAATGTCTATAACTTACACTCCTATCAAGAGTGTTTGAAATTTTCCCTTTCTCCCCATCTTCATCAGATTTTTTATTTTTGTAATAGTCATTCTATAATCTATGCCTCATAGATTAATGGAACAGAAAGAGAGCTCCTAAATAAATGCACATATTTCTAGCTAACTGATTTTTCTTTTTAAAAAAAGCAACAAAAACTTTGGAGGAAGAACAGTATTTAATCAATGATATTGGGAAACTGGGTATCCATGTGCAGAAGAATAATATTATACCTCTACAAACAGTGATTCAAAATAAACCAAAAGTTTACATGTAAGATCTGAAACTCTAAAACCACTAGAAGCAAACATGGGGGAGATGCTAAAGCAAAAAGCAAGTAGTCCAATTGAAAACCTGGCAAGTGATCTGAATCACCACCCTCAAAAGAAGATACAGCAAGTGTCCAACAAGTTTAAGAAAAAACATTCATCAGGGAAATGCAAATCAAAACAACCCTGAGATTCCATCTTACACCAGTCAGAATGGCTGAGATGAAAAACTCAGATGACAGCAGGTCCTGGTGAAATGCTGGTGGGAGTGAAAACTTGGACAACTCTGGAAATCAATATGTTGGTTTTCCAGAAAATTGGAAATAGATATACCTGAAGACCCAGCTATACTGCTCCTGGCCATATACCAAAAAGATGCTACACCATACCACAAGAACACATGCTCCACTATGTTCATAGCAGTCTTATTTGTTATATCCAGAAGCTGGAAAGAACCCAGATGTCCCTCAACAGAGGAATGGATACAGACAAGGTGGTCATTTACACAATGGAATACCACTCAGCTATTAAGAATGAGGACATCCTGAGTTTTCCAGGCAAATGAATAGAACTAGAAAATATCATCCTGACTAAGGTAACTCAGGCCCAAAAGGACATGTATGGTATGTACTTATAAATGGATATTAGTTATAAAGTACAGGATACCCATGATACACACCAAAGAAGCTAAACAAGAAGAAAGGCCCAACTGAAGATGCTTGAATCTCACTTAGAAGGGGGAATTAAATAGTCATAGGAGGCAGATAGAGGAAGGGAACTAGATGGAGAAGGGAATGGGGGCTCAGGATCTGGTGTGGGGAGAGACAGGAGAGAGGACCAAAGGGCCAAGGGAATAATGAAAATCTTTATCTATAGGGGGCATCTCTAGGATGTGCCAGAGACCTGGGATGGGGAGACTCCCAGGAGTCAGTGTGGGTGACCTTTGAAATGGAAACTTTAAGTGTTCTTTGGAAAGTCAGTTGTGTTGGATGATATTTTGCTGGGGCAAACCTGTGAAGGAGTGTTTTTCTGAAGCTGACACGGGTGAAAGGCTGAGGCAGACTCATGAAGGAAAGTTCCACTGAAGCAGACACAGGTGAAAGGATGTTCTGCTAAAGCAAACACATGACAGATACATGATGAAGGATTCTTCACTAACAACACACATGTATTGGACCACCTTACACTGCATAATTGAGCTGCATTTGTCAGGACACCAAGAGAGAAACACTGGTGGTGTGATGCAGTTTCTTGCCGCTTCTTTGCACTCAGGCTGATTGGCAGAGTGATGTCAGCTGAGACAGACACATGTGCTGAGGCAAGACCCATGGAGGACGTGTGATGTGTGGAGGGTATAAATAGGACTCTACGGACAGTGAGAAGCTGAGCTTGGCTTGCTGGTACAGCTAGCTGTGCAATGTTGTTTGTCTTTGCTGATCTTTGATTTGCTGAGAGAGGCACAGCCAAGAACTTAGTGTTCCTCCTGGTCCCCCCTGCTGACTTCTGCCAAGGCTGAAGCCTTGATATCTCTACTAGGGAGTGCCCGCGCTGTTGACTTGTGTTTGCTATCCATTCTCTAGACTGTTAGTGTATCCATGAAGTATTTGTGAGTGGATTGAACTATCATTGCTAACGTGTGAACTGAACTGCAATTTTCCAGACAACACAGACAGTAATTGCTTCAAAGAACCTTTCTAAACAGGTCTATTTCCCCCATATCCTTTCTTTTCCACTACCTCTGGTGTGTGGTGGACTAGAAGTGAAGCTAAAGCACTTAAGAACCATCATTTAAAGGCTTTGTAAAAATTAAAGTTACAGCTGGTGCCCTTATCCATTCATCTGTAGGGGAGAGATCAGGATGTAAAAGTGAATAAATAAATAGAAAAATTAAAGAAAAACATTCAACATCACTAATTATCATTATTTTTGTAGTTTTGGCTACTCTATCATGTATAAAACCTATGCTGGTTTGTGGTGTCTTCAAATTATCTTTCACTTTCATATCATCTGCCTTGGGAATGGTCTGCTACTGCTGTGGCCTGTGGCCTTCAATTTCATTAATCTAATTAAAGATTTGTTTTCCATTTTCTGTGACTTTTGGGACTGTGGCCCTTAATTCTAGAGCAATCTGATTTCTGCTCCAGTTCCCAAAAGGCATTGTTGGCTCAGCTCACTCCTGCTCTGTCCATACTTAGCACAAATTGGCTAGGCTACTGGCTAATTTGTGGTTTAGGGTTGTAGCAGTTTCCAATGGTATTTGTTTCCTCTTTGAAGTTGCCCTTGAAACAACACCAACCCAGCATTTCTCTGTTTAACTGAAAAGGAAAATAACCCAAGACCTTAAAGGACTTTCCTTTCTAAAAGTTGATTATCTTTTTCAGACAGATAGCATTATAGGCCATGAGCACAGCATGCCTGGGCTCTATAAACCCACAAACCAAATCAGTCACACAAGCGGATATGGGCCTGGCAAGAGGGTACGTGTGGCCCCAACTTAGACTGCCCTAGGCTGGGAAGCCTTACCCTATCTAAGGCCTTATCAGTGGCAAGGTGAGATGTAACCACTTTCTGAACTATATTCACTGTGAGGGTTATCCATTTTATCAGTGAACTGTCACAATACAGATTCAGGATATGTCTGAAATTGGGCAGTACTTACACTTCAGGCCAGTCCTCAGCTGATAGGCTCCAAGATGCCCCCATGAGGTTGGTGAAGACAGTGTATAAGGGAGTTGTCTCCATGTTCCTAATGAGATTGGCTAAAAGTGGTTAATGGGCTTTCTGACAGCTTTGGCCCCTTTGCTGAGCAACATTAACGCTTCTTCTGAAGTTCTGACTGTTCCTTTAGCCACAACCTGGACATTAAACTGAGGCCTTTCTTACCCAGTTGGGAGGTTAATGAAAATGAACCTGAAAGATTAAGGAAAGACAGCTTTCCAGAGCCTCCTGGGGCAGGACAGAACAGAGCAGGGGAACCAGGAGCTCCTTATTAAGCCAGGAGACAGGTAGGAATGGGCAGGACATTCCTTGGGAGCCAAGTGCATATAAGCCTTGTGCCAAGAAGATGCCTCAAGGGAATGGTATGCCACTTAGGGTGTATTAGTCGAAATCAGAGCTCTATATATGAATGACAATTGATATGTCATTGAATTGTAGCTGCTGCAGGACTGGGCAGAGGTCTATGCTAGGCTACCACTTTTGTGCCTACAGCTGAAATTGAAGTCAGTTGGACTAGAAACTGGGAGAGAATATGAAAATGCAGAAGCCACTTGGCCTCTTACTACCTCAAATCCCCACCATGAAAGAGCTCTCTCATAGAGCAGCATTTGATCTTGCATATGGAGATTGCTAGGAGGTGAGGAGTGAATAACAGACCAAATGAGGTGGGTGATCAGTAATTCCAAGTGGTCTGTAGTGACTCTGGACTACACTGAACTGAGCTAGGCATAAAACCAACAACTTCTGGTTTGTTTCCCCTTGTGGTCAACCATAACCTAGGACCAGAAAGGACAGGTAATTGAGAAAATTGGCTCAAGATCAGTGGCATGGACACAGTATACTTGACACTTGCTATCCAAGGCTCGGGGGTGGGAGGCATCTCCTTAATGCCTCTGTCCACCCCAGAACTATGTACCTATGAGCATGCACCTTATGCTTCAGAGGTACACACTGCCTTCAGCTTTCCAAGATTCCCCAAGAACTCCTAGGCAGGCCATGTGGAACACCCACTACCACATGTAATTTATGGCACCAGGAAACAGGGCTGCATTACTGCTATTAAAGAGACTCCGAGTTCCTAGGGAGTCACTGAGGGATAACTGTTCAGAACCTGGTTGCTGAAGAGTAAGGCCATCACCTCGGTACCAGATCTGGTACATAGTTCATACTTGGCTTGGCATGTAAACTGTAAACTGCCTATGTCCCAGCCAAATTCCCAGTGTATCTGGAACAGGTCAGTGGCATAACTGGCAACAATTTAAACTGATTCTGGAACTTGCCTGTCCTCAGAAAGTGGCCCAAAAGTTTCAGAGACAGGCTCTGAAACCTGGAAGCTAGCTACTGGAGACAGGCAGCTGCCAGTCCTCCCTGGGCTGTCCTAAGCCCCTAGTTCCTTTTTACCTTCTGGCGACCCACTCATGTGCCCCTAACCCTGAGTTCAGAAGTACCCCCCTCAGAGTTAATGCTATCCCAGGTCACCAAGCAACCTCTTTTTCAATTGCTCAGGGCCTTTACACATCCAGTTCTATATGATATTTTGCTGAATATAATACCCACACTTTATATTGTGGAGCTGGACTGCCATGAAGGACATGGGTTTGAGAGACATTCTGAGCTTTACACCTTGAGATACATGCATCCAGACAGTCTATGTGAGCCTAGACATTTGACACTGTCAGTGAACAAGACTGAAGACCAGAGGAAACAAGTATTCAAACCACCTCAGGTCACAGTAGGGCTCATACTTGGCAGAATACCAAAATAAAATGTTTAAAGTAGTATGATGATGTGTTGTCTTAAACCCTACGTATATAGCACCAGTGGTGCCTTCCCTAAACTGGGAAAACCAGCATCAACGACTTTGTAGATTTCACTAGATAGCCTAGTGGTTAAGAGCAGGACCACAGTTCAGTTCCCAGTACCCACATTGAGCAGCTCACAGCTTTCTAACTCCAGCTTCAGGGTAGCCATGTCTTCTGGCCTCTGCAATCACCTGTGCAAATGGCATATGCACAGACACATAGATAAAAATAGGGTCTTCCTATGTATCTATAGTTCAGGCAGACATGACTCCCCAAATAGACCACAACTGTGCATTTAACAAACACTAGCAATAGTCAGAGGCCATCCAGTCAGGCTGGCAAAACACTTTTTTTGGGGGGGAGGGGTTTTGAGACAGGGTTTCTCTGTATAGTCCTGGTTGTCTAGGAACTAACTCTGTAGACCAGGCTGGACTCCAACTCAGAAATCTGCTTGTCTCTGCCTCCCAAGTGCTGGGATTAAAGGCACGTGCCACAACTGCCCAAATAACTTTTTTTTCTGAGACAGGGTTTCTCTGTGTATTCCTGGCTGTCCTGGAACTTACTCTGTTGACCAGGCTGGCCTCGAACTCAGAAATCCACCTGCCTCTGCTCCCAAGTGCTGGGATTAAAGGCGTGCACTACCATCACCCCCCAAAAATTTTCAAAAGCCCAAATTAGACCAGTGAAACTGAACAAATCACCTTTGAAATATAAGCTCTCTCCATCCCCAACTGCCCAAGGAAGTGGTGAGACACATCTGGAACATCCAAAAAAATTATTAAACATTTAATGAAACCATTGAAAAGGCAAAACACTAGTCAGGAGCACACCATAGCCACTAGAAACTGCAGTTCCAAGACTGCACTCCTCCTGCAGGCACCTTGGGGACACCTTGCCATTTTCTCCCATTGTGAAGAACCAAGATATTCATCTTATCAAGACAATGGCTTCTGGAAATACTTTTACTTTGGGGGATCACCTCAAGGGGTCACATACTGAGGTGGCCCTGCCCTATTATTGACAAAGGCCAGTTACAGGTTATTAGAAATCACAATACAGAATACCCCACCAAGCAGGAGTCATAAATTACAAATGGAACATCAAAACAGTGTTCAATCCCCTCCCACGTCCATGTCTTTTTGCCCATGAAGATCAATCAACTGACAGTCACAAGGTGAACACCAACCAGTCCCTGGTCTTCTGTTCTTCCCACTGGATCCTGTTGCTGGATTTGGAGATGTCTCTGAAAACAACCTGCTCAAATAACACACACATCTGGATAACAATCAACCAGTGGCCTAAGTTCATACTGAGAAAGCAGACAAGTAGCTTACATGAACAGGAAAGGCTCGACTAGCACATCAGCTTACTGCACATGCCTGTGCTCATGAGTAGTGGCCAGAATCTCTACTGGCCCAGGTTAATTTATCTCATGGCTTGGTACAAAACCAATGGATGAGGGAAAGTGTGTGAAGATCTGGATATTCTAGGTCACAATCAGGGAGGTACAAATGACCATCCCATGGCAGAGAACAGTCTTTGTAGACTGTAAATAAGGGTGGGCTGCCTGTGTTAGGAGAACAAGGAACCTGGAATGATTGGGATGACCTCTTTCCCACATCATACAGCTAGACTTAATTCTGAAAATGGACCCTCAGCAATCTATTTTAGGCAAACCAGGCCATAACAATTTAGGACTAGATCTGGAGATAACACTGTCATGGTAAAGGGCACAAGGATCCCTAGGTAACTAGAATGGGAGGAGGCAGCGGTGGTGGTGATAGTGGTAGTGGTGGTGGTGGTGGTAGTGGTGGTGGTTGGTGGCCAGGACTACTTGGGAAGTTGAGGGAGTTAGTTTAATGTTTAAACCTTTTGTGGGCCCTGCTCTACTTTTAGGGTAATGCACAAGCCCTGGGCTTACCTTGCCTGCCTCTAGAACTTGGATGTCTGAGGTAGGAGGACGCCCCTGGATGGAGCTTCTGAGCCTATTTACCAAGGAAGGACTTGGGGTGACTAGACTCCCATGCCCCATCCTCATTTTCTGACTCTTCGTTTAGCCCTTCTGTTACAGGCTGCTCTGCTTCTTGCTCTCCAGCATGAGCCAAGCTCTCAAGCACACTTAGGCCCTCAGTGGGCCCTGCCTGGTCATCAGGGGCTGACACATTTTCATCTCTCTGGGTAACAGGGAAGGCCTTGGCCTCAGCAGAATCAGGGTCTGCCTTTGTGGCACCATCACCATCAGGAGCAGCCCCAGCAGCTTGCTGGACAGCAGCAGCAGCAGCAGCAGCCTGGCCAGCATCTTCACTGGCTGGGAAGGCCTCTCTAACAACAGAGTCAGGCTCAGCAACCCCAACACTGACAAGGGCAGCCTGAACCACATCCAGCTCCCCACCATGCACTTCCACCCCTTCCCCCTCCTGGACCTCCAGATTTTCAGCCACAGCTGCCTCCCATGCCTCAGTCTCCCTAACGAGCCTGAGCAGCCCCACAAAGCCAGGTGGCCGCCTCTCCAGCCGCATCCTCCTCAGGTTGTTCTGCAGCATCTGGTTGGGCCGGGCCCGCATCAGCACCTGCCGGGCCCTCGCCTGATCCACCATTGCAGGCTGGATGGCCCCCTTCTCCATGGCCATCTGCAGCAGACCTTCCAGGCGCATCACGTAGGCAAACAGGGTCTCCTGAGGCTGCTGGGAGCAAGTCAGGAACTTGAGCCGCGCTGTCATCACCGTATCCTTGTTGCCAAACACCTGCACCAGTGCAGCCAGGCAGTCCTGAGCAGGGGTGTCTGGATGCTCTTCCAGAAGCTCACACAGGAGATCCAGAGCAGGGCCCCCCAAGCTCTCCACCAGCCGCCGCCTCCTCTCCCTCTCGGATATGTGGCGCCACAGGTATAGCATGTCATTGGCGTGGTCCAGCCAGCTCTCGAAAGACTGACCCCCACAGCCAGGCTCTTCCATGCCAGAGAAGTGTCTCAGCTCCTGGTAGGCCATGTTTTCCAGGATGGGCTGCAGGGCCTGGCTCCACTGCTGGGTCCAGGCTCCAGCCCCGTGGGCCCCTCCTGCCACATCAAAGGCCCCTTCCTCACCCAAACCTCCTGCCTCCCCTGCAGCTCCTGCCAATCCTACAGCTCCTATGATCCCTGCAACTCCCATGTCCCCTGCAGCTCCCTCCTCATCTGACATTCTTCCCTCGCCTGCAGCTCCTGCCTCGTCCTCACCTATAGCTTCTGCTTCACCCACAGCTCCTCCACCATCCACAGATCCTTCGTCCCCTGCAGACCCCTCGTCGCTCCCAGACTCATCCCCTACAGACCCCTCTTCACCTGCCCCTGCCTCTAAAAGTCCTCCCTCTCCTGCAGCTCCCACCTCACCTGCAGCTCCTACCCAACCCATCGCTCCTATAACACCTGCCACCCCCATGTCACCTCCGGCCCCTTCCTCATCAGACATTCTTGCAGCCCCTGCCTCAATGACATCATCTTCTTCATCCATATCACCCTCATCTGACAGTCTTGCTTCATCTATAACTCCTGCCTCATACATAACTTCTGCCTCATCTATAACTCCTTCATCTTCTGCTCCCTCCTCATCTGACAAGCTTACCTCAACTGCAGCTCCTCCCTCCACTGCTCCTCCTGCCTCACGTCCTCCCTCCTCCTCCTCCTCGTCCTCCTCCTCGTCTTCTTCCTCCTCCTCCTCGTCCTCCTCCTCCTCGTCCTCCTCCTCCTCGTCCTCCTCCTCGGCTCCTTCCCCAAGTGGCACTCTGGCTTGGGCTGCTGCAGCTCCTCCTCCTGCTTCACCTGCTCCTTCCTTGCCAGACACTCTTGCCTCATCTGTGGCTCCTTTCTCAGCTGTTCTTCCTGCCTCACCCATAGCCCCTGCCTCCCCTACGTCTCCTTCCTCAACTGTAGCCCCTGACCTTCCTGAAAGCCCTGCCCCGCCTGACACCCCTTCCAAAGCTTGCCCATGAGCCTGCTGTGCAGGGAAACTCAATGTATGCTGTGACTCGACTTCAGGGACCGGAGGCAGGAAGATCACACTCCAGGACCCCCTAGTATTTGGTATTTGTTGGGGGATCAAACTTTGGTTTAAATTGTCAGCGAATTCAACCAAAGCGACCTTTGCCCCAAGCTCCTTTCTGAAGGCCTTGCCGAGCACTCGGTACCTGCCCAGGGGCCTGAGGGCAGCCTGCACTGCCTCCTGAAATTCTTCTTCTTCACAGTCATCAGGGATGCCCAGGATAAGCAGTGAGCGCTGGGCATTGACACCCAGCCACCCACACCAGTCCTGCAGAATCGCCAGTGCCATAGCAGTAAACTTAGGAGGTAACATGACCAGACAGGGATGTGTCTGATTGGATTCGTCTCTTCCTCAGTCTGTGAGTGGAAAACAAAAACAAAAAAACAGACAAGTTAGTGTCAAGACAATCCAGGCCCCACCAAGTTTCCCCATATTGTGTGGGACCAGTCCATTTTGCTTTAAGAAAATCTTTGACAAATTATATCTATTTATAATATACAGGGTTGGTTATATTTCATATTTTATCTGGTGGCATTTCTTAATATGTTCTATCTCCCCAAGGAACTTAAGAGCTTTCAAGTTCTGGTATAAATCTGCACTTAATATTCCATTCTCTTTTTTATGTCTGCATAGCCTGTAATAGTCACTTCTTTTTCATTCCTGATACAAGCTTTGGTTCTGTAGCTGATTTCTCCACTTACAGACAACATTTCTTCATTTCATTCCTTTTAAATTAGATTTGCTCTTGGTCCTGGCTCTAGCTTCTTTAAATGGATCCTTAGGTCACTATCTTTAGCATTTTTCTTTACATTTTATTATACTTTTAAAATTTAGTGTATGTGCACACTTTCTTGTATGTAGGCATATGTGTCTCATTAAGTGCCCCATAGAGTTCAAAAGAGAACTTTCCGGGCGGTGGTGGCGCACGCCTGTAATCCCAGCACTTGGGAGGCAGAGGCAGGCGGATTTCTGAGTTCGAGGCCAGCCTGGTCTACAAAGTGAGTTCCAGGACAGCCAGGACTACACAGAGAAACCCTGTCTCGAAAAACAAAAAAACAAAAAAACAAAAAAAAACAAAAAAACAAAAGAGAACTTTCAGGAATCAGTGCTAAATTTCCACCTGGTCAGCCTAGGGAATTAAACTCAATTTGTTAGGAACTTTTGCCTTTTCAGTGATCTTGTTAGCCTATATTTGTTTTATTCTAATAAAAACATGTAAAGTAATTTTCTGCTGACCCTTCCTTTAGTTTTCCTCCTAATTTTGTAAGTTGCAGTTTTTATTGGTGAATTTGAAATATTTTCTTCTAACTAAATTTATGTACAACAGAGCAAATCATACTTTCATTGACCCATAGAATTCCAAATATTTAGCCATTTAAGACCTTACCAGATGTTCTACTGTCAACACTACAAAAAAATTAGGCATTAATTTCACATAGAATTGTCACCATGGTCTACAATAATTGCAGACTCAAAGCAATCACTTTAAATACTTAGTTTTTCCCAGGATAGAATTTCTAGCCTCAAGTGATCTTCTTGAATATCTGAGTATAGGCCCATATTATTGCCTGTAACTTGTACAGAATATTTTTAAAATTTTTATCGCACAATACATGTATGGTCTATCTAGGAAACTATTCATGTAGTTGCTACCAACTACAAAAGATCTGTGGGATCTTTAAACCTTTCAAATCCCAAGTGCAGAGCACCAGCCCACAGCGGTATTTCCCCTCTCCACCCACCACCAGTTCAAGTGCAAACACCACCCATCAACCCCCAGTGACCAGCTCTTCCAATCAGTCTCATGCCAAACAGGCCACCACTGAACTCTGTCCACCTGTCAGCTACTGTGCCCTGGCACATGGCAACACACAATGGCACTCAGTCTGCAGCAAGCTTCTGTAGGTCAGAAGTCAGGGCGTCCCCCTCCCCAAGTGCTTGAATATTATTGGTCTCCTCTGGCCTCCCAAAACCAAAAAGCTGTGGACAAGCCGGCAGGCACTCCTTTATTCGTCAGAGCACCCAAAACCAGGAGCCCTCTCCTATCACTCCCAGAATTGAGGCACCCCTGCACCAGCACCTTAACACCCAACTGCCGCTGAGAGTTGTCCCTCCAGGCAGGCGAAAATGCCCCACTTCAATGCTGGGCTGTTGCCCCGCCCCTCTCCCTTTACTCCATAGTGAGCCTGGCAGCCATGTTGTGCGCCGAAGGCACCCCTCCCCTCCCTCAGACGTTAACCCGCCAAAGACCAGGTGCGCATGCGCAAGCGTGCCTTCTCCACAGAGCCGCCTGGGCCGTGGGCACCACTGACTCAGCGCCTTAGCCTCTCCACCCACAGTCACACCGCATCCCTCCATCCACAGCTAAAGCACCTAAAGGCAGGCCGGCACACCAGGGCTTTGTCCCACAGGGCCCTCCCAAGCGCCAGCATCCGGAGGCCTGGGCTGCCTCACAGTCACTATGCTCCCAGGGAAGTCGCCTGTGCCTGAACACTCCTCCCAGACCCCCCTCGGGGCCGTGATGACCACTCCGCCGCCTCCGGTGTCCTCCCACCTCTTATCCTCCACCCTCTAGCCACAAGCGACCAGACTAGGACAGACACTCGAGGCCTCACTCAGGTGTGTCAGGCAAGGCCCTCAGCACGCCCTCGCTGTAGCCCACCATGGCAGCCCCACAGGACCCTGCCTGGGCCCGAGGGGCAACAAGGGTCTAGGTCAACCAATGTCCCTACCTGGCTGTTCACTTTCCTCCACTCCGGTCTCCTCAGGAATCCCAAGTCCAATGTCCCAAATCGCCTCTGCGGAGCGGGCAACGAGACGTGCGAAGCTCACAATCGCCGAAAACGAGCTCCCAGAAACCCCTATTTCTCCCAGAAACCTCCTCGCCACATCGAAGGAAATTCTGGAACTCTCTGTGGCAAGTGATTGGACTGAGAGCTCTCGGGGGGCGGAACCAGTGTTAACGGGAACAAGTGGACCAATGTAAAGGCTTGATACAAAGCTTGAGATGTCCGGAAGCAATAGGCACACTCATTGGTCCTTGCTCTCAGTTGGGGGCTTAAAAAAGCTGCATTACACCGTGGCCGACTTTCTTATAATCAATCTTGGAGCTTTCTTATTCAGTGGAAAAACATGAATTTTATGTGTTCCAATAAACCTTCCCACATATCATGATAACGTTTAATCATAGCTGATAGTTTTTATCTTTTCTTTTCTGTTATTAATGCCACATTTTGACGTGGCTTTCATTAAGACACTGGTTCAATACTTACACTTACGACAAACCTTAAGAGTGGCAGTGGGCACTAGTCATTCTGGCACTTCGGAAGTAGAGGGAGGAAGATTAGGAGTTCTCAGTCATCCACAGCTACATAAAAACTTAGAGACCAGCTTCGGCTACATAACACTGTCTGGAAAAAACAAAAGGAGATTTTAAAAAGTTATTTATTGCCAGGCGTGGTGCTGCAAACCTACAATTCTATGTACTGTAGAGTCTGGGTTAGATTAGTCAAAGTCATATTGCACAATTTAGAAACACTTGGACGAAATAAAAAGGGGAAAGAAAAAGAAAATGACCTCATGGGTACAGTGCTTACCTCCATGATAAGGTCCTAGGTTTAATTCTCAAGAGACCCACAAAAGCAAAAATAAAAATATAAAGCCATTTCCATTTTCTTAGATTACTGGAGTATTGCTTGCTTGTTATATTACATCTCTTAGTATCGCCCCATTAGACTCTTTTAACTGACTTTCAGAGATGCCAAAAGCTTTAGGTAGTTTTGGTTTTGGCTTTGGCTTCTACCCATACAGAATTTTGGATCCTTCTGCATCATCTCCAGAGTGGCAGGATTTACAGGCATATACCATCGGACCTGGCCTACTTTCCTTCAAGAATTCTATCCTCCCTATGTTTTTTTCCTCTTCCTTGGGATTCCTTATACACATTAATCAGACCTTATATCTTCCCACCGCACTTCACATGTCTGTTATTTTCATTTCTTTCTTCTTTTCTTTTCTTTTTTCTTTTCTTCTCTCTTCTTTCTTTCTTTCTTTCTTTCTTTCTTTCTTTCTTTCTTTCTTTCTTTCTTCTCTTGTTCTTTTAGCTTCCCAGAATGGATAATTTCTCTTAATCTATGTTCAGTATTTTTTATTCCCTTTTCTGAAATATAGAATCTGCTAGAATGATCAGGTGAAAATTACACTTCAGTCAATTTTTGTCAACTATAGATTCATAATTAATTATGTTATCTTTGGTGGGATGTATTGTTTTAGATAGACTCTCAGTTTATACCCCTAAGATGCCCTGTAACTCCCTATGTAGCCCAGCCTGGCTAGGAAATTACAGCTATCCTTCCATCTTGACCTCTGGAGTATTGAGTTTACAGGCATATGCCATTATACCTAACTCATAACTGCTTTTATCCAATATATTTTCTCTGTTAAAAATCTTTTTTTGAAAGTTATTAGCTGGGTGGTGGTGGCACACACCTGTAATCCCAGCACTCTGGGAGGCAGAGGTGGGCGGATTTCTGAGTTTGAGGCCAGCCTGGTCTACAAGAGTGAGTTCCAGGACAGCCAGGACTACACAGAGAAACCCTGTCTCGAAAAACCAAATCCAAAAAAAACCAAAAAAAAAAAAAAGAAGAAGAAGAAGAAGAAAGGAAGGAAGGAAGGAAGGAAGGAAGGAAGGAAGGAAGGAAGGAAGTTATTATAGCCAGGCAGTGGTGGTGCACATCTTTATTCCCAGCACTTGGGAGGCAGAGGCAGGCGGATCTCTGAGTTTGAGGCCAGCCTGGTCTACAGAGTGAGTTCCAGGACAGTCAGCGCTACACAGAGAAACCAAAAAAAAAAAAGTTATTATAAACATGATTTATGTCCTTAATAATATGTTCATAAATGTTTTCTTGCTTTGTAAACTAGCATACAAAGTATTACATATCATTATGGAATTTTTAAACACAAGTATGTATTAGTATATTCTCACTCTAGCCACTCAAATCCACCCTTGGATTGTTTCTTTTCCTCTTTTATGTCCTATACCTCATCTTTCTTGTAACCTATTCTTACCCTCTCATGTTCTACTTTCTAGTTGTTGCTGTTTTTAGGTTTTATCTACATTTAAATTACACTTAAGATGTCACATGTATATGATACAGGTTAAGTTCTGAATATGAGAGAAAATACAGTTTTTAACTTTCTACACTTGATCTTAGCCAAAAGGCTGGGAAGCAAAAGTTTTTAACTTTCTAAGTTTGCATTGCATAAGGTTATATACTTTCCAAATCCAACTGTTTTCCTAAAATATTCAACTTTCTTTACAGTTCTGTTTGTATCTATTCATCTGTTGATGGACATCTAGACTGTTCCTTTTCCTTTCTATGATGGATAGAGCACCAATAAATATGGATGTGCACGTATTTCTATAGTATACATCCAGGAGAGGTATAACTGTGTCCTGTGGTAATTATATTTTTTAATATTTTGGGGAAAAACACAATTCTGAGTTCTATAATAGCTCCACTAGTTTGCACATCCACCAGCAGTGAATAAGAGTTGCCTTTCCACCCCCTCATCCTCATAAGGATTCATTGTCAGATTTCTTTATGATAGCCATTCTGACTGTGGTGAGGTGAAATTTCACAGTAGTTTTAATTTCTATATCACTAACGACTAGGAGTGTTGAACACTTAAAAACACTTAATGTCCACTTTTTGAGAACTGTCTATTCATTTCCCTAGCCAATTTCTTTTTTCTTTTATTACCTGGATAATTCTACACCTCATTTTTCTATAAGTACATTTGAAAAGTTAATTAGGAGCAATATATACAGTTTGGCAGGTAGTTACTGAAACAGCTCTGTAGTTTCATAAAATGTATTAGATTTTGGTATACAAATAACAGTAAAAATATACCACATTTTCTGTATCCATTCCTCTATTGAGGGACATCTGGGTTCTTTCCAGCTTCTGGCTATTATAAATAAGGCTGCTATGAACATAGTGGAGCATGTGTCCTTATTGTATGCTGGGGAATCCTCTGGGAATATGCCCAGGAGTGGTATGACAGGGTCCTCTAGAAGTGTCATGCCCAATTTTCTGAGGAATCACCAGACTGATTTCCAGAGCAGTTGTACCATCTTGCAATCCCACCAGCAGTGGAGGAGTGTTCCTCTTTCTCCACATCCTCGCCAGCACTTGGAATATTACTCAGCAACTAAAAATAATGAATTCGTGCAATTTGTAGGCAAATGGTTGGATCTGGAAAATATCAACCTAAGTGAGCTAATCCATTCACAAAAGAATACACATGAAAGGCAATCACTGATAAGTGGATATTAATGAGCCCAGAAGCTCTGAATACACAAGGCACAACTAGCAAATCAAAAGATTCCCAAGAAGAAGGAAGGAGAGGACCCTGGTCCCGAAAAGACTGGATCCAGTTTTGTAGGAGAGTACCAGAACAGAAAAATGGTGGGGGGGGGCTGTAATTGGGGAATGGGCGGGGGCAGGGGAAGAGAACTTATGGGACATATGGTGAGGGGGAAAACTGGGAAAGGGGAAAGCCTTTGGAATGTAAACAAAGTACAGAAAATAAAAAAACAAATAATCATTTAATGGATCAATTTCAATTACACTTTTCTTTTTTGGCTTTTGGGTTGTTTTGCATTTTTATTCTATATATTCTTTATTTACATCTCAAATGATTTCCCCTTTCCTGGATCCCCCCTCCCCGAAAGTCCCATAAGCTCTCTTCCCTCCCCCTGTTCCCCAATCCACCCCTTCCCACTTCCCTGTTCTGGTATTCCCCTACACTGCTGCACTGAGCCTTTCCAGGACCAGGGTCCACTCCCTCATTCTTCTTGGACATCATTTGATATGTGAATTGTGTCTTGGGTATTCCAGTCTTCTAGGCTAAAATCCATTTATCAGTGAGTGCATACCATGAGTGTTCTTTTAAGACTGGGTTACCTCACTTAGGATGATGTTCTCCAACTCCATCCATTTGTCTAAGAATTTCATGAATTCATTGTTTCTAATGGCTGAATAGTACTCCATTGTGTATATATACCACATTTTTTTGTATCCATTCCTCTGTGGAGGGACATCTGGGTTCTTTCCAGCTTCTGGACTGGGGAAGACCCTTGAGGGCATTGGCTCAGGGGGAAAGTTCCTGAACAGAACAGCAATAGCTTATGCTCTAAGATCAATAATAGCCAAATGGGACCTCATAAAATTACAAAGTTTCTGTAAGGCAAAAGACACTGTCAAAAGGACAAATCAGCAACCAACAAATTGGGAAACAATCTTCACTAACCCTACATCTGACAGAGGGCTAATATCCAATGTATACAAAGAACTCAAGAAGTTAGACCCCAGAAAACCAAATAACCCTATCAAAAAATGGGGTATAGAGCTAAACAAAGACTTTTTACCTGAAGAACTTCAGATGGCTGAGAAGCAACTTAAGAAATGTTCAACATCTTTAGTCATTAGGGAAATGCAAATCAAAACAACCCTGAGATTTCACCTCACACCAGTCAGAATGGCTAAGATTAAAAACTCAGGAAACAAAACAAAACAAAACAAAACAAAACAAAACAAAACAAAACAAAACGAAAAAAAGCTGGGCGGTGGTGGTGCATGCCTTTAATCCCAGCACTTGGGAGGCAGAGGCAGACGGATTTCTGAGTTCGAGGCCAGCCTGGTCTACAGAGTGAGTTCCAGGACAGCCATGGCTACACAGAGAAACCCTGTCTTGAAAAAAAACAAAAAAAAAACCAAAAAAAACCAAACCAAAACAAAAAAACTCAGGAAACAGCAGGTGTTGGCGAGGATGTGGAGAAAGAGGAACACTCCTCCACTGCTGGTGGGAATGCAAGCTGGTACAACCACTCTGGAAATCAGTCTGGTGGTTCCTCAGAAAACTGGACACAATACTTCCGGAGGACCCAGCCATACCACTCCTGAGCATATACCCAGAAGATTCCCCAGCATGCAATAAGGATACATGCTCCACTATGTTCATAGCAGCCCTATTTATAATATCCAGAAGCTGTTTGAACTTTCTAAATGGTCCTTAATTCTTTTTTAAGGGGCTGAATTCTTTCTCAGACATTTCAGCTGTCTCTGTGATTATCTGATTGCATTTTGAGATTGGGACTGAGCCACTGAAGTGAAACTCCTGGTCCCTCTGTAAACTCTGAGAGCACATGGGTCCGAGGCTACATCTCACAGAGGTCTCTGAAAATACTGGAGTCAAAGACCTGATCCTACTACAGTGAACTCTGGGAACATTGGAATAAAAACTCCATCCCATGTGAACTCTTGGAATAGTGGGGCCTAATACTTGGACATATGGGGTCAGCCAGATATTCAGACAGATTTTATATACCAAATTCTGTGATCTCTACCTATTTCTTTCTTTACTGTGATCACTTTTCTGCCATGTCACCCTGAAGTCAGCCTCTAAGTTTTAGTCATACTGTCTGGTATCCTCTGGGTGCAGAAAAGCAAGAGACTCAATTACCTGTCCCATCATTAAAAAAAAAAAAATCAACACCCCTGTGATTTCTGTCCCCATTGCTTTGTCTCTTATACTGTTAGGAAGTTTTATTTCTAATATTTGTTATAATTGTTGCCTACAGAAGGTTGGTGTGACAGGGGCTATTTCACCATAGCTGAAGGCAAAGGCTGCATCTTAGGTTTCTATTGCTGTGACAAAATACCATGACGGCTTATAAAACAAAGAGTTGAATAGGGCACACTGTTTCAGAGTGTTTGAGTCTATACTGACAGAGTGAAGACATAAAAACAAGTGGCTAAAGAAGCAGCTGAAACTATTGGCCCACAAGCAGGAGGTAGAGATCCCACTATGAATAGTGTGAGCTTTTCCACCCCCAGTGACACACCTCCTCCAACAAGGCCACACTTCCTCATCTTTCCCAAACAGTTCCACTAAGTGGGAACCAAATATTCAAACACATGAGCCTATTGGGACTATTCTCATTCAAACCACATTCCCCTCCCTGGGCCAGATAGACTCGTTGCCATATTATAATGCAAAACACATTTAGTCCAGCTTCAAAAGTTCTTAGTCTTTCAGCCTCAACACTGTTTAAAGGTCTAGAGCTCAAAATCTAAGACTCAAAGCAATCTTTTAACTGTAAAGCCCTGTTAAATCAAAATACAAATTATATATTTGCATCAGGCAATATCAAAGAGTATACACTTCCAATAAGGAGGAATTGGAACATACTGAGGAAATATTTGACAAAAGCAAAATCAAAAACTAACAGGGCAAAGTCTAAATCTTATAGTTCCCTGTCTGATGGCTGCTCTTCCAAGCGTTGCTACCTGCAACGTACTTCTCTCTTTGGCTGCTTCCACTCCTGTCTGTAACTCTCTTTGGCAGATGTCTCATGGTTCTGGACTCTCCAAGTTCTTGGGGTCTCTAACACAATCTAGGCTTCGCTTTCACAGCTTCATAAAATGACCTCTCAGGAACTTGATGTAGAGACTCCTCTCCTTCAGTTGCTTTCCTTAGCCATAGAGGAAGATTCCACAACCTTTTTAATGCATCCTTCATACTCTAAAACCAGAACCATGAACCACATGGCAAATGCTGCTAAGTTTGGCTGCCTGTTTGGGATGGATCTTTGATTCCCTTCTTGAATTGTGTTTGCATAAACTTTGATTTGTTATTGTTTTTTAGGAACAATAAAATTCGTCAAGCCTTTTTCTTTGGAAAGTTGGAGGCTTGGCAGAGTGAGGTCTTGACCTCAGGTCACCACTCCCTTTATTCCACTTTGGGTTTTTTTTGGTTTTCTTAAGATTTATTTATTTATTTATTTATTTTATGTATATGAGTACACTGTAGCTGTGCAGATGGTTATGAACCTTCATGTGGTTGCTGGGAGTTGAATTTTTAGGACCTTTGTTCACTCTGGTCAACTCTGCTCACTCTGGTCCGCCCTGTTTGTTCAGTCCCTGCTCGCACTGGCCCAAATATTTATTTATTATTATAAATAAATACACGGCCTAGGCTCTGTGGGACATCCCCAAGCCCTCTGGTGAGCACCAAGGCTGCTTCTGCAACCAGCTCGCCGGCCCCTGGACCAGCGGTGTAGCGGCGGGCCTCCATATTGCAACCAGGACACAGCTGGAAAGGCCCAGGACACAGCTGAAAAGGCCCAGGATCTGTGGGACATCCCCGCCCTCGGGTGAGCACCTAAGCTGCGTTCTGCAACCAGCTCGCCGGCCCCTAGACCAGCGGTGTAGCGGCGGGCCTCCATATTGCAACCAGGACACAGCTGGAAAGGCCCAGGGTCTCGGAGCCAAGCAGGCGGAGTCCCGCCTAGGCTCTGTGGGACATCCCCGAGCCCTCTGGTGAGCACCAAGGCTGCTTCTGCAACCAGCTCACTGGCCCCTGGACCAGCGGTGTAGCGGCGGGCCTCCATATTGCAACCAGGACACAGCTGGAAAGGCCCAGGTAAACACCCCTTCCAGGGCTACACTCACGGGGGTATCTGCTAGGGTCTCGGAGCCAAGCAGGCGGAGTCCCGCCTAGGCTCTGTGGGACATCCCCGAGCCCTCTGGTGAGCACCAAGGCTGCTTCTGCAACCAGCTCGCCGGCCCCTGGACCAGCGGTGTAGCAGCGGGCCTCCATATTGCAACCAGGACACAGCTGGAAAGGCCCAGGACACAGCTGAAAAGGCCCAGGATCTGTGGGACATCCCCGCCCTCGGGTGAGCACCTAAGCTGCGTTCTGCAACCAGCTCGCCGGCCCCTAGACCAGCGGTGTAGCGGCGGGCCTCCATATTGCAACCAGGACACAGCTGGAAAGGCCCAGGTAAACACCCCTTCCAGGGCTACACTCACGGGGGTATCTGCTAGGGTCTTGGAGCCAAGCAGGCGGAGTCCCGCCTAGGCTCTGTGGGACATCCCCGAGCCCTCTGGTGAGCACCAAGGCTGCTTCTGCAACCAGCTCGCCGGCCCCTGGACCAGCGGTGTAGCGGCGGGCCTCCATATTGCAACCAGGACACAGCTGGAAAGGCCCAGGATCTGTGGGACATCCCCGCCCTCGGGTGAGCACCTAAGCTGCGTTCTGCAACCAGCTCGCCGGCCCCTAGACCAGCGGTGTAGCGGCGGGCCTCCATATTGCAACCAGGACACAGCTGGAAAGGCCCAGGTAAACACCCCTTCCAGGGCTACCCTCACGGGGGATCTGCTAGGCTCTTGGAGTTCCTTGCAACCAGGACACAGCTGGAGAAGCCCAGGTAGACAGACTCCAACAGGGGCTACAATCGCATGGGTGGCAGCCAGCTTATGATCCCTTAAAGCAGCAGTCACACATATTCACCAATAGAGAAACAACAGGTGAGCCCAGCCTCACAGGAGATTCAAACACCAGCCACTGACAACAAGGCCAACTAAAACCAGAAATAACCAGATGGCAAAAGGAAAACGAAGGAACGTTACTAACAAAAATCAAGGCAACATGACAGCATCTGAACCCAGTTCTCCAACAACAGGAAGCCCTGGATACCCTAAAACACCAGAAAAACAAGACTTGGATATAAAATCACTGGTCAGGATGCTGGTAGCTGAACACATAGAAAAATCTCGTAAAGAAATAGAGGAGAAAATGGATCAAAAGTTAGAAGCCTTTACAAGGCAAATACAAAAATCACTTCAAGAAATGCAGGAGAAGATGGATCAAAGAGAAGAAGACAATAAGGAAGAAAGACAAAAGTCACTTAAAGAACTACAGAAGAACGTGGGCCAACAAGTAGAAGCTATGAAAGAGGAAGCACAAAAATCTATTAAAGAAATACATGAAAACACAATCAAGCAAGCGAAAGATCTGAGCACATCCATCCAGATACTAAAAACAGAAGTAGAAACAACTAAGAAATCACAGAGGGAGACAACATTGGAGATAGAAAACCTGGGGAAGAAATCAGGGGCCATAGACGCAAGTATCAACAATAGAATACAAGAGATAGAAGACAGAATCTCAGAAGCCGAAGATAACATAGGAACCATTGATTCAACAGTCAAAGAAAATACTAAATGCAAAAAGGTGGTAACCCAAAACATCCAGGAAATCCAAGACACTATGAGAAGACCAAACCTAAGGATTATAGGTATAGACGAGAGTGAAGATTTACAAGTTAAAGGGCCAGCTAATATCTTCTATAAAATTATGGAAGAAAACTTCCCCAACCTAAGGAGAGAGATGCCCATGAATATACAAGAAGCCTATAGAACCCCAAACAGACTGGACCAGAACAGAAATACATCCCGTCACATAATAATCAAAACTCCAAATGTAATAAACAAAGAAAGAATACTAAAGGCAGCAAGAGAAAAAGGCCAAGTAACATATAAAGGAAAACCTATCAGAATAACACCAGACTTCTCACCTGAGACCATGAAAGCTAGAAGATCCTGGGCAGATATCATGCAAACTCTAAGAGAACACAAACTTCAGCCAAAACTACTTTACCCAGCAAAACTCTCAATTGCCATTGATGGAGACATCAAGGTATTCCATGACAAAACCAAATTTGCAAGATATCTCTCCACAAATCCAGCCCTACAAAGGATAATAGGGGGAAAACACCAAGACAAGGACGGAAACTACACCCGGGAAGAAGCAAGATAGAAACCTCCTCTCATCAAACCCAAAAGAAGATAACCTCTCGAATATAAAAAATAAATAAGATAAATAAATATAATTTCAAAAATGTCTGGAGGTAATAATTACTATTCCTTAATATCTCTTAACGTCAATGGACTCAATTCCCCAATAAAAAGACATAGATTAACAGACTGGATACGGAAACAGGACCCTACATTTTGCTGCATACAGGAAACACATCTCAGTGTTAAAGACAAACACTACCTTAGAGTAAAAGGCTGGAGGACAATTTTACAAGCAAATGGTCTCAGGAAACAAGCTGGAGTAGCCATTCTAATATCAGATAAAATTGACTTTCAACCTAAAATCATCCAAAGAGACTCAGAAGGTCACTTCTTGCTGGCCAAAGGGAAAATCCACCAGGAAGAGCTCTCAATACTGAACATCTATGCTCCAAATGCAAGGGCACCCTCCTTCGTAAAAGAAACCTTACTAAAGCTTAAAGCACACATTACACCTAACACAATAATTGTGGGTGACTTCAACACCCCACTCTCCTCAATGGACCGATCAGGAAAGCAGAAACTAAACAGGGACACAGTGAAACTAATTGAAACTCTGGACCAATTGGATTTAACAGATATATATAGAACATTTCATCCTAAAGCTAAAGAATATACCTTTTTCTCAGCACCGCATGGTACCTTCTCCAAAATAGACCATATAATCGGTCACAAGACAGATGTCAACAAATACAAGAAGATCGAGCTAATCCCATGCCTCTTATCAGATCACCATGGAGTAAGAGTGGTCTTCAATAGCAACAAAAACAACAGAAAGCCCACATACACATGGAAACTGAACAATACTCTACTCAATGACACCTTGGTCAAGGAAGAAATAAAAAAAGAAATCAAAGACTTTTTAGAATTCAATGAAAATGAAGGTACAACCTACCCAAATCTATGGGACACAATGAAAGCAGTGCTAAGAGGAAAACTCATAGCTCTAAGTGCATCCAAAAAGAAACTGGAGAGAGCATACACTAGCAGCTTAATGGCACACCTTAAAGCCCTGGAAGAAAAACAAGTTAATTCACCCAGGAGGAGTAGAAGACAAGAAATCATCAAACTCAGGGCTGAAATCAATCAAATAGAAACAAAGAGAACCATACAAAGAATCAACAAGACCAGGAGCTGGTTCTTTGAGAAAATCAACAAGATAGATAAACCCTTAGCCAGACTAACCAAAGGACACAGAGACAGTATACAAATTAACAAAATTAGAAATGAAAAGGGAGACATAACAACAGAAACTGAGGAAATTCAAAAGATCATCAGATCCTACTACAAAGGTCTATACTCAAAACAACTAGAGAATCTGGAGGAAATGGACGATTTCCTAGACAGATATCAAATACCAAAATTAAATCAGCATCAAGTAGACCAGCTAAATAGTCCCATAACCCCTAAAGAAATAGAAGGGGTTATAGAAAGCCTCCCAACCAAAAAAAGTACGGGACCAGATGGTTTTAGTGCAGAATTCTACCAGACCTTCAAAGAAGACTTAACACCAATACTCTCCAAACTATTCCACAAAATAGAGACAGAAGGGACACTGCCCAACTCATTCTTCGAAGCCACAATTACGCTAATACCTAAACCACAAAAAGATCCAACAAAGAAAGAGAACTTCAGGCCAATTTCTCTGATGAATATAGATGCAAAAATACTAAATAAAATTCTTGCTAACCGAATCCAAGAGCACATCAAAACGATCATCCACCATGATCAAGTAGGCTTCAACCCAGGGATGCAGGGATGGTTCAATATACGGAAATCCATCAATGTAATCCACTACATAAACAAACTGAAAGAAAAAAACCACATGGTCATCTCATTAGATGCTGAAAAAGCATTCGACAAAATTCAGCATCCTTTCATGCTAAAAGTCTTGGAAAGAGCAGGAATTCAAGGCCCATACCTAAACATAGTAAAAGCAATCTACAGCAAACCAGTAGCCAACATCAAAATAAATGGAGAGAAACTTGAAGCATTCCCACTAAAATCAGGGACTAGACAAGGCTGCCCTCTCTCTCCATATCTTTTCAATATAGTACTTGAAGTTCTAGCAAGAGCAATTAGACAACATAAGGAAGTCAAAGGGATACAAATTGGAAAGGAAGAAGTGAAACTATCATTATTTGCAGACGATATGATAGTTTACCTAAGCGACCCAAAAAACTCCACCAGAGAACTTCTACAGCTGATAAACAACTTCAGCAAAGTGGCAGGTTATAAAATTAACTCAAGCAAGTCAGTGGCCTTCTTGTACTCAAAGGACAAGCAGGCAGAGAAAGAAATTAGGGAAATAACACCCTTCACAATAGCCACAAACAACATAAAGTATCTTGGCGTAACTCTAACCAAACAAGCGAAAGATCTGTACAACAGGAACTTCAAGTCCCTGAAGAAAGAAATTGAAGAAGACCTCAGAAGATGGAAAAATATTTCTTGCTCCTGGATTGGCAGGATCAATATAGTAAAAATGGCCATCTTGCCAAAAGCAATATACAGATTCAATGCGATCCCCATCAAAATCCCAACTCAATTCTTCATAGATCTAGAAAGAGCAATTCTCAAATTCATCTGGAGCAACAAAAAACCCAGGATAGCTAAAACTATTCTCAACAATAAAAGGACTTCTGGGGGAATCAATATCCCTGACTTCAAGCAGTACTACAGAGCAATTGTGTTAAAAACTGCATGGTATTGGTATAGCAACAGGCAAACAGATCAATGGAACAGGATTGAAGACCCTGAAATTAACCCACAGACTTATGGTCACTTGATCTTTGATAAAGGAGCCACAACCATCCGATGGAATAAAGATAGCCTTTTCAACAAATGGTGCTGGTTCAACTGGAGGTCAACATGCAGAAGAATGCGAATTGACCCACTCTTATCTCTTTGCTCTAAGATCAACTCCAAGTGGATCAAGGACCTCCACATAAAACCAGACACACTGAAACTATTAGAAAAGAAACTTGGGAAGACCCTGGAGGACTTGGGCACAGGGGAAAAGTTCCTGAACAGAACACCAATAGCGTACGCACTAAGATCAAGGATCGACAAATGGGACCTCATAAAATTACAAAGTTTCTGCAAAGCAAAGGACACTGTCCGAAGGACAAAACGGCAACCAACAAAGTGGGAAAAGATCTTTACCAACCCCACATCCGACAGAGGGCTAATATCCAATATATACAAAGAACTCAAGAAGTTAGACCGCAAAGAAACAAATAACCCTATCAAAAAATGGGGCACAGAGCTAAACAAAGAATTTTCACCAGAAGAAATTCGGATGGCCGAGAAACACCTTAAGAGATGTTCAACATCATTAGTCATCAGGGAAATGCAAATCAAAACAACCCTGAGATTCCACCTCACACCAGTCAGAATGGCTAAGATTAAAAACTCAAGAGACAACAAGTGCTGGCGAGGATGTGGAGAAAGAGGAACACTCCTCCACTGTTGGTGGGATTGCAAAATGGTAAAACCACTCTGGAAATCAGTTTGGCGGTTCCTCAGAAAATTGGGCATGTCACTTCCAGAGGACCCTGCCATACCACTCCTGGGCATATACCCAGAGGATTCCCCTACATGCAATAAAGACATATGCTCCACTATGTTTATAGCAGCCTTGTTTATAATAGCCAGAAATTGGAAGGAGCCCAAATATCCCTCAAAGGAGGAATGGATACAGAAAATGTGGTATATTTATACAATGGAATACTACTCAGCAATTAAAAATAATGAATTCATGCAATTTGTAGGTAAATGGTTAGACCTGGAAAATATCATCCTGAGTGAGCTAACCCAATCACAAAAGAATACACATGAAATGCAATCACTGATAAGTGGATATTAATGAGCCCAGAAGCACTAAATACTCAAGACACAAATAGCAAGTCAAATGATTCCCAAGAAGAAGAAAGGAGAGGACCCTGGGCATGTAAAGATTGCATCCAGTTTAGTAAAGAAACCGAGGGGGGAGGGGGAATGATTGGGGAATAGTTGGGGGGGAGAAGAACTATGGGAACTATGGTGGGTGGGAACTGGGAAAGGGGAAAGCCTTTGAAATGTAAACATAGAATATAGAAAATAAAAATAACTATAAAAAAATAAATAAATAAATAAATAAATAAATAAATACACTGTAGCTGTCTTCAGACACACCAGAAGAGGGTGTCAGATCTCATTACCAATGTTTGTGAGCCACCATGTGGTTTCTGGGATTTGAACTCTAGGCCTTTAGAAGAGCGGTCACTGCTCTTAACTGCTGAGCCATCTCTCCAGCCCCTTTTATTCCATTTTGGATCAGAACTCATCTTATCTTTTTCAGAACAAGCCTTAGTTCCAACATTAAATTTCTTTATACTCTTTTTCTCCTCAATCAGTACATTTTGTGGGGTTTTGTTTGGGGGGGGTGTTTGTTTGTTTTTACCCCAATTGCTCTTTTTTATGTAGAACTCTGCAAGAGTGATTACTAATAGCCATGCAACAGCGTCAATATTAGGCTGTCTTGAGATCTTCTCTGTCAACAAAGTGAGTCCAAATCTTTTCAGTTTAGCCTAAGGTATATTCTTAGGACAAGGATAAATAGTAGCCACACTCTTTGCCAAAATATCATGAGAATGATCTATAGTCCAGATCCTAATATTGTTCCCTTCTGATATGTCTAAAACTTGACCTCCATAATTTATATTGTTCTCAGCAGTTTGTCTTCCAAGCTGCAATTGGAATTGCCCATTAAGCCCCACTTACTGCATTTAACCACTTTCATAATCCAAAATCCCAAAGTCTTCCACATTCCTGACATAAACATCATGGTTAGGTCTATACAGCAATAGCCCACTCCCTGGTGCCAACTTCTGTGTTTGGTTTGTATTGCTCTGAGAAAATACTGTGGCCAAGGCAACTTACAAATGAAAGAGGTTAATTGGGCTTATAGATCCAGAGGGCTGGGGTCTAAGAGTAAGGTATGGCAACAGGTGAATGGAGCAGCAGCTGAGAGCTCCCATACTGATCCACAAGTAGGAAGCAGAGAGCAAATGCAAAAGTGTAGGCTTTTAAAACCTCAAAGTCCACCACCAATGACACAGCTCTCCAACAAGGCCACACCTCCTAATCTTTACCAAAGAGTTCCACCAACTAGAGACCAAGCATTCAAACACAGAAGGCTGTGGAAACAATTCTCCTGAAGAAGAAAACCAACACAAGCTGACTTAATACGTTTCATTTATTATATGGTTGGTTGGTTGTCATTGCTGTTTTCAACAGTCTTGCTTTAAAGCCCTGCCCATGATGACCATGAACTTGAGGCTATTGTCCCCTTCCTCTCCCCCGCCCCAAGTATTAAGATTACCAGCCTGTACCACCATGCTCATGTGTGATTTATGTTTAACAAGAGCACTGTACAATTGAAAGAGACCACAAACTGGCTGTGATAATTTGAGTGAAAAATAAATGTTTCCCATAGTCTCTAGTATTAAATTGGTTCTCAATTGGTGGTGCTGTTTGTGGGGGTTTAAGTAGTACAATATTGTTAAAGGATATATGTTGTGAGGTTTGAAATTAAAAGTGCTATGCTGATTCCAGTTCATTCTTTCCGCTTCACATTTGCTGTTGAGGATGTGAGTTCTCAGCTTTCTGCTACTATGACTCTGTTTTCCCAATATGATAGACTCTCACCCCTCAGGAACCATAAGCCATAATAAACTCTTTTTCTTCCATCAGTTGCTTTTTGTCATAGTGTTTTTATCACGGTGTCTTAGTCAGTGCTATATTGCTATGAAGAGATACCATAACCATGGAAACTCCTATAAAATAAAGCATTTAATTGGATCTTCCTTATACTTTTAGAGGCTTAGTCCATTGTGATCATGTTGGGAAAAATGTGGCATACAGGCAGGTGCTGGAGAGTTAGCTGAGAGTTCTACATCGAGATCCACAGGCAACAGGAAGAAAGTGATACTGGATTTGGTCCTTGGAATATACCTAGTAGGAGAGAGCCAACTCACACAAGTTTCAAGAGCTGTTGCTTAATTCTGCTCTCTGAAATGGAGGCTGACTTCATGACTCATGTGTAATAGAATAAACCAGAATGGCTGCCCAGGCTCCTCAGAATGGCCAAAGCCAAAGGGAGGGGTATTTCCAAGGTGGTCTCCATACCAGTTTAGTGACCCTAACAGTGTGGACACGAAGAGCACCAGCCTCCAGATCAAATTGTCCTTAAAACACTTTAAGTTCCCCTGATCGCCTCAGGGATGAGTACCTTGGGGTGGCCACAGCAAATGAGCAGAGCCTGGAAGGGACCCGACTCCCACAACTCTAGAGGTCTAGAGTCTAAAGTTAGTGTGCATCCCTTCAGAGGGGCTGAGGGGGACCCTTCCCACCTCTCTAGCAGTTCCAGCTGTCCCTTGGCTGTGGCCACACACCGCTACCGGTAACCTTGCCTTTTCCTTCTGTGTGTCTCTGGACCTCTGTCACTGGACTTGGGGCCACCTGGATGATCAGGGTGATCTCATCTCTCCATCTTTAACGGGACGACACCCTCAAAGATCTGTCTCTTGTGTGTGGCCACATTCACAGACACCAGGAGTCAGGGGGTGCACACAATACTCTGGGGTGCTGACCTGGGTATGCCTGTCCAACAGCCCAGTGAGCAGGCATCTTTTCATTGAAACCCATAGCTGAGGATCCCTGGGGTCCCCCAGCCTGATCCAGGAAAGGAGCGCCAAAGCTACACTTGCCTTTATCCCCCTTCAGTCTCCACTCTTCACTGCCAGAAGCATCTTGGCTGGGGGTGGGGTGGGGTGTGTCCTAGTTTTTCCCCCAGGCCTGGGACATATGACAGCCTTATCCTAGGATCACAGGCTTGCAGAGGGCTCCTTGCCCTGGGCACCTGGTCTCAAGGCTACCTAACGACAGAAGACCCTGGTCAGCTTTATAAGGAAAGATACAGCTCAGTTCCTAGAAGCCAGGGTTGGGAGGCTTTGATAGCACCAATAATATGGTTTATTTTCTTTTTTCTTTATGTTCTACTCTCATTCGTGCTGACTTTTCTTGGGAGATCTCATAACTTTCCAGAAAGAAGTGTAGAATTCCAGCCCTTGGGTTTCCATATTGGTTCTACCATGTGGATGGTGATCTATGGGAAAATGGTAACCCTAGTGCCTACCCCGGGGTGGGGTGGGGGGCTGGCTTGCTGACCACATGAGGTAACCTGAGAAAAAGACCTTGCGTTCAGTAGGTCACCACCAGTTCTTGCATTTTCTCTTCTCTCTCCTTCTCTATCTTGCCATCTCCTAGGTTCCCCCTTCATGCCCTATGCTCCCTTTCTAATCCTTGCCCTTCCTGCTTTCAGGAACTGTCCTTTACTAGGAGACCATTGCCTGGCCTCTTTTATTTCTCTAATGCTAGAGAAATAAATGGGTGGATAGAAACATGTATGGATAGATAGATGGGTGGGTGGGATGCTCAGTGGTCTGATCCATTGGAGGTGCTTCATCAATGTTGTGGGGTAAACAGGGGCCTCTCTTGTTGCTTCAGAACTGCCATAAGGTAAAGACTGCTTCAGAGCAGCCCAGACAGAATATGGAAGTATCCTGGGTGCGTGGGAGCGACCAGAAGGCCTAAGTGGGGCGAGAGTGCGCTGAGCCGCCCTCTTGCAGAGCTGCGCATGCTCTGTGTCCCCCGCTTTGCTCCAGTTCCCAGTTCCCACACCGCGCAGTCGACCCCGCCCCAGCCACGCCTGCTCGCGCGCACCCTGCTCCTCCGCAGCAGCAGAGGACCTGGCCTAGGGTCAGCTACGCAGGACAAAGGTCCTGAACAGAGGTGAGGTCCACAGCAGTCTGAGAGCTCAGAACCTCTCCAGGACGCCTCCCTGGAGAGCTTCTTGGAGGCAGCATCCTTGGCTTCTGGTTTTGCCTGATGCAGACAGGAAGCCAAAGCTGCCTACAAGCAGGCAGGAGGAGGGAAGCACTAAAGGATCATTGGCCTATCTCCGCAAGAGTGCGGAAGGGAGGATACAGGTGGCCAGAGGATGGAAGGAGGAGCTGTGGTTGAGACATCTGGGGAAGCCTTAAAAGAGCTGCGCATGATCTTTCAGGGATTCCGTTTTCTAGCGCCTGGGGGAGAGGAGCTGGGCTGAGCTGGGAGCTAGGGAGACTGGTGGCCTGGGGAACTGAATCCTTGATTTTGTATTTCTCTCCTGATTTTCAGACTGGGGCTAGCACAAGAGCATTGCACAGCTGATCTACCCAGGTAATTTAGATTTTATTTCTCTGGGTGGAAGAAGTCTGGGCAAGCTCCAATTATAAGGTCATGGCACTGTTACCCAGGGGCACCTGGTAAACAGACCACAGGTACAAGCTGTAAGAGCCCCCAGACTCGGACAGGCCATCAAAATCATGAACCTGAGCTCTCAGAAGTGGAGAGTTGTGCCTTTCCACTGTGTGTTGACCAGTGTCCATTGTGCTTCCCCCCACCCCCATTCCAAGGAAGAGCAGAAGGCTTAGCCAAGCCAATGCCTAGGAAGGTAAGGTAGAGGGAAAGGTGGGAAAGCAGGTGAGGGAGTGAGTAGAGCTGAGCTGAACAGGGAATTGTGCCTAGTGCTTTCCTGAAGTACTAGTTATAACTAGTTCCATCTAACAAGGCTCTGTCAAGAACCAGTATGAACCAGTTATAGACTTGTCTGCGTGCGATCTATCAAAGGAGATGGCAAAAGTCCTCTTGTCTATGGTTGGAGTTAGTGACAGAGCACAGATCATAAGTCAAACATTTTAAAATAGTAACTACATGGGTTGAACGAAAGATAGTAAGAGCTGTAAAAAGGAGGCCTAGTTGCAAATTTAGATGCTGGGACTAGAAAATATCTGCCCAAACTTGAAGGGGATAAAAGAATAAGACACATGCTTCTGTTTTGGAGGAATAGCTAGTGCAAAGGCACTGAGGCAAGCATGCTCTGACTCATGACAGTAGCTGAGGGGGGAACTGGCAAAGGAGGGGTCAAATGGGCTGTGTGAGTTTACTCTGAGTGACAGTCTTGGTTAAGACGGTGGGCAGAAAAGGTCAAGATCTTTCCCACCTGTTGAGAGGATCCCTCAGCAAGCATCCATGGTTGGTGGCTCTCTAAAGGTCCCCTCCTCCTAGAACTAAACCTGGGGCCAGTAGTTGCAAAGAGCTCCCTCGGGGCTTTGGCAGGCAAGGCTCCTTAGCTGTTCCTCTCTGGCTATTCTAGCAGGTGGGAGTAGGGCAGGTAAGTAGAGCCTCACATCAGAAACAGCAGGCAGGGCTGAAAGATGTAGTTGGGTGTAGAGCTCCCAAGGAAAATTCTATCCTAAGTAACCTAGATATCCCTCCTTCTGGATGTAAAGGCCAAAAGCCCCCTTGTGATGTGACTAAAGAGGATTCTGAGTGTTTTCCTTGCTGTTTATTTGGTGGGTTTCTGGTTTCTTTATCTGGGAAAAGCACCCCACCTCGTGGTAGCATGTAGGATGGGTCTCTGAGCACCACAGGTCTTTTTCTCTGCCAGGCTTACTCTGCCTGAAGTAGATATCCTTCTCCTTCTCACCCTCCTCCCTTCTTGGTCCATGCAAGCAGGGCTGGGGAAAGCCACTGCTGGCCTGTGATCAAGACCCTTAGCAGGACTTTAACCTAGGGGAAGGTGTTGCTGGATTTACAGGATGATTTTCTGTTTCCCAGGTGCTTGCCCTGAGACCCAAGCCTTCTGGATATGCTTCAGACAGGCCCAACTTTATATGGAAACAAAGCTGAGCTCTAGGCTTATTCAGTGTTCTGGAGATCTGACAGTAGCCAGTCCACCTGGAAGATGTTCTTTAGTTCTACTAAGCTTCTTCCAGATGCACGCGCGCGCGCGCGCGCGCACACACACACACACACACACACACACACACACACACACAGAGAGAGAGAGAGAGAGAGAGAGAGAGAGAGAGAGAGAGAGAGAGAGAGAAACTAGGGCATAGCACCCAGTAGACCGGAGCTACCTAGAAGTTACCTGGAAACTTCATAAGGACAGTTTGCTAAGCCTTGCAAGAGCTGAAATCATGACTGACTTTTAGGGAGTAGTTCTCAAGAACTCCTGTGTATCACCCTCCTGTGACATTTCCAATGGGTCTATCCTTCCACAGGTAAAGTCCTGAACATGGGCCTGGCTCTAGGGCACCATAACAGCAAATGTGAGGAGGGATAAGCTGCCACTTGGTTCTGAGTTTTCTGATATGGAAAGTGTCATTGTGATACGGTTATGGTAGTGAACAAGCACATTTATGTTATTATGTTTGCTATATCTGTGAGAGAGAATGCAACAGAATTCACACAAGATCAGAGGCCAATTTGGGGATGTCAGTTTCACCTATCATCTTGTTGAAGGTGGAGTCTCTCTTGTCTCTGCTGAGCTGCATACCCCAGGCTATCAGACAGTTCTTCTGTCTCTACCTCCCATTGTACGTTATCAGCGCTGAGATTATAGATTCACACTATCATGTTTTGTTTGTTTAAAATGTGGGTTCCAGGAATCAAGTCCAGGTTGTCACGCTTGCATGGCTAGTGATTTTACCTGCTGAGCCATCTCCCTGGATCATGTTGGTTTTTTTTTTCAAAAACAATCACTTTAACCCCAAACACTACAAATTTGGGTCATCTCCTCTACATCTCTTTTAAGTGTTGCAGAGCATCCATAATGAAATGCACATGTAGCCTGGGTGGGCATCCAAATAACCGAAAGAACCCCTTTCCCTCCTTATTTGTATGTGTGTACATTTTCCTGTGAGTTCGGATGCATGTCTATGCAGGGAGGCCAGAAGTCAATGTAGGTCTTAATCACTCTCTTCCTCAGGTCCTCTTATTTGCTTGCTAAGTAAGCACTGAGCCATCCCCCCCCCCGCCTCCTTTCCCTCCTTTAAAAAAAATAAGGCAAGAGCCATTTAACATAAAGGACACAATTTGTAGGGCTGAAGAGATGGCTCTGAGGTTAAATACACTTGTTGCTCTTCTAGAAGACCCGAATCCAATTCACAGCACCCACACGGCAGCTCAACAGCCATCTGTAACTGCAGTTCCAGGGGATTCAGTACCAGACTCTAGTTTCTGTGGACACCAGGAATGCACTAATACATAGCCATGCATGCAGGCCAAACACCAATACACAAAAAGTAATAACATAAATGTTTTAATTAAAGGCATAATTTTAAAGGATATTATTCAGTGATATTCAGTGCTTTCCGGCTTCCTATCTAGTTCTTTACCCCATGAGGAAACCCCTGAATCCATTAACTTATTTTTATATCTGGTCTCTCGGCCCAGCTTTCTGGCTATGAATTTGCCTCTTTTGGACTCATTATGCTTTATAAGGATTTGGGGATTGGTGACATTGTGGTAAATTAAAGACAGCAAGAATTGTCATATTTGCTCCATGAATGAGAGAAAACAGCCATGTGGGGCCACATCGAGGGGCATTTAGGGACAAGGAAAGTGTTAGGAAATCTTGTGGAGAACAGGAATTGGGCCAGTTCCCTGTGGGTTAGCTAGTAAGAGCCCCCCTAGCTTTCTCCGATTGAAAAGCTGATTGGAAGTAGACGGGAGGGAGTAATTAGTGGCCCAAGATCCTGGGACCTTAATATAGGACATAGTAGGAAAGGGGGCTTGGCAAACTGCCTACAAAAGACTAAGACTCTAGCCACAACTAAAAGCTAGGTCAAAGCAGCTTTTATAAAACATCATGTTACATTATATAAATGGAATCCTACAATATGTGGCCTTTTGTGTCCAGGTCTGACAGTTTTAACTTAGCAAAATATCCTCTGGGATATTTTCATCCATGTTGTGGCATACATCAGAATTTCCTTCCTTTTTAAAAAAGAATAATACTCCATTGTTTATTTATACCACATTTTGTTTATTCGTTTGTCTCTTGCTGTTTAGACTGTTTCTGCTTTTGAATAGTGTGACTGCTATGAATGTGGATGTATAGGTTTTTATGTAGATACCTGTTTTGTGTTTATTTTTTTAATTATTTTGAGTTTGTATTCAGGAGTGGAATTGCCTGCTTATGTGGTAACTGCATTTAACACATTGAGTAACCATCCAAATGGACTTGTTTTGCTGGTGTTGGGGGAGAGTAGGGATTGTGTGCATGTGTGTTTCTATATGTGAGGATACACATGTTTGGCAGTGCACAGGTACATGTGTGTACAAATATGTAGAGGCTAGAAGTAGAAATTAAGTGTCCACCTCAACCAGTCTCCACCTTATACATGGGGAGACAGTTTCTCACTCAAACCTAGAGCTGGTCAATTGGGTAGTTAATGTAGCTACTTAGCTTGCTCCAAGGATCCCCTGTCTATTTCCTGTACCTCGATTACAGATGGGCCACCACACCCACTTACATAGGTACTAGAAATCCAGACTTCAGTATTAACACTTGAACTATCTCCCCATGGATGTGTGTGTGTGTGTGTGTGTGTGTGTGTGTGTGTATGTGTGTGGGTGGGTGTGTGTTCTTGTGTGTTCTTGTGTGTTCAGGCACACATATATATCAAGGTGTATGTGAAGGCCAGATGTTGTTCCTTAGGAGCCAACATTGGGTTTGTTTGTTTTGAGACATCTCTCATTTAGCCTGGAGCTCACCTGGGATTACAAAAATGCACCATCAGGCCCAGCCTTTTTATTTTAGAGTTTTATTTATTTTGCATGTATGAATGTTATTCATGCATTTATGTACATGTGAATTCCTGGTGCCCTCATAGGTCAGAAGATGATGTCACCTCTCCTGATTCTGGAGGTACAGATGGTTGTGAACCAACATGTGGGTGCTGTAAACCAACCTTGTGTCCTCTAGAAGAGCAGAGTTCTCTTAACCTTTGACCCGTCTCTCTAGTCCTAGGCCTAGCTTTTTTAAATTTTTTTTATTTTTTATTTTTTTGGTTGAGACAGGGTTTTTCTGTGTAGCCCTGGCTGTCCTGGAACTCACTTTGTAGACCAGGCTGACCTCGAACTCAGAAATTAGGCCTAGCTTTTTACATGAGTTTTGGATATCAAACTCACATCTAAGCATATTCTCATGCTTAGAAGACAAATATAATGGTTTCTATAGTTATTTTTCCCTTTGCTTTTGATCATTGTTATTCAGCTTTCTATTATAGTAAGAAAATGCTTGATACAACCAGGTTATACAGAGAAACGGTTTTCTTTGGCTCATAGTTTTCAGCTTGCTAATTGACCATTGCTTTGGGTCTGTGGCAAAGTACATTAATATAATACAGCAGAGTCACTGAAAGAAAAAGAGACCAGAATCACACTATCCACTTTGAAAGCACACTGATGATGGCATCAAGACCTCCAGGCCACAGAATAAATGGAATGGAGATTCTAAGCTCAACTTTGTTTCCATATAAAGTTGGGCCTGTCTGAAGCATATCAGGAAGGCTCGGGTCTCAGGGAAAGCACCTGGGAAACAGAAAATCATCCTGTAAATCCAGCAACACCTTCCCCTAGGTTCTATTGACACTTGGGACGGTTCATCTTCATTGTCAAGTGCACTGGATTTGGAATCACCTAACTGACTTCTGTGAATGTCTGTGACAATATTTCCAGAGAGACTTAACTAAGGAGGGAGGACTCACCCTAAATAAAAAGGTGGCCCTGTCCCAAGGGCTGGAGTCCTGAACTGGATGAACAGGGAGAAAGGAGCTAGAAAGATGATTCAGCACTTAAGAGTGCTTCCTCTTTGTTCAGAGGACCCAAGGTCAGTTCCCAGCACCCGTATCTGCTACTTCCCAACTGCCTGTAACACCAGCTCCATGAGAATCCAAAGTCCTTTACTAACATCTGTAGGCAACTGCACTCAAGTACCACATAAATACACACACACACACACACACACACACACACACACACACTCTTACACAATTTAAATTCTAAAATATATTTTTAAAGGAAAAAAGAGAAACCAAACTCAGCATTAGAATTCATCTCTGTGCCTTCCCCTCTGTGATGGACAGTATGCCCTCAAGTTGGGGGTGAAAATAAATTCTTACATTGCACTAATCAGCTACTTTGTCATAGCAATGAAAAAAGCAACATTTGCTGTGAATGTTTCATTCTTTGTTGTTGGTGGTGGTTTATGGGCTGTTTTAAACTTAGCATACCATTTTCTCAACTGTTTCAATATACAAATTTCTTTAAAAGAATATGTTTCCTCTGTGTCTCAGTGCTGTTCCCCACCCAACACTAAACTCCTGACACAGTCTCTAGTAGCCACCTCACAGTCTTCATCAGCTTTAGTGACTTTGATGACTCTGTTCTTCATACCAACATCTTAAGACTAAATCTCTTATCATCTATAAAAAGTTTTCCTCCCAGATTCCTTCCATATATGATACTGATTTGCACAGACTGTGCTGGTTGCCTTGTGAAAAAATGCAGTTGGATCAGCCCATTTGCACTTCTGTTTTCATAATCCTCTTAATACTGGACATTATCCCAAAGGCTCAACTCAGTTCAAAGGCTATCTTAGCTTTTAGAGGGCTGTGGCCAAAGGACTTCTCTGCTCATCCTGGGAGCAGCTCTGTCCCAGCCTCTGCTCCATACTTAACATATGGTTAACATTTTCATGTCCTGGTCTCCTTCAATCTTTCACCTAATGAGTCTACTATCTGTCCCATGTTTAAAAGGTCAGTCTTTTTAAAAACAAAATCCTTTCTTAAAATTTTAGTACTGTGTGTGTGTGTGTGTGTGTGTGTGTGTGTGTGTGTGTGATGTAGGTATGTATGTGCTTAAAATATAGGCTGGGGAGATGGTTCAGAGGGTAAGAGGTCCTGAGTTCAATTCCCAGCAACCACATGGTGGCTCACAATTATCTGTAGTGAGATCTGGTGCTTCTTCTGGCCTGGAGGCATACATGCAGTACTGGACACTATGTATAACAAATAATTTTTTTAAGAATATACATGTCTATAAAGACCAGAGGCATCTGATACCCTAGAGCTGTAATTATAGATGCATGTGAGACCCCTGATACAGGTTCTAGGCATTGAACTCGGGTCCTCTGGAAAAGCAGCAAATGCTCCAAACCACTGAGCCATCTCTCCACCCCTTTAAATGATCTTTTTGTCTGATTCATAGAAACTGCATCAGAAGCATGACTTTATAATTGGTTAGTGTTGACTTACAGAACCTGAGGGCAATTTAAATGCTGGGTAAATGTGTTTCCTAGACTCCATCCCCTCTTTCTCTCCTCTGGTTCTATCATTGCCAAAGAAACAAGCTGTAGTCACCCACCAGGGCATAATGAAAACTCTTTTGAACCATTACCCTTCTCAGCTTCCTCCTGGTTTCTCTGCTATTCCATTCAGGACTTTCATGTTGTCAGTCTCAAGTCTATTAGAACAGCAATCTGGAGGCAAATGGCTCTAACTAGCTTCTACATTAATTGAAGTTCAGAAGACTGAGGCTAAGTTAACTTTGTCTACTGTGTCAAGCCCTTGGCATGAGAACCAACTCCTTGCAGTCCTCATTCAGTCTCATTGTTTATGTCCATCGTCTCAGTTCTTAGCAACAGTGAACACCATAGAGAGAGGCATGTGTCCTGGACATTTTATTGCCTATGTTGCCTTGCAAACACATGGTCATTCTCAGTCTGACATCACCTCTTCACATAGACTCTACCTATCCATCTCCTGGAGATCCCACTTCACTGTGCCTCTTTCTGTTCACTAGCAACTCTCACTCTGCAGCTGGAGGTTGTATGCATGTGTTTGGGGTGGTTTTTAAAAACACAATAAAAAACAAAACAAAACACGGACCTAGGCACTAGAGAAAGAGGAACCATAAATGGAGCTTCCATGAGTGCCTAGAAAGTCCCTTGTAGAGAGGGATAGCATGAAGGGCAGAAGAAAGAAATTAAGAAAAGCAGGGAGAGGGTTTGGAGGGATGTCACCATTTTAGAACACTTTGTTGTAGTGACTCCATCAAGCTTTAAGGAATGCAGTGATCAGTGGCCTAGGTGAAGCTTCCAGAGATTGCAGGAACTGAGCCGATGGCATCTGGAGAAGGGGTTGACCACTCTTCAGGAACCTCTCTCATTCACATACACACATCATAGCCTTGCCTTGCCTTGCTACTATTTAGCAAGAAAAATAAACCAGGTTTTGAAGTCAGCTGGGGTTGGCTTTGCAGCAGTCACAAGCTGCACTACCAGGCCAGCCTGATCCTATTCTTCACATATTTCTCAGCCTTTCAGCTGTGCTGTGTTTGGAGCCCTGACTATGGCAGCCATTCTTCTGAGGGCAAAGCCCAAGGTAAGTGGTTAGCCTCTCCTTCACTGTTCCAGAATTTACCCTGAGCAGTTTCCTAGCGCTTTTGCTGCATGGATCTTAGACCTCTCATTCCAGGAGAGAGCTTTGTTGTCCCTGTGCAGCATGCTGCTTTCCTGACTTTCCTTTGCTAAGTTTTCTACTTCTGTCTGCACCTCTTTCCTGAGACAGGATTATTGCTGCTGAGTCTCTCCTGATTGCTGAACTCTCCTAGGACAGGGATCCCATGTTTCATTGTTTGCATCTAGGATTAACCTGGAATTCCCTACCACATAAATGGCTTGTTTTAGGTGACAGTATCTTTTGAAGATGTGTCTGTGTACTTTACAAAGACAGAATGGAAGCTTCTGGATCTCAAACAGAGGAACCTTTACAAGCAGGTGATGCTGGAGAACTACAGCCATTTGGTGTCAGTGGGTAAGTGACTCTAGTTCTGGATTTTCTTGTTTGTTGATTGCTATGAACCAAATAAGTACATTTATCTGACCTATAACTTATTAGTCAGCTGTGCTATTAAAAATAAAGTGTTCTTCTAAATAGTTTGGACTTTCAAATGCTCAAAATATAATCAATAATAACCTGTGAGACCCGTTTTCCACACAAAATCATAGATTCCCAAAATATCTTTCTATTGAGAAACAGATAGCAATTACACTGGAATATTTATTTGCAACATTTAAGACTCATTTTTACAGCAGATGTAGTTGACATTCGACCTGCTTTAGAGAAGTTAGCAATATCTTGCACTTACACAGGCCATGAGGCCTCACTCTGAGGCCAGGCAGGAGCCTGGACAACTTCCTTCCAGCTACTTCAACACTCTTCATTATCCTGTCTTTGTGCCAATTCCAGACAAAACCAACATTCGTTTGTCTGTATGGATGAAGAGTGCCTAAGGTGGGGCCATAGTATCTGCTGGGATTGTCGTCGTAGATGGAATGCTGCCCTGACTGCCTTTGGGATGGGTAGTGATGTGTGAGAATGAGCACTTCCATTTTTCTGACTCTACAGACCATCCCTGTCATCTGACCCCTTAGGAAACTGGTTCATTCCCTGGGTTCTCTCTGACCATCAAGAGCAAGTTGTGGACACATCTACCCAAAAGATTTTTAGAATTCTCACTTGAGTTTAGTGGAGAAATGTGTTGCCTCCAAGCACATGACTAGGGGTGATCTTTCTCAGGTATACTTTCTGGGGAGTTCTTTGCACTCTGAAGACACAGGCTGAGCTCTGTTTAAAAATTATTCTATCCTTGGCTAGCAAGGTGCTAATTTTCTTCATTTCTTTGAACAGGATTTGCTTTCTCCAAGCCTAACCTGGTATCCCAGCTGGAGCGAGGGGAGAAGCCCTGGACTAGGGATGGTGGAGTGGAGAGTGCAGCAGAGTCCTGTGCTGGTGAGCAAGACACCCTCAGCTAACTGATCATGTCAGGGAGAAAAAGAGCTATCCTAAGGAAGGTGATGTGGACTGAAACTTTGGGTGAGAAGTCCTCTTTAATGAGGGTGTCAGTCTTCCCAATGCTCCCCTCCCATGCTGTGGCTAGATGAAAAGACACTTATCTGCCCTCGTGTTACCAGTTCTGCCCACTTTCCAGCATACGTGCTTTCTGCAATCCCTTCTGCCTGCTTGGTTTTTCACTCCCCAGTTCCATGGTAGGATAGAGGGAAAACACTCCACGAAGCCCAGGGGAATGACACTGTGGCTGTGTCATTACAGGTAATAGGATAAAGAGCAAGACTCTGACTTCAAAGGCGAAACCTTTTGGAAGAGGTCTCCTCAGAGACATCTCTGGATCCTCACTGCAGAGACGGGATTTCAGGCCAAATCCCATTGTAAGGTACCGACACTCCAGAATTGGAGATAAGCGGTATCCATGTCAGCAGTGCGGGAAATCCTTCAGCCGCAGCTTCAATCTCATCAAACACCGGATCGTCCACAGCAGTGAGAAACACTATGAGTGCAGTGAGTGTGGGAAACTGTTCCAGCGCAGCTTGGCACTGCTGGAGCATCAGCGCATCCACAGCGGTGACAAGCCCTATGAATGTGGCGAGTGTGGCAAAACCTTCACGCGCAGCTCCAACCTCGTCAAGCACCAGATCATCCACAGCAGTGAGATGCCATTCGTGTGCCGCGTATGCGGGAAGGTGTTCAGGCGCAGCTTCACGCTGCTTGAGCATGCGCGCATCCACAGCGGCGAGCGGCCCTTCGAGTGCACTGAGTGTGGCAAGGCATTCAGCCGAAGTTCCAACCTCATTGTGCATCAGCGCACCCACAGTGGCCGGAAGCCCTACATCTGCCAGGAGTGCGGGAAGGCCTTCAAGGGCATCTCGCAGCTCATCCACCACCAGCGCAGCCACCACAGCGACAGACCCTTCGCATGCCATGAGTGCGGCAAGGCCTTCCGAGGCCACTCGGGACTCAGCCAACATCAGCGGGTCCACCGAGGCGAGAAGCCCTATGAGTGCAGCGAATGCGGCCGGGCCTTTGGTCGCCGGGCCAACCTCTTCAAGCACCAGGTGGTGCATGGCAGGGTGCAGCCCCAGCGCTGCACTCAAGGGAAGGGGTTCCTGCGTGGCTGCATGCTCCTGGAGCATCAGCGGGGCCTCGGTGGGCAGCGGCCCCAGGAGGCTGGAGAAGAGAGCTCTGCAGAACTCCAGCCCGTCGACACCAATGAGACACTCCAAGTGTGTGAGCGCTGCGGCCAGGTCTTCGAGAACAGACTGTTGTGTCACCACCTGTGCATCCATGACAACGAAGATGACAAGAAACAGACGCCTGTTATTTCGAGCACCTCAGTTTTGGAGGATAAGTCAATGCTCATTCAACATCTGGAAGACCAGCCCATAGAGGAAAGCGACAGTGAAAGCAGTGTAGTTTTCATGTATGCTGAAAAGCCCCAGGGCCCATCCTCACCTTGAGGCCAGAAACAGGGTAGCAGCTTAGAATGGCAGGATAGCACCTTCCCCAGCGTGAAACAGAGAAGCAGTTCAGAATGACAGAGTGCCCACCACCACCACCCTCCAGTGTAGTCTGCCCTGCTCCTTTCCTGATGGGTCAAAAAGGAAAGCTCCTTTTCTTAGGATCCTTGATGATACAATTGATGCCTAGAGATTGTACAGGCAGGCTCCTCAAGTTGCCTAAGCAGGGTTCTCCTGTGTGTGTTGGGTGTGTGAGTGCCTGTGTGAGTGAGGTCTCTAAGTGAGCAGATGTGTATTATACAGAGTTGGTCTTTCCCATCCACATGAGAACTGCCTGATGCGGCTAACAGTGAAGTGGATATGTCCAGCCAAGTCTAGGAACAGTTACCTTGAAGTTTACAGACAGATGACCCATGTCCTTTCCCTTGTTTAATGTGGGGTGGTTCCCTCCCCTTGAGGGTTGTGTTTCTAGGGGAAAATATTCTAAAGGCACTTTATTGCTTTAAAAGTTTATGAATTGAAGGGGCTCTAAAATTGACTTGATGCTCTACAGGAAAGCACAGGGCACCTGCTGTCCTGAAGAACAGGCTGGGCTATGTGCGAAAGCTTGGGCTCTATCTATGTGCCCCCTGCTGCTGCTTGAAGGATCTGAACCAAACCTGTCATCTTGCAGAGAGGTTAAAGCCCAGAGACCTGAAGGTCTCCATTTTGGGAAAGGAGCCCCTTTCCTCTGGTGCCTCATAGGAGAAGGGTCTAGGTAAGACATGGCTTCTTTGTGCCCCTCCTACCCACTGTCCCAATACCTACAGTTTGTCTGCTAATCCCTTTCACAGAACCTATTGTGTGCTGATGACAGGTTAGGAATTTGCACTTAGATGGCTCCTGAAACGAGTCTGGCCCAACAATTATCTTTCAGACAGATGACATTTCTTACAATATTAAAGCTGCCATTATTTTAATATGCTTTTGTTTGCAGGTAAAGGTTGGAAAATGGAGATCTTTGTTACATGAGAGTGTTAGGGAATTGATAAAAAGTCTTCAGGTGGAGGGTAGAGCTCAGACGTGGAGGATATGCTTAGCAGACCACAGGCCCTGTGTGCCATCCCTGACCCCTGCCCAAGCTCAGACAGGAGAAAGTAGCCTTCCCAGCCCATGACTGGTGAGTATGGTGGGAAGTATGACCCTCTAAGTGATGATATGGCAGCACCCCCCCTCACACATACACACACACACACACACACACACACACACACACACACTCATACTTCTCTTAAGCCTGGTTGACTTTACTTAGAACTAAGGGGAAGGTATTTCATAAGAAAATTTGTAACAGTTCTGCCTGTGCTGTCTCCAGAAACCCAGGCAATCTGTCCTTTGGTATACTCAGCTCAGTATCCTGGGCAGCAAGCTACTTTCCAGTCCTCTCATATCCAAGGAAGGGAGGGGGATTTTGTCACAAAAGCTCCCTGAGAGCAGGTGGGTGGTACAAGTGAAGCGGAGGCTGCCCTTGGACACTCCAAGAAAGAGTGATGGCATCTTCCCTGCAAGGTTAGTGAGGTCCAGAGACGATTGCCTCCTGCCAAGAGAATATGGGAAGACCTGGAAACCTGAGGTGCTGGTTGGGACTCTGGTCACAGAATAACTTTAGATATTCTTACATAAATACACACACATTTTATGCATATAAAATGTTTTGTGTGAAGTTCTAGTTTGTAGCTTGCTCTTCTCTCCATGTCCTCCAGTCTTGTCCTGTGATCGCTTTCTGTCTTGTGAGCCTGCAGTTTTGTGTTGTGCTCAGCCTTGTGTCTTCACTCTAAGTCCCATGCTGGGCACTACTGAAAGAGCTTTGCTCTCTTAGTGTGCTGGACTTGGGCTATGTGGTGGTTGGCTTCAGTGGCTCCTGGAGAGCATCCAAAATCTCTGCTGCCTTGGTTTCCCACTAGAAAAAGAAATACTAAGAACAGTGTCTTTTAAGTCCCTGGTGAAGTAATTGCTCAGTCTCTCCTGGGACTGGCACAGATACAGGAAACTAGGCCTCATGCAGTGCAGGTACCCACAGTGGGAGGCCCTGTACAGACTGTCATGTGTTCTGAAATATTCATTTTCATGGCTCTAGGAAGGGAATGCATGATACCTATCCTCTAAGCTTGTCATCAGCTCCTATACCCAAAGATAAGTCTCCAGAGAAAGGGTCATGTGTAGTCATTTTCAGCAGAAAGTGGGGTCTGTGGGGAGAGATGGAGGGCACTTTAGAGTGGAGTACCCTGAAATGCTCCAGGGTCCCCAGTGATTCTACATCCATAGCAACACATCTCAGTTTTCTACTTTAGTTCCAGTTCCTAGATGTTTTCAGCAAGGGCAGTTAGGAGTAGTAAGTTCTCTCAGGTATGGTAATCAGGTATGTAAATGAACAGAACAGGTTCCTCCTGGAATAAAATCAGAGTAACCAGAGGGACACTTGTGCCTTTCCTTGTTTTGTGCTCCATCTCTTGTGCTAGATGCGCAATGGGGCTAATCGTTCATTTGTGTGTCTTGAGAGGCAACTAGATTATAAACGCTTAAACTATTAAAAACTCCTGCTGTTTTGTAGTCCTTCCTTTTCCCGTTCTCCTTCCATACTTTACCTTCAGACCATTTGCCTTTTAACACTTTGGGTGCCTTTTGGGTGCTGTGTGAATACCCTGGCATTGTCTCCAGGAAACTGACAGATAGTCATTTCTGAATTTTTCTTGAGGTGGAAGTTTTCAACATTTTTGCTGGTTGAAAAAAAAGACAGCTACTTGGAAAGGGCTTCCCCTGTGTGGAAAGGGACTGTTCCCAGATTAAAGTAACAGACAGGTTGTGAGTTCAAAGTCATAAGCAAGAGTCAACTCTGAGCTAGAAAGAGTCTAGAGTAATGGTAGGATTATTGGAAAAGGGTTGTTTGCCATGTGGGAGGGTGCAACTGAGACCAGGCCTGCGCAACAGGTTCCTAATCAGAAAGATCCATCAAGAGGAACCACTATGTCTGCCTTCTGTTTCTGTTTTTTGTTTTTGTTTTTGCTTGTTCTGTGCTACCTAGTTTCAGGCAGCATGGAAGCACCCACCCTTAACAGTTTTCCAAACAGGAAGTAGAATATAGGGACTTCAGGTTTGGGGGTGGGGGCATTGGTAAAACGTGCCTTGGTTGGGAGTGAAGAGAATATAGTGTGTTGGGGAAGCCCAGAATGCACACAGGTTTCTTTAGGACAAGAGTCTCAGAGGGCCATTGTTTCGTGAAACCACAGATGAATTGGGTCTTGTGAAAACATGAAGCCAGCTGGGTTTTCTTTGGAGGGCAGTGTTATTTTAAGCCCATGTGACCCAGGCTGCCCTTTGACTCTTAATTCTCCTGCCTCTACCTCCTAAGTGCTGGAATTACAGGGTTGGGAAACCATGCCTGGGTTCTGAAGAGTCTTATGTTCTTATGTTGAAAGTAATATCGACCGTTGCACATTTATGAGAGAAACAGTGCCTCCTTTTTGTGTTCAGCAGGGCTAAGCCTATTCCCTCTCCACCACCTAGGAATGATGAAAGCAGAAATGAAGGACTACTGTGCATTTGGAGGCTAGTGATTTATTAACATTCTCTGGCAGATTGATGGGGGTATAGATTATACAGCTTAAAGTGTACAACTGTGGATGAGTTATGATGAGCGTCTGAACCCTTAAAATCATCCCCACTGTTAAAAATCAATGAACATTTAGCACCTTAGCCAGTAACTCCTTCTTTCTTCTCCTCCCTATTCTCCCTTCTTCTCCCTAGAAACTGCTTTCTATCACTAGTGATTAATTTCTGTATAAATGGACTTCTACAATGTTGTGTCTGGCTTCTCGGTGCTGGTTTTTAGATGTTTCCAGGTGTTTGTGTGTATATCCCCACTTCATATTTATCCCAGTGTATAAATGGCCTCCAATACCTGTTGATGCCTGTTAATTAATATTTACATTCTTTCCAGTTTGAGTCAAATAAAGCTGCTATGAGTATTTGTATGCACATTCCAGCATGAACGTGTTTTTGTTTAACTTGGCAAAGAACTGCCAAACTTATCCAAAGTGGTTGCATTATATCAGCAATAGCTATTGTATTAGAGTTCCAATTTCCTCCACGCTCACCAACATTTGTCTGTCTGTCTGTCTGTCTTACTATAGCCATCCTAGTGTGGAAAGTAGTAGCTCTTTGTGCTTTTGATTTACATTTTCTTCATGACCATCTTTGCATGTACTTGTTGGTCATTCCTGTTTCCTTTGAGAAGCGTATTGCTCTCTTGCCCATTTTAATTGTTTGTCTTCTTACAAAGAATTAGAGTTCTAGACATCAGTTCATCATCATACATTTTTAACAAATGTTTTCTTTCAAACTATATGAACAATGAATTTCTGATGCTTATAAGTCATACAATCTATGGTACTTTTGCTATAGCAGCTGCAGAAGAGTAAGACAAGATGCAAAGAACCTTTTAATTTGTTTTTTAAGATAAAGTCTCATGTGTCCCAGGCTGGTCTTGTAGCTTAGGATGACCTTGAATTCTTGATCCTCCTGTCTCTATACCTTAAGTGCTGGGATTATAGGCCTGCAGTCTAATACCTGGTTTTGTTTTGGTGCTGGGCACGGAACTCGGGGCTTTGTACATGGAAAATTTGCAAGGTAATTGTTAAATGTTAACATCTATTAGAAATTAAGGTATATAAACAAGCTAGATAGAGCAACATCTATCTTATCATCCCAGCACTTATGAGGTAGAGCCTTGAGGATCTGAAGTCCAAGGTCAGCCTTGGCTATATAGGGACTATAAGACCAGTCTAGGATACATAAGACCCTGTCTCCAAAAACCAATAATAAATAAATAATATAAATGAAAACAAAAAAAGGAGCTATCCAGATCTATCACATCTTAACTAACCAAATTTTACTGTAACTGTGTATTGACCATAGTAGAAATCAATGCTGCAGTGTGATCTATTCCTGTATAACTTTGTGCATACTCTGTCCTCCTTCTATTTGGTACAGTGACAGAGCTATCCCATAGAGGACAATGAGCCAGGACACAGCAGTGCTCAAGTTATTCCTGCTTTGTTGACTGCCCTGACATGAGAAAATAATGGGGAACATGTTAATACTGCATATTAAGCCAGAGTGCCACCTTTGTGGTCACATCATTGTTGGTAGTGTGAACATGTGAAGTTTTAAGATATATCTCTGCTTATTTACTTTCAACTTACTCATTAAGGGAAAGGAAATTGTGAGCTGACCAGTGCTCATCACAGGTGGGAAACATACATACGCACACACAGGCAGACATTTACTTTCCTGGAAAGACAGTTGGCATGAATTCATCAGCACATCACTACTTTAGAGGCAAGTCTCACCTTGTCTATGCTACATGGAAAGACACTTAATGCTCTACCTCATCAGTCTGAGTGGCCAGGGAAGACTTGGGCACAGCACCTAAGACCATTAAGGTACTTGGATGTCTGAGGCAGAAACCTCACCCTCAGGGAGGGAAAATACAAAACAAGACCACTGTGGAGATGTCATAAGGTACAGAGAGGGTATCCAGCTGATCCTGGAGTTGAGCCTTTCTAACCTGTCATTATGTAGTACCAGGGACAGTATTCTAGGGGCACTAATTTTTTGTATAGGCTGCCCATATAAACCTGGCCAGAAGGTAAAGGGATCAGGCCTGAGTGATACAACACAAACACAAATAAGATTTTGTCTCTCTTCTACATACAACCCTTTTTAACCTCCACTGCCCTCAGTCTCAGCCAGGCCATGTGATTATTCTGACACAGCCATCAGCAGTGTTCTGGCCTTCTTACCCTGCCACCACATACACTGAAGACTCTCTAGTCATTTTGACCTACTTAGGGATTCCCAAACGGGCCAGGCTGGCTCGAAGCTGGAGGCTTTGCTCATGTGAGTCACTCTGGGGTGTGTCCACCCCACCCCTTCTTACCTGCCCCAGCATTTGGTGACACAGCTCTCACCTGGTCTGACTTCCCACAAGAGTGCCTAAGGGTGGGGCTCAACAGGCAGGTCACCAGAAACCCAAAGTCCAGCTGAAACAGCCAGTAAGAAGTTGTCCAAATAAATCATTCTGTGAAGGATCTAATGGCTGGCATAATAGTGCCATTCTCATCTATGCCTCAGGTCAGCTTGGCTCCCTAGTCTGCCTGGATGGCCCCTCCTGTGGCATTCGTGTGCCATGCCCACAAATGATTAGAGATGCCTGTCTTTTCCTGGTTCCCAATTATCAATTCACGGGTGCTACTTTGCTGAGCAGGATCAGAGGAGGATGAGGGTAAAGGTTGGAGCATTGAACAAGAAAGGCATGGACTAGCTCTCTGCAGGCCCAGTTACTGCTTTCAATCCCCTCCCTGGAGGATTCAGCCTGCTTATCCCAAGGGCCTAGCAAAGAGGGGCAACACTCAAGGGGACCATGAGACACACCAGGGAGATAGCCAGGTCCACCATTCCTACCTATCACAAGCCCTTTTTGAGAATCTTCCCCTCTACATACTCACAGAGCTCACCACAGGATCAGGCCAGCATGGGGCACATCTGTGCTTCGGTGGGACAGTTTTGGAATGGGCAGAGAGAAGTCTGGCCAGTAAGTCAGCTGGTAAACAGTCGGCGATATTTATTGAGAAATGGGGTGAAAGATGGAAGCTCTGAAGGAGCAGTTCACAGGCTGAGGAAGACCACGAAGGTGCTACAGAGAGCAAAGACGTAGCTCAGAGCCTGGAAGAATTCAGGCCTCAAGGCTTGGACAATCAGGGGGCACATACATGGGCTCAATATGAGCCCAGCTGCGGGCCTGCTCATCTGCCCAGGCGAGCAGCTCAGAAGCACGGTGCAGGAAGATCAGAAGCAGGGTGTGCACATCACCCTCTGCTGAGTGGGCAGCACTGGGTTCAGCCTGGAAGTAGCGGTGGAAGAGACTGGCCAGGCTGTAGCTTTTGCGGCCTTGAGCTCTGGTGCCATGGCTGTGAGCACGGTCCAGGCCCCGCAATGCAGGCAGTGTGTCCAGGCAAACAGTGTCTCGGGGCAGATGGACACCCAGACGTTGTAGTTCTGTGCACAGCAGTGGGAAGTCATAATCGAAGCCATTGTGGGCCACGAGGCAGATGGGGCCCTCCTGGCGGCTTAGGAAGCCCTGCAATGTCCTCACCACAGCGCCATTGAAACCAGCCTTCCGACAGCGCATCAGGCCTTCGCTGCTCAAACCAGTAATTTCACTGGCCTTGGCAGTAAAGGGGCGCTCTGGGCACATGCACAATGTGAGTTTGTCCAGAACACGGGGCAGCACCAAGGAACCAGAATCATCCCGTTCTGGATTCTCCAGGGAAGAGCGGTGAACAGCAAAAAGGGATATCTCTGCAATCTCAGGATCCATGTTTGGGAGCCCAGTGGCTTCCAGGTCCAGGAATACAAAGGTCTTAGCCCGGGGTGGCTCAGACATGCTGATGTCCTCACAGGAACAATGAGGCCTAAAGCTGCCAGAACAAGTGGCATAAGCCGGAGGGCTAAAGACATGAGAGCAAAGCCACCTCAGATCAAAGCTGTACCACATAGTGCCTCACTTCCTGCTGCTCCACCCCACCTCATAGGAGTAGGTTCTGATGCATATTCATATCGAGGGACACTTGGAAGAGGACTCCATGGGGCCAGGATCAAGTAACCAGAATCTGTTACTGCTGTCCATCTTTCCTCCTCCCTTTCCTGGGTCTCTCTCCAAACCAACCTTAGTTCTATCACCTGATCAAACAGGCACAAAAGAAAATGCTTAGACTAGCCTAGGGTCCTCTCCCTTTTGCTGCCAGACCCAGATCTAGCCCATCAAGGAGGGGGACAGATACAGTCCACAATTGGTGCCTTGGCCCAGCCCCTAAGTGGAAATACCTTGGCTGCGAGCCTCAGGAATTATGCCCTGCTTTCTACCTTTGGGTGTCAGGCACCAGAAGAATCTGGCATAGGGACCCTGGTCTCCCCAACCTTTTCTCTGCATAACAAGTGCTGCCTCAAGCTGGCTTTTACCTGCCTCTAGGCTTGTGGCTTTATCCACCTATCCCCATCACAGTGGCTTACCTGGGGCGGGCTTCAGCTGGCTTCCTGGGCTGCTGGACACCTGTCTCTGCACAGGCTGCTCCAGGCAGCCTTTAATCAGAGGACTCAGCCCGCCCCCAGCCGCCAGTTGGGCAACTCGGAGGCTGAAGGCTGCAGGGCCTGTGCGGCCGGCTTGCTTGCCACCCCCTCGTGAGCTTGCAGCCACCAGGACACACGCCCTATGTTTACAGCCTGAGAAGTAGGCTCTGACTGCACACAGGCTTCCAATGAGTGATGAGCACCATCATGAGCCAGAGGAATGTGTCCTCACAGGCTGGAGGAAGTCAGACTGTGGTGGAAGACTGTGGCTTCTGCTAAGCCCTATCCCCAAGTCTCATCAGATCTGGGTTGTGGTTGCCAGACCTGCACAAATCAGGTGTAATGTTTAGCCCTATGTCAGGACACATTACACACAGACAACAGGTTCCCTTCTCCAGGCCTTGGTTTCCTCCATCAGTAGGGACCTGGCTGCCCTTCATGAGGTTGCTATGACCTCAGGAATGACAGAAGCACCTAGTTGTACTTTGTTTAGCCTTTGAATGGGAGGACATGCTGAGGACAAGGCCTTGGTCTTGCTTCGGTGAACAGGGAGTGTCCTCAGGAACATCTCCAATATGAACATTGTCTGGTTGCAGCTGACCACCTTCTGGCCCCATCTTCCAGCTGCAAGCAGGGATGGTGACCTCTGCTCTAGGGGTATGACATTCAAGGGTTTGACATTCTTGGGTCAAACACCCAATGTATTCCAAGCATTTATTTAGTAGACTTGTGGAGAAGGCAGGGAGGAAAGGCAGGCCATGAAGCAGTGAGTCCTGACCCACACAGCCCTGTGGGTAGAGTTGATCCAATTCTTTCAATTTTAGAAATGGAGAGATGACTGGGAGACCTCTAGGACTCAAAGACAGTAGGTCTCAACCTTCCCAGTGCTGCAACAGTTTTTCATGTTGTAGTGACACCCAACCAGAAAATTATTTTCGTTGCTACTTTGTAAGTGTAATATTGCTGTTATTAATTGTAATGTAAATATCTGATACGTAGGATGTGACTCCCTAAGGATAGTGACCCACAGATTAAGAACCACTGCTCTAAGATCTTTTCTGCTTCATCTGAGAGGCACCATCGAAATGTGTAAGTGGCCAGAAGGCTAGAAGGTTATCTATAGCTTCTCCTGACGATCTCATTCCAGAGGTGCAACACTGCAGGCCTAGCCTTCTAAGGATATGGTTGATGCTGTACCTGCCCACTGCAACAACTCCTAGGCCTTTCCATGGAGCAGTTGGTTCAGCTGGACAGTAGAAAACAAGGACCTGCTTGCCCATCAGCCTTTCCCAGTAGTGTCTAAGCAAGAAGGGCCTAGCACCCAGCTGTCCAAAAGTACTCAGGGAGCCTGGAGAAGCAAAGGTGCAGGTATAGGCGCAGGATGGGACAGGCAGCCATGGGTATGATAATGGGCCTCACCAAGTTGTGCCTGTTCCGGTGCCTGAAGAGAGGGAGGTGGCTATGACAGGCACACTACTCAAAAAGATACTGGGTCACTGTGGGAATCCCAGAGAACAGTTTCCTGAATAACCAGCCAGGCCCTGGTGAGAATTCCCTAGTGGGTGCTAGCACCCTGGAAACAAAGAAAGAGATAGGCTCCCAAGGACATGCCACAAGGGGCCTCTGTGGAACCCTGAAACAAGATAGGAGGTAAAGGGCACATGAGCAGGAAGAGGGGTCATGTGAGGGTACAGGGGAGATCTCCAGAACTGGATAGGTCAAACTAACTACACAGTATCCGGAAGGAATAGAAGCAGGAGAGAGAGAGAGGAAAGGCCAAGAACCACTGGAGCAGTAGAAGGCCTGCCACCAAGCTAAGCTAGAAGAGTAAGGATGAGGACAGGAAGGGAGGTTAAGCATCCCAGTCCAAAGAACAGTATGATATACAGAAACAAACACTAGTCCGAAGGCAATGTCTCAGAGCATGAGTTTCTTTTATTTCTAGCTTCCCTGTCCTATCCATCTCTGCCTTCCTTCTCTACCTCCTTCTTCCTCCTTCCCTTCAAACTGCAAGCACCAGGAAAGTAGAATTTCATGCAGGTTATGAACAGGACTGGAACTGCCCCTCCTGACAGCTCCAGGGATGGCTTTATACCCCAGCATTATCTTGTGCCTCTATGAAATCTGTCAGTGAGGATCCTGTACTTCTGTGTTACTTCATCAATCCTGGCAGCTGTACAGAGAAAGAAACATGAACAGCCAAGTGAGTAAAGGGCTTGTAGGCTTGAAAGAGGTAGAAATTGGCAGTCCATACAAGATCCATTCCTTCCTGCCTTCCCTCCATAGCCCGTCCTTCCTATTCTGCTCAGGCTCTCACTAGGTATGACCAGGTGGTAGGAGGGATAACTCACACCTGGTCCTCATGGGGCTTGGAGGCTTGGGGGAGGGTTCCCATCTTCTTCCACGACCCAGAAACATTGTTCAGGGAGCTGCTAACAGGGCCTCTTGGCTGCTGGTACTAGGCCAGCAGCTTGGGAGTCTCTGGCTGGGTCATACTGACCATAAAGCATATCAAGGTACAGGCCAGGCTAGATCCCTGCCACCTCAAAGCCCAATGGTGAGTTGTTTTAATCTAATACCAGTATGTGCACACAGTAACAAAGCCAGCAACATAGAACTATTCTAAGTCATTTAGCAGTAGTTCTCAACCTTCCTAACACTACAACCCTTTAATACATGTTGTGGTGACCCCCAACCATAAAATTATTTTCATCACTACTTCACAACTGTAATTTTGTTACTGCTATAAAGTGTAATGTAAATATCTGACCCCAAAGAGGTCAAAACCCAGTTTGAGAACCACTGCTTTGGGGGACATATTCTATAAAAAGCATCCACCTCCAGGGCCCTGACCAATTACTAGATAACAAGAATTAAATTTCTGCCCAATTTAAGTTCTTCCTTTGTTTGTCCCCCAAAGCAGTAGTTCTCAAACTGTGGGTTGTAACCCCTTTGGGGGTAAACACTAATCCTTACACTTTCTACCCCCACATATTTCTTTCATGTATGTGTATGTGTACACACATACATACATGCCCTTAGCAAATCTGTGGAAGTCAAACAACTTTCAATTTTTTTCTTTCAAGCTAACTACTTTTTTAAATATTTAAAATGAGTGTTCTATCTGCATGTACACCTGCATGCCAGAAGAGAGCATCAGACCCCATTACAGGTGGTTGTGAACCACCATGAGGTTGCTGGGAATTGAACTCAGGATCTATGGAAGAGCAGACAGTACTCTTCTTAACTGTTGAGCCATCTCTCCAGCCCCAAAGAACAATTTTCAAGAGTTGATTTTCTCCTTCCACCTTGTGGATTCTGGGGATCAAACACGGGTTGTCAGGCCTGGCAGCAAGTGCTTTTGCCCAATGATCAATCTCACCCCACCACATTTTTCTAATTCCACATTAGACCAGGTTGGCCTAGAACTTGACTTCCTGTCTCAGTCTCCAGAATAATGAGATCACAGGCATGCCATGCCTGATATTCCAAACACAAGTACAAGACCCATTGCTTTTCCTACTAGTTTGCCTACTCTTTCTGTCTTTTCATGAGGGAAAGAAAGCTCATAACCCATGCTGCCTGTCCCCTGTCTTCCACAGTTCTGCTGTTAGCTATACTTTGCCTTTTGCATGTCAAAGTTAGCAACATTGACATTAGGTACAGTGATAGTCCCAATTTGCATTATTTTCCCATCACAGGAATGGCTCTGGAGCTTGAGACTCATGAGATATGCCCATCCTGAATAGCACCCAAGGATCCTTCCCCCCTTTGCTGTTAATGTTTCCAGCGGTATCCTAGTTAAAGAGTTACTCTGTGGCAAACTGTGTCCCTCTGAAGATGACAGTTTGCTGGGTTCTGCTCTGCTCTTCTTCTTTGGCATCTGCCTTTATCAATCCCTGAGTGTTTCTAGAATCTAGACCCTTGGCCTCACCCTATCCTGAGCTCACACTTTCCCACCTGGGGGAAGGCCTGCCTTGCCCCTCACATGTGGGCTTTAGCAGTTCTCAGTCCCCAGGGCTGTTCCTGAGGCTACATACTAACTTTCTATCTTGAAATTTTGATCTTGTACCCTGATCCTGCTATAGCAGGGTGGGTTCTAGACTTAATCCCTTTGGGTTCCACCTGCTCTGGACTCAAAATAACGAGCTCCCCTGTTTCATTTCTGTTTCTGTGGATCTATACTCTGTGCTTACTCTCCATCTTACTTCTGTCCCTAGAGGCTCACTACCTCATGTGTCACTCTTCTGATCTTTCCTCTCAGCTGGGCCTTCAGTTACCCAAGCACATTTGCATGTCATGTTCCTTGGAAGTTTTCCAAAAACAATTTCCTGTGTATCCAGGTCTTCTCTCTTCACCATACTGGTTCTCTGTACCCTGCCCTGCCCTGGAGGTGGGGTGTGGAGCCTAGGTAAAGGATACTCCCCCATGCTGTTCAGAGGTTTGCATCTTTTCCTGTGAAGGGGTCTTAAAGAAGAGGTCCATGAAAAGCAGCAATGATTGACAGGCTGACTTGGCTTCAGAAAGCAGCTGAAAGGTCAGCCCTCATCATATGGCCCCTCGAGGCTTCACATCACAAATGTGTTTGCTTATTCACTGAAATTGTTTTCTCCAAAGGCCATTAATGAATTATGTTCTTTTCTGGGGCAGCTGCTAGGCCTTGGGACCACAGTGGTTATTAGTTGGTTAGATCAACTATCAGTATCTGACCCCAAATTCCCTGGGGCTGTTCTGCTATTTAGCAATTCTGAGAATTTATTCCTGTTTGCTATCTCCCTTCCATACCTATTAATTTTTTTCTTGTCATCTGTGGCCTCTATTCTCAGCTCTAGCTGGGCCACTTTGTCTCCTAAATATGTAGGTGCTGTTACAGTAGTATCCATTCACACAATGCCATAAGCCAAGAGACATACAACCTTTACATGAGCCTCTTACTTGATACTCTGGGACATATCACCAATGGGGCTCAGCTATAGCATCTGGATCAGTAAGACAGAAAATGATACAAAAACAGACTTCCCCCAGATAAGAGGAAGGTTGTTCCTCATAGAGGCCAAAGCCCGTAATGGGTCAGGTAGAAAAGTGAATGTGGCAGTGAAAGGCTCAAGTAGCTTTGGAGTGGATATGGATACTGGTCCTTTTCTCTGGGCATGTGTAGTGTTCAAGAATTTGTCTCAAAGCAAATCAGGAATCCACACTGACAAGAGCTGGGTCAGGAGCCAAGTCCTGCTCTACTTACCATCTTCACAACACTGAGGCCATAGGGAACCAAAGGATGGGATAGGAGTGCCCAGCTCCTACAGCCAAGCTTACTACCAGTACTAATATGCCCTAGTCACCAGTGAGCAGTCACTGTTAAGCATATTAATGATCATTATTGTAGAAATGATAGCATAGATTATGAATAACTTATTAATATAATTATATGGACTGCAACGAGAGCCACAGTGACAGTGGTGATTAGGGTAAATGCAAAATAAATTTTAAGATGAAGGATCCTCTTGCAGCTCAATAAGCAAAGAGAGATTCCCAAGTATCTAGAACACATGTGGCAGGTGTATGCTATGGCAGAACACAGAAAGAAAGCCATCATCTAGAGAGAATCCCAATCAAGGCCTGACTGTACAGGTCTATAGCCCCAGGTATGTAATCACAGCTACTGGAGAAGATGAAGGAGGAATCTCACAAGTTCAAGACATCTTAGCAACTTAGTGAGACCCTGTCTCAAAATAAAAATTAAAAAAAGACAGAGAAAGGAAGGGAGGGGGGAGGAAGGGAGGAAGGGAGGAAGGGAGGGAGGGAGGGAGGGAGGGAGGGAAGTACAGAGGGAGGGAGGGAGGGAAGAAGGAAGGAAGGGAGGAAGGAAGGAAGGGGAGGGGGAGAGAGGGTTGGGAAATAGCAAAATACACAGGAGGAAAAGTCCCCTAAAGGAGACAGCATAAAGGCTGTTATCTAAGATCACTACTTGGGGGGAAAAATCAGTGAAAACAATTATAGTCAAGTGCTTTACTTGCTGTCCACTGAAACATTCAAGGAAAATAATACACTAATTCAAAAACTTAGAAGGAAAGACTGGGGAATAAAGGCTGGGGAGTAAGGTTTCAGCACTGTAAGAATGGCCAGAAGAAGGCTCCAAGTCCTCCTCCTGGCTGACCCTGACACTGAGCCAACAAGTAGAAGAGAAAGAAGATAAACAACAGTAATCTACAAAGTCCAGAGACCTCCAAAATGAGCAAACTTACAAGTGTTAAACTTATAGGAGTTCACAGAAAGACATGTAACTGATCTGGCAAAAGTCAGAAGCTATCAGAAAAAAAGGGAAGTAAAGAAACCTGTTACATATAAGACCCTTCAATAAGAACACAAATTTGTTTCATACAAGAAGTTATGAAGGTCAAATGACAGTGGGATGATATATTCAAAGTATGGAAGAACTGCCATCCAAGAGCAAAGAGCAAAATAAAGAATAACGGATGCCCCTGAAAAGATTTTTGGGCAGTGGGTGGTGGTTAAAATAGACATACAACTAGGCAAAGTGTTGTGGGAAATGTGTATCACACCTCCAACTCCCTAGGCTCAGGAAACATCAAGAAGGGAGAGGTGGAAAGACTATAAGAGCCAGAGGTTAGAGAGGACTCAAGCAAAACAGTGTCTTCAGGACATGGCAGAGATGCTGCACTCATGACTCCCAGTGGCTGTGATTGCTTATACAAGATCAAGCTTGCCAACATTCTAGCATAAAGCTGGCTCAGCTCACAAGCCCACACCCTAGTGAAGGAGTCCTTGACACCTGACGCATGCTGGGATAAGGAGAGTCAGTTTTCTTTAAGAATGTGCCTCCTTAGCTACACAGAAAAACCCTGTCTCAAAAAACCAAAAAAAAAAAAAAAAAAAAAGAATGTGCCTCCTTTACATTTGTGCTCAGGGTTTTTGCATCTTGTTATGCCATGTTCGGTTGATATTCCTGAGAGGCCTGCTCTTTTCTAAAAGGAAATGCAGGTGGAGCGGATCTGGGGGAGAGGGGAGGTAGGGAGGGCTGGAAGAAGTGGGAGAGGGAAGTCTATAATCGGAATGTATTGCATGAAAGGATTATAAATAAAAAGAAAAAAGAATGTGCCCCCTAATAAGTCAACCACGTTCCCTCCAATGGTTCCACACTCCAAAAGCACATATAAGGATGGCACAAATTAGCCTTGGTGAGATTTTTTGTGGACATTAAGTTAGGAGAGGGGTAGGATGAACCTGGAAGACTCTGATTAAATATAATTAAAATACATGTATCATATTCTCAAAGAATTAATGAAAATGTTACATTGAATTTTTTAATGAAGAAAAAAGTAAAGAAGGCATTTTAAGATCAACAAAAACTGAGGAAATTTGTCACTGGTGGACCTTCCCTACAAAGCATGAATGAACACTAGTGATTATCAGCCTATATCAATATGGAACTTGAAAGTCAGGTCTGCTGATTCACATCTGTAATTCTAGTATTTGGGAGGCAGAGGTAGACAGATTGCTCAACATTTGCAGTCAACCTCATTGGCATAGTGCTTGCAATTTTCTTCTATCTAATTTTGAGTACAATTGCATGATGCAGTTATTATAAATTCACATAATTTATATATTATCATATAAGACATGAAATCACAATCTAAGTTTTAAAAATACCAAAGTGGGGGGTGGGGAAACAAAAAAAGGGAAATGAAATGTAAATATAGAATACATCCAATAAAAAAAATTAAAAAAAAACCAAAGGCAAGTGGTAAGAAAACAAATTTTTAAGAAAAAGTTGGAACCTAAACTGAGAAAACATCCCCACCAGATTGATTGATAATTGCTATGGGAGGGCCCAGCTAACTGGGGGTGGTGCCACTCCTGGGCTGGTAGTCCTGGATGCTGTAAGAAAGCATGCTGACGAAATCAGTAAGCATCACACCTCCATGGCCTCTGCAACAATTCCTGCATCCAGCTTCCTGCCTTGAGTTACTTCCCTGACTTCCCCCAGAGATGAACTGTGGTATGAAACTGTAAGATAAAATAAACCCTTTCCTCCCTAAGTTACTTATAGTCATGGCGTTTTATCACAGGAATAGAAGCTAAGATGTAGCACTATACATCAGGATCAACAAACCAGGGTCAACTGGCTATTTTTGTAGATGAAATTTTACTGAAACATAGCCACACCGATTAATGAAGATACTGCAGGCCTTTCATCCCAGTACTCAGAAGGCTGAAACAAGAGAATAACCATGAATTCAAGACAAACCTGGGCTATATAGAGAGACCTCACCTAAAAAACAAAACAGTACAAAAACAAACTTAGAGAGGGGGAGGTAGGATGAAAATTAAATTGCTACAATTGTGCTCCTATATAATAATAATAATAATAATAATAATAATAATAATAATAATAATAAAAGGAAATGATAATAGGGAAAAGAGTAGCAAGAAACTGAAGAAACTTCTCACACCCAGGACCTATGGTTGTCATAGTGTGGTTCATTTCTTTTAGTTTTCCATCTACATATTTCTAAGTTATACCACTTTTCTGCCAAGAATACAGGAAGCATTTTTTTTCCAAGGGAAAGAAAACAAACATTAAAAGAAAAAATGAAGTGGCCAGTCTCCTAAGGGCTAGCCCAGCACAGAAAGAAAAGGCCCTGTCATGGAGTAGACCTGAGGTAAGTAGGAAAGGACAGCTGCCCCTCAGCCCCAGGTACTCACCTAGGCTTATCCCAGAGTTGTTGCTGCTCCAACAGTTTGGCTCTCCTTCCTGCCTCCTTGCAACCTTCATAGCTTCAGCAGAGGTGTCTGCAATCTCCATGACTGCTCTCAACAACTGTCAAGACAGAAAGGGCACTCAGGCCTTAGTGAGGCTAATCTGATATGGAGATGGCATCTGCTGCTTTCCACCTAAGCTTACTCTGAAGCCCCCCAAAACAGCCAGCCAACAGAAAGAGGCAGAACTCTCAAACCTGTCTCCTGTTTCCTTGTTCAGTGGGGACTCTAAGAATGGAAACTGTCTGGGGAGGATCTCTTGGAGAGAATGTTCATATCAGCTTTCATCACCTCCCCAAGGTACCAAAAATGTTTGTCGTCATCTGACAAAGGTCCCACACCCAGAGTTCTACCATGTGACTGGTTGAAGAACCCAGGGTAAGCCCTCTCAAGCTCTTCCCCAGCCCTTATACTTAACATCAGGGGTTGATAAGGTCCTGAGCCCAGGCCTGGTAGGCATGTGCTCTTGAGGTCCTGGGCAGCACAGAGTTGGGGAGGGAGAGATATCTTACTTGGCCACAGGAAGCTAGAGTCTGATAGACAGCTTGGATGATGGGGCCACTTGGGTGCAGGCTGGGTACTGGGCGCTGGCAGCACTCACGTAGCTCATCATCATAGACTTGCAGGAAGGCCAAGATGAGCTGGTAGAAGTCAGAGATGACCAGACGAAGTTTCTGGTCTATGGTGCTGGTGTCAGTACCTGCTTTATGCTGTGCAAAGCACTGCAAAATGAAGGGTGACAGTCACTTGAGGTTATCCAGCCCAGCCAGCCTACGCTGTCACCAGCCCACATAACATAGCACAAGCTGACATACCATGGTACAAATTGACATAACATGGTACAAATTGACAGGAAGAAAGTCTCCATAAAGAAAGAGATGGGGAGGGTATGAATGGGGCCTCAGCCATGAGGTTAATGTTTGCACAGGCCACAGTCTCCATAGCTAAATACCTAGCCCAGACAACAGATCCCAGTAGGACTGAATCTGAGAAGATATGTGAAAGCATGCAGTTCAGGCCTGGTGCATGGCTGCCATCTGAAGTATATTCTTTTCTTTCATGCTCAGACCCTTAGCACCTACCTCCACACTCCCAGTACATCTCCCTGAAGCCTTACAGCACAGGCTGAGGGGGATACCACCTTCCCTAGAACTCAGCAGAGCCTATTCCCCAAGTCCCACAACCCCCAGAGCTGGTACCCTTCACCTGGTCTCGGAGTGTCTGAAGCTTAGTAGCACTCTCCTGCAGCTGCCTGGCCAGATCTGCCACCTTTTCTCCTTCTGACTGGGCAGAGGGGCCAGCCCTATAAGGCAAAAAAAGGGGGAGACTGTCAGCTCATTGCTACTTCTGCTATAGGCAATAGGCCACTGTGAGGTCCATCTTACTGGACAGAAGCAAGATGGGGTGGTATTAGGGCTAAAGCCCTCCCAGACACCTACTTTGGCAGGTCATCACATTGCTTGTGGAGAGAGGACTGCATGTCCAGGGGCCATGGGTCACTCTCAGGTTTCAAAATTGCCCACAGATTGGGGCTAGAGAAGAGCTCCCCAAGCAAGGCATCATTCTTCTCGGTGGTGTCTTCAAGGTGGTCCTTCAGGCTACAAAATCAGAACAGGCCCTGAGTACACTGTTACTAACAGGAGCACTGGCCCATCAGTCCCAAGGATGGGGATTCTACTGCCTACATCCTTCCCAGTCTCTACTTGCTTTGGCTTCTCTAATGCCCTCTTGTTTGCAGACATCCCAATTCCCTTCCTATACGCCTAGGTTAGTTTCCCCAAAGCCTATAGTGTAGGAGTCTCAGGCCATAAGCCAGCATCCTAGAAATACAATTACCCTTTGCTGAGCCACTGCCTGGCCTCTGAGCAGTTAGCCTAACCCCCAAGATGGTGACTAAGGGGAGCTGTCTCAATGTATCAGTTCTGCAATTCCTGGATCAGCACATGGCTACTGCCACCAGGGTGGGGGGACACATTCCCTCACCACCCTACCATCTCCATAGCTAAGACTACAACCACCTGTCAAGGAACCTGCCTGTAACACTGACACTTTTACCTAGAACTACTGGAGCATCCAGTGGCCAGGCTCCGCATCATGTCCAGTAACTTGTCCATGAACTGTAGCTGCTTCTGGGGACACTCACGGCCCTGGCAGGAAAAGCAAGACACATTTGCCACTAGACCCAGCAAGGCCTAGCCAATTGTTCCAGGTGCCCAATCCTATGCTGCCCTTGCTGTGGCCGGTGGCAAGGGAGCTGGGCCAGACAGTTCCTCTTCCCTGTCCCTGACCCCTGCTGGTAGCCTCTTGAACTGGCTCAGCAATAGCATCCTCAGATTTCTGCCACATTTCAGGCTGCAATGATACCTGGAAGACCACTGCAAATGCAAACGCAAACTGTTGTCAAAACATATTACAGTGTCGTTTTTTTGTCACATAGCCAGAGGCGAAGGCTTATTCAGTGGGTGGGTAGCATGCAGCAGGGCCTACTAAAGCAGACTAGAACTCACAAGGATCTGATGGTGACCTAATCCTCAGGGTCAAATCCAAGTAAAGATCTACTATCCTCAGTCAATCCTTCCTGGCCAAGAATGGCAGAGGCCAACAGACACAGCATGAGGCCTGGGGTGACCTGTTCTCCAACAGAGGCCTAGAGTTTTACCATGAAGGTCACAGGATTCTGTGCAGCAACTCATGTAGGGCTGACCAGGTCACCAGCCTGCCCATCTGCCCAGGTGATGCAGGGAGTTGTCCAGTGAAGAGCCCAAGGCTTGCCTTCTTCTAGAAAGTTGACAATTCCCCAGGAGCAGATACTATCTTAGAGGCCATAACCGCACCACAAATTCCTGTGCAAATAAGGCACCAAGTAAGGCCTATCCCTTACCACCCAGGCCTGGCACACAATCAATAGTCAAGTCAATCACCACTCCCAGCACCTTACAAAAATCCCCTTCAAGAAAAACAAAGTACTGAAAGCTGGTGATGAATGCAGATGCTAAAGGGAAAGGGCCAAATTGCCCCAGTAAGGAATAGACTTGGGGGCAGTACAGTTCCAAGACTAACAGTTCCAAAGAGACCCAAATGCTACTTCCATGGCTGAGTTAGCAAGACCCACTCCAAAGCTCCCAACTCATGTCCTTAACCTGACACTGACTTCTGGGACCCTTCTGCTATTTCTTGTTGAATCAATTTCCCCATTTGCCTAAGAAACACATCTAAAGGGCAGTCTGGGGTAGAAGGTCAATACACTGTTTAAACTAAAACCAACCCAGATCAAAACACAAGAGTGGCTCCACAAAGCCACTTACGACCCTTCTAGATGACCAGGATCCAGGCTGTACAAGATTCAGAGTGCTACAAGACTGGCCCTAGTGCTAGCCTCCAGCAGGCTGCTCTATGACCACTTACTGAAGCCTATCACTATACCATATCCTATCTGTCTCCTCTCTACTCTCCAGCAAAGGGCAAGACTATGGAAAGGTCTAGAGATATGGTGAGGTATAAGTCTTTGTGAACTCATTCTCCAGATCTTTCTAAAGTGCAATTGTTGAGTCTTGACCCTGCCTACACCTTACAACATAGGCATATCCAGTGGGTCCGGCTGAATCTAGCCACTACTCCAATTCCCCACTACCACTGCCATTCAAGATATCTGCTTACATGCCTGGCCATTGCTGTAACCTGCCAACAGGTCCCTCACAGTCCACTTCACACATTAGCCACAGCCATCACGGTCAGACTAAATAGAAATCCATGTCGCTCATCTCCAAGCTCCCCAATCTACCACCCTGTATGGGCTAAAGCCTCCTCTGGCCTACAAAAGCCATCACATCTATCCACTCTGTTCTATTCCCTTCCCTTGTTTTCATTCTTCTCTACCCTAACCAGTCTGCTGACAGTTTTCTGAACACATCGAGCACAGTGCAAAGTCTCTTGCACTTGCTTGTTCTCCTAGATGTACTTCTTTTTATTTGGCTACAGGGTTTTTTTGTTTGTTAAATTTTAATTCACTGTGTTAAATTCTGTTAAATTAAATTTAATGTTAAAAACTTTAAATGTATGGTGCAATGGTTGTTAGAATAGTCAAGGAGTCAGGAGGTCATTATCATAGTCAATTTTTTTAAAAATTATTTATGTCATTTGTGAAGTACCCAGGCCAAAAGAAGCCACTATATCCCTTGGAACTGAAGTTACAAGTGGTTGTAAGCCACCATATAGGTGCTAGGAATCTGTCCCACCCCTCTGGAAGAATAGCAAGTTCTCTTAACCACTGAATCATCTTTCCAGTCTCATAGCCACATTTTAGAAACATCTCTAGCCAACCCCCCCAAACAAACTCTAAACAGTCATTTCTTATTTACCTTTGCCTGAGCCCTTAACAATCATTATGCTATCTTTCTTTATGGACTCACCTCCTCTGAACAGTCCACATACAAGGAATCTTGTAATATGTGACAATTTATTATGACCTTATACTACATTTTATTATCTGCTTTTCACTTAGCATAACATCCTCAAACACCATCTATGTTGTCACATGTAAAGCAACATCTTCTTTCTTGAAAATTACCTCACCAGTTGCTGGGCATCTATGAACATTCACAGTGAATTCTGGTCCATCTGTATTAACTGTCTTCCACAGTAGCTGTACCATTCATGGCCCTATTAGAATGTATAAGGGATCCTATATCTCTCCATCCTTGTCAGCCTGTGCTATTTTCCTTTAACTCTAGATATCATGGTATGAGTGGAACATGCCATTGCAGTTCTAATTTTCATTGGCCTTGTGATCAGTGATTGAAAAGTATCTTTCCAGGAACCTCTTGCTCGTTTTTCCTTTCTGCCCTATTGCTATTAAATCAGTCATGCAAGTAGGTTGTAGCTGGAGAATAGAAAAGGACAGCTCCGGGTAAGTGAAAAGCTTAGAGAATGGCAGAGAGGAAAGAAATGAAGAAAATAACTCCAAAAATCAGTTTTGGAAAGTCTGGACCAGCCCTGACTATGCACAGAAGACTGATTACTAAGCCAGGGGTGAAGCCAGGCTCAAGTCTTAGGATGACCACTGGGTGGCGCATGCAGGATAGATGGGAAGGTGAGCTGACAGTGGAAGTTCAGGCCAGAGAGGAGGGATGGACCTGACTGCATAAACTAAAGCAAACCTAGAGCTTGCTGGAACATATAAATCTTTACTCTCCATGAAATTTAATAAGATCTAAGTAACAGCCAAAATGAGCAGGACAAAGCCACAATTATCCAACACTTGAAAAACCGCAAAGAACTCAACTTGCACAAGAAAAGATGCTCATTAGATGCCAATACAGGGATTATAGAAAGGCAAATGAACTATCAGTTTTAAGTAGTCATTAGAAAAATGCTTGAATGAGCAATTGTGAACAAGAAACAGAAAGTACACAGTATCAGCAAAAACTGTGTAACAATTTCCAACCAGAAAACAAGAGAAGCATAGCCCATTAGATATAGACTTGGGAGATAAAGTTATCCTTATCTGTGTTGACTCACTAAGGGAACAAATATTTCTACAGTGAGGGAGGCTGACATGGGGCCAGTGGCAGGAAGGAGATAGAAATTCCTTGTTCTTGCTGTTCACAATCTCTGTGAGCCAGCTCTACTTAAAAGAAAACCCTAATTGGAAAAAGACTAAACAGCACAATGGAATACAACCCCACCAAAATTGGTTCATTCATTAGCTCTCCCAATTGTCTCCCTGAAAGATCTCTTGCAATGCTTAACCTGAGGATGCCTAGAGAAGCAGTCTTGCCAGCCACATAGGCTCTGGAACTGGAAGCCTCTCCCATTCTCTCACCAGGCCAGGACAAAAAAAAAAACAAAAAACAAACAAACAAACAAAAAAAAAAAACGTGCATCCTCTGCAGGGACAGAAGAGGGTCCTTTCTTACCATTAGAAGATCCTGGTCATCTGGTGCACACAACATCAGCTCATGGCCTAGCTTCACCATCTCTGTTAGAATACAAAGACTTTGTCACTGTAGACCAACCCAAACAGAGGAGGATATAAGACATCCCAGCACTTAGAGCAAATAGGATACTGAGGCTTTTTTCCGCATGGCAGGGGTGGGAGCACAAAAGACCAGATGGACAAAATGTCTCTCATGGCCCATTGTCTTCCATGCCATCTTGAAGGTGGGTGAGTCTAGGCTATATTTTACAGATAAGGAATCTGAGGCCCCTCAAGGGACAGGGAATACCTAGCCATATCTTCCACAGTATCCAGCACATTTTTGCATGGCCATCTAGTATATATAAACAAAGGTCAGAGAGCTTTGGATCAGCACCAGTGTTAAAGCAGTACCTTCATCCCCTCTCAGGCCAGGCTTTGCCTCAGCAGGAGCAGAGCAGGTAAAAACCTGTATAGGACATGCCGGAAAAGATCCACTGATAGTAGTGTCAGAGCATCTGTGTAACAACTCTGTGGCCCTGGGAATACGCTTCAGATGTCAATAAGCCTCCAAGCCAGCCTGCTTCAATCACAGCCCTTAAACCTTTCTGATCCTTCTGATCTCCTTTCAACAAATCCAGTAGAGCACACATTTTTACCTATTCATTCCCAATATCTTGCCTCAGTTACTACAAGAACTGTGCTACTGCCTGGGTGTTCATATTTTTTACCACAGTATCCCTAGGGAGCCTGATTAACCCAATAGAGGACAAAGCACTTTCTTTGGAAGAAAAGCCAAAGACCCTCCATGACCGATAAGGCCTGGCAGGTCCTATCCCCCTATCCCTATCCCCTCCTTATTTCCCATACCCTACTACACCCAAGAAAACAACTTTCCCCAGATAATTTAGCAATGCCATTTGTGCACAGCTCAGGGTCTAAGTCCAGCTCACTCACACTGCAGTGTTCAGAATATACACAGGCTTTTGAAAAACTTAGCATTTTTAAATTTCATCAATATTTGGCCATACTATAAGGAAGAAAAACCTAGCCACTTACACAGATAGCATTTCTTGCTTATCTTTATATAACATTCACACCATGTTAAAGACAGTTTCTACCAAAACAAAAGAAAACCATCAAACTAATATGGTGACAAGGCAAACCACATTAAAGAGCAATCAGGGATCTGGGCGTGGTGGGGCACGCCTTTAATCCCAGCACTTGGGAGGCAGAGGCAGGTGGATTTCTGAGTTCGAGGCCAGCCTGGTCTACAGAGTGAGTTCCAGGACAGCCAGGGCTACACAGAGAAACCCTGTCTCGAAAAACAAACAAACAAACAAAAAACCCTAAAAACAAAACTATGCATTAAGAAAATTATTTAGGACTTATGGGACATATGGTGGGGGGGGTCTGGGAAAGGGGAAAGCCTTTGGAATCTTTAGAATGTAAACAAAGAATATAGAATAAAAATTATATATAAAAAAAAAAAGAGCAATCAGGGGAGTCCTAGGAATGCCATATAAACACTACCTCTGATGACACCAGAAAGAACAACACTCTCTACCTCTCAGTGTTGTAATAGACCAATGTGCTATTTGGTCCCAAATGTACTATTTGGTACTATATCACAACAGAAGGCCCTGATTCTAGAAGGCTCTAACAATATCCACAGAGTATACACCATACAAAGTAAAACATTAGTTAATGAAAATTTCACAACTCAGTGAGACACTGTGACCAAGCTTAGAACTGCCCATAACTTACCAGCAAATGCCACATTCCCATAGAGACCTACCCTGTATCTTCAAATCCGCTGCATTTCCTTTCAGTGAGCTGAACTTATCTTGCAAGGAGGGGCAGACCCTGTGGGAAAATAGCAAAGTCAGTCATGTGCCTAATTCCACACCAACATTCCAAACTCTCTAAACAGAGAATTACTTGTACAATTGCTAAATACCAGTGAAAGGCCACTTATTTGATATTATGTGACTCTTATGATCAATTACTATGGGAAAATACTTGAGAAAATTTCCCTCAGAAATGGAAATACTCAAAGTTCTCCCCCCCATACACACACACACACATACACACACACACACACACACACACACACACACACGTGATCATGTACAAGAAAGGAAGAGTGTAACCATTGGCAGAGGAGTTTGACCCCTAACTATGGCCTAAGTATGCACCTGCTGGAGGACTGCCTTCCCATTTAGCCCTGGAATACCTAAGTCATCACTTCAACTCACTCCTTCTCAGCCTGGACAGCCCTGATTGTAAGGATTTCCAAGGAACTCTGCAGCCTCCTTGGCCAAGGTGCTCTAACCTTTTAGAAAACTCTATCCTCCTGGAATGAAAGCTGACTAGGGACAGAAACTGGCTTTCCCTTGGGTACTTCCTGAGCCGAGCACATTTCCAGGCAGTGATCAACACACAAAAACAGAAGTTGGTGAGAATATAATGAAGGAGCAATGACTGCCTCTCCCATTGCTACACTCTTTTCAGAAAAGGTTATTTTACATTTTTTTCTTTTTTGTTTGTTTGTTTGGCTTTGCTTTTGGAGATAGGGTCTCACTATGTAGCCCTGGCTGTCCTGGAACTCCCTATGTAGACCAAGCTAGACTGGAACTCACAGAAATCCACCTGCCTCTGCCCCTCTTTCATACTGGGATTGAAGGTGTGTGCCATGGAGTACTACTTCATTATACACTTTTCAAAAAGCACAATTCAATACACAGTTTAAAGGAAAGATGTTGCAGGGTATTTGATCACACTTTGAACCCTGATACTGTGTTACTTATTGAAAAAAAAACTGTTTCTAGTTGTGATGTAGTTCAGCCTTAGCACTTTTAATCCCTCTGGCTGGAATACAGACATGCCTTTAGCACAACCTTTAATCCTAAATAATAAAGGTAAAATTAGTTTGTAGAAGGAAGCACCCATGTTTGAAAGTGAGGTCTAATTGAATGGCAGGCAATGTGATGAATCAGAAAGATTGACAGAATAGGATATGCCCAACTCTCACGAGGAGAGAAAAGGGAGGCTTCTTTAAAAAAGGGCAGCATGTGCAGAGAAAGGGGGGGCAGTTTTCCTGGACAGTTGTACAGAGACATGTTAAGAGAGAACAAGCTAGACACTGGTGAAGACAGAATGAGCCAGAGAATAAAAAAGGAGCCAGAAGATGAGAACACATTGCCAACGTTAGTTTGGAGCCAAGCAGAGCAATTCAGGAGAGGCTGAAAGAGAGAAGCTTCCAGCACTAGGCCTAGGTTAGCAGACAGAGGAAGTAAGCCCACGAGAAGACAATTACATCAGGTAAATGAAAGTTACTTTTATAGAGAGATGAGCCCATGCATAGGCTCCCAGTTTTATTTTTTAAAGAAGGTTTATTGCTATGCCACCCATCCATGCCTGCACATGCCGCCTATGCTGCTGTTGTGCTACCTTGGCAAGATTGAGTTAGAACAGGGTCTGTCCCTTCATGGAAATCGCCTTGCTGAGCTCTTCTTTAAGACACTAGAAGGCCCCTATTGTGAGAGACTTTGGTGACTTGGCTGTGCAGCCCTAGCCTTCAGGGGAAGCACATAGATAAGCTTAACAAAGAGGCTCTCTCAGTAAGCATCTGGCCTTGAGATCTCCTAGTTGGACAGAACTGGTTCCACAGAAAACTGGAAGGAAAAAGTCCACTGAAAAGGCCTATCCAGCCCAGGCTGTCCTAGAAGCACTGCCTGTAGGATGGACTAAGAAAAACCTTTGTTCTTTGCAAGCTGGGGTAGAGAAGAAGGGAAACAATCTAGAAGGCTCATTTCTGTCACTGGGTTTCTGGCCAATGTCCCTCTCTGATCATCAGGTGCAAACCAAGCTGACAGTAGTCACAGCTCAGTGACAAGAACCACATCAAATCTCTCAACACAATCAAAAGCCCAGGTGGCCTGGTGCAGAAAGAACTTTCGTTAAAGTCCATGTTGTCGTGCCAGGGCTACCTCCCCACCATCTTGGTCATGGCTCAGTTAGCTTTCCTGGAGCTGGCTTGGTTATGGGACCCTATAAAAGGACACATTCCCATCTCCCCCAGGAGGCACTCCATGTAAAGGAAAGAACAGAGTACATTACCGTATACACATCCATTCCAGTATGTCCAACCGATACTTTGAGGGCCTACACAGCAGTTCCATAATTGTCTTTGGTTCTGTAATATACAGACCGTCGAGGAAGGGGCAATTTACACCCTAAGCAAGGAAAAGGCAAGTCAGAAGGAAGCCTGTTACTGTAGGGTGACAAAGCACTTCTTTCAGTTTGTGCCCCTTCCTGGTCTTGTCAACAGACAAGAGTCCCTCATTCTCACCCCACATTTGCTCCTGTGACTTGCTCCCCCACCACTTTTAAGCCTATTCCCTCTGGGTTCCATGGTCACAAAACTAGGAACATGCCTAAGAGTGGGTTAGGAACACTAAGATTAAATGTGAGGGAGACTGAAAGTGATCACTGAGTCAGAAGCATGGGGAGGTGGGAGAGAAGTTAGCAAGGGGGCCAATGGACCTGGGATAGCTCCCTAACTTCATGGGGTCATGTTCCTCACTGCTGCATGTACCTTAAATCCACCTGGAGTCACTGTCTCTGACCCAACAAAACAGCAAGGTTTTCAGCCCATCTGTCCCCCAAACACAACTCCACCCACTTCCAGCTCTTTGAGATTGGGGCCTATGTTCTCCATTTTTGCATGTGTTCCAAGTTCCCAGCCTCAATCTTGAAATGTTCCGTTGGAACAGCATGGGCAGAGGTCCGAGAACCATAAAGACTTAAGACAGATGGTCAGCAAGTCGCACTCAAGACTTTGCCAGGGCCTGCCACTGTGGACCCCTGTGGTGCGGTCAATGTCCACAGGAAGCTCCAAAAGGCGCTGGGACAGGGCCTTGCCTGGCCCCCCTATCATGGAGCGGTTCCCCTGGCTCACAGTACCTTCAGTTTCTCGAACACCTCCACAGCTGCCTTGACCACGCAGTCATCATTCGCATCTTCGTAGCAGCTGTCATCAGACCCGCCACCAGCACCCTTCTCCGCCATGTTTCGCGCTCTGAACCACAACAGGTTCACGCCCCTCAAGCTTACAGGCCGCTGCCGTACTGCTAAAAGCTCACCAGTTTCTTAGCTTTCTCCGCCCACCACCCCGCGCGGCAGGGGCGGAGCCAACTCCGTCAGGACTGGAGTCACAAAGGCCCACCCTCTTTCCCAAGGAGCCTTCCCATTGGGCTGCCGCTCGGCCACAGGCGGCGCGTCTCAGGGAGCAGAGTGCAGAGAAAAGGGCTGGGCGAGGATAGGACAGAAGCGGGCTAAAGGCGGGACTTGAGGGGAAGTGTGGCAGGGAGGAGGCGGGGCGAGTAGGACTTAACCAGAAGCTGGGTGGCTCCATTTAGAGGCGGCAGTGAGAAATTCACGGACGTCAGACTCTTCCAGGAGGAGGCGCTCCTACCTTGTTCGGGTTCTCTTTGGCAGTAGCTGGTGGATCCTGACTGATGAAGGCAAGCTTGGGTAGAAAAACTAATACCATTTCTCGGCCCAAAGTTCTGTCTTGTCTCCTTTGCACACGCAGTCAGAGGGAAAGTTCTTAAATTCAGATCTGGCTCTGCCAATCACAGGCTGTGGAACTTTTGTTTTGGTTTGTGTGGTCTCTTTTGTTTAGGGAATTTTGAACCAGGATTTGGCTTTGTACCTTAGACTGGCTTCAAACTTGTGATCCTCCTGCCTCAGCCTTCAATGCACTGTGATAACAGGTAAACATCACCGTGCCCAGAAAACTTTGGGCCAGTTACCTAATCTCTCTGTGCTTCTTTGCCCTTAGATAAATGTTGGATAATGAGAGCACCTACCTCATTTGGTTTACAAATGAGAATGAAAAGAGGCAGTCATTTCTATGAAATTCCTGCTGGCTGGGCCCCACATCTCCTTCCTACCGTTGGCTTTCATGGATGCTCTTGTGCCTCATTCCTGCCCAGTCCACTTAAAAAATCTCTGTTTCTCGGGCTTCTGAAACTCAACACATTTGAAGAAATATTAGTCAGCCTCCCTCCTTCCTAGAATTCCAAAACCCCAGTCCACTATCATTCCAACCTTGGGATCAGCTGATTGAATAAGGCAAGAAGAAATTGAAGGGTGATTGTTGTTCAGGAGACAAGAGCCAGTAACAATCTATTACACTCATTGTGTACACCCTCTGCATTGCACTGCCATCTCCACAAAGAGAGATCATGGAGACAGATCAAGAGGCAAGAAAAAGCCAGGTGTGAAGCACATGCCTACAATCCCAGCACTTATATGCTGGGGTCACAAATTTGAGGCCACCCTCAACTACCTAGTGAATTCCATGCCAACTTGAGACCCTGCTCAAAGAGGAGGGGGAGAGGAGAAAAACATGTTTGTTTATTCGTTTTAAAGTTAGATTTAGGAGCATATCTGTAAGCCCAATGCTGAGATGATTCTACCCAACTGAGAAGCTTCAGATTCAGTGAGAGGCCCTGTTTCAAAAAGTAAGGTAGAGGGCTGGAGAGATGGCTCAGCTATTAAGAACACTTGCTGCTCTTGCAGAGGACCCAGGTTTAGTTCCCAGCACACACATGGCAGGTCACAGCCAGCTATAATTCCTGTTCCAGAAGACCCAAAGCCCTCTTCTAAACTCCTTGAACACTGCATGCATATGGTACATAGACATAAATTCAAGTAAAGGCACATGCACACAAAAATAAATATTTAAAAATAATGTAGAGAACAACTGAAAAAGATACCCAGCAATGACCTTTGGCCTGTATACTCTCACATATTCCTCCCATGTGTGTGTGTGTGTGTGTGTGTGTGTGTGTGTGTGTATGCTCATGTGCATGCACATACACACACACACACACACACACACACACACACAGATAGGGAGAGTTGTTGCTAGCAGGCTAACCGGAGAGGTCTCTCACTGGACTCCTAGAAGGGGGGAGCAGGCAAGAGCTTGGGGCTAACGGAAAAGGGCCCCTAGACTGGATTCTGCTGAGGGGCCAGGGCCTAATTCCTTAGTAAGAACTTGCAATATCAAGCTCTTCAGAGAACAAGATGGAACCTCCCAATTTGAGCTGAAAAAAAAAAAATCTGAGAAGAGGAAAGCCCAGCAACTTGGCTCAGTTCTTTGCAAAGTACCTAGTGGCCCCTTTCTACCTTCCACAAGGTTGCTGTGGCCTGAGGCCTTTTCTGGAGTACAAGGGGAGAAGGGGCTTTTGGTTACTTGTTTTTCAATTTACCATTTGTTTGGTAGATTTTTACTTTTTCCTGCCATTTTCTGTTTCTGTTTTTTCTTCCTTTAAAAAAAAAGAAAGAAAATTTCATTTCAATCATGACCCTAGCCCAGACATGCACATTCTTGTGGGTTTTTCCTGTGGATCTTTCCTAGGACTGCGGAATTTGGCGGGAGAAACCACTGTAGTGTGGCTGCCTCCCTCCACCCTTCCCGTAGCCTCTGCTCCTGAATCTGCTCCTGGGGAATGGAAAAGAAACCAACCCCTGTGTATTCTGGAAGAAAATCCTTCTCCATCCAGTCCCAGGGAGCCAAAACACTGAGCAGGTCTTTCCTCAACTCAGCAACTTTCTCTACAGCTCCAGGTGGGGCCTGGGGAAGCAAAGTCCATCCACAGAAACCATGGAGGCCACAGCAGCAGGAGGCAGCCTACCTTCCTATTCAGTCATGGCACCTCCACTGGAGACTGGGGTGAAAATGTCGAGAGACATAGGACTGCTCAGTAACAGGAAAGAAGAGGCCCAGTCTCAGAATCTTCATTACAGACTCAAGCTCAACATAAGGATGCATCCCTCCAAGAAAGCCCTAGCTTAGCATTAGCTGACTGGAGAGTAAGGATGCTACATGCCTTAGAAGGTGTGTTTGCTGGAGTAGTGTGTAGAAACATGGAAGTGAGTTGCTACAATAGAGTAGGGAGGCGTAGGAAGACTCCCTACAGACAATGCTGTCCAAGAGGATGAGAGTTCTGTAAGGGAGATTGGATACAGAGGAAGTATCAAGAGCACATTGTGGTGGGGCTAAAAGATCCTGAGGCCTGCAGGGTGGAGGGCCTTGGACAGAACTAGGATATATAGGAAGCAAGAGCCAGCCCATGATCTTGAGAAAAAAACTTGGCAATATTTTGCAACAGGACATAAGCCACGTGTTAGTGCTTGGCACATAGGCTGGAAAAGGAAAACAGTTGACAGGTACTAACCCTACAGTGCCAGGGATGGGCTGGCAGGCTGTGGAGACATGTGAGACCCTTCCACTTGCAGAGTTGGGCTCCTGGAGTAGGCATCCTTCCCTCAGAGCTGCCCCTGGAAGATACCAGTATAGTAAATTGTCATGAAGCACTCATGTTGCTTCTAGTATTAGACCCAGGCTTCTATGGGGAACCTTAGCTGGGACTCTCAGTGGAACACTACTAATCAAAGAGACTGAAGGGAATAGGAGAGACAGGCCCTCCCAAGGCAAGCTGCTCTACAAAGGTGCTGTTGTTAGGCTAGCTCAGGGCCAGGAAGCCTTCACGGGACCAAGGCAACTTCCACTCCCAGATATTCTACCCCCGAAGGTCTCCAAGAAGGACATGGACACCAAATTCAGACTCAAACAAATAGCAAGCTGGGTGACACGTGCCTTTAATTTCAGAATTTGAGAGGCAGAGGCATGAAGATCTCTGTGCGTTCCAGGTCAGCCTGTGGCTACATAGGGAGATCCTGTCTCATTGAGACAGTGAGCAAGCGAGAGAGCAAGGGTGTGTGTGTGTGTGTGTGTGTGTGTGTGTGTGTGTGTGTGAAAAGAGAGAGAGAGAGAGAGAGAGAGAGAGAGAGAGAGTCCATGTGCTTGTTTCAGGGAAGGAAATGAATCCCAGGAATGAGGACGGGCTGAGGATAACCCAATTAGGGACTCCAATGAGATCCCAGCCCAATCTCTAGGGTGGGTCCAGCATTTGCCCAGGTGCCCATGAGCTGGTAGTTAAGAGTAGCCTGTGTTTTTTCCTTCCCCAGGCCTAACAATTTAGGGCAAGGCCTGAACCACCTGTGGACTGTTGTGCTTAGTTACACACCTCCAAGTACCCCCACCCTTGCTGTGCCTGTAAATGGACAAAACAGGGAATGAAGTATACAGCTGCATATGCTCAGGGCTCAGCCAAGGCTGTGAGGAAACGGCAGCAGGATCACCCCCTTCATAGGGAGGCTCTTGGGTCTAGACTTCTTGGCAAGACCAGCAGGGCTGAGTCACATGTGTCTGGAGCTAGAGTCTCAGGCGCCAGGACTGGAACACAAACGTGCCCACTCAGAGGGCCGCCAGGGAGGGGGTGCTCGACTTTGTATTCTTACCATAAATCCCTCTTTTTCCCCAAGCCAAGCCCCAGTTTCTATCCAGCCTCTGTCCCATGCTTGAGGCCCACCTGCTGGGGTGAGACAGCTTTCATGGACAGTCAAATGGAGCCCACATTTTTGGCAGAAGTTAACTGGAATTTCAGGCTGGAAAGGAGGATAGAAAAGTCCTCCTAGCTCTATGGTGCCCTCTCTAGCCTTCCTTCCACTGGTACCTCCCCAAGAACACCCACACTCCAGCCAGAGAAAGCCTTGCACCCGCCATTCTCTCTCCAGCTCTCTTCCCCACAAAGATTCTGCTCCCTCCGTCCTCATCTCCCACTCTCAGGCAAGGCAGCCTACAGGATGGTCTAAGTGTTAATGTGAATGGTTTTCTGTCTGCAGTGCTCACAAAAGCCTCTGCAGGAGTACTTCTTTAATTGGGAGCAGATCCTCTGAGGTTTCAATGGCATTAAAATAAGTTGAGTTTCCTCTAGGGAAGGGTCGCTGGCAGCAGGAGAAGAGCATGGAAAGTTTTACTTTTCTCTTCTGAAAGCTTTAAGTGGGAAAGGCCTGTATCTTTACTGGCACACAATAGCTGCTTGCATGTGCCCTGAGGCCTGCCCATGTGTTTATATGCAGACTCAATATGTTTGTGTACTTGCACACATTCATTCTTGTGCACCCACAGACGGGCTCTCTCTCTCTCTCTCTCTCTCTCTCTCTCTCTCTCTCTCTCTCTCTCACACACACACACACACACACACACACACACACCCCAAACCATTGTTCTGCCCCACACCCTGGAAGGAGTGAGGGTACACAGGAGAGACTCCATGCACTGGACAATTGCCAGAATTCCCTGTATAAAGTGACAGAACAGCGACACTATCAATACATCTCTCCTGAGCTCCAGATATTTTCCTGATACCAGCTTGGATGTTTGCTAAACCCCCTTACAGTCCAGCGCCTGAGCTTACAAAGGTCTGAAGTTGATACTCATGGCAAGCTACAATCAACTTCCCCCCTAGACAGCTTGGTCACCTTCACACCTGTTCCCACTTCTGTCTTTGTGACCCTAGTGGGTCTGTTTCAGCTGGCTGCCAAGGACTACATTTACAAGTTGAATTGTGCAATTCTTTTGCTATGAAGCCCACAGTGGCTTTGTTTTCTTTGAGGACAAAGGTAATTTTTCCTGATCACCTTTGACACCTTCCTCAAACAGACTCTCCTGTCCTTTCTCAGTCTCAGTCCCTTCTCTCAACCTAAGTCACTATCCCTCCTGTTTCTGAATGTAAATCAAACTCCCCCAACTTGGGGCCTGTGCACTAGCCAGCCCCATTTTTGAAAGGCTCTCTACTAGAGTGCTTTTGACATGGATATCTCATTTTCATTAATATATCTGCCCAAGTCAATTTTTCAAGAACTTTGTCAGATCATCTGTCAAAAACTGCTGCATCCTCTAGCTTCAATAGTTAGTCTCTTTGTTTCTGATGAGATTTCTGTGCCTGCACTTGTAGAGGCTCAGGCATGTGCAGTGAGAAAAAAATCAGTTCTCCAATCCTCACCTGATGAGAGAAGAGTCCTAAGGTTGTACAGCTTTGAGATGACTTGAGGGACAAAAAACTCTGCATATGGGGAGAAAAGGTTGGCAGGAGACCCTCGGAATTCTGGACGTGTGCAGCTAGAGGCTATGGTGATTGTTTAAAGCAGATTCCTCTCCCTGTCTGCAATCCATATCTATAGCTTTTTAAGCGTGAGTGTTTGTTTGCCATATTGAAAGAATGAGGCACTGAGCAGGAAGGCTTGCTCCTGAAATCACAGGAGCAGTCAGGTCATAGCAGAGCATTAAGACTAAAGCCCTTTACAGCAAGTCCCAGGCTTCATCCTAGTTCCTGGAAAATCCCAGTGTCCCTCTCACCCTCCTCTCCAGACATGGGCTTAAATTCTGTGCTGGCCTGGGGCCCTGGCTGGCTCAGTCTGAGTGTGCAAATGAGCTCTTGAGGAGAGGGGAGTACAAATCCCCAAATTGATGGGAACTGTTGATGCTGCTGATCTCCTCTCCACAATCTGGTTCTGCTCTACAGGGACCCTCAAGGACCCCTAAGGTTCCAGAGATGTCTGGACACTCTGGATGGGACAGAGTAGCTTGCAGAAGTGTCATTCCCCAAGTACCCATCTGGGCTGATCACTGCACTTCCAAACTAAGAGAACAGCATCCAGCCCAGGGATCCATAGGAGCTGGGGAACTGGGAGCATCTCAGACCTTGTTTGGGCTTCCTGCCTAGGTGGGAAAGAGGGACTGTCTCTCCCTCTCCCAGACTGGCTGTGCCAGAGAAACCTGGGAGTAGGCTTCTCCCAACCCCCAGCCCAGCTAATGGAAACCAGATGGCAGGATGTTTAGTCAGAGCCTGGGGAGCTTCAAGAACAGGGGAAATGGGTAGGGGGCCAGAATTCCAAAATCCATCTCAGTCAGGGGGGTGGGGCAGAGCCAAGGGCATCTCCAGGGACTTAGATTCTAAGCCAACCTCTGTGGTGCCTAGATCAGGAGACTTGAGCAGTCTCCCACACTTTCTCTGTAAAATGGTGGTGGTGGAGGGGTGTTCCCTCTCTCTGGCCTTCCAGAATAAAGGAGGACTGCACGCTTCAGGCCTCTCGGGCCTGAGGAGTCCCTTCTCCCAGCCTCAGCAATGGCCTCCCAGACGGGGTCCTAGCTATTCTCTGTCAGATGTTGGCCTCATCCCTGGCCCCATGTCTGATTTGTGTGGTGTTGTCCCAATTTTCAGGTCATAAACAAGAACCCTGCATGGCAGGAGTGGGGAAAGGAATGGGGAAAAGGGCTGTGAATGGACTTTGTATGGTTCAGAGTGGAGACTCCTCCTTCAGGACAGTGATTTCCAGGTTCCTCTCTCACCAACCCTAGTACAGCTGTTTCACTAGACTCAAGCAGAGAAATGTTGAATGCAGTGAAAATCTACTTGTCAGAGACTCCTTCAAATCTCAACTCCTGTCCCTGACCCTCTCCCAGGGCCTTACATACTGCCCTATGGCCCAGGACAGAGTCTCAAACTTGCAGATAAAGCTGGGGCTGTAGCTCTTCTTTGTACCTCCAACTACTTCTTTTATTACCCCACCCCATCCAAGCCTTGCCCACAATTAACTCATTTTTTTTTTCAGATCACTTCCAAACATAAGTCAACACTGGACCGGCCTGTAGGAAAAGCTTCCTCAATGCTGGCCCCAAACAGCTGAGCCCCGTGGCAAGCTGTACTGCTTGCCAGCCCCAGCCGCCTGTCCCCTCATTCCCCAGAACTAGCTTTAGAGCTGGGTCTGTGAAGATGCCCAGTGGCTCATGTGCAGGCCAAGTGTTGGAGCAGAGATTGCTGACACTCCCTGAGAGCTGTTCAAGGAACCCATGTAGACAACTCTCCATTTTTCTCTAGTCTCCACTCCTTTGCCTCTACCCAGTAGCACCTTCATTCAAGCCCAACATCCTTTCTATTATCCTAACCCACAGGGGCCCTTCAGATTTACCTGGTGTTAGGTAAGTACAGGGGCATATGGGACCTGGGACTCTTCGATCAAGAAGTCTGGGAGTCTTGTGAGATGGATACATCCTTCTGCACACACATTCTGATGAGGAATACAGGGTACATGCTATCCCCCACTTCACAAAGGAAAAAGTAGAAGCCTGGAAGAAAGGGAAATGGCAGAAACATTGAGAGCCAGCCCTATCCACAGGAAGGACAGTAGCCAGGCAACCCAAAGTCTCTGCTGTCTGTGGAATGGGAGTCTTCCCTACTACATAAGGCAGAAACCCAGGGGATAAACAGGTTTTATGGACAGTAGAGTCTTCACTGCCCCAGACAGCCCTGGCACCTGTCCCATCTCCTGGGGACCCAGAAGGCTCCCTTCCCTCTCCTCTCCCTGCCATGAAGGTGGGGCCTGGCAGCCTGTCATGGGTATTCTGCCCTGTAATGGCTTCATAGGCCCACAGTGTATGGAAACAGATGCCCTATTCATGGAGGTACTGGGCCTGGGCCAATGGAGAGTCAATATGGGCCTTACAGAAAAAGCACATGTTCTTGGATCCAGGAAAGATTCCCTGTCTTTCTCTTCAGGTAGAAGCGGTGGACACTGTAGTGAGCTAAGCACAAGAGACATATTGGTTTGGTAGAAAAATGATCTTGAGAAGGGAAGGAGAGATAGAATGGGCAGAGGTGGCTTTCAGAAACAAAGTCAGAGCTAGTAGCTCAGGCAGGAATGTCTTGAGCTGTTCTACCATCACTGTGGTCCACATGTCCGATCCAGTTGTGGCCACCATTCCACCTCCCCCAGATCTTCATGCTGTCTTCTGACCAATAGGGCCTGTCCGTGGGGACCATAAAGGGTATGATGTTTCCATCCTGGCTCTTTGGGTTGGGTACTGCTCTGCAGGGGCCCTGGCCTTTCAGGGGCTGAATGAGAGAACCTGTTTTGACCCCACTGGCCCCAGCAGCTTTGCCCATCCTTCAGCCACAACCCAGGTGGTCCAAGTCCTTCAACAGTGAGTAGCTGTCACTGGAAGGAAGAAGAGCACCTTGCTCTACCACTGGAGTGCCCCTGGGTTAGAGTATATGGACAGAAAGGCAGTTACTAGAGGCTGCCCAACTGAGGCTTCCAGAATGGGTCAGGGTTTGCTGGTAGGGAGTTAATGTAGCTCACTCAAAGCCTTCTGGGACAGGAGAATCTTGGAAGGCTGGAAATGTGGGGGCAGGCAGATCTGGGTTCAAGGGCCCCAAGACAAGAACTATAGGTGTGGCATGTTTAGCATTGTTATTGATGGCCCTGTCCTGTGCCTATGAAGGCAGGAAGAACAAGTTGTGTGGATCTAGGTCCTTATCCTATTCCCTGAACACAGAATAGTAATAGTCCTCTGAGCCACTGAGCTTCTAAGACATGGAAATCCCTAGGAATTATCACCCTTTCATTAAGATGGCTGACAGCCCCAAAAGTGAAATGTGCCAGGTGACAGTAACACCTTTATCTCCTCAAATACATTAGACTCCTGCTTGACACTGGGTGGCAGCAGAAGGGGATGCTGAGGCAATGCCCTCACCCTCTGCCCTTGGGAAGTACTGGAGAAGAGGGACTGAGGAGAGCTTTAGCCCAAGATCTAAGTAGGCTGACCTCATCAACCAAGGACAAGCAAAACTTGCCTTGTGACCTGAGAGCCAGACTGTATCTTGTTCCAATGGATTCATCTCTCAGAGGCAGGCTAGACAGCCAATGGCACAGGACAACACCTTTCTTGCTCCCTGGCTCTCCTATGGAGAAGGAAGAATGGCAGTGGAAGGTTTGGAGAGAAAGGGGTTGTGACCACTCCACCATCAATATCCTACAGTGGCTGAGGACTAGACTTAGAAGCCACTCTGGCCTACATTGGCATATTTTGTAGAGCTGGGCAACCCAAACAGGCCTGAAGATGAGCAGCTAGACTGGTGGCAGTGCTGGACTTGGTCCAATCTAAGGAGCAAGTTCACCAAGCCCCCATCTGGAAGTCACCTGCCAGGCCAGTCCCAGCTCTGAGGAAGAAATCACCTCCAATAGTCTCTGAGCAAACACGGTGTGTGAGCATTGGAATGGGCACACAGAAGCCTCAGTCCTGGGTAATAGCTTGTCCTAGGGATCAGGACAGAAGAGCTGTGGAGAAGCAGAAACCTTTATAGGCCATCAGGGTTCCAGGAGCCCAAGAAGGGGCAGTGGTCATAGTATAGTGCCAGAGCAAAAAGTCAGGAGGTCAAAAAAAAACAATGGTAAGGACTAGTCAGGGCTGATAACCCCATGTGGTGTCTTCTGGGTGTGGTAAGGCTACTCGTGAGTGTCCAGACTGACCATGGCTTTGTCAAGTAAAGCATAAATGGTAGGAGAGGAACCCTCCAACGTTTTGGCCCCTACCCAACTCAGTCACTGGAAAAGCCTTTGCCCCTCAGGTTGGGTTCTTGTAGCTTGTGACTAAGTCAAGGCTACCTTTCCCCTCTTATAGAGACCTTCTGTCAATCTGAACCAGAAGCCTGGCACCAATACAAGGACCAGAACAGAGGCTGAAACACTGGTAGGAGCACCTCAGAAGCCACAGGCTATGTACAGAAGAAGTCAGGAATCAGACAAGGGCCTGGGCCTGAGATAACAGACCTGGGCACAACAGAGCAGGCTATGCCTCCCTGCAGCCTCATGCACACTGGCCCAGATGGTTATTGCCTGCTCTGGACAATCAGAAGAACTAGCTACTTTAAAGAAATCAGAGGACAGGGAATGGTGCATGGGAAATAGTTGTCCTTCCTATGTGTATAGAGAGAATGAAACTGCCAAGATTCCAACATGTATATTCCTAGGCTACTCAACCTGGAGTGGCTAGATCTGAGCAAGAACAAACTGGACACCTGAGACCTACATGCACATGCCTCGAAGGTGCAATGAAGCCTCTTCACCTACATTCTGGGGCCTAGAACTGGGTCTGGGGATGGGAACTTCAGGTTTCAGATAGACCAAAGGGTCCATTGTCAATTGCTTTGTATTGGCCTACAATATCCAGCTACTAAAGATCAGATCTAGAGAAGACACTGCAAGAAGCTCTCCAGCATGTGTGGATCCCATGATTTAGGATATGTGGGCCTACTGGGGCAGTTCCCTTTGCAGTAGATATCTTCAACATGCCTAGGTTCAATGACAGATATAAAGCCACAGTGGAGCAAAATAGAGGTGTTCCTTGGCTAGGATGGGCATAGAGTCATGCCTAGGAAGGCTTGTTCCCTGGCCAGTATCAGGTAGACCTCCATCCTGCCTCCTCCACCCTCCTCCTAGAATCAGAGACAACCGAAGCAGCTTAACCTGGATGGAAATCCATTGTCCTCATTGCCAATCTTGCCCTCCTCCCTACATGAGTTCAAATGCATGACAACTTCCTACAGAGCCTACAACACAGCAGCTTCTAGACTGCATACAAGGGGTTTGGACCAGGGCAGCTGGAGAAGCAGCAAAGAGGTGCAAGCAGAGTCAGCTCATCCAGCCCTTCTATCTGCCCCCAAAGAGCTCAGCCATCTGCAGGGAATGAGTTGCATGACAGGAACAGCTACCCACAGTTTTTTTTGTTAATTTAGTTCAAACTAGAGTCATCTGGGAAAAAAGGAGCCTTAATTGAACTGCCTCCATCAGATTAGCCTTTGGGACATTTTCTTAAAGATTGATGTGGTCTGGTCCATTGCAGGCGGCATCACCCCCAGGCAGGTGGCTGCGAGTTGTTTAATAAAGCAGACTGAGCAAACCATGAAGGGCAAACCAGTAACAAACATTTCTTCAAGACTTTTTCTTCAGTTCCTGCCTTGCCTTCCCCTGATAATCGACTGTAAACTGTAAGCTACTTTCCTGTTCAAGTTTCTTTTGGTCATGGTGTTATCACAATAGAAAGCAAACTAAAATAGTCAGCTTTCTTGCCCTTCTTATACAGTACCATAGGATGGTACTGCTTACATTCAGAGCAGGTTCCCAGTTAATCTTATCTGGAATTACACACACACACACACACACACACACACACACACGGATATGCCTCATTAATGTCCTAGGCACTTATTAATCAAATGAAGCTGGAAATCAAAATTAACTTTCACCTTGAGTACATCCCATGTCTTCGTGGACCACACCATATCCTGAAATGTCTACCACCATTTGAGTGCTTTCTGGAGATGGGAGTTGTGAAACTCAGGGGAGCCATGGCTTAGCTCCTAGGACCCTTGGCATAAATGAAGCAGTGGTCATTCCTCATGAGCCCCTGGTTCTAGGAGCTGGGCACCAACTTACTCAAAAAGATGATAAAGAGTGCTGAATTGCAGCTATCCCTTAGTGTGCTGGGACCCAACAGCAACTAGCTTCAGGAGGACCACCTGACATCCCAGGTATGGATCAGACTCCCATGAGTGTCCACCATGGAGGGGAACATTCCTCTGACAGGCATATGGAAACTAGAAAAGGAGGAAAGTCCCCAGAAACATAGAGAGTTGGGCAGGAAAGTATAAAGGGCAGCATGGAATCAGGAAACTCCAGAGAATCTATAACAGAGGCCTGTCTGAGATGTGTCTTCAGGGCCCTATTACCACCTACTCCTCTAAGCTGTTGCCAACTTCTAAGGCTTCCCCCAACAACTCACCCCTCAACCTCAAGATCCTTCTCCTTCACCCATATCCATGCCTGCCCTACTAGCACTCAGGAAACCCTTGTGAGCTTCCCCAGAGCTGGCTTTAGCTGAGGCAACAGCTACACGAAGGGACATGAAAGGGAGAGGCAGTACAGAGACCAGTGGTGTCCTAGAGCTGCCATCACAAAGTCCCACAACCAGGTGTTCTAACAGCAGAAACCTAGAATCTAGGTATGAGAGAGTAGGCTCCCTCAGAATACCCTAAAAACATTTTTCCCCTGATTTGGACAGCTGGTTAGGGTGTTGGTACGTACAAACCTTTCACCATGACAATGACCAGAGGCCACAGGGTTAAGGATCCAATTCTAGAAAGAGTGGGACAGGCTAAGGGAGGTTGGGAGAGGGCTATCAAGAGGCTAATGATGATCTTCTGATCACCAACACAGGACAGGCTGTAATGGGGACTGAAGGCAAGGGTCCACAGACAGTCCCGCCCATCATTCCCAGGACCAGAACCTCCCGCCCTGTGTCTTCTTGTTCCAGGAAAAAGTTACCAAAACGTTTGGGTTTAATTATTCTTTTTTCCTCTTCCCCTCTTGCCAAGGGGGCAAAAGAAAGCAGACAGCAGCCTGGGAGGGGCCACCCAGCTGCTTTCCACTCCCCCCCCACGCCCTGCTGCCTGCTGATGATGTGGGGCCTGGGCAGGGGGCTGGCTGCTAGTCAAACACAGGCTCAGCCCCTGCTTCTCCTTGACTGAGGCACTGGGATGTTTTCTCTGCTGATGGAAGGCATGGAGACTGCAGCCTGCAGGGATAGGAAACAGAGGAGTTCTCTCAATGGCTTGCTCCACTTACAGGCACCAGAGAGTGAAAAGTCACTGTAACAAGCCACTTTTCCTGCCTTCACCCATTCTGTCCATTACCACCCTCTGTTCTTTCAGACTCGCAAGGACCAGGTCTTTCTTGCCAGCAGAGTCAGAGCCTCAAGGATCCACCATGGAGTAACTGGAGCTCATAGTGGCCCAGAGCAAAGTGGCAGCCTGATCTCCACCATTAACCTAGCTTCCCTATATATGCCTCTGCTCCAGTAGGTGTTTCCCCCCTCCCCCTCCCTCTCCTTCTCCCTCTTCCTCTCCCTCTCCCTCTCCGTCTCCTTCCTCCTCTCCCTTCTCCTCTCCCTCCTCCTCTCCCTCCCCCTCCCCCTCCCCTCCCTCTCTCTCTCCCTCTCCCTCTCCCTCTCCCTCTCCCTCTCTCCCTCTCCGTCTCTCTCTTTGCATGCTGGATTCATTTCTCCCCTTGCCACTCCTTTCACAGACATGTGTTCCTGAATTCCATTTGTGGCACACATGTGGTCCAGAACTCCAATCCATTAACACACACACACACACACACACACACACACACCTGCACAATAATGTTATTGACCTGTGACACTATGTCCACAGCCTTCTTCTATATCTAGGCCTACCACAGTATAGTTCTTCAGACCCAGCAAAGAAAGGAGAAAGAGCTGAGCTAAGCTCCACTTGACCTTTGCATCACTTGGACAGTTTTAGATGCCCCCACTTCTTCACATGATCGATTAAGACCTTTTAATTCAACAAATGACCTAGTGGAGTTCAAGGGGCTGAGGCAACGCTGATTTGTATGTTAATGTAATAAATGCACCTCATTCAAGCTTCTGGTAGCCCCTACCTCCACCTCAGATTCGAGTTGCATGCACTGAGAGCTCAGGATCTCCTTGCCACAGAGTCCCTGACCATATCCTAGATGCTGCTTCATTAGCATGGGGCTCAGAGACCTGGTTCCCAAAGTTTGTCTGAGAGCCTCCTCATCAGAGCCTTGAACCCTTGCAGCTCACCCTACTTATTCCAGAAACCATCTATAGTTGGTCCCTCTTCTCTATTAGGTATTCCTGTCCTGGTGTAGGACATACAGTAGCATTTGGTTGCTGGTGCAGGTTGTCCTAAAGTAACCAGGAGCTATGACTGCTGCATATTAGTAGCTTTGAAGCCATTCATGTGTTCCTTATACCTTAACCCTTATCTTTGTCCATGCATACCCATCCTCAAGTCAGACTGCCTAATATCCAGGGTCCTACCTACAGTCTGAAGATGGGAGACTAAAATGCAGGCAGGTAAAATAATTTGCCCATGGCATGCACCTTACTTCCTGTGGAATCAAGTTATAACCCATGTGGTCTGATGCCAGAGAAGGGAGTAGTCACATTCACCCGGCAGTTACTGGGTTACTCTTCCTCTATCTCCTGTCTTTGTCCCTTATCCCTACCCTCTGTCCCTCTGGGGCAAATATATGTCCTTTGTGCTGAGAACTTGGCCTGGGGGTGGGTGTCCTAGACTGTACCTTTCAGTCTTGCCTGTGCTGAGAGCCACAGCAAAAAAAGTCTGAGGTCCCTACTTCCAGAGTTTACAAGAGCAGAGCATCAGGTAGTGAGAAGGCAGGTAGAATGCAGCAGAAGGACCATTCCTCCCTTGAGCATGTAAATGGAAGGCACAAAAATGCCAACCTCAGAGCGCTATTGCTGCCACCAGAGCCAGCTGGGCTCTGAGCCTGTGAATTCAGTCTTGCTTCATTCTGCAGCAATTCCCTACACTCCACCTTATTCTCAGCAGAAAAAGGACAAGCAGACTGGGGGTGGGGTTGACTAGGAAGCTGATGGAATGTTTGCTTTGGACTCATCCCCACATTCCTTCTCCTCTGGGGTCTGGGCCCACAGATATGGCACTTCCTGTTTGGGTTGGGTCAGAGGTCAGCAGCCCTGGAGGCACTGGACTTGCTTTCCCAGCTTTCCCAACTGCTTTTCCCCAGCCTAACCACCCCAGGCCCTGCACATTCTGCTTTGGCCTCCTAGTCCATCCAGCCCCACCATCTTCACAGTCTGAAGACCCAGAAGGCACAGGATGTATGGGCTAGGTAGCTCCAACATCCCATCCTTCCTATTATTAGGCCTGCTGAGCTAATGAGTCAAGAAGGCCCACTGTGTGTCAGAGCAACAAGTTTCCACACCCTGGTTTAGACCCTTGAGGACAGGGTGGAAATCCCCTGCACAGATGGAGGAGAGCAAGAAATAGGAACTCCTTAAGAATGGCTCCTGAGTTATTTCCAGTTTGTCTATGAGGCTGCTTTGTGATGATAAAGCATGGGGCAAGTAACAAAACTGCTGTGGTGTTCCCAACACAGATGCAGGGAAATTATCCTTAGAAATTCTATGATATGAGTCTTTGACTCACCACATGATCAAGGTTTGAAATTGGAATGTGATCAGCCTAGCCTCTACTATCCCTAAGAGCAATCTAGAATTGGGCTGATACCAAGATGAGACAAAGGAAACATGGTTTTATGTGCCCAGGTCATCACTAATTAAGGATGCCCAGCAAACAAGGCACAGCTATGGCAAGGATGATCTAATTTTCTAAGAGAACCTGGGTCTTGGAGCTATCAGGTCTCAGTAGCTAGAGGCCAGAGCCTTCAGTCCAGTGGTGATGTGGGAGGAGCTGGCCAGCAATAGATATGAGCTGGTAGTACAATGGACACCCCCCCAAGAGAACCCCAGGCAGGCTAAGCTTTCAGCATCCTCCATTTCCAATGCCATGCTTACTTTGCCTACTCCCTTAGGGAGTCACTTGGCAGGCACCAGCAGTATTGGCAGTCCAACTGGGAACCTCAGGGTACTGAGCCTCTGAGAGATTACAGCAGTAGCCATCCAGTTGGTGGTGACATCCACATGTCAATGATGAGGTGCCTTGGGTCATATGGCAAAAAAGGAAATACTCATCAATCTCCAAATTAAGATGGGGCACTGAGGTAACAGAATAGGACTGAAGGTAATAGCAGTGGGGACCAAGATACTCCTGTGACTGTCAACTTCAATTGGACAATAAGAATGGGGAGCAAAGCATTTGTTGAGGCTGGCCTGTGTCTCCTCCAGGGGACTCAAGAGGACCTTGCATCTCTACTCCCTGTTTCCTGTCCCCCAAGAATCAGCTTCCAGGTCTTGCAACCTACCAGCCTCCATGCCTAGGTTCCCACATTCCATCACACCAACCCTCCATGTTGCTTTAGATCCCACGTCTGGGTAGGCTTTGCTCAACATGCTATGTTTGTTGCTACCAAGGCCACCCCCAGCTACTAGTCCCATAGCAGCTGCTACTACTTGAGAAATGCTATGTTTGGCAGTCCTCAGACTATGTACTGTCTTTTGCCACGAACCTAGCTAGAGGGCCTGAAAGACAGGGCCTGGCCTGCCCTTCCCCAAACCTGCTAGACCCCAGTAGAGTTACTAGAGCCTTCGGGTTCCACAGGCCAGAGCCAGGCAGCACTCCTAAGATGTAGCGTTATTCAAAACACAGTGCCCCAAAGTGCCTCATGGCCTCCTTCTGGCTCCTCAGCTTTGATGACAACCATCTACACAGGCCACAATACAGTCCAGGTCCACTTTCTCTCTTCTGGCCATGCCCCAGACTGTGCCTCTAAAGATAGCTAGACACAAGCAGGCCGAGCCTTCAAGGAGCCCCCTTCAATCCCTGAAATTACAACCCTGGTGGCCCAGAGGGGAGAGATGATGTGTGATTATGTCCTCAGGGGAAGGTCAAAAAAAGCTCCTGGTGTAGAGAGTGCCAGCTTTCACCAGCCACGCCTTGGCCATCAGCAAGGGAAGCTTCCAGACAGTGAAGGCTGGGCTCAATAACACTACCTCAGCTATCTCTGGGGCATATTGGTAGAAGTAGTATCCCTAATTGCTCCACGTCCTGTACCCACCAAACATCCATTTCATACCACCTTGAGGCTCCAGGTCATCACTCAGTAGCCCTCAACAGTCTATGGGTCTCATATCCTGACTCTGTTCAGCCATGGAGGGTGTAGGCATTAGCCATGAACATAGCCAGAGGGCCAAGAGTGGGTACCTAGCAAGGCTGTGAACTTGGGAACATTCTGAGCAAGATGCTTGCTAAAGAAGTAGCTCTAATGTGCATGTGACATGTCTTAGAGGCTGAGTCCCCTTGCTCAGAGATGGCTTTGTGGGAGCTCACGGGTGCACTGCACAGAGTACTGAAAGACAGCCTAGGATGCTGCCTTCTCCTCTGCAAGTCTTCCTTGTCCCCTCAGGCTGATGCACTCTTTTCCCAATGTCTCTTTCATTATCCAGGCATGGCCTTGCTCACAGTCCAGTACGATGTAAATTCCATGTGGACAGGGTCACTACCTGCTTCAACACAAGCACTGCAGTTTCCCTTGAGTTCCAAGGTGTCCCCTGGGTCTCTGCAGCTTCGCACCCTATGGGTGCGCTCTCTGTCTCTGTCTCTGTCTCTGTCTCTGTCTCTGTCTCTCCGTCTCTCCCTCCCTCCCTCCCTCCCTCCCTCCCTCCCTCCCCTTCAACTTTGAAGCTAGGGCAAGAACAGCTGCAAGACAGCTGTAGGGGGACAGACTGCAGCTGGTGCCAGACCCTTTCCAAAGAGGCCAGGCTGAGGTTCCCCTGCTTAGGAAAAGGGTCTTTTCCTTTTCTTAGCTCCCTTCCTCTGTGGCTCTTCCACAAGACGCTTCAATATGTCCTGTGTACGGACTGCCCTACTACCAGCTCTTGTCCAGGGTGTTTCCTGGGCAGGCCAGAAGAGTAACTGCCTAATGGTGGATGGAGTGCTGGCTTCTCAGAACAGGAAATCAGCAGTGTTTCCTAGCCAGGTCCCCAGGGAGTTCAGGTGCCGCCCATGGCAGGTATTCACAGCAGTCCAGCAAGCAGTGCTAGCTGCTCAGGGGTGTGTTTTCCATACATCTAAAAGGTCAGGCTCCTCCTTGAATTCTTGGCTCTAGTCAGCAAGAGAAAGGGCTTCTGTGGCTGCAAAGCAGGCAGAGGGGGGAGGGTAGCTCCTCAAGATAGGCTAACCTTCTCGAGGCCTCTGGGGAATCATACAAGCTAGAGTTGTAGGGGACCTGTCCCTCTCTGGGGTAGCCTGGAGTCACACACTGATGAGCTGTCTCCCAACCCCCTGCACAAGACTGCCCTGGTTCCTGGGGAGCTAAGACAGCTGTGTAGTTTGCCTCCTTCTTAGGAGTTTTGGAGGCTTCAGGAAATATCTGTTCTTCCTTCCCGTCTTCTTCCCCTCCCACTGCCCTCCTCCTGACTTCCCTGCCTCCTTCCAGGTATGGGAGGCCAGAGGGCAAGAGATTGTTGTTGTTGTTGTTGTTGTTGCTGCTGCTGCTGCTGCTGCTGCTGCTGCTGCTGCTGCTGATACTGCTAATGGCCAGCAAGGAAGTTCTGTCCCCAGCTGCTACAGCTGGGGTCCAGGGTGTTTCCTAGCCTCCTCAGAGAAAGCTGAGGCATAAGGAAGGGGAACCAGAAGAGGGAGAGGGGCAGGCTCAAAGACTGAGGTGCTGCCTGGATGGGCTGGGAGTGGCCCCCAAATTAGAGGGCCAGTCTGAGTGACTCAATGGACCCTGGGCTGGGCACGCAGTTATAGCTTATTGCAGACTGTAAACCACAGACACAAGGACCTTCCAGGCACAAAAAAGCATATTTACGGAAGTGCTGCCCTGACATATCCCCTAACTTTAAGTAAAGACCTGGAAGTGTACAGTATACTCTCTCCTTGGCTCCCATGCAAAGGGTTACCTCCTTACTATTCCAAGCTCCATCCAGAAAGGAAAACAGGCTGGCTTGCTGGTCAGCCCCCCACCTACCCCTAGGGCACATTTTGTCAGCTGTTTCCTACACAAGGCAAAGGCTCTCTTCTGCCTGCTCTAGTGTGCTCAGTGTTCCTGGATCCTCCAGAAAGTCTTTCTGAGCCTCTGTCTGATGCTGGGTGTAGTAGCCCTGTTGAGGCCAGAAATAAGAATACATACCTGGCTCCTTGTGGAACTCATCTATGCCCTAGCAGTCCCTCTAGTGCAGTAGTTCTCAACCTGTAGGTAGTGACTCCTTTGGGAATTGAAGGACCCTTTCACATGGGTCCCCTAAGACCATCAGAAAATGCAGATATTTGCATTATGATTCATAATAGTAGCAAAATTACAGCTATAAAGTAGCAATGAAAATAATGAAGAATGGTATTAAAGGGTCGAAGTATTAGGAAGGTTGAAAACTACTAATCTAGTGGGTCATGGCAGCTCTAGCTTATGATCACTATCTCTATCATACCTCTGGCAGGGGCTCTTGTAGGCCTGAATAAATACCCCAAGAACAGTGAGTATAGGCTTAGGCCAGGTGGTATCATATTTAATAAGGGCTTTGCAGACAGGTACCTGGAACAGTGTATATATATTCTGTGAATTTTCATCCTTAAAATAAAAACCTTGGCTAGCTATGGTGGTTTGTGCTTCTAATTCCAGCACTCAGGAGGTGGAGGCAAAAGGATCAGGAGTTCAAGGTTTACAGATTTGCTGTAGACTTTACAGCAAATCTGAGTTCTGCATGGGGTACAAGAAACCCTATCTCAAAAATCAAAGCAAACAAAAGGAAAGATTTATTGAATTATACTTGTTGGGTATAGTAAAAGCTCACTCTTTTGTAATCTCAGCACTCAGGAGACAGATGAAAATTCTCAACATGAGTTCAAGGTTATTTAGCGAGAGTTTATCTCAAATAGAAAAAAAAAAGACAGAGGAAAGATACATAAAATACAAAGCATAAATGAACTACTCAGCAGTTTTCATTTAGTATGTTCAGAGCAGTTTTGTTGTTGTAAACTGAAGATTCAGAACTGATGAGATGCTGTTTCTTTCTGTTTCATTCTGGAAATCTCACATGAACAGGCCTTTTGCCATGGGCTGCACTCACCAAGCAGAATATTCCACATGTGCCTTGGATCTGCTGCAATCACAGCGCTTAGGAGGCAGACACATGAGGATCCGGAGTTCAAGAACAACTTGACTTACATAGTGAGTTGAAGGCCAGCTGGGGCTACATAAAATTCTATAAATATATGCATGCATGCATACATACATACATACATACATACATACATAAGCAGACAAAAACCAACAGCCTGAGAAGCCTGAGTACTCCCAGCCCATGGACCATGGAATCCAAAGGTACCTACCGCCTCCCAACCCATATCCTGCTTCTTCCATTTTTCTCCTCTCTGCAGCCAGAAGAGAAGATGATTGAAGGAAAGCTCCACACTGATTCTGGCTCCAGGCAAAAGTCTACTGCAGCTTCTGTCCTGCTGAGAACCTGCAGTGAACTTCACCTTTCCCTCTGTTGGAGGAGGGCCCTCTGCTCTCTCGCTCTCTCTCTCTCTCTCTCTCTCTCTCTCTCTCTCTCTGCCTCTGACCCTCCCCTGAAGTTTCTTTGTTTGCCCTTCCTTACACTTGGTCCCTGGTTCCTTCTTTAGATTTCAGTGTGGCTCCCCAATTCAGTCTCTCCTGCCATCTAAGGGCTCATCTTTACATCTTGGAAGCTGCCCTGACAAAGGAGAGGTAGGAAATCGCTAGACAGGTAGATACTACACTAGGCACCATGTCTCATTTAGACCCTCAAGGAGCAGCTGAGATTTGGGAGTTTAGCCCAGTTAGGTCCTAAAATTGAAGGGAGGAAATGGCCCCAAGAGAGGCCATAGTTACTGCATCCTGGCCAGCCAGTAGGGGTTGAGCAAGAAGATAAGGAGCTTGTTACTCTCCTCCAAATCAGTTTTGCCAACTTCTCAAAGGCTTCAGGGATGTGAGCCAAGAAGGTGTGCAGAATCTGGGGACAAATGCTTTTTTAAAGAGGGAAAGGATGGAGAAGAGGAAAGGCTAACAGACGGTAGGAGGCTGGATCAAGCTCTTCCAGAAGCCTACAATCCTCTAGTTCTCGGATCCCCAAACTGCCCCCTGGTTTCAGACTAGGTTCTGGGTAGCCATCAGGTTACCTTTCCTCATCTTCCTCTCACTTTCTTCTACCTGGCAGCATGACAGCAAGCACCTCAGTGTCCCCTTTTGGACAGTGGAAAGTTTGACTCTTTGAGACTCTCTGCCCAAAGACATCAAGGGTCTGTCCCTAAGTAAGCAAATGTGTGTTCTTTTAAACTATGATTGAGGCAGGGGCCAGGATGGGGGGCGTAAGGGGGAGGGGTGCCACATAGCCCAGCTGTCTACAAGAAAATTGCTTCCTTTGAAGCTGCCAGGGGGGCAGGAAGCCTGCCCCCTCCCTCCCAGCAGCTCTTCCTCCCTCCTTTTCTTCCTCTCTGCTCCACAGCCCCCTCCCTTCTTGTCTCCCTCTCCGCCCTGTCCCCTCCCTGTCGGCCCGCCCGCCCAGCCTTTAGCCTCCCTCCCACCGCCTCTGTCTCCCTCTCTCCACGAACTGCCCAGGAGCGAGCAGCTGCTCCCGGTTGGCCCTGACGGACAGACAAACCGACAGCCTGACATCCTAGTCCACCAACTAACCAGCCTGCACCTGGCTGCTTGCCCCTCCCCAGGTAGGGCCTGCTCAAGCCGGGAACTGACTCCATTTTCTTCACAAAGACTTCAATCTGTCCTCGCTGTCTTCATTTCTGGCTATGCTGTACCCTCATCAAGCAAACATGCTGGTAATCCTGCTGCCTCCACACCAGCCCTGTTGCGTCTAGTCTTGCCGCCCCAATGTCTATACTTCCCCTGCCTCCTTGCTGCTCTCTTTATGCCCCCAGAGCAAAGGCTTTGTGTCCTTTTCATCAACACCACATTTCTGCCTCTTCTCCCCACCCTCTTCCCTGAACTTTCCTCCTACCCTTCCTTTCCCATTCCTCGCTGACAGTGCTCAGTTGCTAAGCTCACCAATGCTTTACTTCTCTGCTTCTGGGGGTGGACAGGGAGCTCCCCCAGGGTACTGCCCAGAGCATCACTGAGGCAGGGCTGGGTGGGTGGCTTGCTAGCTCTACCCATAGCCTTATCCTTCACGGCAAGGCCCAGGCACACCCTTCACTCCTGCTAGCCTTGCTCTCGCAGCTCAGCCTTTCTTGGGGTCTTGGCAACTGGCCAGGTCAGGGAGGATGGGGCTAATGCAAAACTCAGCATTGGCACAATCTCCCCTTGGAGTAGTCAGAGAGGCTTGTACTCCCAGGCACACCTCAGGCACCTTGCCCTGATATTCCATATTCACCACAGACTAATGCTCTGCCTCCACCCTCTCCTGGACAAGGCGTGGGTCCACAGTGCCCTAGCTCTAGGGGTCCTGAGTCGCCTGCCTGGTTGCCTTAGTACTATCTGTTTCCAGAACCCTCTCAAGCAGAGGTGCGCGATGGGCAGAGGATGGGATGGGGGTAGAAAATGGGGAAATTGTGCCACGTTTGCAGTGAGAAACGTGACTTGGGGCCCTAAGGGGCCTATCAAGAGATTCAGAAGAAGAAGCAAGAGAGACAGAGTCAAGTGGGCATTCACCAAGTCTGGTGAAGGTTGGGGGATTGGAGTACCTTGTCACTACCCTAGGGGTGGGACCAGGCTCCCATCTGCCTAGAGAGAAGAGGTCCAGAGCTGTAGGTGGGGCAGGCAGATGAAATCTTCATTAGGCCAAGGGCATAGCACCTCAGTGATTCCAATTTCATATTTAGGAGCTGTTGCCTCTCTAGTCTGTCAGTTTTCTGCCTTGTAATGATTGGAATTGAGACAAGCTTAAGATGTTCCCTATGCCAGCAAGAGTCCCACATCTGGACATGAAATCAGTTGCCTGTGCCACCTACACCCTAGAAGAGCTTGTGGGTGGGCAGGGTTGCTTTGTGTAGAACATGACTGTGTATTGCTGCTGAAGGCTAAAGGGGGGGATAAGCCTTTGAGGACAGGCAAGTTGGATATACTGAGAGGGAGATTTGGGTCTGCCTCTAAGCACCAAGGGCAAGGCAGCATGAAAAATCTCTGATTCAGGCAATAGAGAGGCCTCCATAGCCAGCTGGCCACCTGGGTGTGGCAGCTGGGCCTCTCTAGCCCACTCTTACACTGGCTCTCTCACCATCCCCAAAGGACTTATGTCTACCACTACTTCTCTTCCTTACCCAGAACAAGGGCCAGGGTCCTGCTACATGCAAAGTGAATCTGAACTAGTTAGTTTAGAAGCCCAGATGAGTATACCAGCCAGTGAACATCATATAAAGTAGCTTGCTAGAACTGATTCACATCTTTTTTCAGTTCCTCTAAAGCCCTAGGCTGTTGCAGGATTGGCATTATGGTGGAAAGAAGGGAAAGGGGTGCTGTGGAGGTGAGAAAGAGCTTTTCTCAGCAATATTCTATAACTCTTTGGTCACAGCATCAAATCCTCTGAAGAGAGCTTTGTAAAGAGGCTATATTTGACAATTTGCACTGGGATCCTCTCCAGAGGAATTGCTTGATTCTTTGTCACCCTGTTTTGGGATGGAATGGGGACTAGACTCCATTCCAATCTCCCTTTTGCCTGGACTTACCCACCATGGTGTCTCACTTTTTCTCCCTGTAGAAACAGAATATCATAAGTTTGTCCCAGAAGTCACTTGTCCTTGGTCCACAGGATTCTCAGCATGCCTCCCTAATGAGGCCTCTGACACTGCACCTACCGGACTCCCTCAGCTTCCTTGCTCAATCCCCCACGACCTCCTCGCCCACCATGACTCCCTCCTGCTCCCTCCTTTGTCCCTGCTCTCAAATGCCCCACCCATTTTCTAGTGGGACCTTCACATCCCAACAGTCCTGGCAGCAGTCCTTCTCCATTGCAGGGAGGCCAGTTGGTTGTAGACAGACACTCCAGCACAGGATTTCACTCACACCAAGGAATAGGGGCAGTGTGGATGAATGATCCTGGAAGACTGAAGATGATCTTAGCCTTTCTCAGCTGAATACATAAGGCTGAATCCCACTCCAGCCAGAGTTCTTGGCAAGCAGTATAGAACCTGGTATTGGGGAGAGAGTTCAAGAATCCCAAAACATAAAGAGAAAGGGGGGGTTCTTTAGGGTCTGGGACCTGTTGCCTTGCTACTCTTTCTCCAGGAGTAGAGCTTGGGATAAGCCAGTAGACAGATAGACATGGTGACATCACAACCTGATTTTACCTCACTGTGAGGCCATGGACAAGAGTTTGGGACAAATTCTCTGAGCCTACTAGATACCTATCAATGTTAACAGTATCGTGGTCACCAGGGATGGTGTAGGTTAAAAAAAATCGCTTGAGACTCCTTTCCCACCACTGAGAAGTAACAACAACATCCTCCTGTTGTTTGAAAATTACAGCACATGGTGAGTAGGAGCCCACACTTTGTTGGTAAATGAAAGGAGATGAGAAGGCATATGAGTCAATTGCAAGGGGACTAGGAAACCTAGGACCTCCAATTGATCAGGATTATCTGCTGTCTGGCTCCTTTCTAGAAGTTTCTCAGTAGGGCAAGGAATGGGGGATAGAAGGCTCTTCCTTGATGCACCCAGTATCTCTATATATATTCTAGGCACCTCTGACACCTACATTCAGGCAAATTCCACCCCCAATTCTGGTGGAAGTAATCCAGCTATTCTGTCAGCGCCACAGCCACAAGTATTAAGATTTGGCCCCGGCCAGTGAGATTCAGGTTCTGCTCACCTTGTGTCATACAGGAAGCATGTCCCATCCCTCTATTTGACACTCAAGTGTTCGGCTGCAGCTAAATGGAAGCAGGCCAGGTACACATTTACCTTTGATGATCAGAGAAAGGAAAAACAAATGCCTAATGTCTCCTGTCTCTCGTGCATTTCCTCACCTGCACAGTCCCAAGATCCCAGAACAATGTGGTAGAAAGCAGCACCTTCCATTTATCAGTTGAGGTAGGGTTGCTCAGCAGGGGCCAATGCCCCAGGAGGAGGCTGCTGAGACTGCACTCCGTGTCTGCTCCTTGGCAGCTTCCAGCCCCACATCTGCAGGCAAGCTCCTAGAAGCTGCCAGACCTCAAGCCTTGCCCCTGCCGCCCTTGGCCTGGCCTGAATGCCTGGCACAACCCTTCCATGTTCTCAGAGACTGCCAGCAGTCTTGCTTGGCTGTTGCCCAAAGCTATCCTGCATGGAGAACTACACTGGCTTTCAGAGGGGCAGACAAGGAGGGCCCTATTTAGGGTGGTGGCACAAGCTCCAGGAAGCCCAGTCCTTTCCCTTATTCAACCTGTGGTCGCCAAGCTCAGCCCACCACAATGACCACTTCTTTCCTTTGCTCTGAGGAGCTGGTGCCCAGCAAGTTCAGAACTCACTTTGATAGAACATAAGGACATAGCCAAAGAGTCCAACAAAGGAAACTGAGGCAGGAGGAAGTGGAATGAGAGGAACTTTCTATAAGTCTTACAGGGTTTGTCCACAGAATGCCTCTTTCTGACTGTGACTTTGCCTTCATTCTCAGTGTATGGGGATGACGATCAGTCAGAGGAAGTTGAAAAGGGGAGGCATATGAGACTATCCACAGCACCCCAGTCTCTAACATCTCACATGATGATTCTTTCCACCTCCTGACTTGCTGCATTACCCACCTTCAGACCCAGAGTTGCCTTCATCCATGGCCCAGCAGCAAGACTGAATGTTCAGAGCCTAGAGTGACCAAAGCTGGACTCTGGGAGAAATCAGTTCCTTTTTGTAGGCCTCAGTTCCCTCATCCATAAAGTGGTGCTACTGGTGGTTGCACCTTCTGCACTTCCTTAACTAGATGAATCCTCTTTTGTGTGCTCTGTATTTGGCATGCCCTCTTCCCTGCAGAACATGGTACTGAGTCTAGTGCCAGTTTTCTGCATGTAAATGAGGGCTGTACTGGGAAACCTGCCTAATCCCCTACCCTTCAAGCCTCAAACCCTGCAAAAGCAGACAAACTCTACCCTGCTTCTACATGGGATTTGAGCCTGGACTGGAACTGACAACAGGCTGGGATCTCCCCTGTATCACTCTCCTAGCCCTTTGTGCGTCCCCACAGTATGTCCCCTCAAATCTAGTCTTATAGGCCTACCTAAGGTCCTGTAACTCCCTTCTTTGGGTGGAGGAGGCTTTTAATCTGAAAAGGCTGCAGTGCCCACAGAAAAACATCATGACCTGAGTGTCTGAGGGCCACATAAGGCTTCCGAGGAGTTTCCTGCCTAGGAAAAAGGATGTCCTGTGGACATCTCCAGGCCATTCTGTGTTCCAAAGCATTTGGGTTGGTTCCACACAGATGGTCCTCTGTGAAACCGCATCCCCAATCCATATCATCTCTCCTGATCTTGGCAGGTGGACTGTGGGTCCTGTATGTAGCTCAGCTGAGCAGAAACTCTAGCCCTGACTCTTCTTTCTGCAGAAGGGTGGTCAGTGCCTCACTCCTTCTCTGCCCTTCCATCTTGCTCTCTGGCCTCCCTTCAACCTTTTTTTATTTGGTCTGGGCTGCTTCTGCACCTCTTCTCAGGCCTTCTTGTCCATCTGCCCTGGGTAAGATCCCTACCCTGTCCTGGATGCTGCAGGCTGAGGGAGAACTGACCTTTCTAGGTACTCTGGGGACAAGATCTTCTGGGGGAATCTCATGTCTTGTTAGGCCAGGCTTGGGTGGGCATCTTGAGACTACTTGGAAAGAATGAGGGAGGCTGGACACTCCTCCAGCTGAGGACTTCCTGTGACCTCAGGAATCATCAAAGAAATTAAGTAAAGCCTGTCTGTGTCCCCTACTTTGCCGTGTGACCTCTGGGGATCAGAAAGGCTGCTCTATTCTCTACAGGAAGCAGCTCTGCCCTAACCTCTGTGCAGGCTGGGAGCCATGAGAACCGCCAGGGTTCAGTCTCTGTGTGTGAATGCTCCCTCCCCCACAAACGTAGGGCATTTTAAGTAACAACATAGGGTGAGATTTCTTCTGGGGCAGTGCTTGTGTCTAGGTCTAACCAAACCAGGATGCCCCATCCTCCTCCTCTCCCCCTTCTGCCAACGTGTGCGTGTATACACACACACACACACACACACACACACACACACACACACACTCCTGCTGGTGCTAAGAATTTCAAAGCAGCAAGCAGTCAGCCTAACCCCCTTGTCAGCTGGGGTCCTTCCACTTTTGCCTCTAGCAGTTGAGCTCAGAGGGCTTATTTATCCCAGATGGAGCACTAAATACCCCAATGCCACCACCAAAATGTGCTCTATAAGAGGACTCTTTGAACTGGGGGGTGTTTTAAGTCTTCAGGGGACTAGGCTTCCTATCTACCCCTACACCAGTACAACCCCAGACATCCAAGCCTGGGAGGCTAGCAAGACCACCATGGATTCTCTATTTAGCAAATGAGGTGAAGTGAATAAAATACCCTGAGCCTTTGCCTTGGAGTTGGACAAAGAGGAGTGTTAAGAGACTCAGGGGCTCTGGCCTTGTCCTGCAGACTACATCCTGCTTGGGTGGTGGAATGCAGGAGAAAGAAACAGGAGATGTGGGTGCTGGGACAGGCTCAGGCAATGCAGAGTCTCCACCCCATTACACTGTCTCAGCCTGGGGGGCCTCCAGACAAGCCTGACCCTGCCCTCTTTCTCTGGCAGCAATTTATTCTCCTTGGGATCCCCTCCAGGATGCCAGGTCCATAGGCACAAAGAGAGAGTAGGGGTAATATGGAAGCTCGGAGTTTTGCAGTCTGAGTCCTGGGGAATTAGAGGAAGGGAGATATGAAGTGTTGATCCCCTACTTCCCAGGACCCTTATTTGATACTGCTACATCATTGATGAATCGATTTCCCCTCCCCTCCCCCCATGTCTTTCTAGTCTTCTCCCTCTCCTCCCATTTCATGCCTTGGCCTCTGGACCTTCTCAGAGCAACATGGGCACTGTGGGGGGACTCAGGCAGTGAAGGGGGTGACTCATTCATTGCCCAGTTAAACTAATAGCATCTAAATCTTCCAGGCTCACTCTCAGAAGGAGTGGCCTGTGGGGCCAATAGCTGTGCTTCCTCTCAGCCTCCAATTGGCCTCACTGACCCCCAACCTCAGGCAGTGAAGCGGGCTCTGGCTCACTCTGGGGAGGCAGCCTTGAGCTAATTTCGAAGACATTTCATTGCCTAATAAAACCAAGTCCTTCCAGGAAGGGGAGGGGAATGAAAAGAGACACCCTGCTGGCCAGCCAGCACTCCTGCCCTGACTGGTGCTTCTTACCCAGGCCTTCTCCCTCTCTCTGCTGCCATCTAGCCATCCCTGGTGAAGGTTGGAGAAATACTGTGCTCTCTCTCCCCCTTACCCCCTCTCTCTCCTCCCCCACCCCCTCCCCTCCCCCCTCTCTGAGAGAGAGAGAGAGAGAGAGAGAGAGAGAGAGAGAGAGAGAGAGAGAACCCTAGCTACTGCTGCTGGTAGGATAAACTGAAGACAACAGGAAAGGGGCCAGATAGTGGTGCTGGTGTTGACTTACAGCTCTTCTCACTTTTTATTCCCAGGAACATTGACCATGCGTCCCCTGTGGCTACTCACCTTGCTGCTGGCCCTGAGCCAGGCCTTGCCCTTTGAGCAGAAGGGCTTCTGGGACTTCACCTTGGATGATGGGCTGCTCATGATGAATGATGAGGAGGCTTCAGGCTCAGACACCACTTCAGGTGTCCCAGACCTGGACTCTGTCACACCTACCTTCAGTGCCATGTGTCCTTTTGGTTGCCACTGCCACCTGCGGGTTGTTCAGTGCTCTGACTTGGGTGAGTCACTAGACAGTTAGGGTGAGAGCGTACAGAGAAGCACAGGTTCCTGCCTGGGAGCCCCTACTAAAAGGAACACATGGGCTGTGCTGTGAGATGGGTTTAGAATGGTAGGAGTGGGGAGGTTGAGTTTCCACAGGCTGAGGAGTATGAGGGTGCTCAGAGTTCCTGCATTTGTCCCAGTGTCTTTGTGTGTGTCCATATGCATGTGTGTGCCAACCCCCTTACACCAGCTGTGACAACAGACTGGATGAGCCAGGCTTATGCTGGTGATGGTGCTGGCCCCCAGGTCTGAAGACTGTGCCCAAGGAGATCTCACCTGACACCACACTGCTAGACCTGCAGAACAATGACATCTCTGAGCTCCGCAAGGATGACTTCAAAGGCCTCCAGCACCTCTATGTAAGCCTCCTCCTGCCTCCTGCCCTTTCTGGGGAGCCAGGAGGAGTTTGTTGATGTTCCTGTAGCTTGGAAGAGGGGCCGGGAACCAATGGAGTCCTGAGATAAGTCTGGAGCTGGCTGTAATGAGAACACCCGAAACTATGCATTATATGTCTGGGTACAAGACCAAAATCCGTCAGGTCCCATTTTTTGACAGAAAGCTTTACATTTTGCTGACTCCTCTGAACAACACAGAAAGTGTATTCCATCATAGCTCTTAGAGAAACTACCTAGCAAAGTATGCTAGGCAGTGATGGCATTACCAGGGCAGCTTGGAGCTAACCTCATCTCCTTGCCCTATACTCTACTCACCAACACAGACTGATCTCCATGAGACCAAAGCGGTTTGGATGTCTCTCAAGTGCCATCAGTAGCAAGTTCAGGAGGCAGAGAAAAGGGGAGGTGTAGTGGGATGGGGGGCTGCGGTGCTAACCTTGGTTGCCTGCCCTGCTTTAGGCCCTGGTCTTGGTAAACAATAAGATCTCCAAGATCCATGAGAAAGCCTTTAGCCCTCTGCGGAAGTTGCAAAAACTCTACATCTCCAAGAACCACCTGGTGGAGATTCCTCCCAACCTGCCCAGCTCCCTGGTCGAGCTACGAATCCATGACAACCGTATCCGCAAAGTGCCCAAGGGCGTGTTCAGCGGGCTCCGGAACATGAACTGCATTGGTGAGACTAGTTTGTACCTTGGCATCAGGCATAAAGGAGGCAGGTAGAGGATATCTCTTTCAGCCAGGGCAGCTGGGTCCTGGGCTGTCCCATGTAGTCATTGAAAATCCCTGTGTGTCTCAGAATGTTCCAGATGCTTGTTTCAGGACATGAAGAGAAACACTGTGGTGGCTATAAAGGCTCAGTTGAACAAAGAGTCTTAAAAATAATCTAAAAGAAGATCAGTATGTTTCTGGGAGAAAACAATATGGGTAAAAAGGAAGGTATAGGACACAGGAAGAGGGGGAGAGAGAAGGGAGAAGGGCAATGAACCACCACAGCAGCAGGAGTTGGATGGCTTTCTGGAAACCCTGACTTTATTTCTGGGTCCCCAGTTTCCTCTTGCTTCCCAGCTCCCAGAGACCTATAACAGTGGCAGAGACCTTGAGCTAGTGATGTTAAATAGCTGGAATTTGGAGTTAGTTAGCTGTGCAAATTCATAACCTGCTTCCCATAAGGAAGTGGGAAGAGCCAGCAATCAGCAGAGCTCCAATCCAGAAAAGAACAGGCTCTGGTGGTGATTGGCTTCAGGGCTAACAGGTCTTCTCTCCCAGAGATGGGCGGGAATCCATTGGAGAACAGTGGCTTTGAGCCAGGAGCCTTTGATGGCCTGAAGCTCAACTACCTGCGCATCTCAGAGGCCAAGCTCACTGGCATCCCCAAAGGTAGGAGAACGTCAATTCCCAACCTCCAAAAGCATTGATGGGCCTTTCCCAGTATATGTGAACAGGTTCCTCTTCCTGGAGCAGAGAATGGGCCTTCTATCTGCCCCAGACCCTGAACTTACCTCCCAGCATGTTCTCTTCTGGGTAGATCTCCCTGAGACCTTGAATGAACTTCACCTGGACCACAACAAAATCCAGGCTATTGAGTTGGAGGACCTACTTCGCTACTCCAAGCTGTACAGGTGGAGTTGGGGCAGCCCCTGGGGCTTGCAGGGTTCCATTAGCAAATGGGGCAGGAGGTTATAGGGTGGCACCCAGGTCCCTATGCTCTATCCCAGAGTCCTCCTCTCCCAGCCTCTGATGACCTCTAATTCCTTTATCTTCAGGCTGGGCTTAGGCCACAATCAGATCCGGATGATTGAGAACGGGAGCCTGAGTTTTCTGCCTACCCTGAGGGAACTTCACTTGGACAACAACAAGCTGTCCCGGGTGCCTGCTGGTCTCCCAGATCTCAAGCTCCTCCAGGTGAGAACTGGCTCTCCAAGACTAGGTACGGCATTGTAGAAAGCCTATTCTCTGCACCAGCCTCTTAACTGCCTGCATCCCCTGTCCCCCTTTGTACAGGGGCACAGGGTAGAGAGCAGAACAAAACCTAGATTCTCCTCTAGGTCTCATGTACTCATCCAGGCCTCAGTGGAACAGTGTCTGCTTCCTGTTTGTGTTTGGGAAAGGGGAGTCTCCTTCTGAGACTTAGCTTCCAAACAAATGCACAAACTAGGCCTTTCCCAACCTTACTCTGGACCTCATTTTTTTTTTTTTTTAAACCTCAGATCCATTCATAATGGTAGAAAGCACTTTCATCCTCCTCTAGGGCAGCACAGCCCACACCAGGCTGAGAGCACCCTCTAGTGGCCAGTAACCTTTCTATCGCCAGTGAGCTCCTAGCCTATGGCACCATCTTTCCTACACAGATATCATGTCAGGATCAATGTTTGCTTCTTACAGCCTCATTCTACCAAACACAGCCTCCACCCCAACCATCCCAACTCACCACTTGCTTATACACTTCACTTGAGCCCTTCATCTTGATCTGGGTCCAGCCAAATACCAGTGCCCTAATCAGAGCTTATACCCACTAACATACTCCAGTACGCCCTCCTCTCAACTCTGAGAAGAATCACCAGCTGATCTTCAAAGGGTGACTATGAAATGACAGTAAGAAGTTATTTATGGGATCCAATGTGAAGGCAGGCCTGACCTTTCTTATATCTACCCTCCATCTTGCTTACAATTTACAGCACTTACCCAGGCTGGGACAGATTGGGATGGGTGGTCTATGTCACTGATCCCTGGACAAAAGTCCCAGATACATTCCCTCTGCCCCCCAGGTTGTCTATCTGCACTCCAACAACATCACCAAAGTAGGCATCAACGATTTCTGTCCCATGGGCTTCGGAGTCAAGAGGGCCTACTATAATGGAATCAGCCTCTTCAACAACCCTGTGCCCTATTGGGAAGTGCAGCCTGCGACTTTCCGCTGTGTCACTGACCGCCTGGCCATCCAATTTGGAAATTATAAGAAGTAGAGGCAGTGGTAGTCACCATGGTGGCCTTGGTGAGAGTCCCTGAGGAACATATCCAGATGTTCCACAGGGGAAGGGGAAGCAAAGAAGCAACACCTTTGTTCCCCAGCATTAACTCACTGCCCCACCACAGCCTCCCCCTGGCTCCTAAGCATGCATGTATGCACACGGCCTGGCCCCTCACCCAGTCCCCCCAGCCTTTGAAATTTAACACTCATCCACCATGTCCACCCAGAGACTCCCTATAAATCTTTCTTCTTGCTCAGCCTGAAACTCAAATGTTTCTGGCAAGAGGGGCTAGCAAGGACGCATAGAGCACACTGCCACAGCCACTGTTCCATCCGGGCATGTGTTCCTCCTCTTCCTTGCCCATGTCTGACTTCCAGCTCTTCTGGGCTCTGCTTGCTACCCTTATCCTCTGGTGTTCTCTCTTAAACAAGCTCACTACCTGTCCATCCCAGCTACCACCAGGCTCTGCTAACTCCTGGATCATTCCTTCTCTGTTATGTTTCCTGCCACTTTTCTTCCTTCTGGGCTTATTGATCTGTCCCCTGCCATCTCTGGGTCTGGTTCTTATCTCTCTGTCTTTGTCTCTTTCTGTATTTCTTTGCCTATATCTCTGTCTCTGTCTCTGTCTCTGTTTCTGGGTCTGTCTTTGTATCTGTCTCTCTCTGACACACCACACACACACACACACACACACACACACACACACACACACACTGATTGTCCCAGGCTACTTTCTGCTTCACAGGTCTCTGGCCAATCCCTGCACAAACAAATATGGGGCAGCTATCTTCCTGATTGCCCTACCCAGCACTTGACCCCCAGCGCTGCAGGAAGCTGGAAGGTGGAGGCCAGAATCCTGTCCATATTGTCCAGGAAATGATCCATACTCTGCTATAAAAATGAGGATCAGGAAGCTTCTTAGCCCCTGGAGAGGCTTAGAAGGCCACCAGAGCCCCCAGAACCAGTTTGCATTGGCTCCTGCCCTCTCCCAAAGATGGCTAGGTTCCCTTCCTTACCCCTGGGTCCCTGCTGTGGAGGAGGTGGTGGTCAGCTGCACCCAGCATGAGGGAGTGCTGCTTATGAGGTCACTTGTCTCTCAATTAAAGAACACTGTGCAATATGACTCTGTGTGCCACTTCTTTGGAATATCACTGAGCATCAAGAGAAGAGCAGAGGTGAAGCAAGAGCCTCCTCAGGCCTCCTCAAGGGCTCTGCCTCTCCATGCCCAGTTTCCATCATCATTGTTGCCCTTGCCCTTCTCACCCTCAGGCCCAGAACTATAAAAGCACATCCCAAATGACCAGACACAAGGCCTAGGCCCTATCTGATTTCCCCTCCTTGTTTTGGTCCTTGAATCGCTTCAGCTGTTCTTAAGCTGGACTCAAAAAGCAGACCACACCTGAGGTGTCCGCCCAGAGTGGAGTATTGTCAAGTTCCTGCTGGCTGTGGGATACTAACGTAGGTCTCACTCCATTCAGGATAGAAGTTTCAATACCCCAGCAGAGAGACTTCCATCTGCCTGTCTAGATGGAATTTGAAGATAAAAATAATGCCAAAAACACTGCTGTAGTCTGGGCTATGACTAGTACCTGTGCTAACACTAGGAAAGGGCAGAGGGGAGGAGCCTTTGGCCTTGGGCCGTATATTGGTACAGCTAGTGGACCAACCTGGCTTGCCTTCCCACTAGTACTACACAAATCCCTGTGAGATGAGAGCAAGTTGCAGCTAAATCCTGATGGAGGCTCCACTTTGGGCCCACTGGGGACACGGGCTGCCCTAGAAAGCCCCCGGAGGACTGAAGTGGGCCTGGGCTAAGCCCAAGCCCTTCCCTCAGGTCATGGGAACTGAGGTTTCCCTATACAGCAACAGCCAAGCAGCAAAAATAGCGCACCAAGGCCAGTGTGAGTGACAGGCCAAAAGGGGTGCACCCAGAGACAAGCTTCTGGCTTCTTGGACACAATATACCCTCCTGGACTGGCAACCCAGGACACCCAGTGTCCCCAGGTTTCTCCTTTTTGGGGGTGGGAGGCGCCACTCTGTGTTGTAGCCCAGCGATAGAATGTCACCCAGCAGCATCATAGCACTATTCTGGGGCATGTGCTCCACAGCCTGGCAATCTCTGCTGAGCTGGGCAGACACAGGGCAAGGGCACTGGCCAAAGGCCAGGAGTCAGGGCCTCAATCTGGTCCCCATGCCGGTGGGAAGGAGGGGCAAGCAGCAAGGAGCCCTGATGGAAACAGAAAGATGAAGCCCTCAGTGTGTTTCTGGGGGCAGGATTCACTTCAACAGGTCCTCCATATAGTCCCACTGCACCTCTCTTCCTGTCCCTCTCCCTTGCTACTCACCTTTTTTTTTCAATTAGGCTGTCTCTCATTTCATTTACAAGGCTATCCTCTGCAGGTCTCAGATCAGGTACCCAGTAGGGCAGTGTAACTACCACCAGCTGAGGGGACAAGTGTTACATAGGTGTTAAGTTCAGAGAAAGGATTCCACAGACATCTCCACACTCTCTACACCCCAGGCAGGGGCCCATGAGATTGGTAGACTATGGTTAAACATGGGCTCCATCTTCAGAGCACTTGATCTTGGCTACAGGGATCAATTCCTCTGCCTCGTGACTGGAGAGATGGCTCAGCAGTTATGAGCATTTGCTGTTCTTTCAGAGGGCCCATATGTGGTTCCCAGAACCCACACTGGGCAGATCACAACCACAGGATCCAATTCTCCTCTTCTAGGCACCAAATGCCTTCTTGTGTGGACACCAGGCTTGCATATGGTGCACATACATATAATTGGGCACACACACATGCATAAAAATAAATAAATCTTCATATACATGTATATTTAAATTTCTCAGTCTCACTTTAGTATTGAGTACATTTCAAGTTCTTGGGCATGAACATGCATGAATATGTGCAAACATATATGAGCACACATGCACAAAGAACAACATACAGGCATACAAACACAAATTAACACAGATGCACAAGTACACACAAATATATGTGTGTACACACACATATATATATGTATATATATGTATACATATATATATATACAAGCACATACACACATACAAGCCTGTGTGTGAAGACAGAAGCTTATATGCATAATGTGCATAGAAATTTAGGAAAGCACACACTGATGATATACAACATTGACACATGTTCATACATGAACATACATAAAACAAACATATACCTACTTAGGCATGCCCATTCATGTTCTACACACAGAGCAACACACAAATAGCCACATGAACACTAGAAGTACATATACAGATGCATAGTAATATATCATTGGAAATAGCTGTTCTATAAACAGGGTAGCTGCCAAGGAGCAGCTTTTGAGAGACATGAGGCTGGGAAAAGGGATTTTTCTGAGCACTTACTACAGGTCAGGTGCCTTCTGCATTCAGTAGGCCCCAGCTGGAGCCTAAGCCAAATCTACTGATTAGGTTTAAACAAGTCAGATCTTGTAGAAGGGGCAATTGGCCAGGTATCCTAGACCAGGGCCTAGATGGAAACAGGGACCCTGGGGAGAAAATACCTCCTTGAGAATCTGAGGGAATGAGCTTAAGGGCCTGGGAATGGGGGAAGCAGGGTTGCTCTGAGAGTGTGGACTCCAGGCTCTCCCCATGGGTTCCAGGCTCTTCTATGCACTCTGGACTCTCAGGAAAACAGAGACTATAGAAGATGTAAAGATTCTATTCTGAACATAATAAGACAGAGCCTTTGTCTCTCTTGGCTTCTGAGGACACGTGAACCTTGGAAATCCAAAGAATCCAAGGTAGCCTTGTGCTTAAAGGTATCAGTACCCACTGCACAAGAGGTGACTAGGGAAGAGGGTATGCAACATACAACACAAACACACACACACAGACACAGACACAGACACACACACACACACACACACACACACACACATACACACACACTCCACAAAACATAGCTGGCCAGGGTTTTCCAGAAGTTCCAAGTGTGGAATCTACCGAGGCCAAGCAGGCTGGGAGATATGAGCTGAAGTTTATATGATTATCCTGGGACCTCTGTGACAAATCATCACAGATGGCAAAAAAACAATGTAATTTATTCTTTTGTGGTTCAGGAGTTATTGTGACAGGGAGGTACTTCTTGATGAGATCTAGGAGGACATATATTGCCTCTTATAGCTCCTGGTGAGTCCTGGTACTCCTTGTTTGGTGGCTACTTCACTGAACCTCTCTTGTTCATGATCTCTGACTCTATGTGCATGGAAAATATCCCTGTGCCACTGTCTTAGAGGGCCACTCTCATTGCACAAAGCCCCAGAGAGCATC